>JANUYF010000004.1:69876111-71076111 GCA_026167975.1 Phrynosoma blainvillii
AGAAGGGTGCCGCTGCCGTATTGTTATATCCTTGCAAGCCAAAGGAGGAGGAGGAGGAGAAGGAAGAAGAAGAGGTTGAAAGGAGAAAAGTGAGGCATGCAGAGGAGCCGGCGTCTGGGAGGCTCAAGCAGCAGCAGTGCCAGGAGGTCGCACTTGGAGACCCACTGAAAAAAAACAAAACAGAAATTAAAAAAAAGGGGGGGGTGCCTAAGGAAGACCCCGCAAAAGGAGAAGAAGGATTTATTTATATCGTACTCCGCCAGGAATAGCCGCCCGCCGCCTGTTTTGTTTCCTCGGCCTCCCCTCCTTCCTTCCTTCCTTCCTTCTTTCCTCGCCGGGGAGGATAAGGAGCCCTCGGTGCAGCAGCGGCGGCGGCGGCGGCGGCGGCTCCATCCTCCCGCCTCAGAGCCAGGGACCCCCGGACCGCCGGGACTTTGCGCCTTCCTCCTCCTCCTCCTCCTCCTCCTCTGCCTCCATGTGCCGGATAGCGGGAGCTCCTCCGCTGCTGGTGCTGGCGCTGGCGGCCCTGCAGCAGGTAAGGCAGGGAGGGAAGGAGGGAGGGAGACCGAGGAGGAGGAGGAGGGAAGGGCAGGGCAGGGCAGGGCAGGGAAGAAGGGCTGCTGGGGGCTCTTTGTTCTTGGCCATCCCAGAGGAGGAGGAGGAGGGCGGCGGCCGGGAGGGGCTCCCCTACGGAGCTGGGCCTGGAGGGACCGAGAGCAGGTCGAAGGGGAGAAGGAAGAGGGAAGGGGGACAGGCCGGGGATTTGGGGTGCCTCCTCCTCCTCCTCCTCTTTGGATAGGAATAATGGCCAGAGGTCCTCCGCACCGCAAAATGGAGAACCTGACCAAACAATGAATATTATATATGTGTGTATGTGTGTGTGTTTATATAATAAACACTCATAGAGAAATTCGTGGGTTTTTTTAAGTCATTGCCCCGAATGGAGGACGTTTGGGGGTCCCTCCCGGACCAGGGTGGACAGATGTCCTAAGTACTAAAGGGACAATATATATATATATTTGTTATTGTTGTTAACTATATACAAACTCGAAATTAGTGTTTTTTTTAGTCATTTAGTCACTATATATCTATATACAGCTGCACACACACACACTATCTATCTATATGTTGTTGTTGATAACTATATACACACTCGAAATTCGTGGTTTTTTAGTCATTGCCCCGAATGGAGGACATTTAGGGATCCTTACAAAAGAGACAAGGCACTGTAAAATGTAGGACGTTGCAAGAACAAGGGAGGACCTGGCCAAAGAAAAGCTGTATATATCTATATCTTTCTATCTATCTATACACACACCACACACACTATATCTACAGCTATCTCTCTATACACACAATATATATATATATATATATATATATAGTTGTTGTTAACTATATACACACTCGAAATTCGAGTTTTTTTAGTCATTGCCCCGAATGGAGGACGTTTTGGGATCTCTTCTGGACCAGGGTGGACATACGTCCCAAGTACAATAGAGACAAGGCACTGTAAAATGTAGGGCATTGCAAGATAAATGGGGGACCTGACCAAAGAAAAGCTAAGCAAAAACACTCCAAGAAATGTGTGCTTCTTAGTCATTGGCTAATGGAGGACATTTTTGGGATCCCTCCCGGACCAAGGTGACCAGATGTCCTCACCGCAAAGGAGGACGAGGCACCGCAAAATTGCAAGAACAATGGAGGGCATGACCACACATGAAAGCTAAAAACACTCTTCTAAAGATAAACTCTTGCTTCTTATTAGTCATGCCTCACATGGAGGACATTTTTGGGGGGGAACCCTGGGCAGAAATGTAGGACGCGTCCTGGAAAAGGAGGTCGCCCTAAGTCTGAAAGGACTTGAAAACACACAACAACAATTACTAGTCTTCATCCTGTGTCTTTGTGTAGTGTGTGTTTTAATGGGATGCTCCGATAGGGACCAGAGTTGGTGGGGGAGCTCGGGATGAAGCGGCTGCTTCAGTCATGGCTGGTGGGAGGGGGGAATAGGGAGAGAGTGAGAAACAAGAGAGAGAGAGAGAGACCCTCTTTTTTCTTTCTTTCTCTCTCTCTCTCTCTAAAAAAGGAGCAGGTGGATGTTGGGGTGTGATGATAATAACACCAGGAAAGATGAAAGGAGGGATGGAAGGAGGGATGGATGGAGAAAGGGATGGAGAAAGGGATGCAAAGGCTTGGCACCGGGTGGCCCTTCTGGTACCCAAGGCCGATGCCCCCCACCGGCCCCTTTCCTTCCCAGCCAACCCAGGGCTTCCTTCCTCAGTGGGGCAGGCAGGGGGTTTCCCCAGGCGACAAGTTCCCCTGGAGGAAGAAGAAGAAGAAGAAGAAAGTTGGGCTCGCCTTGGTGTGTCGAAACTTGTGTGTGTGTGTGTCTGTGATTTTTTTTCCCTGGAGGGGGAGCCGATTGGGATGCTGCTCCCCTCCCTTTGATCCTCGGGGGCCCACGGAGACCCCTCCTCTCTTTCCCTGCCCCACGGAGGCGCTGGCGCTGGCGGGACAGAGACTATTTGGGGTGGGGGCTTCGGAGAAAGAGGGGGTCCTCAGTCGCACAGCCAGGAAGGAGGGCCAGTCCCCCGCACGGCACCGCACTTCCACTTCATTTCCCTCAGCCACCTTCCCCGGGGCAAGGACGCAGGGATGGATCTTCGTTTCCTTTCTTTCCTCCACCCTTCTTCCCTTCCCTTCCCTTCCCCTCTCTTTCTTCCTCCTTTCCCTCCCTCCCTCCTTTCCCTCCCTCCTTCCTTCCTTCTTCCCCTCCCTCCCTTTTCTTTCTTTCCTTTTCTGTTTCCCTTCCTCCCTTCTCCTTTCTTCCTTTCGTCTTTCCCTCCCCCTTCCCACCCTCCCTCCCTCCTCCTCCTTCTTCTCCCCTCCCTCCCTCCTCTCTTCCTTTCTTTTATTTCCTTTTCTTCCTTCCCTTTTTTCTTTCCCTCCCCTCCCTCCCTCCCTCCCTTCCCTTTCTTTCTTCTTTCCCTCCCTCCTCTTCCCTTCTTCTTTCCCTTCCTTCCTTCCTTCCCTCCCTTCCCTTTCTTTCGTCTTTCTTTCCCTTCTTTTCTTCCCTTCTCCTTCTTCTTTCCCTCCCCCTTCCCTTCCTCTTTACCTTCCTTCCCTCCCTCACTCCCTTCACTTTCTTTCTTCTTTCCCTTCTTTTCTTCCCTTCCCCTTCTTCTTTCCCTCCCTCTTCCCTTCTTCTTTTCCTTCCTTCCTTCCTTCCCTCCCTTCCCTTCCCTTTTTTCTTTTCTTCCCTTCCCTTTTTTCTTTCCCTCCCTCCCCTCCCCTCCCCTCCCCTTCCTTCCTTCCTTCCCTCACTCCTTTCCTTTCCCTTCCCTTTCTTTCTTCTTTCCCTTTTCTTTTCTTCCCTTCCCTTTCTTCTTTCCCTCCCTCCCCTCCCCTCCCCTCCCCTCCTTTCCTTTCCCTTCCCTTTCTTTCTTCTTTCCCTTTTCTTTTCTTTTCTTTTCTTCCCTTCCCTTTCTTCTTTCCCTCCCTCCCTCCCTCCCCTCCCCTCCCCTCCCCTCCCCTTCCTTCCTTCCTTCCTTCCTTCCTTCCTTCCTTCCCTCACTCCTTTCCTTTCCTTTCCCTTCCCTTTCTTTCTTCTTTCCCTTTTCTTTTCTTTTCTTTTCTTCCCTTCCCTTTCTTCTTTCCCTCCCCTCCCCTCCCCTCCCCTCCCCTCCCCTCCCCTTCCGTTCCCAAAAGCGAACCATTTCACACTTTCCCCCTGGACTTCCTTGTGAAACAGCCATGCCCCTTCCTCCCTTTGACCCTCGCCGGGGGGGGGGGGAGGCGCTGCCTGGGTCGCTGTTTCGGTGGCAGGGCGTCCGAGGCCGTGGCTCCCAGGAAAGCGGACCGGGAGGAGGAGCCCTGCTGCAAGGCTGCTCCTGAGGGGCCTCCCGGAGGGCCCCCAGTTCCTCGGGGTCCGAGGTGACCCTGGAGCGGCCCTTCCCTTCCCGGTTCCCGGTTCCCGGTGGAGAGCGGCGCCCGCGCTGAGCCGCTGCCTGGCCGGCTAATCCCTTCTTCTTCCTCTGGTTTAATCAGCCTCCGCCGCCCCCGCTCGCCTCCCTCCTCTTCCTCTTGCTGCTGCTGGCGGGGATTTCCCCCTCCCCGCCTCCCTCCTTGCCCAACAGGGGGCGCCAGAAAGAGCGACCCTCACTACCAAATGTAGGACACGGCAAGAAAAATGTAGGACGCGACTGCCTATGAAAGCTCAAAACACTCACAGGGAGTGCTTCATGGTCCTTTTCAAAATGGAGGACATTTTGCAATTCAAGAGCATGTGGCTGATGATGTCCAGCCACATTTTTGGCCATTCCTCCTGGCTGGAATGGAGGACGTGTTCTGGGAAAGGAGGACTACTGTCTGGTTAGGGGGTCCTCCCTGTTCAGGATTTCTGCCCAGGGTCCTGTGGAGTCAACCTACCTACCTACCTACTTACCTGGCTGGCTGGCTTCTTAGGGATGGATATCCAGGGTTCAGCTGGGTTTGTGCATCCATAGGGGAAGGTGAGGAGTTGAGGTCCCTGGGGTGGGTCCAACACTAGAGCGTTTATGGCATTGTGTAAAAAGCATTGTGTAGAAAGCAGTGATGGGGGGGGGGGGGGGGAAAGGCAGATCTTTTCCCCCCAATGTGCTGGGGATCAGCTCCATATTTGTCAGGGCGACCAGACATCCTCCTTTTCCAGGACACATCCTTCATTTCAACCTTCTGTCTAGGAGGAATCACAAAATGTCCTCTATTTTGAGCATGATTAAAAAACATGACATATATATTTATATGAGTGTTTTTAGCATTTATTTGGCCGTGTCCTCCATTTCTCTTGCATTTCTCTTGCAATGCCCTCCATTTTGTGGTGCCTTGTTCTCTTCTGTGGCGAGGACATCTGCATATTTGCGCCCATTTGCTACCCTTCTTTTATTTCTTTTCTGGAACCTCTGGTCCCAGGACCACCACTTAGAGGACCATTGGAGTTAGGGATTCAAGGGCGAGTGACCTGGGTTTCTCTCATCAGAATGGAGAAAAGATACACAATTTAATGATACATATTTTAAAGATACATAATTTAAAGAATTTGGTTTGAAAGTCTGGGTGAAGTCTTAACTGGGACTGATTTATTTGTTAGGCACTCACCGACAGGGTTCAACTTACAGTGACCCTGTTGAGTAAGAGCCCTCCCAAGAGACCTGGTTATTAACATCCAGCTCAGGTCTTGCAAACTCATGTCCTTTATTGAATCAATCTACCTGCCTTTACCTCTCCTCTAAGGCCATTTAGATACCGTGGTGCCCTGGATCTTCCTAGTTTGGGGTTTTCTAAACAATTGGGGACAAAGCTATGTGCCATTGTGTGGGCAGAAGGTGAATTGAAGTTATCCCTTCTGGTAGGTTTGTGTTTCTGGGTTGGAAGTGTGGAGTTGTTGTTTTTTCCTGCAGGTTGGGAGGACATCACTTAGAGCTGGAGTAAGAGTTCAGATGGTCTGGACCGGAAGAAGCCCTGCTGAGAAAGCACAAGAGTCATGGGCAAATGTCTCAAATATTTCTGTTGAGTTGAATGCCTCAGAGAGCAGAGGATCACCATGTTTTGTTAAGTCAGTGTGGGATGTGTGTTGAACTTATCCCTGGGATTTAGGACACTCCAGATATAGAAGGCTATCAGTGGTGACCCTGTGTGGTGGACATCATGAGCCACATGCTCTTGAACTGTCTCTGGGGTGATGGTTAGTTCACTTGGGTCAGGAGAAAGTTCTCTCTAGAATCTCTTGGGTTTGTGGATGGGTTTGTGGTTTGTGTAACATTTCTCGGCGTGGTGAATTAACTTGCATTTTCTAACTGAACTTGTATGTTATTTTTTATTTAAATGGTGAAGATTCCTTGGGGGATCTTCCTGAAATGAGTCAGGAGATGTGTATAGCATGGCCACAGAGATGTGTATAGCATGGCCACTGGTGGTGTGGTCAATGTGAAATCCCATCTTCCCAGTGTGAAGGGCAGAGAGGAGTTAATCTCAGTGACAGATGGTGCAAATCACTGCCTCTTTAAGTGGCATTTGTGGTCAGAAGCACATCTTCTATGTGCAGTGCTTTGAGGGGAAAGGCATATTTCTGGCTGGTCCTGCAAATGGGACAGGCGTGTTTTGCAAGTGGGGGAAGCTCTGGTTTAAATCCCGCAGGGTTGAGCAATTGGATCCAGGCAGGCAGCTGCAGTAGCTGCAGTAGCAGCAGTCTCTGTCCATGGTGCAGAGCTCCGATTACTCTCTGGCTGTGAACTGGATCCCTGCTATTGAAGTGTGGTAAACACAGACTTGGCACATTGCAGAGATCCCTTCTCTTGTTGTCTCTGTTTCAAATAGCTGCATTTTCCCCTCACCCTCCTTCTCCTGCCACTGCCCCTTTCCCTTTGCTTTGATGGTTGCAGCAGACATTTAAGGTGCTGAAACATTGATCCTAAACAGCTGGGGGATTTTCTCCTGGGCTTAATAGGAGGTTAGCTTGTCCTGATGGGAAAACATCTGTGTTGGTCCTCTAGTAGCTTTCATTAAAACAAACCTCTTTGCTTTCCTTGCAGGGGACGATTTTAACTTTTGGCGAAGCGTACTATTTTCAGTGTGTATAGGTAGCATGAGTTTGCAATTATTATTTTTTAAAAAACTTTTTCTTTAAAGGCTGATATCTGTCTACAAATATTCCCTCTTCCAGACCCCATTTTAGCTCCCCCCCACAGCTCTTTTAACACTATCTCTGCTTCCCTTTTGTATTTCAGAATATCACTTAGCAAATACATTAGCAAATAAGATGTCTACAGTGAACTGTTGGTTCATTCTGTGCTTTTCTCCCCTTCCAGGGACTGTTTTTGAATTAAAACAGAATCTGTGAATTATGGCAGGAACTAGCTTTATTGCTTTTGTGTACCACTTAGTGTCAGTGGCATGTCACGGTTGGAGAATCCAATTTCCCCCTTGTTTGGATAGCCGTTAAATCAGGTTAGGACTTTTTTTTTTTTAATAGGGTGTAGCAACACTGGAACTTAGCTATGAAATCCATTTTATAAACCTGCATCTGGAAAGCAGTCTTTAGGTGTGTGTGTGTGTGTGTGTGTGTGTGTATTTGCACTTGTTTGGCTTCTTCAAATCCACTCATCCCCCATTGCTAAGGGGTTCTTAGATATCAAGCATTATTTCGAACCTTTGTATTATGTACTTTGCACAGAGTCAGCTAATGTATGAACAGTTATCTTAGGACATCTATATTAGCTAGGTGTCTTTCTATTTTTAATTTTTAAAATTCTTTTCTATATTTGCCATAAGTTTTCACAACTTCGGTACTCTTTCTTATCATAGAAAAGCAGACAAAATATCCAGTATATATTCAGAAAAACACAGCATTTAAAAACATACTGGAGCTCTAGTTTCAGCATAATTGAAGATAAAATACTAGCTCCTCTGTTATTTTTAAAAATGAAAGTGAATGTTATTATGAAAAAAACCTGACAATAAGGAGGGGAAAAGGTTTAAAAGGAACATTATTTTACAAGAGCAGCAAATGTTATTGCTTTTGAGATTGAGACAAGGAACAATTTCTGAATTAAACTGAGATAAAATAAGGATTCTTTTAAATAAAAAAGGAAGGAGAAACAGCCAGGTATCTAGAACTGAGAATAACATCCAGGCAGGCATTTTTTCCCCTTTTTCCTTAAAGTAAATAATCAGTTAAATTTGCAACCTGATTAGTAAATCTAATTCCTTTTTGCAATATATGACTGGGATAATATACAAGTAGACAAAAGGCTGTAGTATTAAAAATGGATCAGATGGCTATGAGAAATGGTTTTTGGATATATTAATATAAGCAGAACAGATATGCATTTACAGTTCAGTGGCTGGAACCAGACCCAATGTGATAGAAATGGAAGTTCTCTTTTTGTCAATACTTTCTGAACTAATTAACACCATTCTTTGCTGTCTTCTCATTGACTGAATTTGTGTGGAGCTTTATGAGCTGGTTTCCAGTCTCCAGAAGAAGCTTGTGGAAATTACCGTAGTACAAAGATCCAGACTGCAAATTGTAAGCAACATGGAGCTGCCACTGTTTTGTAAGGCGAGGTTGTCATGTGGTGATCTCTTTCTCCCAGCTAGACAATAATATGAAGCTAGAGTGAGGAGGGACACATTGTGGTGACATCACATCACATGTTGTTTGTGTAAACAGAGAGTAAGCACAGGTTAGGCTAGTCCTAAATATTTTGCTGGATTAATATAGGCAACCTTGTGCTTTATAGAGTGTGGAAATGTCTAGATTTTTATGCCTAGTTCTGTGTATTTCAAAAATTGTTCTTCCTATATATTCCAAGTGTTTGGAATTCCTTATGGAACCTGGGTTTTGATATATATATATTGAATCCTTTAATGTTTCATTTCCATTTGTTTTCTGCTTTCTTTCCCTGGATTCTGACTTGCATGTTTGAAAAAGTCTGCAGGATTCTGTTTCTATAATTTCAATGTTACTTTTTGAATGCAACAGAAAATGGTCAATGTTTTGGGACTCTAGTGTTGGGTTTTCCCCCTCTCTTGGTAATGTCAGTGCCATGTTTGAAATATGCCTGATCAAAAAGCTACAATCTTTATTGATTTTGCCTTTAATGGTGATGTTATCAACATTTTCTGGAGAAATATGGAGTTGTTGTTTTGACAGATGAGTAGGAGAATAAACCATTTTTAAAGGAAGTTGTTTATTTACGTATTAAACTGGCAGATACATTTGAAATATGTTTTTGAGGAGAAGCAGAAATCGACTTTATGAGCAATAAAATTATTTGGAAAAAAACCCCCACATTTTGTACCTGTTTTATCTGGTTCGCAGTCAAGATGATGTGCCTTTAAATGTTGAATTCATTAACATTTCATACGACATTTTCACTATAATAAATACCAGAGTTACAGCTAAATCTTTTAGGGTTATTTATATTTAGATATTGCCAAGCTGTGGTTGTTATTTAAGAAGTTTTACTTCTTTTCCATTTCATATTCTGAATTACTGTCATGCCAATACATGTCAGTAGTTGCTATTCAGTTTAAGATGGCAACAGAGCAATACTTGGAAGAACTTTGGACTAAATGCCAGTTTTTTAAGCCATCTGACTAAACTTCCTCTGAGGGGATCACTCTTTTTTTAATCCATCACTGGCTTGGAGCCTAACTAATGTTCCATCACTTAGACAGAGCCATTACTTCAACGAAGTTCCATTTATGAGATTCTGGTGCCACTGGAAGAGGGAGAGGGCAATTTTTGCTGATTTTGTCCCTCCTGTCTTCCCTTGTAACCCAGAAAATCTGCTTCTCAGTGTTTGAGGTATCCTATATAAGAGTGGGATTAGAGTTGGCTCAGGGAGGCTGCAAAGGGAAGGGGAATAAATGATGATATGCACACTTGCTAGTCATCCAGTGGCAAACTACCCTGCATAAGAGACTTTCTAGATCCACTGCACAATCCTATGTTTTGTTGTGATCTCTGTTTATCACATGTTTTCATGTGTCTTTGAAGCTTACAGTAAAAACAGTGGAAGCAAAATCCTGTGGGTTAAGGTAGTTTAAGAAAGAAGGGCAACCACCTCACAGAATACTTGTCATATTAAACCAGGGGTAGGCAACCTTTTTGAGCCGGGGGCCGGGTTGCTGTCCCTCAGACAATTGGGGGGCCGAAGCACCATAAATAAATAAATAAATTAAAATTAAAATTAAAATTAAAATAAAATAAATATATGCATGCACACTCTCTCAGCCCCAGAAAAGCCATGGCAAAACCCCGTGGAGATTTTGCCAAGAAAACCCCAAGAACAAGTAATAACAACAATAATCAATATCATCATGGTGGGCGGCAGCGGCGGAGGCAGGACTGGCCTGGGGCCGGCCCAAAGGCCTCAGGGGGCCGCATCTGGCCCCCGGGCCTTAGGTTGCCTACCCCTGTATTAAACATTCACTTACTAAATTGTGCAACCTCATGCAAAGCATAAAAATAGTTTGAGGAAATTGAATGAATCTATTTTTATTAAGTGAAGATGACCACTTTTAGTGACTCATGCTTTGTTTCTTTCTTTGTGATATTTTTGTATATTCCTTATTTAAGAAAGTGAATTAGTCACATATTTATAGTATCTGTTTTAATATCCTTTAAATTTAAAGCAGACCAGAGTTTATGCACTTCCTTTTCTTTCATAATTTAAAAACAGGCTTTCTAAATTACTTGAAGTCTTGTGACACCAAAAAACTTAATTCATTGATGGTGATATAAATGTATAAGAACTAGAATCTACTTCACTAGGTGCATGAAGTCTATCCTCATTTCACAGAAATTAATGGGACAAATTAATTCCACTAAATTAGGTATATCTAAATGTAACCAATTGACAGGGCAGTGTAAACATGGAGGGTAATTTACTATGTGGTATTTCTGTATTCAGTTTTACAAGATCAGTACAGTGGCTCCTGACAATACAGTGGGCCCAACGCATCAGTGGGCTAGCCATTGTGGATTGGATCATCCATGGTTTGCCATGCCCCATATTTTTCAGTGGTGGTGCATATGTGCTGACACAGAGGCAAACACGTCACCACCCACTGAATAATATGGGGCATGACCATCCATGTTTTTCCCAATCTATGGAGGACCCCAGAAATGAATGCCTATGAATGGGAAAGGTCCACTATAGTAGCAATCTTTAATGATAGCTTTGTTTTTCCAATTTAATAGTTATATTATAACATAATTTCCTGCTGTTGGTTAATTGTAAATATTTAGAAACAGATCCACTGATGAATTCTGGTTGAGCAATTTCACTTTGCAATTTTCCTTTAGTTTTTTTTTTAAATATTGTATATACTCATGTATAAGCCTCAAAATTTTAGTCAAAAATTGACCCCAAAAACCTGGGTTGACTTATCCACGGGTCACTGTAAGTCAGTGTTTCTCCATTATTTTCTGTCACGCCCCCCCAGGAAAGAAGAAAACATTTCGCGCCCCCCCGCACGATCACATGGGCGGGTTTGGCCAATCAGGATAGAGCTACTGGGGCTGTGCTGGGACAATCTCCCTCTCTCCAGCCGTAACGGGCCCCCCTTTATGGAGCCTCGCGCCCCCCCTGGGGGGCCCGCCCCACTATTTGAGAACCACTGCTGTAAGTAATGTACTTTAACTCTTATTAAAAAACGGAACCATCCCCTTTGATAGATGAGAGCTTAATCCTTCCTCAGAACACATGAAAGAAGCACCAACCCCCTTTACTCTCATCCATTCAGACTTTAGGGTGAGCACAAACAGTTATGCCAGTCAGAATTTTTGTATGTTCATTGTCATTGTTTCTTTGCTTCATTCTTCACATCTTTTGTTACATGCCCCTAAGTTTTACCCTTGACATATCCAGGGGTCATATCAGAATCCATAATTTTGGCCCTAAACCTATCTTCGACTTATACATGAGGTCGACTTATAGCCAAGTATATATGGTAATTGTGAGTTTTAGATTAGCAGGAGGAAGTACTGGGAAACTGAAGTGTAATTTTAATGTTTAATTTGGGTCTTCTTATTCTTTTACATAGAGACCCTCTTAATAAGGACATTGTTAACAGGAGATGGTTTACATCTTACTAGATGGGGAACCTTTGGCCTTCCAGATGTTAATGAACTATTATTGCCATTTTAGCTCACCATTAGCAAGGCTAGGTAGAGCTGATGGAAATTGAGCATTTCCTGGGGGGGGGGGGGCACATGCTGCACAGCCACATGCAGGGTAAACAGATGAATCTGGGTTCAACCTACTTTTTTAAAAAAAGGAATAATTTTTTGAAATGAGTATTTTTAGTTTATTTTTGAAAGTTTTAATGTATGTACTATTTTAAATGTCTTTTATCAATTGTGCATTGCCTCAGGTCCTTGGGTGGAGGCAGCGAGAGATGATCTATAAATGCTTTAAATAAAATGAATGCATGTATGCAACCCTCTGCCTTCCAGTATGTTAAAACCTTAACTGTAAAACATGTCTTTTCCTGCTAAAATAATTGCATCTGGAATATAAGTATGTAAAGTGATCTAGTAGCACCCTTGAGATTAACTGAAAGAAAGAAGCTGGTACCATAAGCTTTCATAGACTTGAGCCTACTTCCTCAGATGCAGAGAGACCCACCTATATAAGCCTGTTGTGTGTGAGAATGTGAATGGAAATTCAAAACTTTGTGGGTATGGAGATGAGGTGGCAAGTTGGTTTCCTGGCATACTACACACATTTCAATACTGTCTAACCCCCTCATTCTCATGACCAGTTCATCACATCTCCTTTCTGATTCCCACACTACTTTCCAATACTCATTTGTATGGTTATCTAATTTCCTTGGCTTTAGGCAACAACCTTCCTTGTGGCTTTTGTTCCCCAGTGACCATTGTTAAAATTGAACTTACAGTCAGGTGATAGTTGTAGAGTTTGAGATCTATAGAATAGTTAATCACTTAATGTTTTGGAATGAAACAACCTTGTATTTTCCAACATTTTGAGAAATATCATTTATTCATCAGACTCAGATACTTTTTGGGCATTCTGTGAACAGAGCCATCTCTTGAAGTTCATGGTCTTTTCATTTGAAAAGCTCCTCCACAAGAATACACTCTATACCTTCTTGCCTACCAAGGATATTGGGCCTGTTGTATATTGGTGGGCTATCGATCTGCAGATTGCTATGTCCCATATTATTCAGTGGAGGTGCATGCATGCAGACACAAACACATCACTGCCCATTCAATAATATGGGGCTTAAGCATTTGTCCCCCCCCCCCCCAACCTACTGGGTGTATGTGTGTGTCAGAACCAAATCCCCATGGATGGGAAGGGTTTGCTGTAGAATGTTTTTATTGTTGACCTAAATGGCTACTCCCAATTAGAATGAACAAAGTGTATCAGTGAAATCTACAAAACGTGTTGATTTATCAGTTCCTGTGGATTCAAAGGGTTTATTCTGGTTGGGGAGAGCCAGTATAGTATAACGGTTTGAGCATTGGACTACCTTGAGTGAGTCACACACATCCAGGCCCAGAAAATTCCACGACATATTCACCTTAGGATCATAATAAATCGGAAATGTCTTGAACCACAACATTCTAGTTGGTATTAATGATTGGATTGTGGGTATAAATTCTAATACAGAATATACTTTTAAGGCTCTATCCCCATCTGATTTTCATAGCTAAGCAGGCCTGTTCAGTATTTGGATTGGAGAAACTTCAAAGAATGCCAGGTTCAGTAGGCTACATTTCAGAGGAAGGCAATAGCAAACTACCGTTGAGTATTCCTTCTCCAGGAAAACCCTGTGAAATCTATAGGATTTTCCCCATAGGCAGCATGAAGGCTTGCACACACACACACACACACACACACATGAATAAACTAGTTGTGCTTGATAATACTGTTAGCTTGGTAATACTATTAGCCAGAGGTGGGATCACGATGAGTGAAGTGGTAGATTGACCATCTCATCCAAAGCTTTGCTGGCCCAACAGAATAAGGTTGTCTGTTTTTCTCCCCAGTGGTATGAGTTTTTATTTTATCCTCCCATTGGCTGCAACAGGAGGAGGAATTTGTGTGTAAGATACATGTTGGTATAAGTGAGGGACACAATCCTGTTTCTGCTCAAGGGAATGGAGGGGCTTTGGATATGGTGGACCCAAGACTGCTGTGCTTCTCCCCTGCTCCACTGCTGGAGCACCCCCATTTCAGGGCTTTTCCTTGGCTGTGTCCATAAGAAGACTACTAGGGTAACAAGTATGCTAGCTCCACAATGGAAATGCCCTTGGTCAGTTGTATCTGTGCCTATCTTGGAAGTTTTTGAAGCAACTAATTCTAACGGGCTTTTAAAATAACCATAACTAAATGCATTTGCAGATCTGGGCTCTACGTGCTATTGTCAAATGAGATAAAACAAGGAGTATGACACGCCACATCATTCTTGTAAAGCTGACTAACCCATTTAACTGTAACCATTTCTTATTCCTCATTGGATCTTCTCTGTGTCTTTATGGGATATGTTTTGACAAACTTCAGTATTTAAAATTGATTACCCTATCCACAGCACGTTTGTGCTGATGAATGCCTCCACTGACTTCAAGAGCTTTGAGGCATTAGCAGAAACAAGAGCTGCATTTAATTTAGTTCAGGAAACTTATTATTTCAGATTGCAGTAGTGCATATGAGATTCAGCCAGGATGAGAGTTTTAATGCAGTAAGAAACCACCCTGCAGACCTGCAGATCAGTAGAGATTTATTTGGTTTCCTAATATTAGGAGAAATGTCAATGTCTTTACTTCCTTGGGCACTTAATATTGTAAAAGTAATACTAGTAGATGTTCAACGCAGACTATAGGAATAAAAATGAAAGAAAATAAGCTTGGGGAAAACAAGGCAAATGCTGGATGTGATATGGACAGATGACCCTTTTCTCTTCTTATATATAATGAATCACTAGGAAAAATCAACAACTATTCCCATCTTTTTCAGAAGCTACCTCTCATTAACAATTGGTTCTATAATGGGAGCATGGTGATATCATGAACTATGTTCATCATGATTTAAGAGGAGAACATAGTATTCTATGCAAGCAGACATTGTCAAAACATCTTGCTGAGTAATATTGTGATTTCCATCAATGAGGAGATCAGGATTTTCTTTAAAACCTAATTAAAACCTTAAGAAGGGCATTTTTAGAGTCTGCACAGAAAAATGGTATCTCTCAGAATGCATGTTTGATTGTGCAGTCCCCCCTTCCTTCATGTAAGGGCAAATAGGCCCACACACATGCAAGCGCATACACACTCACATCAAAATATTTTAACATGTGGAAAGGTATGATATCAGAAGTATAGACTGGAGAACTACATCTTTGTAATCCTGCAATCAGCATTTATTGCTAGATATTCTTGTCCTGCTTTGCCAGTTTTCCATCCACAGAGCTGGGGGGGGGGGATTAAGTTTTGGAATACAAGATCCAGACTCCCCAACTAGCAATGACCATGCTGGTCAGGGGATTTTGGCAGATGTAGTCATAAGTGTATCTCATCCAAGCTGTGTCCATGTATAGGGAAACTTGGCACCAGAGCACATTCTTGTCTGTGTGCATTCTGAAATGGAAGTTTTAATAGGCTCAAACACTTTGAATTATGAGGTTAAGCTGGATAGTGATCTAGATTCACTGAGACCAGTAAATATATCTATTCCAAGCAGTTTAGGTGCTCAAGGTCTGTTCCAACTGGGTTATTATGGACAGCAGACAAACGTATTTGCCAGATTTTCTTACAGACAGTCTGACCATGGGAGAGTATTTGACCGTTCTGTTTGTCCTGCTCCACATTGGTTTGTCAAGCTGGAAGAAATGAGGAGAGACCTATTCTAAGGCTTTTTGTCTTTATGCTGTGTTCATTTATAAAATGGTTACAATTTCTAACTGTTGCACAGAAATTGAGTTAACGCTGTTCCTATTTACAGGCTTACAAGAACAAAAAGCAAACAACAAAGTCCTTGCAATTTTTTTTTTATTTTAATGGTTGCTGCATTTCTTAACTGATGATTATATTGTATTTGGTTCAAGCCATTATTCAGTCGGGCTTGCTTAAATACTATCCTAAAATACTCTCCCTTCGGCACACACTCTCTTGCCTAGTCCTTGACACATAAAATCATAGAATTATCAATTAGCAGCTAAAGTTAGAGCTTAGGTAGCATGGTTTCCCTAAGAGGATAATTGCTTGAAAGCTAAAGAAACCAAAAGATTTCTTAAGTTATCCTGTAGTTGAGATGGTTTGACATCTATGGAAAGGTTTCTATAACACTTAAAAATTAATGATGCCTTAGGGCTGTCATTTTTTAAAAAAAAAGTGCAATACAGAATCTTTGCTCTTTTGTACAAATCTTTTGAAAGGAATGCCTTCCAACATATTTCTCAGCCTTATTTTTAAATTTTCTGTTTGCTGAAGAACCTGAGCATCCCTAGAATATATAATGATTAAGAGAACATTTAGATGTACTTGTAGCAGGAAGAGCTCCTGCTTAGTGTACAGGCTCATACACTGGAAAGACAAGTGAAGCTGTAATATACATAATGTAGAAAGAAACAGCAGAAGCATGAACAGTTTGTCTCCCTTTCAGGCTATGATCACATCAGACAAGGTAGCCATGGCTGCATATAAGAATTATCCCCCAGTAAACCAGTTCTTGCACGTAATATCACAGAGGGAATTTGCCCATCTATTCTCTGCCATCTTGTTTGAGCTCCATCTCATGCTTACTCCCCTCTGCATTGTCAGTGTTACTTCTCCTTCTGGCCTTAGGGAGAGGGAACAGAAACTAGTAATGTTATTTTTTCAGGACTATATCTCCCCATTTCCCTCTGACACCAGAATCACTGGCCATGCCAACTGGAAGATTCAGTGGGCTGTGGGATGTCAAAGTAACTTTACCAATCTAAATTAGATCTGGCTGTTAAAACAGGCAGCTATGGAGCTTCTTTTCTGCTCTTTGGACTTGAAGCTAGAAGACACAGACTCATAGGTTTCCAGGATTTGGCTTCTCCAGCTATGTTCTGCTTCAATTTTGTGTGTGTATGGGTGTGAAGGCCATAAACAGGCAGCAGTTAAATCAAATTCTATTAGGCTAGACCAGGGGTAGGCAACCTTTTTGAGCCGAGGGCCGGGTTGCTGCCCCTCAGACAATTGGGGGGGAGGGAGAGCACCATAAATAAATAAATAAATAAATAAATAAAATATTTTTTTAAAAATAATATATATATATGCATGCACACTCTCTCAGCCGCAGAAAAGCCATGGCAAAACCCCTGTGGAGATTTTGCCAAGAAAACCCCAAGAACAAATAATAACAACAATAATCAATATCATCATGGCCGGGGGGGGGTGACGGGGGGCGGCGTTGGCGGCAGGACCGGCCTGGGGCCGGTCCAAAGGCCTCGGGGGCCTTAGTGTTTCTGGCCCCTGGGCCTTAGGTTGCCTACCCCTGGGCTAGACGCTCTGAATTTCTTTGATAGACAGAAAGGGGAAGGGGAAACATATTGCTGAACTGAATGGATTAAACAACATGTTATACTAAATGCATAATGTCAGAGATGTAGCTAAGAAGGGAGGGGGATGAAGGTATTGCCCCACAAAATTCTGCCACTCCTGAAATTTCCCCTGAGACATCATTTTTCTAGCACTATACAGAGTGAGATATTGAAAATTGTTCATATGCAGAACTCTATATTTGGTGTAATTGTATTTCCTTGGGAACTGCATTTGCATTTACTTATTTGTTTTGGATGTCTAAACTGATTTAGAGTGGATGCCTAAATGGGGGATGCCTAAACTGTGTTTTAGTCACTGCAGTGCTTAAAATTTGGAGACTAGAAGAACATTTTATTTTCGGGGACAGAATTCTTATCGGGAGGGACAATGTCCTAATTTTCCTCCCTCTTGGTAGCTCCACCCCTGTGTATTGTGCAATTGAGATTTGCTTTCTCTTTTATTATCAAATATGGAAAGGATCGATCCTTGTGCCTCCAGTTCAGCCTCCCCCCAGTTCAGGGGCTAAAAAGAAAAAGAAATTCCTGACTGGAGTGGGTATTGTGGTGGTGGGTGGCAGTGGCATCCCTAAGGTTGGTGTCACCCAGTGCGGTAACTCATGGTGTCACTCCCCCCTTGACCTCCTCCCATTTCCCATCATACAGAATTCTTAGCAATGCTTTTTTGCACTAATGTTATTTGTACATTGTTATTCCCATATACCACCGAATGTAATGCTAATATAGTTGTGACATAAACAACTATCAAAATTAAAATTATACTTTCAAATCAAATATCACATATGCACAACCTAAATGTATTTACATATACATGGTGAAGATTTGGTTAAACTGTTACGTTTTAAAAGAAAATTTAAAAAGAATGAAAATTTAAAAATTTTAATTTTAATTTTAATTTTTAATAATTCTGGGGCCTCTCCTCCCCCCCCACTGTGCTTCACCTCAGTCTCACCATCTCTTAAAGCATCTTAAAGGGAAGCAGATGAATGCCACAGCCAATTTCTGCCAAAAGGTAGGTGTTTGGGGAGCAGTGGTGTCACCCCTGCTTAGGGTGTCACCTGGTGCAGTGTGAACCCCATGCAATCCCTTAGTGATGCTACAGGTGGGTGGGCGAGTGAAAGACAGGGAAAAGTTTACACCTCCTATACCCATGTTGGTAGGGTACCCATAAAAGAAAGTAATCTCAGCTTTATGCTACACATTTATTGTGGCTGATATCTAACACCAGTGTTTCTATACCAATTATCTCTTTCTTGAGCCCTGTCTTCATGGGCCACATACAACGACCTTCCTCCCACCTCCATTCCTTTGGGAGGGAGACTGGATGATGCACAGCCCAAAGTCCAGTTCTGATGCAAGCAAACCAGATGACAGCCAGCTCATTCAGCACCAGAACTCGGTTTTACACCTTGTACCCCGAATTGAACAAAGTCCCTCTTTGCTCTGGGTCTTCCTGTAAGAACCAGAGCCCTCCACTCTGACACTGGGTGTGCCCCACTGAACTGCCCATCATGTCTGCTGGTGGTGGTTGCTCATGAGACCATTACTGGGCACTTCATTCTGACCACAGAGCGAAGAGACCCACAGTGGATGCATGATGGCTCAGCAGCATGCGCATGTGGTCAGCATCAGAATGGAGGGCATTGCAATGGGAGGGGATACTCTGGGCTGCTCCACACAAGTGCACACAGGGCCTAAGTGATATAACTGCATTAAATCACCACAGCTCAAACAGTTGAGTTGGCAGCACCATATTTTAGGAAAGATACCAGCAAGGTTGAACATGTCCAGAGCATGGTGACCGAAAAAATAAAAAGTTTGGAAATCAGGCCCTGTGAAGAACAGTAGAGAGAGCTGGGTATGTTCTGCCTGGAGAAGAGAAGACTGATAGCTATCTTTAAATATCTGAAGGGATATCATGTAGCAGAAGCTTGTTCTTTGCTCCTTCAATAAAATATTATTATTGCTGTTGTTGTTATTTCCTGCATGGTGGGGGTTACATTAATTGGCCCTTGTGGTGTTTTTAAAGTCTACGATTCTAATTGCAAACTGACAATTAGTTAATTTTAGTTAATTTTCTTGGTTTCACAGTCTACCAGATGTGACTGATTGGAGTTTCATATTGTTGGTTATTTGGTTTTGTTCCAAGAAATTGGGAAACAGTAAGGTACTGTTCGATAGAATACGATGTTCCATTTATTATTATTATTATTATTATTATTATTATTTGTAATTCTGCTACTGTGATCCTTTCTTTTGTGATTGCATTCTCAGATGTTTTGTCAGTCCATATGGGATCACTCTTGAGTGCACCTTGCACCACTGAAAAGCCAGGATTGGGAAAAAAAACAACCCATGTTTTACAAAAAACACACACCATGTTTTAAAAAACAGCAACCAAAACCCCATTTTTTTGTTTCAACCAGGTTTTTTTTTATCATTTTGCATTAGTGTTTTATCTTGCTTATTATATTAATACTATGAAACATTATTTTGTGTATTAGAAAGCTTGATCAACCATTTTTAATGCTTTCTAACACTAACAATCAAAAGATGTTAGGCTTTGATATGATTTACTTAGTTCAATAAAACTCCAACTTTTTACTGCTTATTATTCTTATTAAATCTGAATATATGTAGACCATACAGATTAAAACATACAAAGTAATCTCAGAATTGTTTTGGTTGACCTTATGTCAACTGAAGGATTTGTTTCTGAATGAAATTTCTTGCACTATAAAATAAAGCAGGGGTAAGCAACCTTTTTGAGCTGGGGGCCGGGTTGCTGTCCCTCAGACAATGGGGGGGGGGGGGCGAAGCACCAAAAATAAATAAATAAATATAAAATTAAAAAAAAATTAAAATTAAAAAAATATGCATGCACACTCTCTCAGCCCCAGAAAAGCCATGGCAAAACCCCTGTGGAGATTTTGCCAAGAA
The DNA here is from genome assembly GCA_026167975.1 of Phrynosoma blainvillii. NCBI lineage: Eukaryota > Metazoa > Chordata > Lepidosauria > Squamata > Phrynosomatidae > Phrynosoma > Phrynosoma blainvillii. Next base: position 69,896,158 of record JANUYF010000004.1, read on the forward strand.
AACCCCAAGAACAACAATATCATCATGGCGGGCGGTGGCAGTGGCAGTAGGACCAGCCTGGGGCCTGTCCAAAGGCCTCAGGGGGCTGCATCCAGCCCCCGGGCCTTAGGTTGCCTACCCCTGAAATAAAGTGATTAACACTGGATACAGGTTTAACATTGAGCAACTGCCAATATACTGCTAAAGTTTAAATTCAAACAGTCGTTGGTGTTCCAGTAAGAGGGTTTGAAAATAGTAATAATAGCCAGACTCCTTTTTAAAAAGAAAAATATTTATAATAAAGTAAAAATGATTTTTTAAACTTTTTGGTTTAAGTGCTGACATCCATCTTGTTTAAAACAGTAAACCCTGTTTGAAATCACAGTTTTCTTTTCCCTCAGGTGCTCAAATTGGTACAAATCTCTGTTTATAGATCTTGATATTTCATAATATTTCCTCTTTGTTTCTCTTTATTTCTTCTGTCCCCTGTTTCTATGATGGTGGTGGTGGTGATAACGATATAAAGATTTTAAAATGTTTGCCTATTAAACATTTAAAAATATTGTTACTTTAGATGAGAGGTTTTCCTTCCTTGCCTGGTTTCTTGGTTTAAGTGCCGACGTATCATCTGTTTTAGTGAGATAACACGCCAGTATAAATGGAATAAGCATTTTAACAGAGGAACCAGTTACCCTCCATTCAGCTCAGTGACCACTGAGAATTTTTTTCTCAACTGGATTTTGACTCTCTGTTTAGCTGGGATTGATCTAGAGTAGTGGAACAGCAATTCTCTTAATATTTAAAAAGTAATTAAATTCCCTCCTGATCTCAGAAGATTAATAAAAGGAATGTCTGTGGTTTTTAAACCACACACATTTGGATTTGTAGACCCTGTGTTACGGCTATGTTTTAAATTTAATATACATATGGGAGATGAAAATGTGTTTCCTTTATCATTATTTTGGATTTGATTTTCATGATTATTTTGAATTCAGTTTTCCTTAAGCCAGGAAAAGATAAGTTTTATTTGAGTGTGATTTGTATTAGTGAAGGGCTTATTGGTTTACGTTTTATTTCGGCTACTTTCAGTAAAAATACACATCATGCTGTGAATGGTTTGTTTCTCATACTCAGTTTTCATCCGATTTGACAAGAGCATTTCACAGAATAAAAGATCTGCCTATCCTATGTGTTTGCCATTGTTTTAAATATATATATCTTTAAATATTTACAAAACTGAAGCATAAATTGACAATGGGATATATATATATATTAATTGGTTTAGGAGGTAGTTGAATACTAATTTGTATTCACAGGAAAAGTTATTAATTGTCCTATACATAAAATAATTGATGTTTTTTTTATAATTAGTATAATATTTATTTTATACTGCCTTTTCCCAGTCCAAGTTTCAAGGCCTAAAACAGAGAGAGCTCAAAACATCACATCATATAAAAGTTTTTAAAATATACAGTCATCCCTCTCTGTTCATGGACCTAGAGTCCATGGTCTTGCTCTTCGTGGGAGGGACAAGTGGGGAGGGACAAAATGGTGGCACATGGCCCTGTACATGCACCATGGGCATGCAAACCATTATTTTCAATGGGGCTCAAATATTTGCGAGTCGCCATTTTCGTGGGTGGGTGGGTCCGGAATAGATCCCCATGAATTGGGAAGGGATACTATAATTAAAAGCAGTTTATGAAAAACCCATAAATATTTTTTTTTGTACACAGAAACTGATCAATTACTGAGTCTAGCAAGATCCTTTTTAGCAATTGGAGAAGAATTGTGTGGGAGATGCATGGGGTTGGTAAGAGGAGAAATGAATGCTAAAAACTGAAGCTGAAGACTGTATGCTGACTCTTAGCATAGTTTTAACTGTAGGCTCCATTCATTTAATTTCCAAAATCATAGATTGGAGTATCAGGAATGATTGAGTGGGTCAAGTACTTCATTGTTCCATTCTGTCCTCTCCAGATCAAACTATATTTTGCTATTGTATCTGAATCAGTGAGCTATGTATGAATGATCCAGGATCACAAACCACAATTACAAACTAGAATTGCAAGCCACGACCAAGCAATGTGTTCCAATAATTGTTTGTAGGATTTCCTGTTACCACAGTTCAGATGTAACACAGATGTAACAAGATGTAATCAAACTATGGTTTGATCAGATCAGAAAATAATCTACAATCAGGCCAGCAAACAAAGGAATGAAGGGATGTACAGGAGGAGGAATGACTCAGTCCTGTGGTTTAACTTTAGTCTTGTCTATGTTAATAAAATCTGATTTTAATAGGACCTTCTTATTTATTTTTCTGCCTAAGATGCTGTACAAATTCTGCCTCTATAAAGGGCAGTGGCATTACTGTGGTAAAATTATTATTTGAAAACAGGATTTGGGGACTTTGGGGTATATAGTGAAATGCACTAACTCTGCAGACATCTGCTTTTATTTTTATTTTTAAAAGACAAATCACTTTAAAAACAGATTTCAATAACACAAACATGATAGCCCACTTGGGATTTTACTCACATGAGAGAAGCATCACAAAATTGCAAATCACAGACTGTGTTCCTGGATACGCCCATGGTTTTGGAATGCCAGCATGCTGCCTGATCCTGTCTGCAAATGTTAATGTGATCATCTCCAGCAAGGATGCCTGCTCGAGCTACTCATATGTTGGCTTTCCTGCAATTGTCTGTGTATGTGCCTTAAAGTCACCTATTGACTATGGCTAGCTACCCCATGAATGTAATAGGGTTTTCTTAGGCAAGGAATACTCAGGCGGTTTTGCCAGTTAAAATAAAATTACAGTTGGTCCTCCATCTCCATGGATTCTTTATCCATGGATGGCTTGAAAATATTCAAAAAAGTATAAATTCCAGATAACAAACCTTGATTTTGCCATTTTATGAAAGTGACACCATTTTATTATGCCACTGTATTTAATGGGACTTGAGCATTCATTGATTTTGGTATCTTGGAAACAAACCCCAGTGAATAACAAGGCCCCACCGTATTAACAATTTAAAATAACACAAGGATGAAAAATGGTTAAAAACATTACAGTTTAAAACAATGCACCACTTTATTAAAAGTCCTTTCTTTAAGAGCCACTAATCCTAAAAGCCTGTTTGAATAAATAGAAGGACAATAAAAACGGAGTCATTCTAACCTTTGAAGGAAGGGTGTTCCCCCATTCAGGGGCAGCAGCCAAGAAGACGCCGTGGTATGGCCCCTCCAACCATATCAGTGAAGATTCAAAAACTGAAATAAGGGAGTTCCTTGAGCATCTTGAGGACTGGATAGGTTCATATAGGAAGATATGAATGGCATATAGCCTGGACCTAAGATGTATAGGGCATTATAGGTCAGAACAAGCACTTCATAGGTCATAGATTTATAGGTCATGATTGGCACCTTATAGGATATAAACAGCACATGTGATGCTGTCATCCATTCACCAGGATAACTTTGTGAGTAATGTGTGATTTGGGCTGTTTTAGCACACAGTCTTAAAAAAAAGCACAATTTTCTTCTGCTTTTCTTTTGTCTAAATATTTTAGAAATACTTTTGAAACTTATTGATACTTACTGAATCTGTACTCATGCTGTCTCTCCATCTGTGCAGACCAGGGGTAGGCAACCTAAGGTCCGGGGGCTGGATGCAGTCCCCTGAGGCCTTTGGACTGGCCCCAGGTCAGTCCTGCTGCCGCCGCCGCCGCTGCCCCCCACCGCCGCTGCTGCCCGCCATGATGATATTGATTATTGTTGTTATTACTTGTTCTTGGGGTTTTCTTGGCAAAATCTCTACAGGGGTTTTGTCATGGCTTTTCTGGGGCTGAGAGAGTATGCATGCATATTTTTTTAATTAAAAAAAAAATAATCTATTTATTTATTTATTTATTTTTGGTGCTTCGGCCCCCCAGTTGTCTGAGGGACAGCAACCCGGCCCCCGGCTCAAAAATGTTGCCTACCCCTGGTGTAGACTAAGCTGTGACACTGTTATCTAACCATTGTTTAGCTACATAGGCTAGATCAGAACCAGATGCAATGTTGTCCAATCTTTGGTTTTAACCATGAAGCAATTTTCTTGAGTGTGTGCAAAATATTAGGACTGGAATATTAGGTCCTGACACTCTATGCTATTGCAAGGACTTTTTTCCAGAAATATTTTATTTACATTAATCTGTAGGGATGACTGAAAAACCTAGGGACTTCTTATGTGACATAGAATCTGCTAGTTCTATGAATTGATTATGATAACCATAAGTTGTCTGTGGCAACGATGCGTGCTGCAGGGTAATGGATTTCATGAATTGACAGAAAAATCACTTTGAGAATTAACAATGAAATTGGCTTTGTGCAAGAACTCTTTCCCAAAACATATTTTCTAACCCTAAAAATGTCCATATGGCCTAGCAGACTATCATAGCCAGTGACAGGTGTTTTTTTTTTTAAAAAAAACAAAACAAAAAAACGTAAATTACTTTTTATTGAAAAGAAAAATTCGTTTTGGGTCTTTAAATAATATATCTTCTGATGGTTATGTTTTTGCATACACAAAAATTATTGGGTGGGGTCCTAGAGTTTGTGATATAGCAGCATTCACATCATCCTTCCATTTTTGCCCATGTAATCTAAGATTATACTGTTGTGTATTAGGGAGCCATCTCGTTTTATTTATGTAGTCTTCATCTATAACTGTTTCATTCTTTGTCTGGTGCCATTACTGCTTCAATCTCCTGAGCAATAAGTTATGATCAGCCAGGCACATTGAGCAAAGTTTGGCAGAGTGGCATCTCTTAAGTCCTTCCCAGTAATGATAATCTCAGATAGGTTTCTAGGAGAACCAATTTCTAAGAGTGCTAATTTATAGAAGCTTATGGGCTTCTAGCTCTTACATGTGGGATTGCCAGTTTCAACTTTCAGTCACAGTTGTCACCTCCTAACATGGCTATTGCCTTGTTGTTGGAAAGTGGTGGATGTGAGCATGGAGGAGACTTTTATAGAGATCAGAGCTGGTACTCCTTCTTGCCGTCCCTCTACCAGGGAGTCACATTGTGAAGGGATGGCTGCAGCTGAAAATTAGAGTTTGGAAGGGAAGAGAGCACAGATACCTTCATTCAGCTTGATGGAGTGTTATGATGCCTCATCCTGCTCCTTGATCTTTTCAGAATTAAAGTTATAGATGCCCTGTCCCATATCCAACCTTGCCATCCCTATTATCTCAGGGTCATTTAACATCTTTAGCCCACGTAAGATTGAGTCATTTATAGAGACTTATGAGAGATTTGTGATTCAACAGGAGGACTTGTGGCACACAAAAATGGCTCATAATTTAATGACATGCATCACGTGGGATGATTTAAAATGTTCTGTTCATGGTGTGTGTAAATATGGACATTGGCTCACTTTTCCTTCCTGGTAAGAAGAGGAAAACTTGGTTTGCTTTTCTTCTGGAAAAAGAAGAAAACAAGAGCTTTACACCCAGCAGCAGTAAGGATGTGCTAGTTCTCTTGCAGCAGACTAGAGAGATGCACTCTGGGGACTGGCAGTGTTCCATGGCTTAGCAGTTGAAAAACAACACCTTATTCTTGTTATTTTAGTTTTTCCAAGGCTATATAAAATGGATCTTTCAAACAGCAGACTGATTTTTGATTACGTAATTCCTAGGGAAGATGAATGGATTCTCATGGATCTATAAGCATATATTTATTGGAAAGAAAAATTATCAACATTTTTCTCGAGCAGTTTGAAGGTGGGGTTGTTTTTGTGATTCCAGATGTTACTTTACAATCACAGAAGAATATTGCAGTAGTTTCTCCTATTGCTTTCTCTTCCTAATCCTATTGCCCTTAGATATAAAGGACTGCTGATATAATAAGCATCAGTTTACTTTTTAAAAATATGAACATTTCAGTCTAATTTTAAATGGTTTTGCAGTGACATGAAATGAGATGAAATGGTTTGTTGCAAGGATGCCTAATATATATAGGCTGAACTTTAAATGACCCAGATTGTGCTGAGGCTGAAATAGCTTTATTAAATGCAAAAACATGAGATGCTAAAGAACTGTTAAAAGTTAGAAGCTCTGATTCCTCTTGTGTTTATGGCCAGTGAATCTTTACAATAGACTCATTTTGGGAACAGTGTGTTCTCTTTTGTTTCTGGGAAAAATTGAGAGGTTGCAAATGAAAGCATAAAGAAGCCTCTTTATTCATCTGCCCATGTCTTTGTTTCACTGGGCATTGTTTCAGTTTATAAGAGTTGTTTAGCAGATATAGCATGCTGGAAAAGGCCAACTGATTCCCATGCACATCAGGGCAGACTTGTTAAAGTCCTGTTATCTACTCAGCTGCCCACCCAGGATTTATTTGTTTCAAGGGTAGTTCTAACTGCAGTTTCCTCCCCCTTTCCCTTGTTGGTTAGATTAAGTTTGCTTATTAAATTATGGAATCTGACAGCATTTTGCACTGAAAGATTCCTTCCCCTCCAATTTTAGACATTTACTACATGTGTTGATGTTTTTAGAAATAAAAACACACCCTGTATTTAGCATTTTGAAGAACAACCACCTTGTAATTTATCTATAAATTGGCATTTATGTTTTGTTTGGCGCTTTCGTTTGTCTTTAGGAAAGGCAGGAGTCTAAGACAGTTGTCTTCACATTGTCTTGTGTGCAATCTGATGTTACCAATATATTTGACAAGTAGAATCTCCCTCACTAAAAGAGTTTACTTTAATGATAGAAAATTTACTCTCTCGGAAGTGTGGTTGACCAGTCAAAGCTTAAGCTCTGAATCATGAGATAGACTGAGATCTAGTTGAATCTGAACTGCATGAGTAGTTTTCTGGCATTTACCAAGGACAAGCTTAGTCAGATGCAAAATGAACTGTTAGGTTTGTGCAAATGAATATACTTGTCAGCTCTGGTTATACAGCTCTTTTTTATCTAGCCTTCTTTCACTAGATACATAGTTAGTTAAATTGTTCTATAATATATATGTTTTAATGAGGAAAGTGCAGCAGGCATGGATTTTAATGTTGTACATAGAATTTGGGTAAGTCAGATGACTTTCAAGCCTTGACATTTGGGAGAAGCTGCAGCCAGTTTCATGGTCTTGCTATAATTTTTAAGATTTAATTCTAACACTTAAGGGTGTGTGGAAGGTGGATAGAGAACTAATACAGTACCATTGGGTCAGGAGTGGATAATGTTTTGAGGGTCTGGAGGCCATTTCCCCCCCCCCCCTTGAGAAATTTGAGGGCCATCCATGTTTTGTGACACAACTGTTACCTGAAAAAGTAGCATTTTTTTTGTCCCATATTTACAAATCATACTTCCAGGAACTTCAATATCCAGGGATGCAAATTGGTATTTAAGCATAACTCTCCCAAGCATCATTTAGGCCTTAAACTGTGTTTCTTAGCAGGCAACTGGCTAGTTCTAATTTCTTTAAAAAAAAGAAAGATTGTGACCAGTTTGGGGGATGCTGAAAAAGATCTCAGTTCAACCTAGAAGGGAACAATCTATAAACGTACATACTATTGCACATACTCACTCCTAGGTGATTCTGATTGAAAGACCTCAGGATACTATGGTGATGGTGTGGAAACACCAGGTACATCTTGCAAGCCTGCCTTCCGATTTCAAGTTGTTCTATAAGGTGTGGAAGATATTTTTATATAAGAGATTTTAATGCATCATTCTTTACTTCCAATAGTGATATTCTGCATTAATTTGGAATAGTTTCTTTTTTGAAAAGTTAAAATTTGGGTAACATAGAAAAGCAGACTGATGAGCTTAGTGAAAATGTTTTGAATTGGTGTTGAAACATCTGAAATTTATTATTTCCATGTCTAGTGAACTTGGTATTCAGTTTTTGTAAAAGTTATTTCTATTTGAAAGAATGTGTTAGTTTTCCCTCACAATTCTGCTTTAGCTTTAACTGCTGTCTTAGCTGAGACATTGATTTGTTTAAAGAATCAAGATTGTGTATTATTTAGATGTTATAAACAAGTGGGATTTGTTCGTTCCATTCCAGTTATCAAAAAGATTAACTCTTTGCCCTGGAATTCTAATTGCATCCATTTAGAAACAAAGAGGTTATTTGTACAAGATAGTAGCAAAATCAGGATTTATGCCAAGTGGAATGTTTTTCAGCTGAATAGGGTTGCAAGTATTACATAAATTTTGTCTTGCATTTCAGGCACCTATAAAGGCAACTTGTGAAGAAGGCACATTATGCAAGCCTGGATTTCCTGAAGACGTTTACAATGCAGTCATATCCAGAGGAGTACATGAAGGACAGCCTCTTCTGAATGGTATAGTTTCATATGATTTTAAGCTTCTTATATCTTGCTCATAATATAATGCCATTTTTTACATTTCTTAAATAGCACAACATTTTTTTTTTTACTTCTGTTATGTTGTACAGGTTTCCCTTTAAGTTCTAGTTCTGGAGTGATTGGTAGGTGAAATAAAAATGGTTGTTTGTAAAAGTAATTTGTGACCTTTCATGTAGAAATAAATCTGAAATGTGTGGGTTATGAGATGTCTCTCTGTGATTACAATTTCCTGTTCAGAGCAGTGTCAGATAGGTTTATTATGAAATTGGTGAAAGGCTTTATTAGCTACCAGTTTAATAGCCCCAATTTAAATCTGAGCCTAAATGCTGGTTGTTTTCCAGCACTTCTATTATCAGGCAGAGTACCTGTATTCTGTATTCTTTCTGTATTATCAATTTCCAAGTTTTATGAATTTAAAAATTTACCTGACAGAAAAGTAGAGAAATGAATGTTTCTGTTTTGTTTTGTTTTTCCAAATGAATCAAGATGAGGAAAAAAAAGTCATGATCCTGCAGCATGCCACTTGCCTCAATCTGGAATGCCAGAGTGCTCGGTATAAATCTCCATAAACACAAAGTTTTGCAAAGTTAGAATTGAGTTCTTGTTTGTTTCATATTGTTTGTGATCGTCACAAATACTTTGTTTAAATACTGCTACTGGACACATTTTCCTTGGCCATTTTTATATTTGGGAAGAATTCTGATTATCAATAGAGGGCTGCAGAGTAAGAAAAACACATTAATTTTATTGTTTTATGTGGTGTGCCTTTCAAAGAAATTACTTTCTAATTTAAAAATTGTAGAGCTGATCAAGAAGATTAGTTTCAACGAATTCCAATTTTATCTTAAAAACTAATTTGATTCCATCCATTGTATCTTCTATAAATATGGCTTTGTAGATTAGCACAAACGGAAAAAAAAGTTTTAAAATGAAGCTGCAAATCAAATTGATCCTTGAAACAAAAGCTTTTCTCTGTATTTAACATATTCTGTTCAGCATTATCTCCTTGTAATTATATTTTACAGTTTTGGCTAGTATTTTCATAACAATAATTGAATCCCAAATGCAGTAATTTATTAGTTTGAGTTGATTAAAATCCTGACTTAATGAAGTACTTCTATGTTTCATTTAAATTAAACAAATATATTCCATATATTTGGTTTAATAATTAGTAGCTTTTGAATATAACATTGATAGCTTAGAATTTATGCAAAGCCATTTTCTTAAAATGGAAATCATCTTAGGGCCTTTGCAGACTGCCAGAAATAGTACAAATTGAGCCCACTTTAACTGCCCTGGCTCAGTGCTAGGGAATCATGGGAATTGTATTTTTTTTCTGAGACATTGAGCCTTCTCTGTCAGAGAGTTATGGTGCCACAATAAACTACAGTTCCCATGATTCCCTAGCATTGAGTCAGGACAGTTGAAATGGACTCAATTTGCACTATTTCTGACAGTCTGCAAAGGTCCTTAGTTATGCTCTTTTGTTAGAAATTATTAGTATATATTCCAAGTAGTATTTCTGCTTTTAAATTCAATCATTAATCCAAACTAGAGTACACCCAGTGACTCACATTTATAGATGTATTGACCTACCACATTCCCATTGATTCAGTTCGTTTACTTTTGTTGGAAGAATTGGATTTGGGCCCTCAAATGGCAATGTAATTAAGTGCAACCCACACCAATCATATATCATAATGTAGTCTCTTACACAAAAAAGATGAATCTTGATGATTTTAGTAAGATATATGCATGAGTAAGTGAACCTCTGATCTCTCCCACTTCAAAGAATCCTGCAAATGCCCACAAATTACTAGTCAACGACAATAATGGTAATTTACTTGGCTGCATATATTTATGTTAATACTTGTGCCATAAAAATGGCTAGGATGGGAAGCATAGCTCAAGCAAAGATTCCCTTTCTTGTCTGTCGGAGTTAATTTCTAGTTGTCCTAATGAGGAAAGTATTTATGAAAAACATGAGTGACATGGCTGTGGACAAAGGATGAAACCTTTAGCTCACTGAGATGTTTGAGAATATTGCAACTGGTTACAAGAGAATACAGCCAAAGCGGGCTGAATCTACAATTGAATGGTACGACATAGATGGTGTTCTCCCCCCGTGGAAACTCCTTACATGTCTGAAAATGATGCACAGATACTCATGGAACCCTGTTGAACATGGCATGGGAGCTGAGAAAGAAGGGAAAGACAGAAACACTTTCCACAGTAGAATTCAGGCTCACATTCTTATTCTTTGCTCCTTTGCCTAGCTGTGGGGCATTTGGAAGCTGTCACTTCTGTTTTACATTAACACTGCATTCTTGTGTGGTTTGAATCCAGACAAAGCATGACTACTCTTAACTACAGTGAAAGAAGCCAACAATTAAATATTCAAACAAATTTCATGTAAAACCATTTAATCCAAAATGGAAGCTTCAAGTCTCTTCCTTGTGGTGGAGGAGAGAGGAAGAAGAGTGCACTATCTTAAAGATTCTAACACTGAACTAAGGTTTGTCATTGGCCTTGTCTGCACTGGCTAAGATACTCAGCTGCCCCATTTCCACCCAGTTTCCTTGGCCTCCTTCCCTACCATGGTGGCTTTCTCAGAGTGTCCTGCTGGACTGTCTGGTGTGTCCAGGGCTGCTGTGGGTTGCTTGCTTCTGAGGTCAGAAGGAGGTGCCCAGTGACAGTCACATGCTGGGGACCTCATTCTGACCAATACGTATTGGGTGGCCCAGCAGGACGCTTGTGTAGACAGTTTTGGCAGCATGGGATCAGAGGACTCCAGATCTTGTTGGAAGATGAGGAGCAACAGGTAACCTTTGTAACCTTTTGTCCTGGATCTGGTGCAGAACATGCCGAATGTGATCTGGACTGCCCACATCAGAATCAGGGCTTGGGTCATGCATCGGCTGAACATGATGATGCCAGAATTTTTTTTTGGGGGGGGGGGGGGGCAAATGAATCTTTTGGCCCATGTAGACAAGGCCACGATATCCAAATGCAAACAGTTATGTATTTGGGAATTTACTGTAGGCAGAATTAAATATAAATGGAACCATAATGTGTTACACTTCTACTGGACCTTAACTGAGATGACTGCTTCAAATACACTCGTCCCTCCACATTTGCGGCTTTGACTTTTGCAGATTTGATCATTCACAGATTTTATTAATATGTTCTCTCTAGGAATATCTAGGTCTTCCAGCGCAACTCTATAGTCAACTTTAATCAAAAGTCACACTGAAGGACCTAGAGATTCCTAGAGAGAGCACTCCACTAGGCATTTGTAGCTCTTCAGCGCAATTCTGTGCTCAGTGTTTGGCAGATGTTGACCACAGAGTTGCACTGGAGGACCTAGAGATTCCTAGAAAGGTGTTTTCTCAGGCAAAAACATAGTGTTTTTGTTATTTGCGGTTCTCACATTCACAAGGGTCTTGTGCCCATAGTAGCAAATGTACTATGAAATATTCCTTTATATTTCTTTGTTACTGATAGTTACATGCCCTCAAGTTGATTCAAGTTGGATTCAGTTGCTTTCCTTTGTACTAAAATCCAAAAAACAAGATATCTTAAAAATGCCAAATTCTTTTTTAGTAAATGCTTTGATTCTAGATGGATCAGAGCACAGGTACATCTCCATTTAATTTATCTCTCATTGTATTCATTTGATCATACTGGCATTCTGTCAGTATAGCTCTCTGTTACATTTGAATCTTAATAAAAATCTGAAAGGTTTACTTTTCTATTCATTAGAACAAATTAGATAAACTGAAGAACTTGGATCAGAGAATTACTGAACTAAAACTAAAGTCCACTGCATAACTGGTTAACAGATCACAGCTGTGTACTCCTTTGACCGTATGCGAGTCAGTGCAACAGCTAATTTGAAATACACAAAAGTTCAATATTACAAAGCAGTTTAAAAATTTCTTTTTGCTTATAAAACCCATAAAATGTATCACATTATATAGATTAATGTAAACTAGTTGAAAACTTCCTGGGGCATCTTTTTTTTTTTTTTTTAACCACAACTTCCTTAGTCAAATTATTTTAATGGTTAATTCTCTTGAAAGTACCAACATGCTTGAAAGCATATCATTTGCTGGTTTTACATAAATATACAAGCCATCATTGGATGGCTTTGACTTAAAATTTAATTACACTGTCATTTTGAAGTACTATTGTTGTCGAAAGCCCATTTTCTGGCTATTAAACTAGATGCATGTGACAATAGGAAGTTAAGCATACTTTGTATTATAGTCACATTCAAGGAGGGAAAGCTCCATGGGCCTGACTCAGAACTCTTATTTCCATTGATATTATTGGAGTTTACCCAGATTTACTCCACTGTGGGATCTGAATTTTGCACTTTAATTGTTATGGATTTTCTCTGGAAGTTGAAGCATTTTAAAGATTTTTTTTACTACTGTCAGTTGCCTGAGGTACAGAGGTTTGATTATCCTCTTAGCTAGCAGTAAAATACAGTGATTGGCAAGAGAAACTGACCAGACTTCTTTTTCATTTACTTCTTTTCATTTCATTTCATGAAAAGGAAATACAGTTTGTATTTTTTCTTTTCTTTAATTTAATTTAATTTAATTTTACTTTGATGCCCAACATTAAGATTTGATTTATGAAAGATTAGGAAATTATTTTGAATATCTTCTTGCAGATGTCTAGGTACCTCTATGAATCTTGTCCTTTTTAAGGTCTCCCCAGCAGCACTACAAAGTATTTTGTGTGTCTATTATGTTCAGTTAATGGATGCACAAAGTGGGTCTCTGTTGAAGTGCAGCATTTATGAAACATCCTTAATGTGATCTACCTGACAATCTCTCACTTAAATGTTAAATGGTTAAAATTTCTGTATTTTATTAGGTCTTTCTGGTTGGTTACTTAGGTTTTACTGGTTTCATTTAGACTGATAATTGCTCTTCAAGATTTTATTGCTACAGTTTTTCTAATGAGTTCCATTCAAACAATAGGACTTTATCACTTTCCCCACCCTGCCCTTAGCTTGCACATTCTTTTGGACCATTTTGCTATTTGGAATCATTGCATTCTATTTCCTACTTCCCTTTAGATCAGGGATAGGCAACCTAAGGCCCAGGGGCCGGATGCGGCCCCCTGAGGCCTTTGGACCGGCCCCAGGCCCTCCTGCCACCCCCCGCCATGATGATATTGATTATTGTTGTTATAACTTGTTCTTGGGTTTTTCTTGGCAAAATCTCCACAGGGGTTTTGCCATGGCTTTTCTGGGGCTGAGAGAGTGTGCATGCACATTTTATATTATTATTTTTTAATTTTAATTTTTATTTATTTTTGGTGCTTCGCCCCCCCCCCCCCCCCCAATTGTCTGAGGGACAGCAACCTGGCCCCCAGCTCAAAAAGGTTGCTTATCCCTGCTTTAGATCTTAAAACATTTATGTATGATGGAAAAGCAGAACATACTTTCAAATGCACATTGTTTGGATTTCAACCTTTTGTACTTTCACTTGCTTGCAGATATTTGTCTTCTAAAATCAGAATATTTTGTTTAAATAATGAATAATTTTTTCCTGGACATTTTTCTACACATGTACACTGGTTTATGGTATAATTTACATTTCCTTTACAGGTTTGTGCGACTTACAATCATGTCATATCTGATGTTTCAACAACTGCAGCACTGGCTACAATTGACTGCCAAGCTCAATTCAAAGTGGCATTATTGACTTTGGAAACCCTTGTCTCCACACTTGTCAGTACATATGCTAAGATACTCATGCAAGACCTTTCTTTAGGTATCCCACCACCTGACACACAGCAGGTAGCTAATTGGGGATAGGGCCTTTTGAGTAGTGGTTTCCTGGGTTTGGAAAGTTGACTTGAGGGAGCCTCAAGTGGTACCCAGACTAAGGATGTTTTGACATCAGGCAGTGATACATTTCCTCAGTCTTTGTAATCCATTTTGTTCTGATTATCTTGACTAGGTTTGCTGGTGTTATTCTTCTAGGTATAAATCCATGCTTATGCTGCTGTGCCATTGTAGTAGACTGTCCTTCACCTCCTCACCCCTGTGCAGCCCTGAGAGATGCCTGAAATGGACTGTGGAGGGTTTCCTGCCTCCCCAGAGCAGTTTTTGGGGGGTTCACAAGGGCTGCAATACGAAGGGGAAGTTGCTTCTTCTGCTGGATTTCACTTGTTGAACAGTAGACATTCTGCACTGGATTCTTCCCTTTGTGATTTCATTGACTCTAGTACAGCGGGTCCTTGGTATCTGCTGTGGTTTGATTCCATGACCCCATCCCAGGGATATCAAAATCCATTGATGCCCAAGTCCCATTAAATGTAATGGCACTGTATGGTGTCCCTTATATAAAATGGCAAAATCAAGGTTTGCTTTTTGGAATTTATATAATTTTAAAATATTTTCAAGCTGTGAATGGTTGAATCTGTGGATAAATAATCTGTGGATATGGTGGGCCAACTATATATATTTATATTTTCAATTATAAGCTTTGAATTTATTTTGTTGTGTTTTTAAATCCCTGGGAATATTATTGAAATATATGGTATGAATTACTAAAATAAATTTGGTAATGCTGAAAAAATGCATGTGTATTAACTATAAAATTGGTGGTATTTTCATTTTCTTTCATGTTGTTTTGTTGTGTGCCTTCAAGTCATTTCTGATGTATAGCGACCCTATCACAAGGTTTTCTTGGCAAGATTCATTCAAGAAGGGGTTTGCCTTTGTCTTCCCCTGAGGCTGAGAGTGTGAATTCTGCCCAAGTTCACCTAGTGATTTTCCATGGGATTCAAACTGTGGTTTCCTAGTCCAGCATCCAAACCACTACGCCATGCTGGCTCTATATGCTGCATGTATATAACATACCCCAGAATTAGAGAAATAAAACAAGAAGTAGCCAGTATTGTAAAAATGTTATCTTGATACTGAAGTGCTATGACCATGTTTTATCTTGTATGTCTGTTTGCTAGGCTTTCTGGCATGCTTAGCTGATCACCATATTTGGAGAAGGAATTTTATTCAAATTGAAATTGTTTTCAGGGAACCTCTTATCATATTCTTCTGCAACATGTGATCAGCTCAGTTATTTGAGTCTTTCAAGTATAGCTTTTATGGCAGCCAATTCTGCATTGCAGTCTGCTAAACGTTTAACACATATGACCTCTTGCCTACTTTTAAAACTTATTGTTTTATGCTTGAATCCCATGGGAGAAAGGCAGTTTATAAATAAAATATCTACATTGAACAGTTTATTGAGATTGACTCAGTGTAATTTATTAAACAGAATTGTAGACTTTTTCTGCAGTTTTCTTAAGCATGGAAAATATTTCACAGGTTAAGCATTACAGAAAATTTAAACTGTATTTCTTTTGAAACAGCTTCTACTGATCTGAGAACTGGCAAATTTCTTATGGACATTTGTAGCATATTTAAACCAGAATTATTCTTTGAACTTTGATTCATATGTGATTTTTGTTCTAATATGTTATGCCTTCCAACTCTCTGAATTCTTCAGTGTATTCAGTTCTCAGATAAGACAGATTTCTGCTCATACACATGCAAAGATATAAACCAAGATTAAATAATGTAGGATAAAGGTTACAATTCTAGGCACATGGTTTTACATAAAAAGTCCCACTGAACAAAATGAGACTTAAGTAAGTAAACATATCCAAATTGATGCTGTTAAGTGTTCAGAACTAGCCATCAGCAAGGTTACTGGGCAATTGAGTATTTCTCCATGAGAAGAAAATTAAATGGCCATATTGTTTAGTTGTGAATACCCATATTCTGTCTAAGCAAATAAAATTCTGCAGGCCATATGGGCTACCTGACCAAAAATATACTCGCAGGTTGTATAAAGTCAGGTAGCCCATATGGACTGCAGAATTTTATTTGCTTAGACAGAATAAGGAGTTCCAAAAGAAAGGAATTCCAAAAGGAATTCCAAGAAATTCCAAAAGGAATTCCAAGGAATTCCAAAAGAAAATCAGCATGTGCTTTATAGACTATAGCAAAGCCTTTGACTGCGTAGATCATGAAAGGCTATGGAATGTCCTTAAAGACATGGGAGTGCCAACACATCTGATGGTCCTGATGAGGAATCTGTACTTGGGACAAGAGGCTACTGTCAGAACAGAACACAGAGAAACAGAATGGTTCCCAATTGGCAAAGGAGTCAGACAAGGCTGCATCTTATCATCCTACCTGTTCAACCTATATGCAGAACATATTGTAAAGAAAGCAGGCTCGGACACAGAAGAAGGAGAGTTAAAATAGAAGGAAGGAATATCAACAATCTGAGATATGCTGATGATACCATAATACTAGTAGAAAACCTCACAGACCTTGAACATCTACTAAGGAAGATCAAAGAAGAAAGTGCAAAAGTAGGCTTACGTGGAACGTATATAAATTCAGATTATAGTAAAAGAGTTCTCATATCTGGGATCAAATGTTGATAGGAATGGGGACTGCAGCCAGGAAATCAAAAGAAGATTAGAGTAGGGAGGATGGCTATGAAAGAACTAGAAAAGATTCTAAAATGCAAAGATATACAACTCAGCACAAAAGTTAGAATCATACAAGCCATTGTATGTGAGAGCTGGACAATTAAAAAAGAAGATAGGAAGAAAATCAGTTGTTTGAGATGTGGTGCTGGAGAAGAGTGTTGGAGATCCCATGGACAGCCCAAAAGACAAACAAGTGGGTCCTAGAGCAGATCAAGCCGGAAATCTCCCTGGAAGCCAGGATGACAAAACTTAGGCTGGCGTGCTTTGGACATATAATGAGAAGACATGAATCATTAGAAAAAACAATACCAGGTTCATTTTTTTAATTTTTGCTAGGAAAGGTGGAGGGAAGTAGAAACAGAGGAAGGCCACATGCTAGATGGATGGACTTTATTAAAGAGACCATGAATATGAGTTTGCAGGAGTTGGGCAGAGCTGTGGAGGACAGGGGGTCTTGGAGATGCCTCATCAGGATTGCCATGAGTCGAGACCGATGCAAAAGCAGTTAACAACAAACAACAAGTAAGCTATGCAAGTGGAGAACTCATACCATGAAGATATACCTGCCTTGAGGAAAGGAAAATGAGGGTTCACCATATCTGTGAACATACCCTCATTTTTTCTAAATCCAGCTGTTATGTCATGGTCAATCTTGCCTCTTTTACCTCCCCACTGGTATGCAGCAGCAGCCCAATCCAGAGCTCAGGGAGCGTGGAGGACATGGAATAAGTATGTGTTCACAAAATCCCTACATAAAACCCTGTTGGTTTTCACTTTGAGAATATAATTATATGTTCAGTTCTATCCTTTAAATTTATAGTTGGATCTTTTGTTGACTTGTCACCTTCTCACATTATAAGACAGAAAAATTATTAAAAGTTTCTCATTGAATAGATTCTTTAAATAAAGCATCTTACAGAATAGACTGTTAGAATCTAAAACAAAACTGAATTCTAGCAGTAGCTAAAACATAATGAATGCATTAAATTGAATAATACTGTTGTGTTAAAACATTTGATACCATTTAGTTTGTTCTAATCTTCTTTAGTTCATTGTTCTGAATAATTATAATTTCTGTATAATTCCAGTATGTGTTGCTGTAAACTATCTCAGCAGTAGCTGAGTCTTTAGGCAATAGCAAAGTCAAGTGGTGGTAGAGACATATCACAAATTAATTATAGGCTCAGTCCTGGACAACGATTTTGATCCTTGATGTGTTGTGACAGGTATCATGGTAACTTTGAGCAGTTGTAGTTACAATGAACCAAGCTTAAATATGAACTTTGGTACTTCTGTCCAGGCTAAGTCTGAACTACACAGGCTGGAATGAATGTGTGTGAGAGAATACTTAATGCAACAAAGTTTAAAATTAATTTTTCATAATGTTAGAAGCATATTCTACACATTCTCAATATATGGTAGATAATGATAGATTTGCAAACTGGCATAAAATGGGCAGGTTTTAGTCAGGAAAATAGGAACAAAGGTAACCCCAGAGTGATACATCTGCGTCAGAACTATGCCTGTGTGCATATGTTCTGCCAGGTTATGGTTGGTTAGGTAGTTTGGGGGGGATGATGATTGGGGTAGTGATGGGTTTAGGCTGGTAGTTAATAGCTTTAGACATAACGGGCTGTGAATAGCTTGGGGGGATGGGAGGTGATGAGGGTGAGATTGTTTTGGGAAAATGGGCCTCCTGGAATGCATGGCTGGTGGGAGGAGGTTGGTACTGCTGGGAGTTAGTTAGGACTGGGATAGGAGGGGTGTATCGCTGATAAGGTGGGGGCTGGTAGGATGGTGTAATGGCTAGCTGTAGGAATTGTAGGTGGCTGCTAGTTTTTGTGCCATGAAAGGAGGGGTGGAGCAATTAGTTAGTGGGGTTTAATTAGGTGTTTGCTGGAAAGGGGGTTAGTTCTGACTTAAATGTAGTCTGGTGGATTTCTGTCTTTGTGTTCTTCAATAAACTCTTAATTGCAACAATTGACTGCTTTATTGGCTACACAGAGAGCTGAGTCTGCTTAGAACTGACAATCTGCCACTAACTAGTAGGAGCCCCCAGATTTGGTGGTACCTTATGTGTATGATACTTACCCTGCATTCTGATGGGCAGCATATATGTATGATATTTATCCTGCATCCTGATACAGAATACAGTCTGGCCCCATTTAGGAAGTCACTTTGTTCCCCTGTATTTCTGATAGTTTAAAAAAAACCCAAAAAAACTCATTTCCATTATAGAGTGGAGGCTTTCCTCGACACAGTAAAATTTAACTTAATTTTCTAGTTACACTCAAGACTTGTGCGAAAATCTTAGCCCCAACTACAGTAGACCCCTTGACTCAACTGAACTTACAGAAGTGTTTACCACTTCTGCAAGTTCAGTAGAGTCATGAGGTCTACCGAGTTAACCCAAGTTGAGTCAAATTATCACTGATCTGATGAATCTACTCTGATTAGAACTACAGTAATAATAGGTTTTAGGATTCTTGAAAAAGCAACATTTCATCTGGTAGAATAAAGGTGGTCAGGAAAATAAGAACTTGAATTTGGGCTGACTAGTTTTTAGTGACATACATCACTGTAGTAGCATTTTTGCAGATGTTAGTTCCAAAAAAGTATTATTTTTCTTTCTTGTTGAATAAGCCAGAACTGCATATCATTCATGGTCTGGCAGATAATTCAGGGTTTAGTTGGATGCAATCAATACATTCAGATCCCTTTGTTTAGTAAGATCAATGTGATGTAATGAAGTCTGTGTTCCAATTCCCTGCTAAACATCACTGCAGGGGATAGGACGGTGTCTGTTTGGGTGTTATAAAGTACAGCAAACATTATGTTTGAAGTGTCTTTTCTCTCCCCCACCCCCCACCCCAAATTATATAAGTACTGGAATACATTTCTTATTTTCTTCTCCAGAAATTTTAGGAATCCCCTGCATGAACTTGAAATGCCCTAGGCAATGAATGTTCACAGTTATGAGTATTTATTTGCTTAAAATGCACATGCCTTTCTATATAGATGCTTATAAAATCATAAGGGCCTCAGTTTGCTTGTTTCAGTTAAAGTAGACAGCATATTAGAAATCCTGTTTGAAATATCCGTTTTATATTAAAATGCATACCTGAGGGTAGAGCACTGGCTTGTAAGATTTTAATGTGAGCTCATATTTGTAAGATTTGTGAAATGAGGTTGACTGGCTGTTGTAGCCAAATTGGAATGTGGGAGAGCTAACTCCTAACTTTAGATTGAGATTTCAGCTCTGAATTGGGTGGGTTTAATGGTGAATATTTTACAATCTTGTAGGCAATTGGAAGGATTATATCTTCCTAGATAGATCTCCCAACTTCTAAGCTCATTGGGGAAGGTCCTTCTCTCATTCAAAGGCAAGTCTGCTGGAAACTCTGGGGAGGGTTTTCTCAATGGAACTCACCTAGTAAGATTAGGAAGATTCTCTCTTTACTGACAAGTGATAACTTTTCTGTTCCATCAGGCTTTTAGGGACTGTCCGCAAGATTTAATGGGATTATGTTTTACTGATTTTTTTTCTTTTATGTACAGTCACCCTTCTACATTCGCTGGGGTTAGGGGTGCTGGACCCTCACGGAAGTGAAAAAAAACACGAATATAGTGGAGGTGGGGGCAAGGCTCCCTCCCAGGAAGGCTCCTCAGGCTTGTGAAGTGGGCAGCTGGGAGGCTCCCCAGAAAGGGGGGATCATGAAGAAAGTGCCACCTCTTTCTAAAGCCTGGGGCTCCTGTGTGTGCCTTAAAACAGATGTCCCTGCTCTCCCTCTCTTCCCACTCTCCAGCAGCCCAGGCTTCATGAGGAACTATCAGGAACAATTGTCTCAGATTGGGTGGTGGGGAAGGAGCGAGCATAGGACTTTATCACATGGGGGAAATCCCATGCAGAAACGGGGTTTTAAATAGGAAAAAACCTGCAAAAGCGGGTAGATTTTCAGACAACGTCACTTTTAAACTGTGCTTAACCCGGACGGAAAGTAGTCAAAAGTAGCATCTTTTTACTTTCGAAAAGTTTTTGGCTACTTTCCGTTTGGGTTAAGCACAGTTTAAAAATGATGTGTGTGAAAATCTATCCGTTTCTGTGGGTTTTCCCCACCTTTTAAATCCCATTTCTGCACAGGATTCCCTTTGTGTGATAAGGTCCAGCAGTCTGCCAATTCCTTCCCAGTTTCAAGCACACAGAGGCTAGCCTGCCTCGCTGGTGAGAGAAAGAATGTGAAAAAGACCAGGCTGCTCAAAAGGGCATGCAGCTGCGTACAGCCCACAAAGCAGGAGACTTTGGGAGTCATTTGGGGGCAGCCATGGTGATCGCTGGTGCTCCCCCTTCCCAAAGCCTGAGGGTGTTGTCCGAATGTGCACCTGGTGGTCTCAAGCTTGGGGGAGCAGAAGCTTCAGAAGGGCTGTGGCAAACCCGTGAATAATCAAATTGCAAATTTCAAACCTGTGAATATGGAGAGCTGACTGTATTTATTTTAAATGGCTATTTAGAACCGTGTGCTCCAGATCTTCTGGAAAGATTGAGAGCAAACAGGGAGGTGTGTTGAGAGGTGTATACCCTGGTTCTGTTCCTGAATGGGCCACATGTTGGCTGGTTTGTTCGTACCAAAACTAGGCGTTGGGCCATGAGTTATCCAGTTTCCCTGCCAAGAGGATGGGGTGGGGGGAAGCTGGGTTTTTTGGCTCATGTAGACAGGGCCACAGTGCTTCCACTCTTCACTTTTCTCTGTATATTGATAAGGTGAACCAAAAACACTTCCTAACATCACGTGCCCAAGGCTGTAAAGTATATGAAGTCTTTGAATACGAAGGGTACTGGACTACATATAACAAATGAGAACATAATAGGGTCCCAAAGCCAGTGAGGACCATTAAATGTAGAATCCTCCATTTTGTTTCCCTCTGTGATCTATAACCACTTTTCACATTTAGTAAGGATATAGAAGAGAATCTCCTTGGTGGCTGTTCGTACAGGAGGTTCCCGCTCTTCTTTCTTTCTGCTGGCAAGCAAAAACCTTTTTGTTTAGACAACTCTGCTGTTAACTGGCAGAAGGGTTTCTTTTAATGAGGTGTGCTGTACTTTTATCTTCTTTGCAAGTTTAAAAAGTGTTATAAACAGTTCTAAATTAATGTTTTTAGTATGACTGCTTATTTTGTGTTTTTTGAAAACGTTTCAAATTATTTATCTGCTGCAGTTTGTTTTAATCCATGGCATAATCTGCCTTGCTAAATTTCCTATGCTGGGAGAAAGATGGGCTACAAATTAAATAAATAAAGAGTGAAGTTGGAGTTGGGAGTTGGTTCTGTCTAAAGTGCAGACTGATGCTCCAGATAACAGTGCATGTAGAGTTGAGATCTATGTGAACATTGTAAGAGGCAGCACACAGGCAAATTTAAAAAGCTGTGCAACAGAGCTGCTGTTGGGCAAAAATGAAACAAAAGACTTGCTGAGTGCATTAGATCATTTTTGTAGGAATATCATTGCTAACTTACACCCCCACTCTGCATTGGGTCTATTTAAATTGGCCAACATATTAGTTGCACACTTTATCATATGCACATTGATGTTTTGTTTTTGTTTTTTAGTATACTTTCTGGTAATTTCCTGATTTGGTTAATAACTTTTTAACCTTCTGAGCTTATAATTAGAGTAGTCATGTGATTTAGGACAGTATGACACATTTGCCCACAGTAAAATGCTCTCAGAATCCTTGTTCTTATTTCACCCTGGAACCTTTTCACAAGAGAGAAGTCATGTGCATTCTTTCCTGATCTGATTGATATGTGGCAATGTTCAACCCACATACATTTTCAGTTCCTCTAAAATGATGTACATACATAGTGAAATAGCTTTATTATTTAGTGAGCATGGTTGGGCAGATGCATAATTTAAAGGTTCAGGGTAACACTTATGGTTAGTGGTAGTTTCCAGCATGTGTTGAAAGATTGAGGTTTCTGTTGTTGTTTTTTAATTTATCTTTGACCTGTAATGTACCTGTTGGCTATAAGCTTTCAGAGTGGCCCTAGGCAGATTGCAGTTTCAAAAACCAAATCTAACATCTGTGGCTCGAGGGGTCTTTTCTCTATACACTGTTGCTATTACCAATAATTTTAATTTCCTAAACTGATTCTTTAAATAATATTTTCAGTGATAGAAACATACATTAATTAAATGTGGCATTGTATTTTGTGGGTTTTTTTTGCTTCTCTTCCCTCCAATTTTCCTTTCATTGACTGTTTGGCTTCATTACATGAGTTTAAAATCCACAAGAGTATACTTCCAGAATTATAAATGAACAGATGAATAAACTGTTCTGTGATATCTGTAATGAAAACAATTCTTCAAATGAATGCAGTTCCTCTATGGTCCAAACAGCACTGCAGAAATAATCCAGTTTGAGACTACTGCCCTTGTTTACTGCTAGGGAATCTTGGGAATTGTAGCTTATTATGGCACCAGGAGCTCTTACAGAGAAGGCTAAATGTCTCACAAAACTACAGTTCCCAGAATCCCCTAGCATTGAACCAGTACAGTTAAAGCAGTCTCAAACTGCATTACTTCTATTATTTCTGCAGTGTGTTTTGGACCTATGTGTCCTGCATGGGACCATTAGAATATAGTATTAGCAAATGTTTAAGAACACTTAAGATTTTAAGAACTTAAAATCAATTTTAAGTGAAGTGTCATAAGTTTTGGTTGTCAAGTTTCATGATTTTTTATACTTCTACCTTTATTGGGCTTGAACATTTTATAATAGAAATGAGTAGGTGACTGTATTTAGGATAAATGGAGATGGTCTGGGCCTCCTCTGGTAATATTTTTCACATTTTTCATTCAGCTTGGTTTTTGGCTTGGTTTTTGTTCCAGTAAGAGTGAGTTAAGGAGATGTCAAACAGAAATAACTGTTCATGAAATAATGGAGTGTACCCTCTCAGGAAGAATTCCAGACCAGTTTTGCTGACTAAGGGCCGATGCAAACCGGCTGTTTGGGGTGGCACAGAGCTGCCCCGGGAAGTGGTGGATAGGGGCTGCGGCAACCACATGCCATGGCCCCCTGGTCCTCCCTTTTGCCACCCCGAAAAGAGAGGCAAAATGTTGCTTCTTTTGAGGGTAGCAAAAGGCCTCTCTAAGAGCTGGCACCACAGCTTTAGCGCCTTTTCAGTGCAGCATGTTTAAACGCTGCACCAGGAGGGCATCTGATGCCGTGCCCCATGCGTACGGCTGCATGGCATCAGGACGACATCGAGGTGTGGTTGGGGTGGCTGGTGTGTGGCTGCCCCGCTCCAACTCTACTCCCAGACTGGCCCTTTGGGCCGGTCTGCAACGGCCCTAAGTAAAATTTAAAAATCCCTGCATTTTTTATTTTTATTTTTTAGAGCCATGACTGAATGTTGTACATTGCATGATGACATGGGACTTAGCTTGTCTTTAAGATGTTTGTTGCTTGGTTGGTTTCATTATTTGCTTCATTTATATTCAGCTTCATGTTGCAAAAATTGCTCTAACAGGAATATAGAACCCTTTTCAGTATCTAAGTATACTAGTAAATTGCTTTATGGTAAATTATTTCACTATGAGTCTAAATAATTTGATATTGCAGGTTGCAGCAAGCGGGAGTAAATGAATAAGGTTGATCAGCTACATAATAACACAAGCCATCAATATCCATTAGGTTATATTGCTTAGCTTTCATTAGGAGTGCTATTTTGGTTTAACTTCTTAAAAATCCTAGACAGTGCAGAAAATTGTAAGAGCTCATTACTGACTAGACTCCGTAGACTATAGTCAGCACAAAAGTGAAAACTGAACTTGAAATTAATTCCATCATGTTCAAGTTCATACTTAAAACTGCCTTACATTACACAGAGGTTTGTATTCCTTCTCTTTTTGATTTGAAATGAAGTCTAAATATCTTCATGTAGCTTTGCAATATGCTTGGCTTTCTAATTTCCAGACTTGATTTATAGCACCTATGTTAATTTATATGCCAATCTTGAACTATAATAAATGTAACATTTCATTACACTTGTTAACTTACGAAACAGCTTCCTCAAATCTGGTGCCTTACATAGGATACTACTGACAATACTTTGATTTCTATTCTGACTGGGAATCATTGGGATTGTAATGTAACACATTTGATGTCACAACGCTGGACAAAGCAATATTAGAGAAACAGAGTAAAATAGAGAATATTCAACTCCTCTCCTCACATCTAGCCACAGCTGTCTATGCCTAGACTAGAATGAGGTTCATTAAGGATAAAAGCAGTCAGTCTTCTTCTGGAGTTGCAGAACTACCTTGAACTCTTGCAAACAACTTGAAATTGCTAAAAATGACAGATCCATTCTGTGATTACTATAGTTTGCTACATATTTAATGAAACATTGAAACAGAAGTCATATTACTTAGGGCCGATGCAGACGGCCTGTTTGGGGTGGCACAGAGTCGCTCCAGGGAGCAGCGGATCGGGGCCGCACCAACCCCATGCCATGGCCCCGATCCTCCCTTTTGCCGCCCCCAAAAGAGCAGCAAAATGCCACTCCTTTTAGGGGCAGCAAAAAGCCACCCTAAGTGCCGGCTTTTCCGTGCCCTTTTGGTGCAGCGTCAGCACACGCTGCACCAGGAGGGCATCCTGATGCTGCACGCTGTGTGTACACGCACACGGTATCAGGACGACATCGGGGTTGAGTTGAGGTGGCCAGCGTGCAGCTCCCCTGCCCCAACTCCACCCCCAGGCCAGCCCTTTAGGCCAGTTTGCAAAGCCCCTTAGTATAGATCACAGAGGTTTTCACTGGATTCAGTTGACTTGTTAAACCATTAACTCTTGAATTGATGTTGAGTGATGAGATGAAATACTACAAATGCATCAGCAATTGTGTCCTTAGTTTGCAACTTCTGCACCATTTCCATCTCTACTTCCTGTATAACAAGTTGTAGGAGAGATGAGAAAGTACAGTAATGCCAAATTTTATTGAAGTATAGGTGGTTTTGTCATAACTCATGCTAGAGTTTTGCTGTCTAATAATATTTCAAAGTAAATTCATTATCCCAGCCCAGAAAAGTACTAAAAAAGACTTGACACTGAAATGGTTCAAATCTCTCACCTCCCATTTGAAATGCCCTCCTGGTTGAGATTTGATGAGCTTTCACATTTCAGTGTTCTAGACAATAGGTCAAATCATTGTTGTTTTGGAAGGTTTTTAGTTGGAAACTTTTGTTATCAGTTTGTTAAGGCTGTTTTTCATTTTGTTCTAACATTGTTTTTTGCTTTGTTTTTGATTTTGCTGCTGATTTTGGATATTGGAGGAGGCTTTATGATTATGGGAGTATTCTGCTTGCTGTGTGGAGTTTTGTATTATCTTTGGCCCAAAACAGGCCAAAAGCACTGCCTTTGGGCTGATCCGGGGGCGTGGCAGTGAGATGACGCCCACCTCCGGATCAAGCCAAAGCTGCACCGCAGCCGCATACTCAGCTGCAAAAGGAGCACAAAAAAAGTGATCCTTGCCAGCAGTACCTTGTGGACTGCAGCGTCTGGTCACTGCAGTCCCATGCTGCTCAGGGCATGCTTGCATTTGGAGCGGCCAGAGGCTTGAGGCCTTTATGTTTCTTTATTGAAAGCTGTTGTAAGGTGCTATTTAATCTCTGTAACTGTATGTCTGGATATATGTGAAGATTAATAAATAATAAAATTTTGCTTAAATTATACTGAAATGTAGTGGCATCTGAAATCTTTCCAGTAGTCAAATTGACACAGCTATCCTAATTGATATGTTGGTTACTCATACAGATTTAATTTACCTTGTGGAATTCTTTGGACATTTATGACTTACAAGTTTCTAATCAAGGTGGAAAGTGGTTCCAATTTGTTTTGACTGGATGTACTTGTGGTTACAGAGGAAACAAGTAAGAAAAACTGTGCCTCGGGAAAGTTACAGTGCCTTGGATTAGAGTAATTACCTGTGATTGGCAGTGCTTTTGAAATATAAGAGAGTTATAATGCATATTGGCCACATACCTTTGCTAAATCTATTAACGAATGTCATGCAAGATATCCCTGTGGCTGTCAAATAATAAGGGCACAGAACATTTCCAGTCTCGGGCAGAGCCTAGGATTTGTGAATTTACCAGAATAAATAGTGGTTAAATATTTCCAAGAAGGATGCATTTTAAATATAGTTGTGCCAGCAAAGGTGAATAATTAACATGGGCCTGAAACAGATGGGCAAAATGTGCTTGCTTCAGGTCGCTTTGGGGGCATGGTAGGCAGATGATGCATAATAAATAATAATAATAATAATAAATTTTATTTATAGCCTGCCCCTCTGCTTGGCAATTGGGGCGGGTTACAGCATTTTAAAACATACAGAGTTAAAACCATTCCCTCATCCCAAAATCTCCCCACCCATCCCATTAAAACAAGATTAAACTATAAGGAAATTAAAATGCCGTTGTACAATAAAACTAACAAAACAATAGGGCAACCATAATACAAGGAACACTAAGAACCATCTCCCCTAGAGCCAGGGGATTATTCCGGGAAGGCCTGCCGGAAGAGATCCGTCTTTACTGCTTTTTTAAAAGCAGCAAGCGTAGTAATGAGACGGATCTCGTCTGGCAGGCCATTCCATAGTCTGGGAGCAGTCGCAGAAAAGGCCCTCTGGGAGGTCTGAGACAGCCTAGTTTTATTGGCTGTACCAGATTCCTCCCAGAGGACCAGAGGGCGCGGGGGAGGGATCATATGGGGAGAGGCGGTCCCTGAGATAAGATGGACCCAAGCCATGTAGGGCTTTAAAGGTTAAAATCAACACCTTGTACTGTGCCCGGAAACCAATCGGCAGCCAGTGGAGGGATTTAAGCACCGGTGTTATGTGCATGCCCCTGGATCATCCAGAAATTGAACCGAGGCCACCCTAGGTGACCAAAATCCAGCCATAAAAGGAGCAGAAAAAAACTGTTCCCTGCTGGTGGTCCAGATTGCAGTAGCAGATCAAGATCAGACGGAATCTGGTGCCTTTAGGGTATTTAGGCAGTGTAGAGCATATAAAACACAGCTATTTTCTTGGAAGTCTTGTCCTCTCTGTCCAAGTAGTCTGAAGCTGACCTGCCGGAGATGTCCTTGGACACATTTCAAGGGAGGGGCATCTTGACTATATCCACATAGCATTCACTAATTGATCATTCTTTCACCAAAGCGGATTGAGACATCCACACTCAAACTGGTTACTGAATCATAGCAAGAAGGGAGCTCATTAAAGATTAGTTCCAGTATGAAAAAAAAAACAAACTATGGCCTCTACAGACGGTGGTTTGCGCTGTCTTGGAGGCAAGGAAGGGGAAGGGCAGCCGGATGCCCCAACCCTTTCCTGAGGACATCATCGGAGCACCTGCCGTTGCACACGGCGAGTGCTCCGATGATGTCCTTCCAGCGCAGCATCTGGACACGCTGCAACGGAAGAGACACAGAAGAGGTGTGCGCTGCCTCTTCTGGCGCCCTTTCCGCACCTTGAGGAGGAGCACTATTTTAGCGCTCCTTCCTGGGTCGGCAGAAGAGTGGATTGGGTCCGAGGCGTGGGGCAGCCTCGGCCCCAATCCACCACTTCTCAGGATGGCCCACGGCCGCCCGTCTGCACCCCCCAAAAATTCCCTGTAACTGTACAGCAGAACAGCACTAGGAGAATCCTAACATTGTGTGATGCAGCTGAGACAAAATGATTAAACCACTGCTATGATGGTATAAAAGTGTGGCATGACAAGGGACGCCCTGGGACGGCGGGCCGCAGGACCACGGCAGCTGCACCGCGGCGCACCGGCGGCGTCCCTAAATTGGCGCTCCTTTCAGAAGTCAGGGAAAGTGCGCCCTAAACGCGTCGGGCGCACTTTCCCTGGCTTTTCCGCCGCAGCGTGTGAGGATGCTGCGGCGGGAGGTTGCCCCCGGAGCGCCGGCCGTGCAGAGGGCTGGCAGCTCTGAGGGCAAACTCGGGAGGAGGAAGGGGCGCCACTCGTGCGGCTGCCCCTCCTCTTCCTTGTCTCAGAGACGACTTTATTAGTCGTCTGCCGAGGCCCATTGGGTCCAGCTTAAGAGAGTTGATGCTCTTCAAACTGTTGCATCCAGTAATGAACATAATATGCTAATTGATATGTCTAGTGCCATTAGGAAGTTCTTATTGCCCTTGGGCTCTGGAATTCCCTCTTCATTGGAGATAGACTGGCACCCTCCCTACTTAAATAATTTAATAAAAGGTATATTTATATAATTTTACTTATTTAAAAAATTATCTCAAAAAGCCATTTCTTCCAACACTTTAAAGAAAAAAGTCCAGTTCAGATGGTGAAAGGTCTTTTATGCATAAAAAATAAACAAATAAATAAATGCCGCTTGTTTCCCTCCATACCATCTTAACTGAGAACCACCACTACTGCCACAACAACATCTTGACAAACTGAAGACGTGTGACTAACATCATCACTTTCTTTCTCCTGTTTGACTTGTAACACCTTTGAATAAGCCAATTGAGCTTTTGTGCATTTTGGTTGGTTCAATAAAGGTATCACTGTTTTGTGGATTCTGGATGTTATTATACACTCACCCCTTCACATTTGTAGCTTTAACTTTTGTGGATTTGATTATTAATGGATTTTATTAATATGTTCTCTCTAGGAATATCTAGGTCCTCCAGTGCAACTCTATAGTTAACTTCAACCAAAAGTTGCACTAAAGGACCTTGTAGCACCTTTGAGACTCACTGAAAGAAAGAAATTGGCAGCATGAGCTTTTGTAGACTTCAGTCTACTTGCTCAGATGCATTAGACTGAAGTCTACAAATGCTCATGTTGCCAATTTCTTTCTTTCAGTGACTCCCAAAGGTGCTACAAGATCTCTCTACGTGCTACTGATTCTACAGACTAACACAGCTATATCTTTGAAACCTACCACTGAAGGACCTAGAGATTTCTAGAGAGGTGTTCTCTCAAGTAAAAATACATTGTTTTTGTTATTTGGTTTTTTCCACATTCACAGGGGTCCTGTGTCCCTAACCCCAGCAAATGTGGAGGGACGAGTGTATTTTGTTTATCATTATGTCATCTTGAAGTTTTCACATATGTTTAATACATGTCTGACAGTCATCAACTTTTCCCCATACCAATCTCCCAATATATTATGCTCCATATAGGAAGAAAACGGACAGGAGAAGGGTCCTGTTTGTTGCTCTATCTATTGCTAAAGTTCTCAGGTTGTTGGGTTTGTTGTTGTTGTTTTTTTAAAAAAAAAACAATCAGAAATTTCTGTTTTGTCAGAATATCCAGAGCAATTTCCAGCACAAACAGAATGATTTTGTTACTGCCTAATGATTAGGTTCTTTTCATTTCAGGATAGATTGCAACAAAAAAATGTTGGTTTTTTTGGTTTGCTAGTTTTGAATAAAGGAGGAACACAGGGCATTTCGCAGTAAGATTTTTGGAATCCTGTACATTTTGTAATGAAGGCATGCCCATCCAGGTCTCCAGACCCAGTAGTAAGGAAAGACACAGAAAAGATTTCTCATTGACCAGTTGTCTAAAGCTTTATGAAATCTGAATGTTTACTGGCCAAATGGCCTACTCAGATTCCTTCATTCACCCCCTCCATACTAGCTGGAATGATCTGTTAGGACTGAAAATTCCATAAAGTCCCAGTGATTAGAAATCAGTCTTTTTGTAGCAAGATCTCTTGGAATTTTTAAAAGTACAATGGAGTCTTGATAACCACAGGCTTGCCACCTGCAGATTTAAGCATCTGTGGATGGCAAGCCCCATTGCCCCCAATGGTGGTGTGTGCATGTGTGTTGTGCCACCATTGAGGACAATGGGACTTGAGGTCCCACTTTTTTTGTTTGTGTGTGGGGGGGGAGGGGGGTCTGGAATGGATCCCAGCAGATACCAAGTTCTCACTTTACTTTGGACAGGCCCATAGGTGAAGAAAACACTTAGAACAGTGAAAAATTGGCTTGATCTCTGTGACTCTACAGTTCATAGTCTTTCTGTGTAAAAAGAAAGCACAGGCAAAGAAAATAAGATTGTGTGTTAGTATCATTAATTCATGGATAGCTTAGTTGAAGCTTTAAAAATCCATATAAAGGATGGCATTTACCCCAACCCTGTTTGGAATAATGCTGGTTAAAAAGAATTATTTTGGCAAATGTCCAGTGAATATTTGAAAGTAACCATTTTAAGATTAATGTCATTCAGAAGGAACGCCCCTTCATATGTCAGTGATGCCACTGAATTGAATCATGGATTACATCTGTAAATGTAATACTGGAAGTCCTATTTTAGAATGGCAGAGCAACTCCTGTGCCATTCAGTGATGTTAGCTTTTGGTGGCAGAGAGGACCAGACACTCAATTTTCACAGGTCTGTTGTCTTTTCTGAGCCTATTCTGAGATTTGTCTCTGGGTAATGGGGAAAGTGTACTTCTGGATGCCTGCCCTTGTCATTAAGAAACGAAAACATGTGCACCATGATTACAGACACAGAAAAGGTTCAAAGGGGATTATGATAACTTCTCTGTTTTTGAGTTTTCCCTCCAAGGGTCCCTGTTTTAGGTTTTAAGTTTACTTACACTGTCTTTTAAAACCATAATTGTCCAGTTAGTTAAATATTTGCGGGTATAGCTTCAGAGCATGGTTTCAGTATAACTTAGGGGGTTAGTCATTTGCTGAACAAGATTGAAGGCTTGTGTAAAAAGCTTTCAGTTGTTGATCCCCTTTCTCATATTACTTCTTGGAGTTTGAAGAGTTAGCTTTGTAGTCATGTTACCCTGGAGTTTAGTATCTTTTTGTCATCACCATAAAAACTATATACGTAGATTAAACAATAACAAGAGACTCTTAGAATTCAACACTTATTACATCACTTCTAAGCTTGCTCACAAATAAAAAAGTTTTTAGGGACTTTCCATAAGCGCTGTTGAAGGTTTATTGGGCCAGCTGATAATAGGAAAGTCTCATGTTGAAAGAAAGTTTTCAGTAAGGTTGACATAAGCATTTGACTTTTGTATGGACGTAAGTTCATTTTGTGTACTATGGCTTGTTTTCAGTGCTAAACCTTTACTTAAGTCTGTCACTTCTGATCTAAACAGAAAGCTAGATGTCAAGTGCATTTATTTCATCTTGTTTTTGTGTGCATTTTCTCTAGACCTCCATATAGAATGTCCATAGTACCACCCATGCACATTTTGGCATCAGTTATCTAGAATGCTCCTTTTAATTGTGGTTGAATCAATAATAATAGCAATACATACATTAGTTAGCACTTTTCTGACATGCTCAAAGTGAGCAAAGCACTCTAGTTCAGTTTATGCAATAGGCATGTTTTGTTCTTTGGCAAAACTTGGAATGAAGATAAACTACTCAGACCTTTTGCTAATAGCATATCTCTGGTCATAGTTTACTAGATTTGTATAATCCATTTTATTGAAATAAATGGGCATTATGAAATACACTTGGAATGCTGTTGTGTTCTTCTATTTTTTAATAGAAAAGTGCAGGAGCAGTTTCTGTTCTGTGGACTAATGTGTTCTTTATTTTCATATCTAGCCATAGGCCATTCTCTTAGGTCCTGGCTACCTGTATGTATGTATATTCAGTTGTGGGGTGAAAATACCTATCTTCATTTATTGTATTTCTTCAGATCAAGATGGATAAATATAGATGATTATTTTGAAAAGATTGTTTTGTGTTTTTTTAAAAAGACATTTCAATAAAAACTTAAATATAAAAATAAAAATAAAAAAAGATTTTAATACTGCTTTATGACTCCTTTATTATAGATTGGTTTCCATTGATTTATTTTATTAATAGAAACAAGAGATAATTTTGATCCAACTAGTTCTCAGGTTCGTCTTTGGAATGACATCTTTATTTGAAGGCTATGGGGAAAAGTTTACATATATACAAAGAAGTGGCTTTCTTTGTATTTTTCAAATTTACATGTTTTTAGCTGTTCGTATTTTAAAAATGTATGAATTGGTTTTGTGTGTATTTTATATCTCTAGAACCCACAAATATGTGGAAGATAAATGCTTTTTTTCCCTTCATAGTGAAGACAAAGTTCACTGTGGGAAGTGGAAAATGAGTATTTTAATTTTAAAAAAAATCCTAACTTTCCTTCCTTCCATCTTTTCTTCCCTCCCTAATTCAATATAACACAGTTCCTTTTATTACTGTTAAAGAGGATACTATTCAGCTATCAGATTAGAGCTGGATCTCAAACAAGATGTATGCTTGCTGCTCAAAATTATAGCCATGCACTCTCCACTTCTGTAATGTCTCGTAAATAAAATTTCTGATGTGATGTCATTGTGTTTTAAGTTTCCTTGTTTTGAGTTTTCATAGAATGAAAAACTGGGCAACAGCAGAAATTGATAAAATGAAATTCACTAGAGACAAATGCAAAATTCTGTATTTGGGCCACAAAAAACAAATGCACAGGTATAGGATGAAGAATACATGGTTCAGTAGTACTACATGTGAAAAGGATCTTGGGATTATTGTTGATCATTAGTTGAACATGAGCCAACAGTGTGATGCTGCAGCAAGAGGGTGAATGCTGTTTTGGTCTGCATTAATAGAAGCAAGTCAGGCCTCATCTGGAGTACTACATTCCATTCTGAGCACCTAATTTTAAATATGATACAGTGGTACCTCTACTTACGAATGCTTCTTCTACCGAAAAATTTGACTTACGAAACGCGCCTCCTGGAAAAATTTGCTTCGACTTAAGAAAGCATTCCAACTTATGAAATTGGCGCGAACGAGCTGCTCTCTGAATTTCGTGGCATGCCATTGGTTAGCGAAATCTAGCAAAGCAGCACTGTATTGGCTAGTGAAAGAGGAAGTGTTTGCCTAGCGAAATTCAGCTAGGCAGCACTGTTTGGGCTTGCGAAAGAGGAGAGGAAGTGTGGCTAGCGAAATTGGTGGCTTCTGAGATCCAGGAAGGTAAGACTTGTGACTTGTGGCTTTTTGGCTTCTGATATTTGTGGCTTCTGATCTCCAGGACTGTATTTTGATATTTGTGGCTTCTGATATTTGTGGCTTGTGATATTTGTGGCTTCTGATCTCCAGGACTGTATTTTTGGCTTCTGATATTTTTGGCTTTTGATCTCCAGGACTGTATTTTTGGCTTCTGTGGCTTCTGATATTCAGGACTGTATTTTTGGCTTGTGATATTTTTGGCTTTTGATCTCCAGGATTGTATTTTTGGCGATGCAGAAAAGGGTAATGTAACATGTTTGTATTAGAGGTACTTAACGAAATAACCCTGTATTATACATTTGTATTGAGTTGTAGCTTGAATCTGGGGGCCTGGAACGGATTAGGGCATTTCAATGTTAAATTTGCTTCTACTTACGAAATTTTCTACTTATGAAATGGCTGTCGGAATGAATTAATTTCGTAAGTAGAGGTACCACTGTATAGACAAGTTGGAACAGGTTCAGAGAAGGGCAAGGAAGATAAGAGGTACGGACAACAAAAAGTGAGGGAAGGTTGACGGAGCTGGGCATATTTAGTTTGATGAAGAGAAGACAGGGGTGACATGATTGCACTCTTTAAATACCCCAAGAGCTGTCACAGAGAGGAGGGACAGGCCTGTTCTTTGCTGTCCCAGAGAGTAGGGCCAGGTCTAATTGTTTGAAGTTACAGGACAGTAGATTTCAGTTGAACATCAGAAGGAGCTACTTGGCAGTAAGAGCAGTTCAGGAATGGAATCAATTGCTTAGAGAAGTGGTATGTCTCCTACTCTGGATGTCTTCCAAAAGAGGCTGGACAGCTACCTACTGGGGATGCTTTATATGTAATTATATGTAATTTTAAAGGGGGGGGGGTTAAATTGTTTTATTATGTTATTACTGTATTGCTTTGGATTTGTTTTACATGCAATTGTTGTGAGCCACCTTGATTGCCCAAAGGCAAAAGGCAAGGTACAAAAATAAAGTTGTTGTTGTTGTTGTTGTTGTTATTATTATTATTATTATTATTAGCTGGAGATCAGGGGACTGGACTCGAAGGCTTACAAGGCCCCTTCCTCCTCTGTGACTCTATGCTTATGTTAATGGCAGCCAATGAAATGGAATAGAGACTTTCTTGGCAAGATGATGTTATCCGATACATAGCATGGGCATAGAGCTATATGGTTGATGTTCTCAGTGGGTGCCATATACTTCCTGTTATTCTAAATCCAACGCTTCACTAACATCAAAGCAACTTTTAAAAAAGTACCTTAGCTTTACTGGCTTGTTCTCAAAATAATTACATGGCTTTTAAAAGAGGTATTTTATTTGATTCTACAAACACCCCACATGTATTTATGAAAAAAAACCACTCTTGTGGAGTGAGGGATGTTAATTTGTGAGATGCTACAGTGAAGCAATTGCAAATAATATGTGTTTATTAGATTTCTTTGCAGAAGCATTAGGGCAAATGAGAGTCTTGCCATTTTGGATTGCATTTGTGAATGCACAAAATGTCAGCCGGCAAATCCTGGAGGGGAAAACTGGGCAAGTGAATCTGCCTTATCCTAATGTATTGTCTGGCACAGATATGTCATTGGATTGTTGGTGAAGACTGTTGCAGTGTATTGCCAGACTCAAGGAACAGTTGTGATCTGAGAATAGCAAGAGCCCTTAGATGTTAAATGTTTAGAACAAACTTGATTTTGATAATCCCTTGTGTTTGTTATGCTGTTGAGGTTGACTCTTATAATAGGCTCTGAATAGTCTGGCAGCAGCTGTTTGATAAAAAACTGAGCACCAGCCTATCAGAATACCTTCAAACTGGCAGCCTCCTAAGTGTGCAGGATTGCATTTCATCTGTTTACCATCTTGACAGCTGGAGTTGTTTAGCTGGATATTTGGTGGGTTGCCTTCCTCCAGTGGCTAAAAAATCCACAAACTGATTACAACGAGAGGGAAAAGTTAATGAAGGCATCTGTTAAAGAGGTTTATATATACATTTTATTTGGGAGGGGTTTTGATATTTTAAAATACCTATTTCTACTGTTTGAATGCCAGTACATTATAATGTTAAGACATATGTTTGTACCACAAACACCTATGTGTTTGCCCCTCTCTGACTTGTTTCTTGTATTGTGATGAGGTTAGGCAGAGGTGTGGCTTGAGAAAGAATTGCAAAGCAAGAATATTTACACTACCACTACTTCCTGTCCTGCTGTTTATGAGCCTTCAAGTTGACTGCAAATTACAATAGCCTTATAATAGAGGAGGTTATTCAGAAGAGATTTGCCATTGCCTATATCTTAGGCTGAGTAAATGTGACTTGCCCAAGGTCACCCAGTGGGTATCCATGGCTGAGCAGTCTCCCCAAATCCTAGTCAAACATTCAAACCACTACACTACACTAGGTCTAACTGCTCCTCTGTTGTTGCTTCTTCTCTTATTCCTTTCTCCTCTTTTTCTGGGCAGAAAAATATTACAGGATGATTGTATTTAATATGCTATGGATAAAATTATTTTTCACATATGAAATAATACCCCTCAAACCTTCATTCAAGCAGGCAGTGTCACATTTTGTTGTAGAATTCACACAGAATTGATATCTACACTGTAGGCATTTCATAACATTATCATCTGAAGAGATTTGAACAGTGGCATGTAAGACATGTAACTTCCATCCTTTGAACATCCATAGGATCCGTAGATTTTTAACTGTGGAGACTGCCCGTTCGCTTGTCCAGACATAGATTATTTCAGGCCTGAACTATTGTAATAGCCTACCGGCAGATTTGCCTTCCTACTCTCTTACTCATCTGGCCTTAATCCAGAACAGTGGTGTCCGAGTTGTGTTAAATCTCCCAAAATACTCACATGTCTCTTCCCATCGTAGATCTCTCCACTGGCTTCCAGTTTGGGCTGCGGCTCATTATAAGCTTTTAAACCTCCCCCTGTATTTGGCAGCTCGGCTAGCATGATATGTATAATCTAGAAATTTAAGATCTGCAGACAAAGGATTATTGGTGGTTCCAACAATGTTTACAGCTCTGTCAAGGCCATGAGTCTTTGAAGATCTGGCTCCATGTTTGTGAAACAGTCTTCCTTTCCACCTCCAGCTAGAAGTGGATCTGATCCACTTTTGTTAAGTGCTGAAGACTTTACTCTTCAATTTTCCAGATTAAGTTGCTGAGCATGAGATGGGTAGTGACTGATGAGTCTTTTGTTTGTTTTTGTTTTTAGCATATTAGTATATTAATATTTTAGTATTTTTATAGTGTGGTGTTTTATTGTTTGTTTTTTATTGTATATGTTCTGATATATCGCCCTTTGGTGGAAAGGGCATTATAAATAAACACTGTTGTTGTTATTTTTGTTCTTGTTAGTGCCTCTGAATTTCAGCCACCATGTACATAAAAATAGTATGTCTGTACTTAAAAATAATATTTTAAGCTGGAGAAATTTTGTTAATTACTATTTCTGTTTTGGAGGTTAGCATTCCTCACTATGTGCATGTGTTTTTTTTGTTTTGTTTCATTTTGCTTTGGCTCTAGGTATTTGTATAATACCATTTGTTCTATATCCACAAATACTCTTATGAACATGGGGCAACTTTATAGCTTTCAGTACAGTCGTATCTTGGTATCAGCAGGAGATCCATTTTGTGGATATGAAAAAATGCAAGACCTCAAGTCCTGTTGTCTCTAATGGTGGTGCAACATGTGCACTGCCACTAACGCAACCAGATGCATGCACCCCCATTGAGGATAACAGGACTTGCTGTCTGCGGATGCTTAAGTCCATGAATGGCAAGCCCCTGGTTCAGGGGTAGGCAAACTGTCCCCTTTAAGGGCCGAGGGATTTCAGCTCCCAGAAGCCTCAGCGGAGCTGAAGTCCTCGGCCCTTAAAGGGGACAGTTTGCCTACCCCTGCCCTGGATATTGAGGCTTCACTATATACTGAAATTATCATTGAGGTCAAGAGATACCACAAATTAAGTTACCCAGTGCAATGTTTAAAAAATCTGCCTGGATGTGCGTGGTATGATTTATCATGCAGTCAGTAGTACTAAGAAGGATGTACTCCTTAAAGTACAATAACATCCAAAATCCACAAAAGCTCCACTTGCTTCTTCATCAGGCAAAGGTGTTAAAAAATCATTCAGGAGGGGGTGGGGAATGAAGATGTTAGTCACAGGGCCGCATTTTGTAAGATGTTGTTGGTATGTTGTTCTGTTTTGAGATAATGTGGAGGATCATCTATGCAGGCAGGCCTCTCTTCCTTCTAGTCATGGGGCACTGGGAACAAAGCATTCCAAAGTCCATAAAATCCACAAAACTTTGCTATGTGGCCAAAACAGCTACCCCTAAATATGTTTCTTTTGTTAATAGTTTACATTAATGGTTTAATGGATAAGAGATCATTTCAGAAGCTGTAAATTAATAGTCCTACTAACCAACTGATCTTGGTTCCCTATGATCTGAGCAGTAGAGGCCATCTCAGGCTGGATGAAATGCCTCTGTGCCTGGAACATGTACTGCTGGTGCCAACAGGCTAAGTGAGGAATTTTGCACTTAATATTATAAAGTGGGGAGGGAGATTGTTCTTGTTCTTGTTTGATTTGGTTAGATATACTTCTTCCTGCTTTCCCCCATTTCTTGTAAACCTATCTGTATACCTTCCTCTATATAAGTTTACTTTACGCAAGCCCTGTTGATTAAACTTAAATGCTTAACTGAATTGTATATGGGTAACAATTGTAACCAAAAGTCTATTATGGAGAATTTTATTTAGCTCAAATTAAGAGGGGTCAGCTACAAGGACCTGCGAGACCATCTCCCACGTATATACCAAGAGGCTGAGGTATCTAAGAGTTGATGCAGAGACACAATTCTCCAATTAAAGTATTGTTTATTAAAGGGTAAAATCACACAGCAGTGTGTTCACACACACACACACACACACACACACATGGTTCAGGAAGTCAGGGGTTAGTTTGGAAAAGATGTTGAGGCAAAATTACAGGTGATACTTACTACAGATGAGGCCTTCTCTGAGATCCAGTTGGGTGATGTGATGTGAGACACAACCGTTCTGAGAGCCTTGGTTTGAACGGAAGTGCCGGTAAGTAGACTAGAGAGCACAGTGATATAGTGTCCCCATGAACTCCAAACGAGCAACATTGAGGGGGAAAATCCAGGGGTTTTTAATGGCTAAAACTAGCTGCAGGGCAGAGGTGTGAGATTGTATGGGTGGGGTAATCTGGTCTGGCAATATTCAAGGTGAATTTGAAAGGATTAAGTTATTAACTGGCCCATCAGGTGAGACATCTAGACAACTATTGCCCATTCTTCTGATTATGGAGATGATGATGGTCCATTTGTAACTCCCACACTATCTGCCTGGCTTTTGGGATGGGTTGTTTCCAGTCTTCCAGGTGACCTTGGTATGACCTGCCTGTCATTGCCTAGATGGCACTTGTGGTCCCTTGCAGTGTACATCTGGGGTTATGTGGAATTCATACATACACCAAAATTCAGAAAAATGCACTTTGGCTAATACAGTGATGCATGTCTGTGTTGTCCTACATCTCTTGTTTAAAAGATGCTGTTCTGTGTCTCTGCAAAAGTATGTTCACACCATAGCATTTAGATACAACCAGAGATGTATATGTTGTTTGGTACCTTGTTATTGGGATGTTTGGCTAAACCAACTGTGCCCTTCTATGTGAACTTGGACCATCGAGGTCTTCAAGTTGCAGGTCTCCTATGCGAGAAGGTTGCTTGAATTTTACTACTATTTGACTTCCCTTCATAGATTATACTCTGTGTTTATAAAAGAGCACTCTACTCAGATCTGAATTCTTTTCTTGCAGGAGTGTACATCATCATCATCATCATTGTTGTTGTTGTTGTTGTTGTTGTGTGCCTTCAAGTTGTTTCTGATTTATATCCATCATAGAGCTTTCTTGGCAAGGTTTGTTCAGAGGGTATTTGCCTTTGCCTCCCTCTGAGGCTGAGACAGTGTGACTTGCCCAGGGTGGGTTTCTATGACCAAATGAGGATTCAAACTCTGGTCTCCAGAGACATAGTCCAGTGCTCAAATTGCTACACCATGCTTGGTCTCAAAGTGTACTGAAGGTGTCTACAATCCACCTATGATTTATATCATGATGTTTCAACTCACACCAGTTTTCTGACATACCTGTTTAAATCATTTCCTTGTTTGGTTAGACTGGTGGGTGTGTTTTCTCCAGTGAGCTGAGAGTGATATTTAGATTCAGCAGTGAAACTGTGATATAGATTACTCTCCAGAATTGTAACTGGCATATGATTTTCCAGATTGCCTCAGCACTTAGTAAGAATTTTAATTTGCATCTTCCATACAGAAGCCCAATACATTGGCAAAGGCTGGCAAGTTAAATAACAATGGGCTTTTTGTATCTGTTGGAGTTTGGTTCTAGGATTCTCCAGAGTTGGAGCTGGAAATGAAGAGACTGTCACTCTGACAATGGAAAAGTCATGGATCTCCCCTTCTGAGTGGTCATCTGAACCCTTGTCTGGGACAAAAACCATCTCTGTAACAACTGTACAGTGCTGTGGAGAGACAGACAATGAGAACATCAGAGAGTCCTGGATAAGTATGTCCTATGTAACCTCTCAGAATGGAGTTGATGGTTGAGCTGCAGCTATAGCCTCAGCAATCGGGGTTGAAGAAGAAGCTTTAGGTGAAGAGTGCTCCCTCAGTTTCTTCTTCTTCTTACATTTGTACTTCTGGAGCTCATCATTGACGGAACTGGTTGAGATCGAAAGCCAGTGGAGCATCTTATCATCTTCTGTGGCCTTCTTGACAAAAATCCTGATGACAGTTCATTGCAGTACTCTTGGTAGGCCCAGTATTCATCAGAACTGAGGCCATCTTTTCCATGGTTGCGTCTTCAAGGTTGAGGGCCGATTCCTGAAACCATATTGATGTCAAGGGCTTCTGAGGAGGTTCTTGAGGGGCCAAGACCTGCTTATACAGAAGAGGCTTGAGACATTATCCTCTGTTTTTTCTAGCCTGCAGTATGAATACAGCACAGTGCACACATGAGACAACAATATGGGACTTGCCCAAACACTGAAGGCACCCTAGGAAATAGGTGGGGTTGGCATAAGTTGGCAGAAAACTTGGAGGCACTCAAACATGTGCACACACACACAACATTTTCTCTTGAGACTGATTTGTCTTGCACTAGAGATCCAGTAAATGTAATGTGAAAGGTCAAAGAACCAAAGAGTTCAGAATATATTTGAAACTACAGGCCCTGGCAGAATTCCTTATTTCATTGTTTTAGCATATTTTACTTGATTGTTTTGTTTTGTTCTTATTCCATATTGTATTATCTAATTTTGAAACCAAAATACTACTTGCTGAATTAGAAACTGAACAATAATCATATAATTTAGGTATAAAATAATGTACATCTATGATATATTTCATTTCTGTGGTTGTTTATTATGGTTAGTGGGAATTAATGTCCCTATAGATCCACATCTGCTCTTTGAATTTCAGCATTTCAGTTAGAAAGGTATAGATTAGTTGTTGTTTAATTACTGGTTCTGTTCTAACATTGCAGACACATTAGGGAATAGAACTTATAAACGGATCTTTACTTATTTACATCTTTTATAGTCTAGCATGCCCACTGCTGAGCAATGAAAAGACTGCTATCACAGGGCCATTTAAATGCTTTTTTAAAACTTCCTTTTAATACTATTGATTTGAACTGTTTTTGTGCTGGTTTTCGAAAAGCTCAAGGCAGCATATGGATAAAACCATAAAACCTAATAGAATCCTATAACAATATAGACATTTGTTTTAAAAAAAACCTGTGTCAGCAGTTCAGAATATGCTCCAAACTTTGAATAGTGCCATTTTTACCACCCACTGGAAAAAGTGATAAAGTTGGGCTCAAAATAAGTTGCTTATTTATTACTGGTAGAGATGAAAACATAGTATCAATTTTTCATACATGTTGACAAGAAAACCCAGACAGGATCAGTACAAGCATTGGATGATTTTTTTTTTTTTTTTTTAAAAATCTGTTTGTATTTTATCTCTCTTTCTGGTTTATGATGTGCACACTGAATAACTCACTTTTAAAAAAAATAAAAAGGAAAGGAAACAAGGAGGAAATAAACATGCATTAAACACACACCATTTGGTTTATTTTAGACAATTTAACTGTATTAGGAATATTCAAATTATTTATTTCATTTTACTCCATATCTTTTTTCATCAAATTATCTGTTCTGATGTATTGTGTACAACATTGTTGACTGCTAATAATGTCTTCAGAGGGAAGTTTCACGTTTTTCTCTCAACTCCTCCTTACTTGAGCACAAGGTTCTTTCCCCAGCTACCTCAGTAATGGCTAACTACCCCAATAGGCTATTTCTGAACCAGCTTTGAACATAGGGGGTGTGCAGATGGGCGGCTCTGGGCGTGGGGTTGGGGCGTCCGGCGTGCAGCTGTCCCGCCCCAACTGTGCCTCCAGGTCGGCCCTTTGGGCCAGTCTGCAGAAGCCCATAGTTAACACAGTAGCATCACTGGGCGGAGGGGAGGTGCAGACCGCACTGGGTGACATCCCAGAGGGGGTTGACACCTAGTTGCCCCCCACCCCAGCCCCCTTGCCGTGGCCCAGTTTTAGAGGAGAACCAGGCAGTGGCAAGGAGCCAGGTTAAATGTGCACATGCCCCCCCGCCTGCTTGCTGTGGCAACCGGAAGGGGTGGGGCTTCTGTAAGGAGGTAGGAGGAGGCTGGGTTCAGCCCTTGCCAAATGCTCACACACCCCTCCACCTATCCTTGTTGTGGCCTGGCTTTCCCTTGAGGAAAGCCAAGCAGTGGTAAGGAGTGCTGGGGCGTGTGTATGTGCCCATGTGCTGCCTCTCCATATCTCCTAGGAGAAGCCTTGCTCCTTCCACTCTGGAAGCCCCACCCCCCTGCACTAGGTGACACCAGAGAAAGTAACACCTCTGAGTTAATACAAACTCAGTTCTCTCTTAACAGGGATTTGATATCTTCTTTGGGCCAGAATAGACGGCCCTGAAGTGGCAGCATGAAGCCACCCCTTCAAAAAATGGATTGGGGCCACAGCAAACACATGCCATGGCCCCAATCCACCTTAAACCTGGCCGAAAAAGAAGCAGATAAGATTTTCCTTTTTTGGCCAGGGAAATGCTGGCTCTGCCGACCCCGCTGCAATCCCATGGCGGCTTCATGATGCTTTGACGGCATGCAGTGTGTAAACAGAGCACCACTAGAGCATCATGAAGCCGCCCATGTCTGGGCAGTCAGGCAGCTTCAAGCCGACTTCCCAGCATCATTGGGATATGTGATGTCTAACATCCGTGTGCTGATGACGCCCAGAAGCAGGCTTTTTTGGGCTCTCTGTTCTGGCCCATAGTTTTGTTTTATGTTAGTTTCCTTAGGGCCTCGGCAGACGGCTAATAGGGCTGTCTCCGCGACCTGGAAGAGGAGGGGCAGCCGCACGCGCGGCATCCCTTCCTCTTCCTGAGGTCGTCCTCGGAGCTTCCGGCCCTCCGGACGGCCGGTGCTCCGGGGATGACCTCCCTCCGCAGCGACTGGACGCGCTGCGGAGGATAAATCAGGGAAAGTGCGCCCTACGCATTTAGGGCGCACTTTCCCTGTCTTGTGGAAGGAGCGCTGATTTTGCGCTCCTTCCAGGGATGCCCCAGGAGCTCCGCAGTCTGGCTGCCGAGGTCCCGCGGCGCTCCGGACCAGGGCGTCCCCGACGCCCTGGTCTGCATCCCCCTTTAGTTTCACTTCATTTGGTTTGGTCAACAAGCTAGGTTAAAGATTTGTTTGCATGTAAATCCTAAACCCTGTTAATCTTGTTAGGGAAGAGTGGGA
The DNA here is from genome assembly GCA_026167975.1 of Phrynosoma blainvillii. Classification (NCBI taxonomy): domain Eukaryota; kingdom Metazoa; phylum Chordata; class Lepidosauria; order Squamata; family Phrynosomatidae; genus Phrynosoma; species Phrynosoma blainvillii. Next base: position 69,939,950 of record JANUYF010000004.1, read on the forward strand.
AAAATTGTACTAAGGAGGAGAAGGTAACTCATATATCAAATAAACTGAAAAATGTATTTGATATATGAACTATCTTCCTGTGGGTTCACATCAGAAATATTCATCCAGTGGTTCACACTGAAGTCTTGCTTTACCCATGCAAACACCTTTTGAATCTGCAGAATGCATTTTTCACATAGGAATTTTCCCAGCTAGAGGATTTTTTTCAAAGATTTTTAATCTTCATCATGTAATTAGAAATATACCTTACAAAAGCAATGTAAACCAAAGTATGCTCTGAATTTCATTATGGCAGGAATATTTCTGAATTGAAAAGGATTCTTTATTAACTCTGTATTCTGTAAGCAGAATGAAATCATATTTATGTTTAATTTGCCGCTTAATACTGTTTTAATACTTACATTTGTGTGTTTGTGGTTTGAGACAGGTTCTTACTAGGGTTAGCACTTTTTCTTGCTGCAAACTTTAGTTTATATCTTGTTGGGTGAATAGGATGTACCGGTAAATGATTCCCCTTTCCCTCTGCAGCCAACTACTGCCCAATCTGTTTGGGAGATTTGGGGAACTCTTTAGAACTGCATGGGTGGTGTGGAGAGAGGAAGGGGAAAGGAGAATTTGCCATACATACACACACACACATGCTTCCCTCTTTCCATTTTAGAAAAATTGAGCAGAGGAAAGTGCCTTCTGTGAGCAGACGAGCCCAGATGAATACAGTTCTATGTAAATAACTATGTTGGATGCAGAGATTTAGTAAATGCATGTTTTCCTAGCATGTGGATGGGAGAATAACGCATTTGTCAAATTCCTGCCTGCAGTGCAGGTATTAAAGATACAGTTGCCTCCATCAGGAAAATTGATAATCTTGTATTTAGATCATAACATCTTAGTTCATTGCACTGACAAGAAATAAAACTGCATTATCACACTTTTTGTTATACAATTACACAGTCCCTTTGTGTGCTTGGCTTCTGAGTTGCCTTTCATCCTGCCCTTTGTCTCTTTTTGCATGGAAATGGATGCCTCATAAAGAACACTATCAAATTCAGTAACTGGTAAAAAAGGATCTCATTTCAAAGGTGGAGGGGGAATTGACACATTCCGAGAGAAGACGAGTCAGTGAGCCTGACTGTTTCTGTTTCAACATGGCTGCTTTGCTGAAATATTAAAGCTGGTGGCATGCTGCTAAATCCCTTTGTACACACTCTCTTAAGAATTCTACAGTGTGGATAACCTCCAACCCTCTGACTATATGCAAAGCAGAAAGCCTGAATAAGAGCATTGTGTTGTAAAAAAAAGTTAGGATGATGGACGAATAAAATCTCACCCAACTGGTTACTTGGAACACTCAATATTCAAAGCATGTTGGAGAGAAAAGAGCTCATTATGACTCACGTTTCATTAATTAGATGTAAATTAACATATTTAGTCTCTTAACACAAAAGAAGGTAACAGGAATTCAGCAAGCCAAGGGGACACAGAAATTCTAATGAGATGAAAAAATAGGGAAGAATGGAATGAGAGATTCCAAGGCGCTGATGGACTTGAGCAGTCATAGTACACACTCAGTGAGTGTTTGGAAGTTTGAGTATTGTGTTTAAAATAAGCACATTTTTCTTGAGTTGTTAAAGTATCAGTCCTTTGGACATTTACATGGAGGAAGGCACACTAAACATTGTTCCAAAAAAGATGTATTGAATTGTATTGTATGCCTACTCAAAAGGAAGTCCTATCGAGTTTAATGCAAAAGTGGAGAATTTGTGCCCCTTCCAGTGTTGTTGGATTCTTACCATCTCAGCACATTTTCCATGTGGATTAGGGCTAAAGGAAGCTGGAGTACAGATTATATGTCCTTGGCCCCTGGTGTGATGGAACATATTCTTAAATGAGCGTATGTAGGACAGGACAACCCAATGCATGTCTACTGGAAGTAAAATCCAGTAAATTCAGTGGGATTTTTTTTTAAAAAAGTATACCTTCCTAAGACTGTAGAGTAAAACTGCTAGTAGTTTAGAATGAAAAAAAAGTTAACAAAAGTTAGGTCATGAAATTTTAGCTGGTTTTAGGTCGCTTCAATGTACTATTTTTGTTTGCTTTTAATTGTACTTTTTTAAAAAATGTTGTGAGCCGCCCTGAGTCCCAGTTTTGGGAAAAGGGCAGAATATAAATATGATCATGATGATGTGCTGATCTGTGGACCATTACTGATTGATGAGCCGTCATCTGCTGGTCCTTGGATAGTTTCATGGAAATAAATAATTGCAGTCACTGGGAACAAAGATGAAGCTGGTTCCTGGCACATTGGTTGAGGAGAGGATTGCCAGTCCCCCACATTAGGCAGCTTAGGAAGCACTGATTTAGATCATGGTTAAAAGTTATTTGTGAACTGAATATTCTACTCATTGTTTTGAGCTTCTGGTTTTAAATGTGTTATTAATGTCTTAAATCTTGTTTGAGTATTTCATATTGTAATGTTTTCATTTTATGTTCTGAATTTTATTTGTAGTCCAACTTGCAACTAGTACACTTTTGAGTATCCATACAACAAATGAGTCAGTGGATCTATTCCACAAGGAGCTATCAGTGAGATTCAGGCCATCATTTGTTATGAACATTTTGGGATAATGTTATGGGTAGCAGAATAAAAACTGGTATAATAAAACAAGTACATGTCATATATAAAATAAAATTTAATGTCCCTTGTCAGTTCCCTTTTTTTTTTTAATAGCTATACAAAATTGTATGTACCCCACTATAGTACTTGCTAATCATGCCACTAAACATAAATACAATTGTCCCTTTCGATTTGTGGGGGATCCGTTCCAGACCCTCCCCCTCATGAATAAGAAAAATCGCCAATATTGGGGTCCAGTTGATTTCAATGGCTCTGCGCGCACCATGGGCACGCACACCATTTTGTTCCCTTCCTCGCTCACCATCTGCAAAGAGCAAGACCGGGGACCCCAAGTCCACGAAAGGGGATCAACGCCTGTACCTGTATTTTATCACTGTATTCTGTGCATGACAGTAATCCCCTCCTCCTCCTCCTCTATTCATTTGTATCCTGCTTTCCCCCAACCCCCAAAACTGAGACTCAGGATGGTTTATAAAAATTAAAAGTCAGTGGAATGGGGTGCATGCTTTCCCATGGTTTGCCTACCAGAAAATAGTCTCTCACCAATTTTTTCTTGGAAAGGAATTCTTGAATAGGATAAACTGTGATGTGGAGGCCTGACAGGGGAGGGAGATTTGGGCAGACATGCTTTCTATGAGTATGACTTTGTCATCTGAAAAAGAGAACTTGATGTAATTTAAAGATAATTTTGAAAGGCTTAATCAAAATATTCAAAATAATAATGATTGAGAAATCCCTGCTCTTTTTTCCCTCCTGTATTTTATTTAAATATTTCTTAACTCTCTTTAAGACCAAAAGCTGTCCCAAAACATTTTTAAGAAATTAATAATATTAAAACCAAGAGCACCAACAATAAATGATCAGTTTTGTTGTTAACTGCCCTCGATCTCAACTCATGGCGACCCTATGAATGAGACATCTCCATGACCCTCTGTCCTCCATTGTTCTGCTTAATTCCTATGACCTCCTTGAGTCCATCCATCTAGCATGTGGCCTTCCTCTCTTCCTACTTCCCTCCATCTTTCCCAACATTATTGGTTTTTCTAGTGAGTCCTCTCTTCTCATGATGTATCCAAAGTACAACAGCCTCAGTTTGGTCAACTTGGCTTCCAGGGAGGTTTCCGGCTTGATCTGCTCTAGAACCCATTTGTTTATCCTTATGGCTGTCCGTAGACTCCTCAACACTCCTCTCCAGCACCACATTATCTCAAATGCATTGACTTTCTTCCTATCATCTTTCTTAACTGCCCAACTCTCATATCGATACATGGGAATAGCTTGTATGAATCTAACTTTTGTGCTCAGTTGTATATATTAGAATTTCAGAATATTTTCTAGTTCTTTCATAGCAACCCTCCCCATTATTAGAATCACAGAATCATAGAGTTGGAAGAGACCACAAGGGCCATCCAGTGCAACCCCTTGCCATGCAGACACTCTCAGTCAAAGCATATCTGACAGATGGTCATCCAGACCTCCAAAGAAGGAGACTCCACCACTCTCCAAGGGAGAGCTTTCCACTGTTGAACATCCCTTATTGTCAGGAAGTTCCTCCTAATATTGAGGTGCAATCTCTTTCCTGTAACTTGCATCCATTGCTCCAGGTCCTGTTCTCTGGAGCAGCAGAAAACAAGCACCCCTTCAAATACTTAAACAGGGCTATCATATCACCTCTTAACCATCTCTTCTCCAGACTAAACATACCCAGTTCCCTAAGGCGTTCTTCATAAGCCATGATTTCCAGACCCTTCACCATTTTAGTCGCCCTCCTTTGGACACACTCCAGTTTCTCAACATCCTTTTTGAATTGTGGTACCCAGAACTGGACACAGTATTCCAGGTGAGCCTGAGCAGAGCAGAATACAGTGGCACTATTACTTCCCCTGATCTAGACACTATACTTCTATTGCTGCAGCCTAAAATCGCATTGGCCTTTTTAGCTGCCACATCACACTGTTGACTCATGTTCAACTCGTCGTCTACTAGGACTCCTAGATTCCTCTCATACATAGTCTCGTCAAGCCAGGTGTCCCCCATCCTATATCTATTTATTTCATTTTTCTGCCCTGAGTGCAATACCTTACATTTCTCCATATTGAAATTCATTTTGTTAGCTTTGGCCCAGCTTTCTAATCTATTAAAGTCATTTTGAATTTTCATCCTGCCCACTAGGGTATTAGCTATTCCTCCTAATTTGGTGTCATCTGCAAATTTGATGTGTCCCCTATTCTTTCATCCAAGTCATTGATAAAGATGTTGAATACCACTCGGCCCAGGACAGGACCCTGTGGCACCCCACTAGTTACTTCTCTCCAGGATGAAAAGGAGCCATTGTTGAGTACCCTTTGGGTTTTGCTGGTCAACCAATTACAAATCTATGTAACAGTTACCTTGTCTAGCCCACATTTTATTAGATTGTTTGCAAGAATGTCATGGTGAACCTTGTCAAAGGTCTTACTGAAATCAAAATATGCTATATCCACAGCATCCCCTTCATCTATCAAGCAGGTAATTCCATCAAAAAAACAGATCAGATTTGTCTGGCATGACTTGTATCTCTAAAACCCATGTTGACTTTTTGTGATTATGGCATTCCCTTCTAAATGTTCACAGATTCTCTGTTTAATGATCTGCTGTAGAATCTTTTGTGGTATTGATGGCAGACTAACTGGACAATAGTTGTTGGGATCCTTCCCCCCCCTTTTTTTTTTTTTGAAGATGGAGATAACGTTTGCACTCCTCCAGTCTGCTGGGACTTCTCCTGTTCCCCAGGAGTTCTCAAAAATTATTGCCAATGGCTCCGATACTACATTTGCCAATTCTTTTAATACCCTTGGATGCAGTTCATCTGGTCCTGGAGACTTATATTCATTTATATTCATTTGGATTAACCAGGTATTCCTGTACTACCTCTTTACGTATTCTGTGCTGCATTTCCCCTATTCTGTGCTCTATTTTCCTCCGGTTGAACACCCTTTTCTTTTTCTGAGAAGACTGAGGCAAAGAAGGTGTTGAGTAGTTCTACCTTTTCTCTGTCCCCTGTTAGTATTTTGCCGTCTTCTTTGCACATTTCCTTCTTGTTCCCTTTGCTATGAACATACCCCAAAAAACCCTTTTTGTTGTTCTTAACCTCTCTAGCAAGCCTGAGTTCATTCTGCACTTTAGCTTTTCTGACTTTATCCCTACATGTGTTCACTGTTTGTTTGAATTCCTTTTTGGTGATCCCCCCTTTTTTCCATTTCTTATACATGTTCCGTTTAAAACTTAGCTCATTTGTAACTTCCTTAGTGATCCATCTTGGTTTCTTAATCTTCTTCTGATTTCCTGACTACAGATCCCATTTCTATCAATGTTTGATCCCAGGTATGAGAATTATTTTACTATTTTTATTTTTTCATTGTCTAGGTTGAATTTGTGAAGGTCCTCGGTGGTCATTCTTTTTGTTTTCTTTATGTTCAACATTAAGCCTGCCTTTGCATTTTCTTCTTCGATCTTCCTTAGTAGGTGTTCCAGGTCTGTGAGGTTTTCTGCTAGTACTATGGTGTCATCTGCATATCTTAGATTGTTGATATTCCTTCCTCCTATTTTCACTCCCCCTTCTTCTTATAATATGTTCTGCATACAAGTTGAACAGGTACAGTGAGAGGATACAGCCTTGTATGACCCCTTTGCCAGTTGGGAACCATTCTGTTTCTCTGTGTTCTATCGTGACAGTAGCCTCTTGTCGTGAGTACAGATTCCTCATCAAGACTATCAGATGTGTTGGCACTCCCATGTCTTTAAGGGCATTCCATAGCCTTTCATGATCTATGCAGTCAATATAGGCTATAAGCACATGCTAATTTTCTTTTGGAATTACCTGGTGTGCTCCATTAGCCATTGTATGTTTGCAGTATGGTCCCTAGTGCCTCTTCCTCTGGGATTTCTCTCTTTATGGAGTCTATGTTGCAGAATTTTGAGCATGATTTTGCTTGCATGGGAGATCAGTGCTATGATCCTATAGTTGCTGCAGTCTCTTGTGTCTCACTTTTGTGGATGGGGATGTATATTGATTGCTTCCATATCTGTTGACATATGTTGATTAGCACTAGAGTTTTCTCTGTCAATGTGGATTGCAGCAGTTCAATTGGAATATCATCAGTTCTTGGTGATTTGTTTTTCACTATTTCTCTTATTGTAGTTTCCACCTCATTTTTTACAATTTAGGAGTCATCTTCATATGGCTCTTTGTTCCATGTGTCCTTGATTTTGTCACCTCTTTTGTATAATTCTTCTGTGTATTGCATCCAACATCTTTTTATTCCTTCCTGGTCTTGAATTATGTTATTTTTATTGTCATAGAGCATCCCGATCCTTGGTTTGAATTTTCCTTTGATTTTCCAGATCTCGTGAAATAGATCTCTTGTTCTTCCCTTTTTGTTGTTGTCCTCTATTTCTCTGCATTGGTCATTGTAGTAATTTTCTTTTATCTTTCCACACAAGCTGTTGTATTATTGCATTCATAATTCTTAGCTTGTTCCTGTCTCCCTTGATAGAACCGCATTAAAATTTAAAAATAGTTTAAAACTGTCAATTAAAATCTAAAAATAGTCCAATAAAATAGATTCAGGGAAAGGCCAAAGAGAAAAGATACATGGTGCCTTTGCATTGATGAGGCCTAACTAACCTCAGATGACCACCTGCTTCAGCGATTACAGCAGAAAAAGGCCTGCCCCTGTGCATTTCTTCATTTAGAAGAATATTGAGGCTGATACCTAAACAATATGTTCTCATTTGTAATAAGTAGAAATTATTTTTAAATAAAAGATTTACTGTGTCATGTGAAAAAAATGGTCCATATTTTGAAGTATGTACATTAATGAAGAGTAGAGAATTTTGTCTCATGGTGCAAATGCATGAGCAGGATATGATGAGCTTTTATATTTCCAGTTGCACGTCCTGTGTAAACCATCAGCTTTGCCTTTATACAAAATATAGATTTAAAAAAATAGTGGTAATCAGACCAGTAGTGTTTGACCAGTTGCAGCAGGGAACAGGGGTAACTTGTGAACTGCTAATCATAGATCAACAGCTCTCTCGGATAAGGTTGTGGGACTCTCTCAGGCATCACTAGATCCCAGCAGATATGTTCTGTCCATGGTTCAAGTTGGGTGGGGGCTAATCTTACCACAACATGGAGAGCCACTTGGCCACTTCTCACTGTCACTTGGACCATGGACCTGTTACTATCTTACTATCCATTCTAGCTCACTAGCCATCACAGAATCAGGGACATTAGCTTAAATGAAATGGAAGAACATGATATTTCAAATATAGACCATTTATTTGTCTGAGAAACCCGATATCCTATCACCTGTGTTCCAGTCAAAGAGGTTGTACTGCTGAAGCAGAACTGCTGTTTGAAAACTGAAGAACCAGCTTGAGGCCACTTTAACTGTCCTGGCTCAGTGCTAAGGAATCATGGGAACTGTAGACACAGAGAAGGCTCAATGTCCCTGAAAAAAATACAATTCCCATGATTAGAGGAAGCAGTACATAAACTCCTAGTGCAGTACATAAACTCCTAGAAAGATTATGATTCACCTGCAATATTTAATACATGTATGAAAAACAAAAAACAAAAAATTACACAGATGGAGTCAAACTTTTTTCTCATTTCATTAGCACTTCAGTGGACTTGCTTCTGTGTGTGTTTCCACACTTTTAATGCGGTTATTTTAAAACCTGATTGGTGCCAATGCTGGTTTCATTTAGATGCCAAGTTAAAACATGGCTATTTTTTAGCCTTTGGGCCTCACTGATTTACTTCAAATGCAATGCACAGTTTTAAAACTATTTAAAGCTATTTTAATCTGTTAAACATGTTTCAACTTGTCCATGGATTCATGTACTTAATAGATTCACATGTTCATGTGTTTAATATGTTTTAATCTGCATAAATTATTTTTTACATTGCTTTAACATGTTAGTATTGATTTTACTTTTTAAACAGAGATCATCATTTCATTTTTTAATTTATTCACCAGTACTGGAATGCAGATATGAACTATGGGCCTTTGCAGACTGCCAGAAATAGTGCACATTAAATTGAGGCACTGCCCTGGCTCAGTGCTAGGGAGTCATGGGAATTGTATTTTTTTCTGGGACATTGAGCCTTCTCTGTCAGAGAGCTCTGGTGCCACAATAAATTACAGTTCCCATGATTCCTTAGCACTGAGCCAGGGCAGTGCCTCAATTTAATGTGCACTATTTCTGGCAGTCTGCAAAGGCCCTATATACCCTTAAAGGCATCAAATCCCATCTGATCTTGATAATAATAATAATAATAATAATAATAAATTTTTATTTGTAACCCGCCCCTCTGCTCGGCAATCGGGGCGGCGTACATCAATTAAAATATTACAGTTAAAATCCACATTCTTACCCTTCACCCACTACCCTCCCCCCTTAAAACAGTATTAAACATAATAGAGTTAAAAACAGACATATAACTAAAATAAATAATAAAAAATAAAACAAAATGCCACTCTCGGTGGAGAGACCAGATAAGTGGCTCAGCTGTGCATATCCCTGTACAGAGTTATTCTGGGAAGGCCTGCCGGAAGAGCTCCGTCTTAATTGCTTTCTTAAAAGTGGTAAGAGACGTAACAAGGCGTATCTGATCCGGCAGGCCGTTCCATAGGTTAGGGGCAACGACTGAAAATGCCCTTAGGGAAGTCTGCTTGAATTTCGTTTTTGGTTGTGAGAGCAGATTCTTCCCCGCTGAACGAAGGGCACGGGGGGGGGGGCTCATACGGGAAGAGGCTGTCCCTAAGGTAAGATGGACCCAAGCCATGTAGGGCTTTAAAGGTCAAAACCAACACCTTGTACTGCGCCCGGAAACTGATTGGCAGCCAGTGGAGGGATTTCAGCACAGGAGAAATGTGCTCCCTCCTAGATGTTCCGGTAATTAATCTGGCTGCCATATTTTGAACCAACTGAAGTTTCCGAGTTAGGCACAAGGGTAGCCCCATGTAGAGTGCATTGCAGTAATCTAATCGTGAGGTTACCAGCGCGTGCACCACAGTTTCCAGGTCCTTCCTGTCCAGGTATGGGCGCAGCTGGCGTATCAGCCGAAGCTGATAGCAGGCACTCCTGACTGTCGCATTCACCTGATTAGTCATGTGAAGCGACGAGTCAAGGAGTACCCCCAGACTGCGCACATGGTCCTTGGAGGAGAGTGTGACCCCATCCAGGACTGGGGGCTGTAATCCCGGACCTGGATTCAGACCTGTAACCGTGAGCACCTCCGTTTTGTCTGGATTCAGCTTCAATTTGTTTTTCTTCATCCAATCCATTACCGCTCTAAGACAGTCATTGAGAGGAGAGACGCCATCAGAGGTCTGAGACGATGATCTGGTCATGGAGAAATAAATCTGGGTGTCGTCAGCGTACTGAAGACACCGTGCTCCATGCCTCCGAATGATCTCCCCCAGCGGCTTCATATAAATATTAAATAACATCGGAAACAGGATGGCGCCCTGAGGGACGCCACAATTAAGCTCTATTTTAGAAGAGCAACTGTCCCCGAGCCTCACCCTCTGGGATCTGGCAGAGAGGAAGGAATGGAACCACTGCAAAGCAGTTCCTCCAATTCTTAACTCTCTCAACCGATCCAAGAGGATGGCATGATCTATGGTATCAAAGGCCGCTGAGAGGTCCAAGAGCACCAGCAGGGTCACACTACCCCTGTCGATGCTCAAGCGGAGGTCATCGGTCAGAGCAACCATGGCAGTCTCAATTTTGATAGCTAAACAGGATTAGCTCTGGTTAGTACTTAGATGGTAGACCACCAACAAATACCAGGTGCGGTGTAGGCTATGTTTCAGAGGAAGGAACTGGCAAAACAACGTCTGACTATCCCTTGCCTAAGAAAACTCCATTAAATTCATTGAATTGCCAGAAATCAATAGGCAACTTGGAGGCACGCACACACACACACACACACACACACTGGAATTCAGAGGTCTAAACGAGCTATAAAAATATGAAGATGTCTGAGCTTTTAATCAAGATTGTGAGAGAAACAGGAAAAAAAGTTTATTTACTCCCTCATTCCAGTTCCCATTGTTTCATTCAGCATCACCAGCAGTCTGAATAACAGAGAAATAGCAGAGCTCAGAAAGGGCCTTTTAAAAATAACTCCGATTCATTTCCCTGAGAGTATAAAAATAATTAGTTTCCCTTATAGAGCATTTGGAAAGAGCAGCTCTGCTTCCTATTACTCAAAAATAACTCATTTTTAAATTGTTAGTTACTTTTTAGAAAACAATTCAGTGTTAGAGGTCACTTGGCTGGGCAGTAAAACATAGTGGGGGGGATGCAGACGGGCGGCCATGGGCCGTCCTGGGAAGTGGCAGATTGGGGCCGAGGCTGTCCCACGCCTCGGCCCCAATCCTCCCTTTTGCTGCCTGGGAAAGGAGCGCTAAAATAGCGCTCCTTCCACAAGCTGCAAAAGGGGTGCCCGAAGAGCCACCTTGCAGCTCTTCTGCGCCTCTTCCGGCTCAGCAATGGTGGGCGCTCTGATGACGTCCTTGGGAAGGGGTTGGGGCACCCAGCGTGAGGCTGCCCCTCTCCTTCCTTGCTTCCAAGACGGCGCAAAGCGCCGCCTGCAAAGGGAGATGGTCTTCCATCTACCTCACCATCATCTCCTCATCCACAGTAGAGCATACAGTGGCATCAGAAAGTTCAGCAATGGCCAGAACTTAAACCTTGTGATATTCATCCTCTCCCACCACCACTCTTTTGTGAACACACCCTCATATCTATAAAAGTAACTTAATAGAACAATGTTGAGTTTCATTGTAGTTATTGGGGAAATGAATTGATTATAAGTAACTAATTATAGTTACTTCCAAGCTCTGGGAAATAACAGAGGAATCAGTGGTATGGTACACATTTTGCATGCGGAAAGCCATGGGTTTTATCTGTAGTATCTCAAATTTAAAAACAAAAAACAAATAGCAGATAATGGAGACGATTGCTGCCTGAAAATTTGGACAGCTGCTGTGAGATATAGTAGACATTGCTGGACTAAACAGCCAAATAATCTGGCTTGGTATGAGGCACTTTACGATATTCCTACAGAATATCTTTTTCCCAGTTCACAGAGAGCAATCCTGTGGTGCTCCTGATGTTGTTGGACTGCTACTCCATAAGTTCTAGTCTATATAGCCAATTGTGAGGACATCTGGGAGACACATTTCAATAATATCTAGAGTGTCACATAATTCCAAACCCAGAGACAGAGCCTGGCTAATCCTTTTTAAGGGAAGCTTTCCTTATCTCTCTTGCTAGGCTCTGTTGCACCTAATATCATATTTCCAGTTGTGACCATTTTTGATGCTTGAATGAAGGCAAAATTAATAAAGTAGAAAAATGGATTTTATCTACTGATGAGAAACCTATTACTTTCTCCCCCCCATGTCCCCTTCCTACTCAAGTATCTATCGAAAAAGAATTGGGACTCTTAAACCATTTTGTAAATGAGGTTTGTATAATAGAATTCAGACTTTGAAAGCTTCTCAGTGCCCTCAGATGCACTGCTGAGTGCCACAAGGCTGTGTAAGGACTGAAGCAGTGAGCTCCTTTTTTATTCAAACTGTTAGTACTACTCCTGTAGATATGTTTCAAAGGAAAATGGATGCTTTGGTAGCCAGTTGCAATGTATAATAGCATGCGAAGCAGCTAAGCAGAGGTTTACATTTTAAAACCAGCATAAAAAGGTAGAATGCTAGAAAGATCATAGTTCAGTTTTAGAATACAGAATGGGAACATGGGAACCAGAGTTTGGAAGAGTTACTTTTTTTGCGCTGTTAATATCCAGAATCTCCCAGCCAGCCAGCATGGCATGCTGTAGGAGGAATTTAGGGAGTTATAATTCATAAAAGTAATATTCACAAACTCGATTGGAGACATCATTTGGTTTTAGTGTTAACTTCTCTACAAGTTACACATGCTCTTTGCACCAAGGAATGAGACAAATATTCCAAATTGATGCCCTCTTTTTATATGGTGACTGTGTTGTCTCAATTTCAGATGAGTCTCTCGAAGCCTATCAGAAATTCAGACTAAGCTCTAATCTGCACTGTAGAATTAATGCAGCTTGACACCACTTTAACTGTTCTGGGTCAATGCTATGTAATTCTGGGATTTGTACGTTTGTGAGATATTTAGCCTTCTCTGACAGAGAGCTCTGGTGCCACAATAACCTACTAATGCCAGGATTCAATAAAATGGAGCCATGATAGTTAAAGTGATGTCAAACTGCATTATTTCTGGAGTGCAGTTACAGCCTAAGAAACATATTTCACAAGGCCAGAATTTCTTGTGTGGGGGCCTTGCCTTGGTCCACCACAGACATAACATTCCCTAAAAACTGGGTTTTATCAAGACCTCGTTTGATTTTATAAGATGTAGGAACTCATGTGAAGAGATGCTTCTTAGGATATTCCCTACAACGAACCATAAAGGTAAACGCAATCAGTCATCACTTTGAATTAGAAACCCACTGACCAACTAGTGTGCAACTGACTGTTAACTGATTATTTGTGGTTTTATATCTCTAGCCATATCAACAGGCAGCCTGGAACTATCTGTACTACCCGGAGTTTCTGAAGCATTTTCAAAGGAAATCTTTGAAAGAAAGTTAATTGTATTAATTAATCCATTAGGTTAGGGCAGCATGGACAATAGTTTAAAAATTCCTATGTTTCTGGAATGGCAGCATTCTACAAATAAAATGGAACTGATAAAGATTGCTCTCTACATTAGGACAATCTTGAAATGTCCTAGGAGGAAAAACAAAATGTATTTCTAATAATTTATCTTTTAAAATACATGCATTAAAAGGGCTAGACCAGATCAATGCAATTCATGCATTAAAACTGATCTCCTTTCTGCCCCAGTTGTGAACCTCATATTTTCAAATAGATGTTATCTCTATATTATCTCCTAAGCATATAAAATCTCTAGTCATCTCTAGCTAGTTTATTCATATTATGAATGATGACAAAAGTTTTTTATCTTACTTTCTAGATTCTACATCAACTTGTATCAGTTATAGTAGGCGGTTGATAGATATCATCATTTGATTTTTGTTGTTGATACTAGCTGAAAGAAAAAACACTTGTTGAATGAGTTATGGCTCCTTAATATCAGCACCTGTTTGTATGGCCTGGAATCAGAAGAGATTGGTTCTGTGTGTGTGGAATTGGGAGAGATTTCATAAAGATAGGAGCCGGGGGGGGGGGGGCTGATTATTATTTTTGAAATTTTCCAGTTATTGTATGAAACAGTACATTTTTAGAAATCAAACAATTTTTCATTCCACATCACTCATAATGAGTATTTCCTACCATGACAAAGACTGTTATTGAAATCTTACTTCTGTTACAGACAGGGCTGGGGAGTAGTGGTGATTTTGGGTTACTCCTTGTCCTACTCCGGAGTAAGATATTTTTCTTAATGTTACTTCTATTCCTACTCTTGTAAAAACCTCTTACTCCTTTACTCCTTAGTCCTACCACTCCACCCCGCCCCGCCCCGGTCCTGGTTTCCAAGGGTGTCCAGAACTAATTGTATAGGTTTTGGGAACATGGCCATTTTAAATACAAATTGGGACTTAATATTAGTATCAGAAGTTAGGAAACACCAAATGTAGGTAAAATATAATTTATTGTTTTAGGCCCTGTTGCTGTAGCATTGTAGAATCAGGTGAATTTTTGCTATAATCTTAATAACGTGAGGACTGACTGGGGGGGGGATAATCTCTAGTGCATGAAAAGAGTACAGTTTATGAAAGTTGCTGAATTAGTTGCAATGACTGCACTCATCCAGTCTCATTGAAAATAAAAAGATTCATTTGCACACAGAGAAAAATCAAGGTGTTTTTTTTAAAAAAAATTAAATGGCAAGTGATGTTTTGAATTCCAGTATTTACAGTAAGCGTCCCTGAATAAATAATGGTACCATGAGAGTTTTAAGTTTGTATGTGTTTTGAAAGTACTGTGGAAGTGACATGGATTATATTGATTAATAATTTATATATTACACACCAATATATAGGTCTGATGATACAGGCCAGGGTCTGGACAGATCCACCTTAACAAGATGAAACCTGCATCCATCGCAGGGAAATCTATCATTGTGTGAAATCCTGAATAAATTTCTAAACATTTTTAAATGTTTAAATGTTGGAAGATGCTTTCAGAGCACAGAGGAAAAAAATATAGTTGACCCTCCACATTTGTGGCTTTGACTTTTGCAGCTATTTTGATAATTTGAGGTTTTCATTAATGTGTTCTCTCTAGGAATCTCTAGGTCCTCCAGTGCAACTCTGCCAAAAGTTGACCATAGAATTGTGCTGGACAACATAGAAATTCCTAGAGAAATCACTTCTCTAAGCATTTGTAGGTCCTCCAGCATGATTCTGTGATCAACTTCTGACAGATGTTGACCATAGAGTTGCACTGGAGGACCTGGAGAAGTGTTATCTCAGGTAAAAAAGAATAGTGTTTTTTTATTTGCGGTTTTCCCACATTCACAAGGGTCCTTCACCCCTAACGTCTGAATGCAGACGGACCACTGTACTGTATCTCATATATTTTATATAAATATAATATTGTACCTCATATGCTATATGAGGTATAATATTCATTTTAAATATATATTATTTTCCAAATTCAAATTTAAAGATGCCTATCTATCCATATCAAATGATATATCAGTAGACAGTTCACAAATTTAATGCAATCATTTGCAAAATACCCTTTCAATTAGTTATTTGAAACACATAATACCATCTGGGTAACCAAAATAGTCAGTCAGCAAATAAGCTCTGCAGGATATTGTCTCCCACTGGCATTAATTTAGATTTTGACCAATTAATCAAAAAGCTAGATAGTTCACCAAAAGCATTTATCATCCCCACTAATGCTGAAACAGATGACAAAATTTTAAGAGATAAGCAATAAAGGCTCTTAAGCATAAAGAATAATTTAAAATCTAAGAATAGTTTACAAAATCATGAATATGAGGATTTGTCTAACAATACAAGCCAAAGATTCCAAGAATAAATCAAATATCAAAGGTAGAAGTGGATATCCTTGTTTAGTGCCTCTCCCAAGGACAGTGCAGAAGAGTCCCACTAGATTATTGAAACAAATATAGAATCATAATCCACTTCAAAAATTCTTATGGGAAACCAAATATAAGCAGTGTGACAAGAATAAATTGCCAGAATATTTTCCAAAGGCCTTTTCAGCATGCAGGGAAAGTGTAGCAACCTGGAACCATTTCTGTTAGAGCAGGTGGAAGACTGAGTCCACACGCAGAAGACAGACAGAGAGGTAACAAACGCCACTGGAAATTCAGTAAGTAGTTGTAGGCAAAAACTGCTTCATTCAAACAGAGTTTTACTCACACTGTTGAGGTTCTTCTGAAGAGGCTTTTAATAATCTTAGGGGTCATACAGACAGCTCCTAAGGAGCGGCTCCGTGCTGCCCCTGGGAGTGCCAGATCGGGGCTGCGGCAACCCCACGCCACGGCCCCGAAACTGCTTTTTGCTGCTCCCAAAAGAGGGCTGGCAAATGCCGCTCTGTTTTGGAGCGGCAAAAAGCTGCCCTTACTGCCGCCATTGCGGCTCTTCTGCGCTACTTTGGTGCAGCGTGTCTACAAGCTGCACCAAGGGAGTGCTCTGACACCATGCAGTGGGGTATGCGGCATGACAGCATGGTTGGGGCGGAGTTGAGGGGGCCAGCATGCAGTCGTCCCACCCCAACTCCACCACCAGGCCAGCCCTTTAGGCCGGTCTGTACAATCCCTTAGTTGCAGCAAATATTTACAAGCATGATACAGCAACATTTACACCATCTGACATAATGCTCAGCCACCATTCACCCGCCACCTAACCATAATGCATTGGAACATTCTTCCTTATATACACAAACTATGGCTAGGATTCTGATGCAATTTCCTGCCAGTGTTTAATCATTTTCTTGTCACATCTCCACAGTGACTGTGCAGCCTTGAATTGTTACCACACAACTTCCTGCTGAAGTTTCATCAGCTTTCTCTGAGTCAGTTTTTCACCTTTGTGCACACTCACCTTTGCACATACTGAGCTCAGGGCACCTTTCACTTTTGTTCCACATTGCATGCATCTGCGCCATTTTACAGTCTGAGGCAAATTCTCACTGACAATTTCACAATGCAGAATTATAGTATTGTGATCCTATTTTAACTGCCATGGCTCCATGATGTAGAATGCTATGGCTTGCAGTTTGATGCAGCTTCAGATATCTGTGACAGAGAACTGTAACTAAATTGCAAATCCAAGGATACCATAAGATGGAACCATGACAGTTAAAGCAAAATCATAACACTGTAACTGTGTAGTATGAAAAACTCCTGATCACTTTGAAATCAGCCAATCTAAGGGGCTCTGCAGATGGCGCAAAGCGCTGTCTAGGAGCCAGGAAAGAGGAGGGGCAGCCAGACGCCCCAACCGCTTCCCGAGGATGGCATCAGAGCGCCCGCCGTTGCACACGGCGAGCGCTCTGATGACTTCCTTTTGGCGCAGCATTTTTACACGCTTTGCTGGAAGAGGCGCAAAAGAGCCATGAGGCGGCTCTTGCGGCACCCTTTCCACAGCTTGGGAAAGGAGCGTTATTTTGGCACTCCTTTCCCAGTCACCGAAAGGGTGGATTGGGGCCGAGGCATGGGGCAGCCTCGGCCCCAATCCTCCGTTTCTCAGGGCGGCCCACAGCCGCCCTTCTGCATCCCCCCTTCGTTTATCAGCCCTTGTATATGCTTGAGGAATTCCAGCTGGTCTGCAAGTAGCAGGGAAATAATAACTGACGATACAATAACAATAACTTATGTTAGTATCTGTGCATCAATGTTTATGAAGCCAGTAGGTTTGTAATTTGCATACTGGATGTTGTTTTGCCAGGATTAGAAAACACAGTAATATAAGCATTATACAGAAAGGCTAGCAGAGAACATGCCACAAAAACCAGTTTATAGCAACAGTATCATCTTAGAGTGAGAAGATCTTCGAACACTTTGTACCATTCAATAAGGATGTTATTATTTAGGGTCCTCCCCATCCTTTTTAAACGTTTTTTTAAATAATTCCTGATTTTATAAATCAACTTATTTTGCTAATTCTTTTCCTAGGTTCCAGTTTATATCTCTGCCCTTTGTATTTTCAAACTAACACTGCACTTTCTTCTATATAAAATGTTACAGTTAAACATTAAAATTCCAACATCAGTTGATTTATTTGGGTAATTAATTTCAACAGTGGCTCTGTGAACTGATTCTCAGTAGATTGTATGTTTCATGTTCTGTTTCTAAAATAAATGTAAAAATAAAATGTCATGCTATATTCCGGTTTTGTATCTTATTACACTTTACAGTTCTTTTTTGTAATAGTTGATTTAAGTGCCATTTGTGTATGTCATAGACTCTGCCTATTTTCTTTTTTTTTTTTTTTGTAATTTTTTTCTTTTTTATTATATATTCAAACATACAAACTCACAACATACAACATATCACATATTTCAACATATAACACACAAAACCCTTTATCAAATATCCAATTTAAAATCAGTATCCCCCAAATTTATATTCCCCTAACTTTTCAATCTACCAAATTATTTCTTTTATTCCTTCCATTCTTTTCGACTCTCCTTCCATACCTTTCTTGCACCCTCTCCAGATCCTCCCTCCCATCCCCCTAATCTTTCCTATCCCCATCTCTCACTCAACTCTCCTTTCCTTTCCTTACCCTTCCCTCCCTTATCTTTCCTTCTCTTCCCACTTCACTTCCTACTCATTCAACTTACTCACCACCTTCTCTACCATTCCTATCCTTTTCTTTCCCTTCTTCTACCTACGTTCATACCCTCTTCTACTTTCATTTACCTTCTCGCTTCTCATCCTTTCTTTCAGTCTTCTCCATACTCTTCCGAATTGTTTTGCTTCATCCCAGCTGATTTCTTTCCTTTATATTCCTATTAATTGAACTTCTTAATATCTGGTTCGTTAATCAAGGATATTATTATATATATATATATATATATATATATATATATATATATGTATATATACACATATATATATGCATACATATATATAAATCTTTATATCAGTCTAATCATTTGTTTATTTCTCTTCTTTACTACTATACTTTCCCCCTATCAATCCTATTAAAAGTCATTTCTCATAACTTATAATCAAACTTTAAAACTATGTCTTAACCCGCAATCTTTCCCATTCCCACATTATATGACTTATCTCATTTCCATCTTATCATTATATATTTCTACAAATCTTACAACTCCTGTTCTCGTTTTCCTACTCTATTATCCCTTTTCTACAGATATATATATATATGTTTGTATTTACCCTATTACCTGTACCTAAATATATATATCCTTTTTCTCTTATTCTACCAAATGCTTTACAACTAATTCTCCCCATTGCTTTCTCATATATTCAATTACTTTCTCCCAGTCTTTAAAATTTTTTTCTGGTGCTTCATCTTTCAATAATTGAGTTAATTTATCTGCTTCCATTACATCATATAGCTTCCACATCCAATTTTCTCTTGTAGGTATATCTTTCTTTTTCCAATTTTGGGCATATACCACTCTTGCCATTGTAATTAAATAAAATAGGACCTTCCCATATTTTTTGCCGTATTTTTCCTCTACTATACCTAATAAAAAAAATTCTGGTTTTATTTCCATTTTTATTTCTAAGATCTCATTGATCGTTTTTCTAATCATTCTCCAGTATTCTACCGCCCTTTTACATTTCCACCAACAATGAAAAAAAGTCCCTGGAGATTCCTTGCATTTCCAACATTCATTATTCACCTTTTTATACATTTTTGATATTTTATCTGGGGATAGGTACCATCTATAAAACATTTTATATCAATTTTCTTTTAACCCTTGTGAAGCGGTGTGTTTCAATCCTATTTTCCACATCTTCTCCCATTGACTCATTTGTATCGGATGTCCTATATCTTTTGCTCATCTTATCATGACATCTTTGACAACCTGTTCCTCCATCTGCATTTGTAAGATTTTTTTATATAATAACCCTATTACTTTTTTGTTTTTATCCAACAAAATTTCTTCTATTTCCGTTTTTTTTCCTGCTATTCCTCGATTTTTCATATCCAATATAACCTTCTCATAAATTTGCCTGTATTGAAACCACCCTAATTTAAATCCTTTGCTTTCCAAAATTTCCTGTTTCACTATCATGACCTTCCCTTTATGACTTTCTATCAAATCTTTATATGTAACCCATAGACTCTGCCTATTTTCAATATAGATGATAATTATTGACCATATGCATTGAATGAAGAAAGTTGTCTTCATTTCTACTGCAGTAAGTAATCTGGTCTTACAGATAGGTGAGCCAGAACAAGTATTCAGAGCCTGTAAACATTCTTGTAAGTTTCAGTATCTATTTAGAAATTTAGTATAACTGACTAATAGATTCACATGAGCACAGTAAAAAACAGTTTGCATGTTTGGGGATATTTTGACACCTGTTGCATGGACATCAATACCAGAGCCTGGAATTAACTCACTGTTTAGCAATCACTACTAATTCACTATTTTTCTAGTGATTTCCCTTAAGTTTTTGCATACCCTTTAAAAATTGAAGCAAAAAATTTGCTTTAGCGGTCATCAGAATTCAATTGAATTTCTTAGGCATAGACTTTTCTCTCTACCACTTTCAGTAAGACAGGAAGCTCTTTTGCCTCAAGAGAAGAAATATTACAATTGGAAGAAATATATCACACAGCTCTGTTGTTAGTCAGACTGTTCTGGTGATTTGTTTTACAACAGTGTTACTCAAAATGTACTGGACTGATGTTCACCCCTCAGATAAAATATAATAAAATAAAGGTACCAAGGGGCACGGATTAGTGTTAGTCCCTGGCACATTGCAGAAATGATAATTGCCTTCTCCAGATAGCCACCTCAGATACCCAGAGAAGCACTGTTTTAGAAGACAGAAGGAAGGAGGCAAGGAGAGAACAATCATTTTGGAATCGAGGTTAGATAGCTGAGTTTGTAGAGTGGAAAACTATGTTTGGGAAAAAAGAAGGGAAACAGAAAAAAAATAAGAAAAAAAGTGAACCTTGGAATAGATAGAGGTTGGGAGTAATTAGTTTGCTTAGCAGAAAACCCACATCCTTCAGAATACCTCCCATGGGACTTAGGGAAAGAAAGTGGAGTATTTCTGGGGGAGTACATTCTATATATTCATTTTATTTTTGATTATTTATATTGTATATTATTGTATAATGCACATTATACAATTATTTGTGAGCTTCAGTAAACCCCCTCATATTTCCTTATGGTATTACTTGCACAGTACTAGACTCTGTTAAAATAAGATGGGTCCCTCTTATCATAAGATGGAAGGGGCTAGTAGCAAACTGTGCTTCTCTAAGGGGGGATGCAGACCGGCACTTTAGGCCAGCCTGGGGGTGGAGTTGGGACAGAGCAACCTCACGGTGGCCACCCAACTCTACCCTGATTCCGCCCCAATGCCATGCACCCGCCCACACGGTGCATGGCGTCAGGGCTCCCTCTTGGCGCAGCGTACATACACGCTGCACCAAAGGGGCACAAAAGAGCCCCAGCGGCAGCTCTGTGGCTTTTTGCCACCTCCAAAAGGAGTGGCATTTGCCCACTCTTTTGGGGGTGGCAAAAAGGAGGAACGGGGCCATGGCATGTGGCTGCCACGGCCCTGATCTGCTAATCCCAGAGGCGTCCCAGAGCCACCCCTTATGGGCCATCTGCATCGGCCCTAAGTTCAACAGGAACAACCACCATGATGTTCTCTGTAAATCTGATAGTCTGGCCCAACACTAATGTTTTGATCAATGAGTTAATTAATGATAACTTACCAAATTAAATGAATTCTGTTTTCAGTGTTTATGCTAGTGAATTAATTTTCTAATATATAAATCTTAACATTATTGAATCAACTTTCAAACCTAATATTCCAAACTCTGATCAATACTTAGGGGCACATCTTGTGTCTTTGTAGAACCAAGAGGTCCGTCAGTATTTAGACCAAACTCTAGGGACTGTCTTTGCAACAAATGTATATTAGTTGCATACTGTTTTAAAAGCCACGACTTCCCTCAAAGAATTTGTGAGATTGTAGTGAGAATCTAAGAGCCCTTTCCTGCTGAATTAGAGAGCCTGCATACTTAATATTCTTCCCTTAGGGCCTCGGCAGACGGCTTATTGAGCTGTCTCCGAGGCAAGGAAGAGGAGGGGCAGCCGCACACGCGGCGCCCCTTCCTCTTCCCGAGGTCGCCCTTGGAGCCGCTGGCCCTCCGCATGTCCGGCGCTCCGGGGACAACCTCCCGCCACAGCGACCGCACGCGCTGCGGCAGAAGAGTCAGTGAAAGTGCACCCGACGCTTTTAGGGCGCACTTTCACTGACTTCTGAAAGGAGCGCTATTTTTGAGCTCCTTTCAGAGGCGACTGCTCCAGTCCCGCGGCGCACCGTCGCAGGGCGTCTTGGACGCCCTCGTCTGCTTCCCCCCATAGTTACTAACTGGGTGTTAATGTTCTAAGCTTCTGAATATGCTTCAGAATAATTTTGTTCCCGTAGCATGCCACATTAGTGTTCCTAGCCTGACTCCGAATTGGTCTTGTGAACCACATGCAAATGTAAAATCACTGATCACTCTGTGCTATATTTAGTGTAGCTTATAGCGATTGTACTTATTGCTATACTAAAAAAAATGCATATGCCAAGTCAAAGTACATAGAAGGAAAATTAGAATGGAAGTAGACATGTCATACGTATTTACTATTACATCTTATAGGGAAATGAGTTCCTCTTAGTGCAGGGGTCGGCAACCTTTTCTTACCTGGGGTCGGTCCCTTCTGGCAGTCCCTTCCGGCGGGTCGCCATTTTGGAAAACAAAATGGTGGCCGTGATGCGCGCAGAGGTGCCGGGTGGCGGCGGCGGGGGCCGGTAAGCGGGGGTCTAAACCAGTGATGGCAAATCTTTTAGAGACTGAGGGCCTTTACAGACTGCCAGAAATAGTGCAACTTGAGGCCACTTTAACTGTCCAGGCTCATTGCTAGGGAATCATGGGAACTGTATTTTTTTTTCTGGGACATTGAACCTTCTCTGTCAGAGAGCTCTGGTGCCACAATAAACTACAGTTCCCATGATTCCTTAGCACTGAGCCAGGACAGTTAAAATGGCCTCAAGCTGCACTATTTCTGGCAGTCTGTAAAGGCCCTGAGTGCCCAAACTTAAAGGTGTTCCAGCACCGAGTGTTACACTGTGCAGGGGGTGGGACTTCTGGGGGAATGGGACTTCCTCCAGGGGAAGGATTTCTGCCTTCTGGAGGTCAGACTTCTGCTTTCTGGGGACAGGACCTCCTCTTCTTCCTGCCTGCGGCCTCAGCTGCCTCTCTGGGTGTGCCTGTTCCTCCTCCTCCACTGTCTTGGGCCTTCAGCTGTCTTCGGAGAGTCAGCTGAAGGCCCGAGAGGGTGGGGGAAGAGGAGAAACAGGTGTGTGCCTCTTCCTCCTCTTCCCTGTCCTCCCATGCTTTTAACTGTCTATGGAGAGGCAGTTGAAGTGACGGGCGGGTGGGGGAAGAGCAGGACCATGCGCATACCTGTTCCTCCTCTTTTCCCGCCCTCCTGTCTCTCTGCATGCCCTCCAAAATGGCTTCACGTGCCAGAGATGGCATGCGTGCCATAGGTTTGTCAACAAGGACCTAAACTGATAAGAACAAGGAAATACTTGAATATTCTTCACATCCCTAATATCAGCAGTCTAAGATGAAGTTGTATGTAGGAGAGAAGATAACTTTCTTCTCTGTTGATTTCTTACTTCCAAGCTGCAGTTTGTGCCAAAAACAACTTCAAAATAAAGAATAAAAGAAACTTGTTGTGATCGTTCTAAAAGAACTAGGTTGCTTTTCCCTTCCAACCTCAAAAGGCCCCCTGTCACTAATACTTGCCCTGCTTTTACCTTTTTTTGAACTACGTATTCTTAAGTGTGTAAGGGCCAGGGTCCCAAGTATTTTCCTAGAGCAGTTTCAATAATTTAGGTAGTGTGTTTGTTCTTCTTTACAGTTTATAGTAATCACTTCAGTCAGAGTCAACCACTGTAAAATAAACAGTAAGTTTTATTGAGAAACATGCAGAAATAAAGTATCTGGTGTGAGTTAACTTCAAGCTTTGTATGGTTACATTAACATCAAACGTTTGGCAGGCTTTTAACTGCTCTTTATCCTGCTCTCACTCTGTCGAACTACCAACTAGATTGACAAACCAACTGAACTAACTGTCACAACTGACTGCATTTTTTGAATTCCACTCTTGTTGAGAGGCCCCACCCATCAATGCGGCTGGGCTGGGTTTCACTCCTTCTGTGCTGTTTGTTGCCTGGCAACCAGCTATCAAGCTTTCCTTCACCTCAAGCCAGCTAGCTTTTGAAGGCACTCAGTCACACTTGTGAACTTCTTTTAACTGATACTTTTTATTGAGTTTATACATGAAAAACATAAACCAAAGACATAAACTAAGACAATAACATTAACCAACAAAACACAACCCTGTTGCTTCCCCCATCCTTATATACATGACTTCCCACGCCCCACTACCTAAGACATGAATATGTATCTTTTGTGTATTTCTTGATCAGTTTTCTCTATATTTACTCTTTCCCATGTATTTACAAGATTAAACGGTTTTTTCATATTTCAAAACTCAAAAGCCATACGTATTGTCATCCCTCCTCTACTTAAGAAATTGAATAAATGGATCACAATTATTCAAAAATTCATCTGATGATTTTTGTCTAATCATAATGGATAATTTCCCCATTTCTGCCAACTCTTAATGTTTTTAATACTCATTCTTCTTTGGATGGTATCTCTGGGCATTTCTGTTTGCTGCTATACAGTCCTCGAGCCGCAAGTATCATGTAATGAATGACTTTATAATTAAGGCATCTGATTTGGTCATTTGCCATTCCTAGTAAAAATAACTCTGGACATAAATCAATATTCATTTTGTATTTGCTTCCAGACTTTCTTCACTTTATCACACATACACCATAGGTGGTAAAAAGAGCCAATATGTTTCTCACATTTCCAATATAATTTTTTTGTTGAACTTTTCAACTGAATAGAACAATGGCAATAAGGATTACTTTACAAAGAGTAAAGTTGACCCTCTACAGGCATAGGGATTAGGTGTGTAAGACCCCTGGGAAAGTGATAAACAAATACGAGAGGATATTGTAAAGTTTTAATTATCACCTTTAAAAAATAGACAGAAAGTTTGTTTTCATTTGTGTTAACTTTTCCCTACATAGTCACCATCCAGATTTACACATTTTTCCTCCGAATATTGTTATTTAGAAATTTGCAGATTGCACCTTAAACCACTCTTCCACTTCATGAATGATATCGTCTGTATTGTCAAATTGGTGTCCCTGCAACGGATTTTTAAATATTGGGAAAAAGAAAAGTTCACTTGGTGATGATGACACTGACAAAATTTCATCAATATACCATAATAACTTCCGGGTGATAATTATTACTTTACAATACCCCCTTGTATCTCTACCCCCCTTTAACTCTTAATATTTAACACCAGCTGCCCACTTCTGCCTTCAGGATGAGACCATGTGGCCACACTTGTGTTCAATCATTCCAAAGGCAAAAGTGCCTTTGGAAGGAGTGAGGAGAACAGAAATGTGCTTCCCTTTGCTCCTTCCAAAGACAGAAGCCAATATCTGTGGGCTTCCTGGTCTCGACGGAGTATGGCATCCTTCCCTTTTCCCTTTGAAATCAGCAAAGAGAAGGCAAAGGTTTGCTCACTGGAGATGGGGGAGTCTGCCAGCCTTAGGTTCTGCCTTTGGAAGGAGTAAGGAGAAACATGTTTCCCTTCTCTTCGCTCATTCCAGCAGCTGAAGTGGATGGCTAGCAGGTTCACTTGCCTCTGGGGAGTACAGCAGCTGCCCTTTTTGCCTTTAGAACGAGCAAAGAAAACAGAAAGGCATTTCCCTTTGCCCTTCCAAAGCATAAGCCGATGGCTGGTGGGCTTCCCCACCTCCTGGGAACATGTAACCACCCCTCCAGTCTTTGGAACAGAAGAGGACAAGCATTGCAGCAGAGCCTCCAAGGTGCTAGTGCTTATTCATTCCACAGGGAGAAGCGGCCTAGTCTAGAAGAAAAAAGATCCCGTTTAATTATTGACAGCAAACTCGCAAATAACAAAATCCACAGCACTTAAACTCACAAATGTCAAGCTTTAACTGTACTTCTTTGATGTTGCAGTGGAACATCTGTCATAATTGTTAGGAGATAATCATGCTCCTACCTGACATGTGCCCTGTTTTGTACAAAGAGAGCTGGCAGATCACTTTTCTTATGGTCGTGTATAGTTTTTTTGCTGGACACTTGTGGAGCAGCATACAGAACTCTTCTTTCTGTTGTTTCTTGTATGGCTCTTGGGTCTTTGTTTTGTGTTTATAATGATTTCAGTTTTTTGTAAAAAAAAAAATGACATTATGCACTAAATAACATTCAACCATCCCTTCTTAACACATCATAGAGCATAAACATTTATGTACATCACATATGTATCATACAGATAACAAATAGCAAATTCTTTCAAAACCAGTGTATTGCTTCTCCATTCCATTATGTTTAGACTTTGTTTAGCCTTATTATCTTTAATTAGTCCAACTGCAATGGACTGTCAATGTGTCACAATAGCTTTAGTATACTGTGTTAAGCTGCATAAAGACTTCAAAAAGCTTTGATTTCATTCATCTCTTTCCTTGCTGTCTCTCACTCTCCTCTTCCCTTTTAGTTCACCTTTTCATTGTTTTCTCTTTCTTTATATTTGCTATATATGTGTGTCTTGATTCAAGGAGTGTTTGGAATGTTGACTTGGTTTTGAACAAAGGCAAAAACACCATTATTATGAGTTTGTGAACAGAGATATGCTTTGCAATAGGCTGCAACACCGATGTCTTCAATGGAAAATGTGGCAGAGTAAGTATTTAGTGTGAAACAGAGAAATTAAAAGATGATCTTCCATGTTGTGTTCAGAGGCATGGGTTCCCATGAAATATGTAACAGAAATGGATTGTGCTGCAGATGAATAGGAAGAGTTATTTTACTCAGCACAATAGAATTTCTGAGACACAAGTTTGCAAATATTTACTTTATTTACTACTTTTTGGAAGATTTGGCAAATTGGCGAACTGATTACTGCTGTCACAGAAACCATGCAGTCTTGTAATCTAAATGTTAATTTGCTCATAGAGTTTCATTCTCTTCTGCGCAAAGAGAATGAAAAGAGAAACATACATTCCTGATTCCAGTTGTTATAATTATGTCAGTTTTTGTTTTGTTTTCCTTAAATTGTTTTGTTTTGCTTTTACTGGAGCTTTATAGGTGGCCTAGTAGTAACTTCAAAATTAGACATTCTTGCAGATTTCTCACACACAGAAAAAATTTCAAATAAAAGTCTTTGGAAATTTAACATTCCAACATATGCTGTAGGATGATGACATTCATATACCATGACAAACGGAAAGGATGCATATTTAGATGTCCTGAATATCTCAGGGGCAGATGGCCCCTTTCCTTGTTGGATTGAAGCCACGACAACCACACGGCATGGCCCCAATCTGGCCTTTTCGCGGTACAAAAAGAAGACGCAAAAAGCGGCTCCTTTTTGCGCCGCAGAACAGGTGTTCTACCTGCAGCAGCTTTTTGCCACTTCTTGTAAATGCTGCACCGAAGACACCCTTTTGCTTCCTGCCATGGCGTTGCTTGGGCGGTGTGAGGATGACGGGGCAGAGTTGGGGTGGCCGGCGTGCGGTCGCCACACCCCAACTTCATCCTCAGGCTGGCCCTTTTGGCCGGTCTGTACAGGTCCTCACTTTTCTTACTAACCACAGGGCCTAAGCAGACTGCCAGAAATAGTGCACATTAAATTGAGGCACTGCCCTGGCTCAGTGCTAGGGAGTCATGGGAATTGTATTTTTTTCTGGGACATTGAGCCTTCTCTGTCAGAGAGCTCTGGTGCCACAATAAATTACAGTTCCCATGATTCCCTAGCACTGAGCCAGGGCAGTGCCTCAATTTAATGTGCACTATTTCTGGCAGTCTGCTTAGGCCCACAGTGAAATTAGTTTTTTAATAGAATTCTTAGCATAGCTTGAGTTGCAGTGGTATCACTTCCACAAACATTGGATAAGTGCACAGTTTTTGTTAACCTTTGAGTATAATAGGGTATAGATAAATATGTTTTTAACTGCAGTATTATTTAAATCACTACACATTTTGGAAAGACTAAGGGCCTTTGCAGACTGCCAGAAATAGTGCATATTAAATTGAGGCACTGCCCTGGCTCAGTGCTAGGAAATCATGGGAATAGTATTTTTTTCTGGGACATTGAGTCTTCTCTGTCAGAGAGCTCTGGTGCCACAATAAATTACAGTTCCCATGATTCCCTAGCACTGAGCCAGGGCAGTGCCTCAATTTAATGTGCACTATTTCTGACAGTCTGCAAAGGCCCTTGGGCTCTAGAGCAGGGATGCTTAACCTAGGATCCACGGATGGACGTCAAGGATTCTGTGAACCAGGTGCAGAAAAAATTATTGTCCCCTATTGATTTCTTTCCTGTCATTGTGCAAATTTTGTTAAAATGTTTTTGGAGAAAGGATCCATAGGTTTCATCAGATTCTTGAAGTCTCTAACTCGCAAACCTTCTATCCAGAGAATGCTGAGACAGCCAGAATGGCAATTATACATTTAAAAAGGTGCTTCTCTTCCACAGTAGCCCATCCAGATGGTACTATGAATATACTAAAGCCAGCACAAAGCATGTTCAGGTGGTGATCTTCTCCATGGTTAGAGAAGTAATGTTTGGAAAAATTGACTCCATTAATTTTGCAATCACACTGAACTTGTTTTGTAGCACCAGCTGTTGCAGGAATGTGTACTGGTAGCCATTGACTGGGATAACATCTGAATTGACCTTGTAAAAGGCAAGGCATCATTTGTGAGCTTTTGATTTCTGCTACATGGCAAAAGACATAAATTTCAGAAGTCATGTTCTACTTCAGAGACCAGCAGGCTGATGTAAAGACTGAACAGGAATTTTTAGGGATCTACATCTGACTGGCCCCTAAGCACATAAGGGTGGTGGAAGCTCAGTGGAATTATCCAGTTGTAATTTCTTTGACCAAGTCCAGGATTTCAGTTGAGTCAGTCTCTGTGAACAGATCTGAATATCTGAAATTTCTCTTCAGAATCTCCTTTCAGTCTGAGTACAGGTTCATTCCAATTTCAAATAATTTGGCCATGTAAGAAGAAAAAAAGGACTGAAGCAAGCCCCTGAATGTAGATGCTTATGTTAAGACTCTCAAAAGCTCTAAACACCCAGGCAGTTGAGTCAAATTAAATACTGGTTTATTGCTTTAGTATTTCCTGGCAGTTAAAAGTATGCACAATCATTGTTTGTATAGCACAATCAGGTTAAGACATTTGAAAGTACAATATATTCATTCACTGAATAGACTGAAAAAGGAGTTACCTGCTTATGAAATGCAGTCTTAGCTCAGTACCGTATTTTTCGCCCTATAGGGCGCTCCGGCATATTGGGCGCACCCAATTTTTAAGGGGGAAAATCCAAGAAAAAAGGATTCCTCCCTTTAGCCGGAGTTGTTCAATGGGCTGGTGCTGGGATTGGAGACCGATCCCAGCACCAGCCCATTGAACTGAGGTCGCGGGGGGGGGGGGGGAAGGAGGGCTTCTTCCCCCCCCCCCCCCCCCCCCCCCCGCGACCTCAGTCTTTGAATGGGCTGGGGCCGGGATCGAAGCGATCCCGGCCCCAGCCGATTGAAGACCCGCCAGCGAGGGAAGGAGCCTTCCTTCCCCCCCCCCCCCCCGCCTCGGTCTTGGAATGGGCTGGTGCCGGGATCGTTTCGATCCCGGCACCAGCCCATTCCAAGACTGAGGCCGGGGGGAGAAGGAGGGCTCCTTCTCCCCCCCCCCCCCGCCTCAGTCTTTCCATGGGCTTGTGCTGGGATCGAAACGATCCCGGCACAAGCCCATGGAAAGACTGAGGCCGGGGTGGAAGGAGGGCTCCTTCTCCCCCCCCCCCCGGCCTCAGTCTTTCCATGGGCTTGTGCCGGGATCGTTTCGATCCCGGCACAAGCCCATTGAAAGACTGAGGCCGGGGTGGAAGGAGGGCTCCTTCTCCCCCCCCCCCCGGCCTCAGTCTTTCCATGGGCTTGTGCCGGGATCGAAACGATCCCGGCACAAGCCCATTGAAAGACTGAGGCCGGGGTGGAAGGAGGGCTCCTTCTCCCCCCCCCCCCCGGCCTCAGTCTTTCCATGGGCTTGTGCTGGGATCGAAACGATCCCGGCACAAGCCCATTGAAAGACTGAGGCCGGGGTGGAAGGAGGGCTCCTTCTCCCCCCCCGGCCTCAGTCTTTCCATGGGCTTGTGCCGGGATCGAAACGATCCCGGCACAAGCCCATTGAAAGACTGAGGCCGGGGTGGAAGGAGGGCTCCTTCTCCCCCCCCCCCCCCCGGCCTCAGTCTTTCCATGGGCTTGTGCTGGGATCGAAACGATCCCGGCACAAGCCCATTGAAAGACTGAGGCCGGGGTGGAAGGAGGGCTCCTTCTCCCCCCCCCGGCCTCAGTCTTTCCATGGGCTTGTGCTGGGATCGAAACGATCCCGGCACAAGCCCATTGAAAGACTGAGGCCGGGGTGGAAGGAGGGCTCCTTCTCCCCCCCCCGGCCTCAGTCTTTCCATGGGCTTGTGCTGGGATCGAAACGATCCCGGCACAAGCCCATTGAAAGACTGAGGCCGGGGTGGAAGGAGGGCTCCTTCTCCCCCCCCCCGGCCTCAGTCTTTCCATGGGCTTGTGCTGGGATCGAAACGATCCCGGCACAAGCCCATTGAAAGACTGAGGCCGGGGTGGAAGGAGGGCTCCTTCTCCCCCCCCCCGGCCTCAGTCTTTCCATGGGCTTGTGCCGGGATCGTTTCGATCCCGGCACAAGCCCATTGAAAGACTGAGGCCGGGGTGGAAGGAGGGCTCCTTCTCCCCCCCCCCCCCCCCGGCCTCAGTCTTTCCATGGGCTTGTGCTGGGATCGAAACGATCCCGGCACAAGCCCATTGAAAGACTGAGGCCGGGGTGGAAGGAGGGCTCCTTCTCCCCCCCCCGGCCTCAGTCTTTCCATGGGCTTGTGCCGGGATCGAAACGATCCCGGCACAAGCCCATTGAAAGACTGAGGCCGGGGTGGAAGGAGGGCTCCTTCTCCCCCCCCCGGCCTCAGTCTTTCCATGGGCTTGTGCTGGGATCGAAACGATCCCGGCACAAGCCCATTGAAAGACTGAGGCCGGGGTGGAAGGAGGGCTCCTTCTCCCCCCCCCAGCCTCAGTCTTTCCATGGGCTTGTGCCGGGATCGTTTCGATCCCGGCACAAGCCCATTGAAAGACTGAGGCCGGGGTGGAAGGAGGGCTCCTTCTCCCCCCCGGCCTCAGTCTTGGAATGGGCTTGTGCCGGGATCGAAACGATCCCGGCCCCAGCCGATTCCAAACCGAGGCCGGGGGGGGGGGAAGGAAGGCTCCTTCCCCCGCCGGCCTCGGTCTTCAATCGGCTGGGGCCGGGATCGCTTCGATCCCGGCACCAGCCGATTCCAAGACTGAGGCCGCGGGGAGAAGGAGCCCTCCTTCTCCCCGTGGCCTCTGTCTTTCAATGGGCTGGTGCCGGGATCGCTTCGATCCCAGCACCAGTCCATTCAAAGACTGAGGTCGCGGGGGGAAGGAGGGCTCCTTCTCCCCACGGCCTCGGCCCCTTCGCCCTATAGGGCGCACTCACTTCCCCACGCACGTTTTGGGGAAGAAAAAGTGCGCCCTATAGGGCGAAAAATACGGTAGTTCTAATTGCAGAAGCCATCCCACTCAGACTCCAAGCTTGGTTATTTAATTTTTGAAAATTACTTTGATTAAAATTTTCCTGCGGTTTTCAAGAGCTTTCATTGAAAGATGTAATCCTAACATATTTTGAGGCAAGTAACTGAACAACCTCAAATCTTTCTTGGTTTAGCTCACAAAAAATTATGTTTGAAAAAAAATCTTTTCCTGCAGTAAAAATCAACAGTTATGTTGGAATCACTTTCTGCAGACACCTTGTAGCTTTTAAGTGCAAATGTTGTGGAAAGTTTTGAACATTTCCTTTTCTGATTATCTACGAATTTTCCTTCTTAATGCTGATGGCATTTCATCTTATTTTTTTCTGACTCTGCTTCTGTGTGTGAATTGTAAGTCCCCAAATAAGCTAGCTCTGCTCCCTGTTCACAGATCCATGTCTATTATGTTCTTCCACATTGTAATGGTACCATGAATCCTCTCTGACTAACTTGTAAAATGAATGCTAAATTCTGCTTTAATCACCTTTTCAGACATTTGTCACGGAGCCATCCCCCTTATTCATAAACTGAATATGAAAAAAGCAGGCTGAAAGCCTTACAATTGCACTCGGCCTTTTCTTTCTTTTGTCACCAGTGCAGTAGATGTTGGTGTCTCCTAGACAACAGCATCTAAAAAGGCTTTCTAATTTCAATCTCTCATGGCTTTTCCTTCAGATCATTGGTGTCTGCTTGTTCAGGCAACCAGTAATCAACATTTGTCCAGATTTTTCTTTTTCTTAATAGCAGACACATTAGGGCTTTGCTGACTTGTTCCAAACAATCTGGCATATATTCAAGAATGATACAGAAAAAGAAGCTAATTATTCATAGTATAATTCTTACCAGTTCTTCTTTTAATGAATTGTGTTTATCATGCTGTGTACTGCTCCATTTTGAATTTTCCAGTACATGAAAAAAACATTTTGGGCCTCTTTGGATTTTACATATAGTTCATCTTGAAAATTTATTATGTAGAGAGATCTTGTAACACCTTTGAGACTAACTGAAAGAAAGAAGTTGGCAGCATGAGCTTTCATGGACTTCAGTCTACTTCCTCAGATGCTTTTTTTTTCTTACAGTGAGCAGTGCATGAAATTCAGTGGGACTTTGCACTTAATCTTAGGGTGTGCATAAGATCACAGCATTATTCATTAAAATCTCCCCTTGTATCAAATTCCCAGCCTCCTTTTTTTGTAGAGATTCAGTGAAGAAAGATGAGTTTAGATATCTCCTGATGATATGGCATCTTAAAGCAAGATGCAACAGTTCCCTATTTCAAGCATTTACTTTGAGAATAATTCCACACTTGGATGCTGTGGAGCAGCCAGCCATCTTTGCAGACATCACCACATGAAAGGAAATAGTAGTCTCAATAATGGTCTTGTTTCCTAATCAGATGTACACTGCTGCTTTCAATGTGCCACTTTCACACTAGCACATCCAGTGTCCATACATTGCAAAATGCTGGTTTTTCTGGAATTCTAACAGTGCATTATCCATTATTTGGTGGCCTATGTCTTTTCTATAGAGTTTATTCACTGTTACTCTATTATTATTTGTCAAATGTGGTGAAATTTATGGTTTCTATTTCTCTCCTATCTGGTTTCAGTCTTTAATTTTTCCCCTCAAATAGGAAAAAGTAGGTTAGAAGAAAGAAATTATTGTAATTTATTCATTGCAAGTAATTCAGATCCTAATGGTACTTGTGTAGTTAGGATGTGGAAAGGCCATTAAAACTGGAAATGTCTTTTTTCCCCCTCAGCTTCCTTGATAAATAGGGCTGGAGGTATGCTAGATTGGCAGAGCTAGTCCAGTAGTCAGTATTGGTCCTGCCTACCCCTTTCCTGTCATGTCCCACAAGCCAGAGAAGTGGCAGAAGCTACAACTAATGGGAAGGCAGGACCAGAAGTCATCCTTAATTTGAGGGGAAAGTCTTCCTTTGACCTGAAAGGTTAAGGCCTTCCCAAATGTAGTGGAAGTATCCCATGATGAGTATCCCATGATTAAGAATACTTTCTTAACTCTCAAAAATAACTTGAGAGTTTTGGACCTGTAATATGGTCCATGGTCCACATGTTCCTCACTTCAGTTGTACAGTCGGCCCTCTGTTTTCACGGATTTGTAGTCTGCGTCCCTTGCCCATTTACGGGTGGCAAACATAGGGGGGCAAAATGGGGTGTGGGCACATGCTGCCATTCAAGCCAATGGGGCTTGAATATTGGCAGTTTTCCATTTCCGTGGGGGTGTGTGTGTCCAGAACGGATCCCCCACAAAAACGTAGGGGCAATTGAATAGCCATCTTACCTGCTTTTTCCTCTAAGGTAGTTAAAAGGTAGACATGGCTCTTCTACCTTTTGAACATTGCATGGGAGAGGAAATTATGGTCAGTGCATCAATTTAAGCAGAATTTGGAAACATTTAATCTTCTGGAATTCCATCTTCTACACAAATTTGATACCTAAGAACTTTATCTTTACCCACATTTTAACAGATAAGATTTATTGATCAAAGAAACACTAGAAGAGTGTATTTCTCTGTACTGAAACTCATGTTTTAAAATCACTGTTATATTTACATTTTGAATGCATTTTGTTACATGTACGTGTGACTGAGGCACAGTAAGTTCTGAAGTTTCCTAAACTGAACAAGGCTATTGACAACTCTATTAAGAAAAGAAAAACAGAGAAAGCGGCTCCCTTGTGGTTCTTGGCTACCAGCTAAAGATATGTATTTTGATAATGCAGATATCGAGTGTAGGCTTCAAAGCTGACACATTGTGTGACAACTCTGAATACTTGGACTTGACAGGATCCTCTTATTTTGCCTTTGGATTGTTATCTATAATAAGTATAAACTTATGTGTACCATTGGGCCCTTTCATAAGTTGTCATTGGTGGCTGGAGCTTACATTAGATTTGCAGCTTCTGTGAATTGGATAGAGAGGAACTACATTAATTGTGAAATGTGGAAAATTATCTTCAGGTTGCTCCCACTACTCTCCGCCCACTTAAAATCTGTCCTGATGGGTTGAAAGACTTTCCAGAATAGTGTGTGATATAGCATGGCAAGGGTGAGAGGAGTCAGCAAACATCACTGTTACATCCCCCCTTTTCAGCTTCCAACTAGATCCTGGTTTCATCTGGCAATGGAAGTAGTGCTTCCATTCACAAAGTTGTACCCAGTATGATGCTTCACTGATTGCATGTATCCAATTTTACAGAATATGTATTGTTTCTAAATGTTTATGAGAATCCCACTAATGAAGGTTTATCTTCTGATTCCACAAGCCATTAATATAAACATAGTGGGCATCTTCTAAGTAATGAAGAATTAGGACAGCAAGCTACTTAAAACTTTTTAAAAGATGTAAGGTATATTGAATACCAACAGCCTGAAAAATTTGGCATTTTCCACATGCTAATGTTGCTTTGCTCTGTGGTGAAATATTATTCTGAAATCTGTTTGTGCTCATTTAATTTATCTGTATCATGGTACTGATCATTAATATCTGAAAATGTCACTCTTCTTTCTTGAAGTATCAGGACTCCAGCTGACTTTCAGTTTTGCATGTAGATGAAAGCAATCTGTGCCTTTGCCTTTGAAAAGCTTTTTTTATTTAAATGTGCTAATGAAGCTTTAGGACTCTCAACAATGGATAAGATAATCCATCATATTTGTGGGTGTGAATATCACTACCTCTTGCATTTCATAAGTCTTGACTGCCTTTTTTTAAAAGAAAAAAATTGTAAGGATCACTAAAGCTTTTATCAGTTAGATTCTGTAGCCTGTATCAACTGTGGGAACAACAATGATGAAATTGGTGCATGTGCATAGACATAACATGAGTAGGAAACGTAATTGCTTTGAAGATAAAAAGTAGGTGAAACAGCAATGAATGCTTTCTGCCCATAGTGATACTGTAGTTCAGTCTAGTAGAATTTTACAGTCGTCACTTCACTTTCATAACTTCCCGATTGACTTAGCATGCTTTTGTTTCTTTTAGTATTCCTGTTGAAGATATACAGTTGTCCCTCCCAATTCATGGGGGATCCATTCCAGAGCCCCCTGCGAATTGGGAAAATCACAAATATCCAAACCCCATTGATTTCAATGGCAGTGCACACCAGCCCATGCACCATTTTGTCCTTCCTCACTTGCAGTCTGACTCCATGGACTCCAAGTCTGCGAACGGGGAGAGAGAAGTATATTCACTACAATCTAGCAACTCCTTCCAAACATAAGAGTTCCAGTGGCATACACATTGGATTCTCACTCTAGAACAGTTGTTCATGTGCAGCTGTTTCCTTCCAAGTGTAGACAAATAGATTCAAGTGTTCTAGAATGTACAAGGAGTTCTGGATTGAGAGCAATGAGTTGATTCTATATCTTACATATATATCTGAGATAACAGTGGTGTCGGATTACAGTTTCAAATTTCATTGGATTTTTTTTCAGATCCCAAAATGATCTGAGAAGAGCTACAGCTCAGTGGTAGAACATATGCTTTGAACACATATGACCCCAAGTTTGATCCATGGTGTTTCCAGTTAGAAGAGATTAGGTAGCAAGTGATAACAAAGGCCTCTCTGTCTTGCTATTCTAGAGTATACTATCAGTCATAATAGACAAACACTAGGCTAGATGGACAGACTGATTTGTATGGGTCACCTTTCTGTAGCGAAAAACACCAACAAGGCTATTTAATTTGTATTGTATGAAAAGGGATATTGTAGTACAGTTGCCCCTCCATTTTCACAGATAATCTGTTCTGGAACCACCACCCCCACAGAAACACGGAAATCTGCAAATATTCAAGCCCTGTAGACTTGAATGGGGTGCATGCCTATGGGCGTGCACCACAGGCACATGCCCCATTTTATCTGTTTGCTTCTTACAAACGGGTGAGGGACGTGGACTTCAAGTCTGCGAAAATGGAGGGACAACTGTATCTTCATTATCACATGCATGGAATAAAGTGCTTATGGATCTGGAGAAGTACTGTATATATTTTTATGGGGACTCAGTGGTGTCTACATGACTACAAGTCAACCTAGAGCAGCGGTTCTCAAATAGTGGGGCGGGCCCCCCAGGGGGGGCGTGAGGCTCCATAAAGGGGGGCCCGTTAAGGCTGGAGAGAGGGAGAGTGTCCCAGCACAGCCCCACTAGCTCTATCCTGATTGGCCAAACCTGCCCATGTGATCGCGCGGGGGCGCGCGAAATGTTTTCTTCTTTCCTGGGGGGGCGTGACAGAAAATAATGGAGAAACACTGACCTAGAGTAAAGGACAGTTTGGGGGCCAAAATTATGACTTTTACCATGACCTGTGGATAAATTGAGAATAAAACATAGGGGCACGTAAAAAGCAAATCTTTTCCTCTTCCCTAAAAAATGCATACAGGAAACATACTTAGGAAGAGCTAAAGAGATAGAGAGGATTTCTTTATTTGAGAAGTTAAAATGGCTTATGTGCAAATGGCATTGCTGATCTTAAAATGTCTACATTTACGCAAATACAGATAGGGTAAGGAATATACATGAAGAAAAAGAATGAGAATGTAGCCGGGGGTGGGGGGGACAGGTGAAGAAGAGCAAGGAAAGCAACCTGCCTCTATTAAGGACCCAGTGCAAAGACAGTGACGAAAGGCAGAGGCGAGAAACTCCTCTTGGCATGAAAGCAATCCTCCCATCCCATTACCCCTCCCTTGCCCAAAACGGAGAAAGAAAGACAGACCTCCCTCTTTCCCTACCTTCATTTTTTGCTTGATCAGCATTCAGCAGCAACATGAGAGAATCTGAACAGCAACTGTGGCAGCCCTTTTTTAATAGGGGCTTATTGTATAAGGTTCTCTGCAGAGAGAGACTGCTGTGGCCATTTTTTTAGAGGCTTGCTGTATAAGCCTCTGAAGAGAGATTGACACACTTCAGGAGGCGTTTATATAGTAAGCCCCTACAGTAGTGTCATTGAGGGGGTGTGGGGGTGGGATGCACTGGGTAACACCCCAGAAGGGGGGTGACACCCAGTCGTCTCCCCACCCCCGCAGGTGATTTTTGGCAGAGACGTCTTTATGGCCCCAGACTTCCAGAAACCCCACTGGCAGTCTGGAGCCAGAAGTCCCCTCCACCCTGGAAGTCCCGCCACCCACACCGCATGTCACTAAATGCGGGGACGTCACTGAGCCCGTATGAAAAACAGTCACCACAGTCTCTCTGCAGAGAGCCTTATACGGCAAACCCCTATTAAAAATGGCCAGTGCAGTTGCAGTTTCAGAAGAAAATCAAGCTGTGCTTTATAGATTATAATAAAGTGTTTGAACAGAAAATGAAAAACTTTGGCTCACTTTTAAAGAAATGGGTGTGCCATAACATTTGATTGTGCTGATGTGTAACCTGTATTTAGGACAAGAGGCTACTGTTAGAACATAATAAGAAAAAAATGGAATGGGTTTCAGTTGTCAAGGCTGTTATGCAAGGCTGCATTTGCTCATTTGTTTAATTAGTGTGCTGAAGATATATGTAAAAAGAATTAGACTCAGAAGAAGAAAGTATGAAAACTGGAGGAAGGAACATAAACAATTTAAGATAGGGAGATGACACCATACAACTAGTAGAAAATAACAAAGACTTGGAACAATTACTGAAGAAAGTCAAGGAAGAAAGTGCAAAGTCAGGTTTACAGCTGAATATTAAGAAAACAAAAATAATACCCACAGATGATTTACATAACTTTAAAGTAGATGATGAAGACATCAAAATAGTTCAAGAGTTTTTCATACATTGGCTCAGTCAATAATCAGAAGAGCCTGCAGTCCAGAAATCAAAAGAAGACTAGGGCTCAGAAGGGCAGCTATGAAGGAACTAGACAAGATCCTGAAGTCTCAAAATATATTTTTGAATACTAAAGTTAGGATTGTCCATGCCACTCTATTTTCCATTTCTATATGTGGTTGTGAAAACTGGGCAGTGATGAAAGCTGATAGGGAAAAAAATCCTTTGAAATGTGGTGCAGGAGAAAAGTTCTATGGATACCATGGACTGCTAAAAAGACCAATAAATGGGTCCTAGAGCAAATCAAGTCTGAATACTCCCTAGAAGCCACTAAACTGAGTCTGTCATACTTTGGCCATATCACTCA
The DNA here is from genome assembly GCA_026167975.1 of Phrynosoma blainvillii. Classification (NCBI taxonomy): domain Eukaryota; kingdom Metazoa; phylum Chordata; class Lepidosauria; order Squamata; family Phrynosomatidae; genus Phrynosoma; species Phrynosoma blainvillii. The sequence continues at coordinate 69,978,789 of JANUYF010000004.1, forward strand.
CTAAATCACTCACTAAACATATGACTCACTAAAAAAACAAAAACAATAATGCTTGGTTAGATAGAAGGCAGTAGGAAAAGAGGAAGACCACATTCCAAAAGGATAAACTCAGTCAAGGGAGCCATGCCCCTGAGTCTGCAAGACGTGAGCTGAATAGTGGAGGACAGGATGACTTGGAGGTTTCTCATACATGGGGTTTCCATAAGTCAAAGTCAACTTCACAGCAGTTAATAACAAGGGTTTTCATAGACTGATTAGAACAATTTCTTTTCAGTAGGTTACAGTCTGCTGATATTGCGTATATTAACAAATGATAGTGTACCACTCCCTTGTTGCAACAGCTCCACTGGCTGCCGGTTCATTTCTGGGCACAATTAAAAGTGCTAGTTTTAACCCATAAAGCCTATATGAATTGGGTCTGGGATATTTGAAGGATCATATCTCCCTTTACGAACCACTAGAAAACTGATGTTGTCCAGAGAGACTCTCCTCTCTGTCCCACCACTCTCTCAGGTGCATTTGGTGGGAACAAGAGAGAGGGCCTTCTCGGTGGCTGCTCCCAGGCTTTGTAACTCCCCCCGCCCCAGAGAGGTCAGGCTGGTTCCATCCATGCTTTCATTTCAATAGCAGATAAAAACATTTTTATTCCACCAGGCTTTCTCCCACTAATATGGGTGCTGTAAGAGTTTTATAGAGTTTTAAAATTTTAAATTTGAACATGTAATGTTTCTAACTTCTTGAAATAGTTTGTTTTTTAAACTTTGTATTTTTAATGTTTTGTCTTGTTTTAACTTGGACTATTTTAAATTTTGTTAGCCGCCTTGAGTCCCTGTACCAGGAGAAATGAAGGGGGATGATGATAAGCTTGTTGCTTCTTTAGATTAAGCATTTTATAAACTTCTGCATAATTTCACACTACTAATGTGGCTACCTTTGATCAGGTGTGCATTTGCACACTAAATTATACATTTGATATGTACCCTCCCTTTTTAGTAATTTACTTGTGTTCTACATAGGCCTTGAGAATATCATTCATTTTCACTTTCTTTTATTATCCTATACACAGTTTTGTTTTCCTCACAGAAATGTTCTGGCATGATTAGAATAAGCTTTATGACAATTTATGACTTTTTGTGCGGTAGTTGTTAAAGATTTAAAAAATATTTTGTTTTTGAATGGTTGGATATTTTTTCTCCTTCCTTGTTAAATAGACATCTGTATTCATCCATCACCTTCTCAGTCTTCAAATAATACCAGTGGTTTGCTTTTTGCCTCTTTACACACATAATCTGGTAAAAATAGTGTCGGTAATAATAGCAGTCTTACAGAGATTTGAGAAGAGAGATGACGTAATACATGCAGAAATTTTCTCCTTCTTGTTAGTTCTGCAGTGTAATGTTTTGTTTGGGGGGAAAAAGAAATAATTATGAATCAGTGAAGTACATGAGCAATAAGAAAATCCATTTTCTGTAGTAATGCTTTGGCATCAGTATTTAATAATTTAGCTTCAGTTTAGAACCTTGTGGTTTTAAAACATATTTTTTTATAAATTTCCAGTTTACTTGCCTTATAAACTTTCAGGTTTTGTTTATGTGTAAATCTACATATCGTATTTTCTTTACAGATAGGCTAAAGTGAATTTCCTTTCAGGAAGATATAATCTGGGAAATGCATGATCTCTCTGGGATGTGAGGAGTCTTGCCAGTATTTCTCACTATATGTCTTGATATTAAACCAGAAATTTACAATGCAACAGTCTAAATGCAGATACAAGGAAATTGACAGCCTACAGTTATGCATGTTCAGTTAGTCCGGTTATTCTCCAAAATAATACACATTTTCAAATGTTAGTGCTCTTAACATGTTGAAATGAATGCATTCAGCTTATGTAAAAAGTAGAAAATCGTAATAAAAAGTTTGCTTCTCATGATGACCTGTCACTCTATAAGGAATCATCTGGTACACCCTTCATATTTTACATTTGATTTTCTCCTACCAGTACTTTAGTAGTTGATAGTAAATGTGTATTTAGAGCACATTTAAGAATTTGGGAACTGTGCGTAGGCATAATATTGAAGGAGATGATTTTTGAAAGAGCATTCCCTCAATCATTCAGTATAATTATTGTAATCGACTGTAATAATTAGTAAGGGACTTTGTTGAACATGAGGTGTCCCATTTTCATGAAATTAGAAAGTGGTGAAAATAGCAGTGGTACACATTTCTGTTGTATAATTTATTGGACAATATCTGTTCCCATTTTCCAGTCCTCCTCCACAGAGTACTCTTTATTTATTGTAATATGATATTAATGTCATCATTATTACGGCTTTACAAAATGCTTACTTTGCAGGTAGAAGTTGCAACTCCTTATTGAGAAGAGTTGTTGGTTGCAATGCTGGAGATAGTTCCATTCCTTTTTGTGTACAGCACTGCCATAACAATACTGCTGTTGTGTTCCCATAGGACAATGTGGATAGCGTTAACTCATACTTTTTCAGTCAGTGGCTGCTAATGTTTACATTGTTTACACCTTTTTCTTGCCAACTGTTAGGGCTTTGTGCCTGTTTACTGTACATTCTATTGTTGTGAATAATGTTCGTATATGATGCAAGGCGTTGATAGGCAAAGGGGAGGTATGAGGAGAGAGATTATTTTAATTTCTTCTTTAGGAGTTATATTCTTAAAAGGTTTCACCAGTGTTCCTGAATGCCTCCTCCAACAGGTTACTGGATGGCTTAAGACCTTCTGCTGTTTTCTGGTGACTAGCTTCATGCACCAGTCAACCACCACCACATGGAGGTCTACCATCACCACATGTCTACCAGTTAATGTTACTGTTAGTCTCTGTCCATTTGTCAATTATTTTTGATACAGAGAGAAACTGCACAGAGACTGCTAAACTGTAACTATCAGCAATTCTCACAATTGTCTGTGTAAGCCAGGGCTGCAGTCCCACAACACTGGAGGGCTACATAATTCCTATCCCTGTTTTAGATGCTGGATGATGTTCTATCTATGTCCAATTCTGCCTGCCTTCAGCAGCAAACACTGCCCATGGTGATGCCACATGCTAATGCAGGCTTGACAAAAAAAGGTGGATTAGTAACATAACATACCATATTTTCCAGCATATAAGACGACTTTTAAACCAGAGAAATCTGGGGTTAAAGTTGGGGGGGTCGTCTTGTACGCCGGGTATGAGGAGGAGGAGGGCAGAGGTGTGAGGGGGAAGAAGCCTTGGGAGAAGAGGAGGACAAGGAGGAGAGAGGTGTGAGGGGGAAGAAGCCTTGGGAGAAGAGGAGGACAAGGAGGAGAGAGGTGGGGGCGGGAAGAAGCTTTGGGAGAAGAGGAGGACTAGGAGGACAGAGGTGGGGGCGGGAAGAAGCATGGCAAGAAGAGGAGGATGAGAGGAATGCTAAGGCGATCCTCTCCTGGGGTTTTCTTGGCAAGACTGGTTCAGAAGAGGTTTGTCATTGCCTTCCCCTGAGGCTAAGAGTGTGACTTGTCCAAGTTCACCCAGTGGGTTTCATGACAGTGGGGAATCAAATCCAGGTCTCCAGAGTGGAAGTCCAACACTCAGACCATGGCACCATGCTGGCTCCTATTCCCATGTACTACCTATGAAACAATTCCAGACTTTTTGTTGTTGTTGTTGTTCTTGTGTGTCTTCAAGTCCTTTCCAACTTATAGTGACCCTAAGGCAACCTTACCATGTGGTTTTCTTGGCATGTTTCTTCAAATGGGGGGTTGCCATTACTATCCTCTGAGGATGAGAGTGTGTGACATGCCCAGGGTCACTTACTTGGCTGCAAATTGTACATATCCCAGAATGCATCACCTAGTATATTGGCAGTCCTTCCCCCCAACACTTTCTCATTTCCCCCCAACCATTTCATAGCCGGGAGATGGAAATAATTTTTAAAGCAGCATTTAAATCTGGACTATTTATTTAAAAGTAAGGTCTAAAATACAGGGCAGAAATAAATGCTAGGGAACATGGGAGCTGTAGTTTGTTGAGTTCATAAGTGACAGTTTTCCTGATAAGTACCTGCATGTCATAAGCATTGGAATTAAAATTACCATATTGAAATCAAATCTGATTTTTAAAATTTTTTTATTTAGTGTGCGTTGGAAGAGGGATAGTCTTATACAGCGAGTATATCCCAAACTCTATATTTTAACTGGAAAAGTTGGGGGTCGTCTTATATGCCCAGTCGTCTTATACACCGGAAAATATGGTGGCTGTGCCTAGCTGAAAGACTGTTTTGTTAATAATGTTATCATTGTTTGTCCCAAACTTCATTGAATTTTCACACACGTTCCGAGAGAAAAGTTATTTTCTGTTTATAAACAAAATCAGTTAAGTAACTGTACAGTGCATATGTGTGCAAGAGTTGTTTTGTTGCTTTCATCGGGGGTACAAGCATCTGAATTTAGGTATCTTAATCTTAAGGAAACTTTGTATAATTTTGTTAGACTACCCATAAATGAATATTTGTCAGTCCAGCCAAACATTTGGAGGCAGGGGATATTTCAGTGTTGGAATATTAGCAATTTTATTTTCAGCAGTCATATTTGGTACAAAGCTAATTTTAGATTAACTACATATTTTAAATAAATCATGCTTTAATCCACAGGCAGTTAAATGTGTGTTTCTTTTTCAGACTGTGGCTTACTTTTGCCTTCCCTACTGCCCTGTTTCTAGTACAAATGACATATGCTTATGGTTATTGTATATTGGATGTTCTTATATTCAGGTATTACTCTTCTCCATTATAATCCCTTTTCTGCTGGGACAGCATGTGAGTATGTGATTTAATCCTCTTTCATTTAGTGTCATTTAAATAGATATAAAGTACTCAGTTTGGGAGCCAATGGTGGACAAAGACTGATCGAGTGTTTAAAGATCCATTCCTCACCTGTGTTTTAAGACTGCCTCACATCCAGAACCAGCTGGATTACATGCCTTACACAACAAGATGATGTAGACCTCAAATCCTCCCCAACCCCAGCAGTAGTTTGTGTTACTCCACCTCCCAGCCGGCACATTATATTTCCATGTATGTATCTTTGTTCCACAAAGAAACACATTAAATATACAGGGGTTTTTTAATGAATTGATAAGAGTGAGGAGATGGATTGTCATCTCATGTGTGCTAAATTTTGTGCAAGAGAAAAGTGTTTCTTTATGGCACAGCAATCCTGCCTTCTGCCATTTAAAAATGTTATCTGTCCTCTCTCTCAGCAGTATCACATCAATGTTTTTTTAAACATTTCATTGTATAATCTAAGATTGGATTCACACACTGATTATTTTTTACTTTGAGAGTTTTAAAAAATTATCCACAGCAAAAGGGATAGTGGAAAGGCTTGACATGTTTACTGGGTTGTGTGTACCTTGTGTTTGGCAAAGCTCAAATGTCATGTTTGTGGAACTCAGGGCCTCTGCAGACGGCGCAAAGCACCGTCTTGGAGGCATGGAAGGGGAGGGCAGCCGCACAGCAGGCACCTCAATCCCTCCCCGAGGATGTCATCAGGGCACATGCCGTTACGCTACGTGCCTGAATACGTCCTTCCGGAGCAGCGTTGGCATGCACTGCGCCGGAAGGGGTGCAGAAGAGCCATGTGGCGGCTCTTGATGTGCCCCTTCTGCCGGCTCTGGAAGGACCGACATTTTAGCACTCCTTCTAGAGCCGGCAGAAAGGAGGATTGGGGCCAATCCTCTGCTTCCCAGGCCGGCCCATGGCCGCCCGTCTGCATCCCCCCTGAATCAGCTTATCATGTCAGTATTTCTTTGCATTTGTTCTATAACCTTAACCAGTTTTCATCAGGAAGTCCATTTTAGTAGTCATGTTTTCTTTTTCCCTTTCAAAATACTGTGGTCCACTAAAACTTTCATTATCATTCATGATTTATTCTGTTAAGTTTCCAAAAATGAGATTAAAAGTTACTTGATGTTGCATATAAATTAAGCTGATTCAAGTTTATCTGTTGAAACATGAGACATTATTCATGGCTAACTGTGTAATTTCAAATTGAAGAAGGAGAGGAAGGATAGAAAGCAGAAGTACATTGTGTGATCAGGATGTATTTTACTTTTAAGGGGTGGGAAGGTTTACGGGTTTGGGATTGTATTTCACACTGTGCTGAGTTTTAATGATGTAAGCTGCCTCGATTGTCTGACAGAGGGGCGAGATATAAATAAAATTTATTATTATTATTATTATATTACTTACTTTATTACTTCACACCCTGTGGGATCATTCTAACACTATCAAGTTAAGCTAATTGAGCTCTAGGAATGGAACGTCATTTCTTAACTGATAGCTGCGTTTATTTTTACCTATTTAATTTTGAAAATAAAAAACTAGCAGTATAAAATGAACAAATGAGAAAAAGTAAAATAAAAGCTTGCTGATTAAACCTAGACTTGAGTTTTGATAAATAGATGGGAAAAACTTGTAGTCTGACTGCAGTGCAGATGGTATGGTCGATTTACTGAAATGGTGGTGGGAGAGTTCAGTTGTTTTAGCTGCCAGTGTTGAATTTCAGGCTCTCAGTGGCTGATAGCAGGTTGTCATTTCACGCTTTGCAGGTTTGTTCTAAACTGCAATTCTGTATATTGTTTCAGTGGCTGAGTTTATTCTGCCTAGTAGAAAGCATTCTGTGTTCTGTAAGCATATAAAATGTGTTTTGTTAGAATCTGAAAAACAATGCAATGAATAAGGGAGGGGGGAATTAAAGAGAAATAACTTTTAAAACTTAAGAAGATTAGGTCAGACACTCCTTAGCCTGGTTTGCAAGAAGCAGCAGTTGAGCTTCTGTGTATGGTGGTCATACTATTTCTGTGAAAGAAAAACATTGCAAAAGAGATAGATGTTCATTAGCAGTCTGGATTAATAGGAGGTGCAAGGCAATTACTTCCTCTAGTGCATACAAAGTGAAGTTGTAAACCATTGTAAGCTTGTAAGTACTTTCAGGCTTCTGCAACAATAAAATATTCAAGAACCATGTTCTCAATTTTGTCTGTATTTACTTATTGAATGGAATGCATTTTTTTTGTATTTCCAGTAAATAGTACTGAATTCCCACTCAATACCTTCTTGTTTTACAGAAAATGTTTAATGTTTATGTTATAATATATAGGCTGCATAATTTTGTTAAAACAGTAGTTTCTAAATTGTGTGTTCAGGCACACTAGTGTGCAGAGAAAAGGAACGAAGTATGACTTCAAAAAACAGCCACCATATTGGATGTTTCCATGACTCTGTTCTCAAGCAGAAAAGTGCAATGGAGTATTTTTCTCCCTGCTCTTTGCCAGTATCAGAGCAGTTCCATAATGCCAAGGGAGCAAGGCTTCATCATGATTATCCTGTACAGCCCACGTAGGCTCTGGTGAATCCTAGAAGCCTTTAAAAAGCACTGCCCTATCTATACAAGGCTAGTCAAAGTACATAATGTGAGGCTGCATATGCCAGGAGTGCATGCATAATGGTTAGAGTATTGAACTAGGACTATGGAGACTAGGGTTCAAATCCTTGCTTGGCCATGGAAACTCAGTGTGCAAGTGACATTCTTTCAGCCACAGAGGAGTCAAGGGCAAATCCCCTCTGAAGAAATCTTGTTAAGAAAACCCCGCAATAAGTTTGCCTTAGGGTCGATGAAAGTCGAAAACGACTTGAAGGCAAAGAACAACAACAGTTCCACAGTCACCAAGACTTTACACCCTTTTTCTGGGAAACTGGATTACTGTAGTTAACAGTGTGGGGAACAGTGCTAGACACCGTGATTACAAAGAGCAGCTTCATCCACAATTTGTTGGTTTCAGTATTATGTGGAATGTAGATGGATTTCTGGTTCTTTCTGTGCTTTCTTCCAGGTTAGGCATTTCTTACAGAACCAGCATGTCTGATTTATCCCCCTGACCAAACAGCATGATCATCCAGTCAAAACCTTCCTGTGCTTCTAATGTTACTTTTAACTTTTTTCCTTAAGTGACATTTTTGCGAAAGATAGAAAATAAAATTATTTCTGCAGGTGTAGATTGCAACAGATTGAAACTGTTCTTCCATCAGGAACGATTTTACATGGGTAATGACTTACAGGGAAGGTGAATATATTAATATTGGTACATGTTCAGTATAACCTTTAATTAATTAAATTAATTAATACATGCTCAGTATAACTATTAACAGTATGGGCAGCACTGAATCAGTCATGTTAATATTGATCAATGTTTTAAGTAGCACTAAAATATTTTTCTGGATAATTTTTAAGAAGAAGTGTTTACATAAAAGGGGATTATAGTGTTATCAAATATATACCTTTCCTTTCACCACCATTTTAGAAAGGTGGCTTGTGACTTTAAAAATAGTAATAAGTGGACATAGTGTTATACTCCTCCATGCTCATTTAGTACAGAAACACTCTTCCATTCCCTGTCCTTGCTCATTTCCTTGCTAAAATGATGGTGATTGCAAAAAAGAGAGAGAAAAGTACTTTCCATGATAGATATACATGTGGACACTATAACCCCCTCTCATGTTTGAGCAATACTGTATTTTGCTAGAACTTTATTTTTAAAAGAAAATAGCCAGATAGACAATTTAGCACTACCCAAAAATGAGGTGTTTTTTTAAATATATATATATATATATATATATATGAGAAAGTGGATGCTAAAAATGTTATCCGCTGCAAAGTGTATGGCAAATGTTGAGCTGTGATAGGTTCAACTTATGGATAAATCACTGCCTGTGTCAAAACTAAGAGCCCCTTCAAAAATTGCTAAAGGTGATGGTGTTGAAGTAAAAAGTTGAATGAACACAGAAAAAGCACACTATTCCCTTGTTAAAGTGTAAGATTGCAATTCCACTTGTACTTTGCCCCAGAAGAGCAGTGATTTATTATCTCCAGAAGCTGTCTGCAGATGCACCCTGGGTCTAAAGAAAGATTTTGCAACCTTTTTATTTATAGTTTTTAAATTTTTGAGATGTGAAACATCTGTCATGGCTTTTGACTGAGTTTTTTCAACAGCACCAAATGTAAAGTTAATTCTGTTTATGAGCCTCATCATATTCAAAGTTCTCATTGTGTGCATGTATTTTATTCAGTGATTTCCACATTCATGTAATTTGTTCCCTCTGCAATAGATTCCTCAAAAGTAATATTCTGCTCTTGCCCTTAAGCCTTTTCTAAAAGTAGAATTTTAGTTCTACTGCAATCAATCAAGCCTCTTGCCATTTTCTCCTGTTATCTCAATCTAGCACAGGTTGAATATCAAGTGAACTATTTCTGTATTTTTCATATGGCTAGGACTAGTGGAAAAGTCCAGGCAAAAAACTTCCCTTGATTTATTACAGGAAACAAATATGACTATATATCAAGCTGTCTGCTCATTTCCTCCTCCTTCTCCCTCCCTCCCTCTCTCTCTTTCTCTCCTTCTTTGTTATATTAAATTATGTTGGTTAAATTAAAGGATTCATCTAGATTGCAGATGCCTTTTTCCTAAATAAAGTGTTACCTGGAATACATTGCATAAATTTACACAGTATTTGTTTTGGCATGTATCTTAAAACTTGTCTAAATTTGTGCTGACATTGTAACATAAAAGATTCTTTAGCTGAACATTACAACATTTCCATTTTTTTCATTTATCTATATATCACATCCAGACATTTTCCTTCTGTCTTGCATTACCATATTTATTTCTGCTGTTTAGCTGTTGTACTCATTTGCCTTTTGACAAGGAAATACTTCTGTCCTGTACTTTGATTGCCAGAATGTGTTCTCCTTTAAATTCAGATATTCCTCTTTTTTTACTCCCCAAATCTCAATAATATATAAATGATAAATATAGATGAGTAAATGTATGGTGTTTCTTCAAAGTATAAGAAAAAAATACCTAAACAGAACCAAAATAAATTCCATAGCTTAAAGGAAACACTGCTTTTGGCAAGTATATTGATGATATGGTCTACAGTTCGGACTGAGGGCCAAACTGCACATGACAATAATCACATCGTTTTCCCTTGAATGTAAATGTTTTAATTAATTAATTATTAGCTCAGGGACTCTGATCTAAAGGAGGGCACATCTTTAATCACCTGTTCCTCCACCTGTATTACTTATTTGGATCACAACCATACACCTGATATTTTCTCTAGAAGGGAAGATTTCATGTGGAGCTTTATTTGCAGATGTTATAAGTACTGTCATTATCAGAAACATAGCAGAGGATATAACATTCCTTTCTTCCCTATATCTATCAGTTAGTTACCCCATGCTGGCATTTTTGCAGACCAAACTATGTGACAAACATGTCAGGTACTTCAGCCCTGGTATCACCTGTGTGTTGTTGTTTTTTTTAAAAAAAAATATGATAGAGATTACAGTTTTATTGTAGTCAGCCTCTGAAATGTGTAACAGGGAAAATTTCCTTGCGGTGATTTTTTATGGTTGTATGTTACCAAGACCCCCCTAACAAACATACAGTCTTTGTTTAATGGAAAGGGGCTTGCAGTTGGTGGACTAAATGTAATACCAGCCAAGTTGAAAATCCTTATTATTGTAGCTGTACAAGATTACATGTTCAACTACTTGAACAAAAAGCCTGTTTGCTTAAAAAACAATAATTCTGACAATATGAAAATGATAGCACAGTGAGCCTTGTGCACTAGGGCTTGAGTTGACCAAATTTCATCACTTAGAGTAAATTGAAAGGAAGCATAAACATTGAAAAAGAACATCAACAGTCTTCAAGATATCCAGATGACACCATACTGCTATAGCGAAGACTTGGAACAATTTTTGAAGGAAGTCAAGGTAAGAAGTGCAAATGCAGGTTTACAGTTGAAAAATTAAGAAAACACAAATAATGAGTATAGATGATTTTGTTATTGTTAACTGCCTTCCAGTCAACCTCGATTGAAGGTGACTTTGTAAATGAGACACCTCCAAGATACTCTAAACTCAACAGTAGTGCTAAGATCCTGCAGACTGGGCTGTGTACTTGATTAAGTGCATTTATCTGGTATTCTATCTTTCTCTCTTCCTACTTTCTTCTACCTTTCGAAGCATTATCTTTTTTAGTGAGTCATCTCATGATGTGGCCGAAGTACAAGAGCCTCAATTTAATCATCTTGGCTTCTAGGCAGAATTCAGATTGATTTGTTCTAGGACTTATTTGTTTGTATCTTTAGCCATCCACATTATCCACAGAACTCTTCTCCAGCACCACATCTCAAATTTGTTGATTTTCATCCTATCAGCTTTCTTCACCATCCAGCTCTCATACCTACACATATTCATGGGAAATACAATGGTATGGACAATCCTAACTTTAGGTTTAGTTGTATATCTTTGCACTTGAGGATCTTGTCTAGTTTTTTCATAGCTGTCTTTCTCATTCATAGTAGTCTTCTGATTTCTTGATTGTAGTAATGATTCTGATCAACAGTTGATCCAAGGTATGGGAAACTATTTCAGTTTCCTCATTATCTAGATTGAATTTATGTAGATCCTCTGTGGTCATTATTTTAATTTTCTTTATGTTCAGTAGTAATCCTGCCTTTGCATTTTCTTCTTTAACATTCTTTAGGAAATGTTCCAAGTCTGTGCTATTTTATGCTACTTCTGTAGTATGGTGTCATTCAAAATCTTAAATTGTTCATATTGTTTCCTCCAGTCTTCACTCCTCCTTCCTCCATATCTAAAAGTTTTCTGCATATAATGTTTTCTGCATACAAGCTGAACAAATAGGCTGATAGAATGCAGCTGATCCCCTTTCCAATTGGGAACTATTCTGTTTCTCCTTATACTCTTTTAGCTCCTTGGCCTGATTGTAGGTTATGCATCAAAACAATCAAATGTAGTGGCACACCCAATTCTTCAAGAGCAGTCTGTAACTTTTTGTGATCTATGCACCAAAGGCTTTGCTATAGTCTATAAAGCACATGATGATTTTCTTCTGGAATTCTCTGGTGCGCTCCATTATCAAGCATGTTTCCAATGTGATCCCTACTGCTGTCCTTTCCTAAATCCATTTTACACCTCTGGATTTTCTGTCATTATATGGTAGGAGTCTTTGCTGAAGAAGACTTCATTTGTGTGGGAAATCAATGCAATGGTCTTGTAGTTATTGCCATTTTTTGTGTCTCCATTTTTTGTGGGGGGATAAGAATATATGGTGATTGTTTCCAATCTATGGGGCATTGTTTTCCATATTTGTTGGCAGATTTTAGTTAGAATTAAAGTCAATTCTGTCTCTGTAAATTGCAGTTCTATTGGTATTCTGTTCCTGATTATTTATGATTTATATAAGTTTAAAGAAAATAATGGAGACATTGAGATAGTTCAAGATTTTCCATACCTTGGCTCAGTTATTAATCAGATGGAGACTATAGTCAAGAAATCAGAAGAGGACTAGGTTTTGGAAGGGCAAATATGAAGGAACTAGGCAAGATCCTGAAGTGTAAAGATTCTCCATGCCATTGTATTCCCCATTTCCAGTGTTGAAAAACAATTTTCCTTCTTCAGTCAAGTGACATGTAAATGTAGTTATAGTCGTAAGAACTATGCTACATTGCTTGTCCTTTTCAAATGTCATACATTAATGCAACAGAAATTTTGAACTTTTGAAAGGAATTTGCAGTATGAGGTGTACTGCAGTGTATGCATGAATTTACTGGGCACCATTTGATTGCCAGGGCAGATAGCTGAATGAGTGCATAATGAAAAATTCCCTAAAGGTTGTATAGATAACATGAAGCTGACACTTCAACTAGTTTTATTTTCCAGCTAGTGCACTGATAAAACACTCCTCAGAATTTATTATTATTATTATTTATATTTCTCCAGCATACTGTTCTAAATATATCTCAGCTATTCATACTCTTCTCTCATATTGCTACAGTCACTGTAGATTTCTTATCCTCAGACAAAATTAAAAACTGCTAATAAAAAAGAGAAGAGTTTTGTGCATTTCAATAGGTTTATGTCCTGTTTTATACAGGGTGGATCTCTTGTCTTCTGCTGAATAGATTATTTTGGGGTGGGTAGACGGAATGTCTGGACTATGATTGTCTCCATAGAAAGACATCATAGAGAGAAGATGTAAGCACACATTGCTAGGTTAGGATGTACATAGCCACAACCTAGGTGATCACATGCCCATGATAGAAACCCAGTGGATTGTGTCTGGTGTCTAGTGCCTATTTCACGTGGAGTAGGTAGGAATGAAGTAGCATACCTGATGTTTGGGGGGTTAGAGTGGAAAACACATAGATTTTTAAAAGTCCCCAGATGCTCAGAATCTGCTATGAGGCAGCCCTTTGAGAAACCTCATACAGTGTGCCTGTGCCAAGCACAGGCTTGCCATCTGCAGTTTGAGCTTCCATAGATGGTAAGCCCTGGCTTTTTGAATGGGTGCACACGTGCAGCAGTACAAATGGGAGTGTGCACCCATTGAAAAGAACAGGACTTGATGTCCCACATTTTTTGCTATCGGGGTGGGGGGTCTGGAACGGATCCCCACAGATAGCAAGGGCGCACTGTACTTTATATTCGTGTAACATAGCCCCACCTTTATTTTTTCAGATGCTTTCTATGAAGCCTTCTCATGATCAGTTATGGGGTATCCACCAGACTTTTTGTAGCAAACAAGCCATTATCCACACATTTAAGTTAATGCTAGATGCAAGGAGCAGGACAGAGATGGAAATGAATTCTCTTGGGTGTTTGAAAATTGTACATTTGATTGCACAGGTGTACTTGATCTCAGTTGATCTCCCTACATTTTACTCTGTTGATCAAGGATTTCATCTTGAATTTTCTGTGTAGGAGCAGTAGTAGAAAAATCCTGTGCAAGAGAAAAGAAGATCACTTCAGGTCTTGTCCAAACAATTGGTTGGAAAGGGCACTTAGAATCATAGAATCAGAGTTGGACAATACCTCAGGGACTATCATGCTCAACCCCTGCTATTCAGGAATACACAAACAAAGCACCCCCAACAGATGGCCATCCAGCTGCTGTTTAAAAACCTCCAAAGAAGGAGACTCCAGCACATTCTGAGGGAGTGTACTCCACTGTCAAACAGCTCTTACTGTCAGGAAGTTCTTCCTAATGTTGAGGTGGAATCTCTTTTCCTGTAGTTTGAATCCATTGCTCCAGTTCCTAGTATCTGGAGCTGCAGAATACAAACTTGCTTGATCTCCAGTATGACATCCTTTCATATATTAAATAGAGCTATTATAAGAGGTGTCTTAACCTTCTCCAGGATAAACATATCCAGCTCCTTAAGTTGCTCCTCATAGAGCATGGTTTCCAGACCTTTCTCCATTTTAGGGCCAAATCAGACCGGCAAGAAATGTCAGCTTTGGAGTGGCACGGGGGCATGGCATATGCATGGTGCATGCCCCGACGGCAGCCACAAGTTGGCATCATGCTGGCCTGCTGGCAACACAGCGGGCAGCATCACAGTTTCTGCGGTGTGATGTTTACACACACTGCATGGCAAAAAAAAATCACCACCGCAGTGGCAAAACTGGCTTTTTGCCGCCACTTTTTGGGCCAGAAAAATGCTGGATCGGGGCCGTGGTAACTGCCCTGCAGTTTCTGTGGCCCTGATCCAGCACTCAAAGGGGCGGCATAGAGCCTGACTTTCGGGGAGGTCTATTTCGTTGCCCTCTTCTGGTCATGCTAGAGCAGGGGTAGGCAACCTTTCCCCTTTAAGGGCCAAGGGACTTCAGCTCCCAGAATCCCAGGAGCTATTGGCCAACATGGGACTATTGGCCAACATGGCTGAGGCTTCTGGGAGCTGAAGTCCCTCGGCCCTTAAAGGGGAAAGGTTGCCTGCCCCTGCGCTAGAGCTTCTCAACATTCTTTTTGAAGTGTGGTGCCTAGAACTGGACACAGTATTCCCAGTAGGGTCTAACCAAAGAAAATAGAATGGTACCATTACTCCCCTTCTAGACATTATACTTCTGTTGATGCAGCCTAGAATCACATTGGCTTTTTAAATTGCCATATCACACTGTTGACTCACATTTAATTTGTGGGGCCTCGGCAGATGGCTAATAGAGCCGTCCTGGAGGCAGGGAAGAGGAGGGGCAGCCGCACGCTCGGCGCCCCTTCCTCCTCCCGAGGTCGCCCTCGGAGCCGCCGGCCCTCCGCACGGCCAGCGCTCCCAGGGCAACCTCCCGCCGCAGCGTGCGCACACGCTGCGGTGGATAAGTCAGTGAAAGTGCGCCCTACGCTTTTCGGGCGCACTTTCACTGACATCTGAAAGGAGCACTGATTTAGCGCTCCTTTCAGGGGCGCCGACAGTGCGCCGCGGTGCGGATGCCTCGGTCCCGTGCCGCACCGTCCCGCGACGTCCCAGAGGCCCTCGTCTGCTTCCCCCCTGTGGTCTACTAGGACTCCTAGGTCCCTTTTCACATGTACTGTTGTCAAGCCAGGTGTCTCCTTTTGTGTGTTTGTGCATTTAATTTTTTTTTTGTCTCAGTGTAGCACCTTACATTTCATATGTTGAAATCCATTTTGTTAGTTTTGACCCAGCTTTCTAGTCTATTAAGATCATGTTGAGTTTTGATCTCCTCCTAACATGTTCCAGTTGACTGGAAAGGCATGTTAAATTGGGTTGCTATATTATAGATATGTAGTGAGGAAACCTCTAGCCAGAACTTGTGATCTACCCAAAGCCTCTCTGGTGGATTTTTAGGTTCCTCAACATTCAGTGTAGGGTAGTGGACTACTGAGGGTAGGAGGTAAGAGGAACCTTACATCTATGAACTATCTTATATTAAATTATTTAAGGATCTATGATCAGTTTGAGATGATACCTCCTTCCCAGAAAGAGCCCGCTCTTCCTTGTCACTTCACATATTGCTGCAAAGAGAATTTTTGGAGGAAACTGGTGGTTAAAAAGCTGAAAAGGAGACAGGAAATTTTATTTCTTAAGGCTCCAAGGCAATTTATTTATTTCAATAAAAAGGCATTTGTACTTATAAGTTATCTAGATTGCTTTAGCCATGTATAGCCTAGCCTTTTCCAGCCTGATAGCCTGTGGATGTGTTGGCCTAAAACGTACATTATCTTCAACTAAAAAATCCATGACTATGATAGTTGCGTGTGAAGGGGGTTGTAATCCAACACATTTGATAGCTCCTTGGTTGGGTAAAGCTCATGTAGACAGTATTGCATGAGTTCCCATAGCAATCTGATATGATTGAGATTATGAGAGCAAATTTAGTGTATTATTAGTATATAATCCTCATTTCCATGCTAAGCTAAGGGTGCTGATTATTTCCCTTAAGTAATTTGCAGTTGAAAGACCTAATGGAGCATATGACCCTCTTGTATGCACCTACCTACCCTATGAGATCAGCAGAGGATGGTTCACTTTCAGGACTTGCAATGATCAAAAACATGGTAGGTAGAAGTATAAGAGAGCACTCTTGCCCATGGTTCCACCGAGGCCGAAGAATCCTTTGCCCCAAGAAGTAAATATAACACCTTTCCTCTCATAATTTTCCATCATGAGTTAACTATGTATTTATTCCAGAAGGCATTTGTTAATTTGCCAATATCCCTGACAGTGTGATAGTGGTTGTTTTTCTTTCCAGATTTTGCTTGATTGAATATTTTAATATTTCCATAACACTACAATAGCTTTGGGCAGTTTTGGATGAAAAGGAGGTATAACTTGACTAGAAGAAATAAAAATAGTCCATACATATTCAATAGCTTTTTATATATACGATTGTTTAAAATTATATATTTGGGGCGGGTTTTTGTATTGTTTTTTCTTCCTACTGAGATTGCATCGTTTATTTCCTCCTCTTTCAGTGTTGCTGGTTTTAAAACATTCCAGTGGAGATCTGTAGCAGTATACAGCCATTTATTGCCATCTGTTTATTAAATAATCTAAACAGCCCAAGAGAGTCTGGAATCTATACTATGTCGGCATTACAGAACAAAAGCTGTCATCTAAATACAAACATATTGTTTCCCCTAAGATGCTTACTCCTTTCTGTTACATTTTTTCTGCTAAAATGAAGACAAAAGAAATGTCAGTGCTCAGGAAGATTTTGTGTCAGTGAGTGGTAGGGGCAAGAACTGAAAAGGATCAGTGAATCAGATGTAATTTGGGTTGTGTTTGAGATACCAAATCTGTGTTTTGCTGACGGCCACTATTCCCATTTTGAAAAGCTGCATAGGCATTTTATCAAACAGAAAGAACTTTATCCCTATTTTCTTTCTGGCATGCCTGTGATGACTTTGTTCAATAAGCAAAGAGGATTATGGGAAGTGGAACTAGGTAACATTATTTAGTAAAGATGCCTAAATGCGTTTTCACTGTGAATATGAGGACTGAACTTTTTTTGTGTGATTTTTCCTTTACAGGTAGCTTTAAAAATAGACCATTTATGTTGATTTAATTAGCTCAGGGACAGGGGAGAATAGCACATACTATAAAATGTCATTTTTTAAAAAAATGTCTGCAAGGCATATAGTAACATCAAGATTTCATATTTTTTCTTACAACAAAAAAACGAATAGCTGAAAATCCACTTTTGAAAAATAAAGCTATGTTCTGCACGTCTCCATTGTCCTCTTTTGTCTTCTATTAAAATACCAAGATACCCTAGCTAAGTTAAAGCAGTGCCTTTATTGTCCTTTAATAATAATATTTAACTTTGAAAATAAATTCAGTTCAGGTATTGGAGTATTATGTAAATCCTTAAACATTTGTTATTAAAACTCTACTTGAGTAATTAACATTGTGTTATACCTTGATTTATGTAATTGCTTCAACATTTAGCAGGAAAATTGTACCATAAGAAATAATTCAAATTTTAAAAATTGTGACATATTTAACAAATATATCAGAAGATTATTGTTTCTCTGTGCTTTCAAGTAAACCCTGCCTTACAAGTGACCCTATGCTAGGGTTTTCGTTGTTTTTTTACATGCTTTATTGACAGAGGAGGATCTAAGGCTGAGAGAGAGTGACTTTCCCAAGGTCATGCAGTGGGTTTCATGTCTGAGTAGGGATTTGACCCTCATTTCCTAGAGTCCTAGTCCAGCACTCAAAATCTCCTAATCCAGCAAAATACTGAAATATATCACAGAATGTTCTTCCCTTACTTGCCCTCTTGTAACTTCAGGACCTACCTAGAATTGTCTACAAAGGTTTTCCCTGTGGATATTGATAATCTTTAGGACTTCCTCTTTGTGCTGGATTCCACTGTTGCACAGTCAAACAGGTTTAGATACAGCCAATCATTCTAAATAACAGTTTATCTGTTGCAACTTTTAATTTGTCCACTGATATACTGTAAAAGTCCAGTGTTTTTTAAAAAAGGAATTTAACCATGCATTTTCAGATGAATTATCATCGTTCAGTTTATAGGATCATAAATGTGGCTGTCGTCATATATGCATTTACAGTGGACCCACCACATCAGCAAGCTAGTGATTCCTGGATTGGAACATCTGTGGTTTGCCACACTGTGTATTATTCAGTGGCAGCGGCACCCACTAAATAATAATGGGACACAACTGTCCATGTTTTTCCTCCATCCGGGATGGAGATGAGGGTGGTAGATGGGAAGGGTCCATTATGCTTTGGACTAAGTCCTATTGATGGGACTTTGTTCTTCATTTCTGATTAGATGGATATAAGAATGTAAATAGTTAACACAGTGAAGCTGAAAGGACTTCAAGAAAGATATACACTGTATGAAGTGTGTCATAGCTTTTTTGGAAAGACAGCTATTATAAATGGAAAGGCTGCAATCCTTCCTCTTGTGCTAGTCCTTTTCCCCAGCTCTGACATCTGTAATTAAATATGAATCTATTATGTGTATCAATAACAATATGGATAGTTCTGTCTCTATTCTTACTTTCTCTCACTCTGTATCGGGAAATAATTGGGGATCCCTCTTTGTCCAATCTCTGTGAGTACTATCATTCATGTATAGTTTTATAACAATGTGTGTGTGTTTTTTAATTGCTAAAAATTGGCAAATTTGTTTTTCCATCTTTGGCATTTCATACTCCCTGCAATTCTGTTTTTCTGACTTCATACTTTTTAAAAAGTATTTCTGTCTTCCAACTGTCTTCTTTTATTACTGTCAGAATTGTTTTCTTCTCATTTCCAGACTGAATAAGGGTCCATCTCTCATTTTACAGCTAAGCTACTTGTAATACAAATAAATAGCTGTTCCTTTTAAACACTGTACATAGGAAACACTGCCTTACCATCAGGATTGGGACCATACTGCACAAAGAAGGGTTGATTCTTTCTGTGTAACAGTACTGATGAAAATCTCCAGAGCTATTTGCCACTGAATGGTAGCCAACAGTAGTTTCCCTTTGGTGCTAGATTGTAGCTTTTAAGGACGTTGGCCAGTAGCCAACAGTATCATTCCATTTACATCAATGATGTTGTGTTTACAGAACCTAGTTGCTGACTATGAGCAAGTGGAGAAACCAATGCAGTTTCTATTTGTTTAGCTATTTGCCAAACTGGTTGTGCACATTTAAAACAAAATATGTTGTACAGCCATTTTCTCATAAAGTGAGGAAGAACTTCCTAAATGTGGTTTGGTCCACCCACTTCTCCATAATCAAGAATGTGAAAGCCTTTTGAGGGTATCACAAAGGTGTCTTCGTTCCTGCCTTCTCTCTGTTTGCACACATTTTTCACCACTCTCTTCTGGTCATCATTTTGAGGTTTTTATCTTTACCTAGCTATCTACCTGCCCCCCAACACCATTAACACCTTAAGTCAGGGGTAGGCAACCTTTCCCCTTTAAGGGCCGAGGGACTTCAGCTCCCAGAAGCCTCAGCCATGTTGGCCAATAGTCCCATGTTGGCCAACAGCTCCTGGGATTCTGGGAGCTGAAGTCCCTCGGCCCTTAAAGGGGAAAGGTTGCCTACCCCTGTCTTAAGTCCTTAAACTCTTTCAGCCTTCCTAACTAGTCCGATCCTATAGACTAGCTTTCTTCTTCTTTACCTCAGTTAGTAGCGTATTATGGGGCCAAAAGGATAAATCCATTACCACTTGAAAAGCCAAAGGAACTTTGCTAGTGGAAGTTTTCTCCAATAACATTACACTAGACCAGGGGTAGGCAACCTTTCCCCTTTAAGGGCCGAGGGACTTCAGCTCCCAGAAGCCTCAGCCATGTTGGCCAATAGTCCCAGGTTGGCCAATTGCTCCTGGGATTCTGGGAGCTGAAGTCCCTCGGCCCTTAAAGGGGAAAGGTTGCCTACCCTTGCACTAGACATTTTCATCTAAACTGTTGGATTAGAAATAAAGGTTTAAATCCACCCAGCCCGTATATTGTAGTAGTGTTCTCTCTTCCCCAGCTGCTATTTACAGTTTTTAAAATTCTTTCCTACTCTGCCTGAGCGGGGTGCTGATGTTCTCTGACCCTCAGTCATCACCATGGAATCAGTACCTACGATTCATTTCATTTCCTCTTTCCTTCTGGACTTTGTTTCCGATTTGATTAGTTCAGAATGCCTCTGTTAAAAATTAGGTTTCCCTCCATTTACTCAGCTGACATCTCAGCTCTTGTCTGTCTGGTATCAAAGTGCAACCAATGTACACAGATGCAGTAATGCTTGCCCCCTGTACTGCTTCAACAGCATCATGTACTTGACAGCGTGGACAAATCTAGCCTTCAGTATAATCCCATTATAAAAGATTACTATCAAACATTTGGTATTTAGGATTTCGCTAACCTAACTGTCTCCATGGTGAGAGATGTTGTTAATGCAGCTCATGGTTTATTATTCCCAGTCTTATCCCTGTCTTCTTCCCAGCCTTCTCTACAGAAATTTATACTCCATGATAAGTTAGTGACAGTAGTGTTTGGTTTTTTGTTCAGCTTAGAATTTTCAGTGGTATGGCACAAACCTAAAAATTTATACCAATAATATGTGCTGCTAGGATAACACCATATTTGGTCTTTCACAGTAATAAAGAGAAATGTGCATGTAAGCCCTCCTCTAAACAGAGATCTATCCCAAGAACAGATGCATTTGAGATTTGGCATTGGGCATGTTGGTCAGGGGGGGAAATGGCTGCCTTTAAAAAAAGAAACTCAATATGTGAGCTTGAGATCCAACATGATAATAGTGTTGTTGAACATATACTTTAATTGCCTGATAAGTGAAACTGGTTAATTGAAGATTACTGTTAAGGTACATGAGATTAGAGATGAATTTTACAACTATTATGAATTATTCATATAATTAGATATGAGTGTAAATGGTTTAGTTCTCTAGTGTACTCTAAATGAGATTGCATACTTGGTACTTTGGTTTTTGTACTTTATGGCTCATTACATATGGTTTCATTTGTTGCATAAAAGAATTAATAAGAGAAGCATGTCTGATTCCATGAAGACATGGGGACATGAGATGTAATGGAATACATTAGCTTGCATTTTTGTTAGTGAACTTTATTTTATTGTAAGTACAGAATGGCAGGATTAGCATCCTTTGAATCCAAGAGTAAAGGATTAGTTGGGGTTGATACAGCCCATATGATTTGGGTCACCCAGGATGAAAACAAATCAGCCAGACTTGTTTATGTTGCGTTTTGTTGTTGTTGTTGTTGTTGTTGTTTTGAGAAGCAGTTAAATTGGCCTTCAGGCACATGCCATCTTGCATGTGAGCTGTCCACTACATTCAGATATTTTCACAGTGAAACATTGGTATGAATGGCCTATCATGAACATGATTCAGCCTGCTACACCTAATCTGAGTTTTATTTGAGCTACATTCAAAGTTACAGTGGTGGTCACAGTCTTCTCACCTTCACTTTTCTCACCCACATCACCACATAAAAAACAGTTACAGAAGGCTTCCCTCTTTTCAGATCAATTGGGGGGAGGCGTCTTGGGGGCTGCAAGGGAGAAGAGAGTTCCCCCCTCTTACAGATCCACTGGATCCCACCATTCTGCCATTTGAATATCACCATTGGATTCTGGCCTATGTTTGCAGCATATCCTTTCACTTGGGAACCTCTGTCTCAAATGCATCAGCTGACTTCCTGCCTTCAACTAAGAAGTTGATTAAGATCTCTCGTATCAGTTGAGGAGAAAACAAAAATACTCATTGAAACAGCTGGTTAACTATGGAGGCAGAAATAGGGATGGGAGATGAAAATCATTTGGTTTATATTTTGCTAAGAACATACCAAATTTTAATTTCCTACTTGAGTATGTGAAGTGGAATACAGCTGTCACTCAGTATTCACTCTTCACATAATTTTGCAATGAACCTCAACATCATCATTATTATTATTATTAATATAGACACCAACATGTTTATGCATGTTCTTCTAATGCACATATTATTCTTAAGTTTGGAAAACTTGAGAGACTGCAAGCAGTTGAAATTGAGCCCTTGGGATATTTGAAAAAGGGTGGAGTCATGCCTTCAAAATCAGTTCTTTAAGGCAGAAATCAGTTAGTATATTTAACTTATCCCCAGATTTATTCTCACTTTTATACTGTTTTTATTCCATCACTTTTTAAATATATCTAGTCATTAATTTTATGAAAGAGTAGAAGTTGCAGTGGAAGCTATAGCTAATGTACTCCTGAATGATTTCCTTTCCTTTTCTGTACTCTTCTAGATATTGTTCAGAGTAGCAAGAGGTAAACAACTTCATAGGGAAATCTATACTCTGCCCTCCAATGCAAAAGATACACATTTCTGCATTGTCATGTTCCTCCTCCTCCTTTTTATGGGACCTGAAGGCACAGAGAAAAGAACTATGAACCACATGTGCTCCTTTGCATGCCAAGCCCTTGAAATATCCAAAGCAATGGTTTATGCTAGGAATGTGATGTTTTTAGACCATTTTTATTGGAGTACACATAAGTCTAAGCCACCTAAACAAATAAACAAAAAGCCAGTTGTGTGACTAAAGGGTGGCAGTGGCAGTGGCAGGACCGGCCTGGGGCCGGTCCAAAGGCCTCGGGGGGCCGCATCTGGCCGCCGGGCCTTAGATTGACTACCCCTGCCTTAAACGTATGTATTCTTTTAATATAATCACAATATATTATTATATACAATATAATCCTGGACAGAACTGAGAGCTACTCATGCAATCTCACTTCTAGATACTTCAGATATACCAGTGTGGCTCACCAATGTGAGCAGGAATGAAAAAATCTCTCCTGCCCCTCCATAGTTATCTACCACTATAATTGAATCTGTGTGCCTTGAAGTCCCATTTTGAGTCCACTTTTAGGAGGTGGAATACAAATCAAATCAAATCAGTCAACAAATAGTAAAATCCATTGAGGAGGACATTTGAACCAACAACGTTGGCACTTTTTTTAAAAAAAAAATCAAACGGACAGATGGGAAGTAAGGACTTGACTTTATTGAAACCCTGAGAAGTTACAGTGTTCTGGAGTTATTAAGCTAAGACGGAATTGTGGCATGATATTAAAACTTTCCGTCCTGTGCTTAAAACTCTTGCCCCTCATATAGACAGCAATAAAGTGTTCAAGCTCAGGTCTGACAACCTATGGAATTGATCCTGCTACCAAGCATTAACTAGGATTTAGCTTTTGAAGAAGTTTCTAAAATCACAGGTGAAAAGGTAAATGCAAAGCCTAGCTTAGCACATTTGATATTTTTATGGTAAAAAATGAGACTTTAATCCAATTAAAAAAAACACACCAAACAAACAAATTTACTTGCCGACACTATTTAGTAGCTAGGATGATTTCAGACAGATTTTGGAAAGGCTATAAAGTCCCAAGAAGCTCAAATAAAGTTTGGGGTATATCTCTCATGTAAAAATTGGCAACACACATCAGAGAATATAGAAGTAATCAAATAGGCAATTCTTTTTATGAAACCTCGTGTCCTTTTATTAACTACTGTAATAATAATGCAGAAGTTAACACCATCCTCCAAAAATGCATAGCTTTCCTTTCTATTTTATGATTAAAATAAAATAAAAATTACTAAATAAAATAAATGCAGTTGAACACTTTAGTACAGTGTAGTAAAGTGAAATAGAAAAATCATGTCCTCTGTGTACCCCAAAGGGTGTTGAATGGTACTACTTTTTGGGGATACTAGGAATACACTTCAGTGTTTCAATGGAATTTCTCATTTGAAGTAGTTTAACTCTGAATATTGGGGAATTTTATTTTTTGTTCTTTGATATATATATATATATAAAAATCAAGAGAGAGAGAGCATATCCACATCTGCTCTTAAACTCAGACATTCATGCTTGAAAGTTTTATAGAGATGAAACAGTGATAAGGGATGAGAGCTGTGAGCCAGGAAGTGCCTAGTTCTGCGTTCGTCATAACTCATTCACAGTACTGTTCTCTCAGTCTGTTGCCTGCCCGCCAAATGTCCAGTAATGGACTGCTTTACAGAACTGTCATAGTTTTTACTAAGATAATGTGGACAATACTCTTTGAACACTTTAAATGTGCTCTGTATAAATGTCATTACTATGATTAATTTATTGCCACATCAAAGCTTGAGCACTTGAATGAACTACAATGCTTTGAAGTGTTCCATTTAGAGAGGAAGGGTTGTCAGGTGTTCAACTAAAGCAAAGTAATGATAAAACATGTTTTAAAACACATTTTAAAAATCTTAAATTAAGCTCTGACTTCATTAGTTTATAACTGATATATTTTTTTATTTGGGCACTGTTTATGAAGTCAAACAATATAACACTGGCAGTTTTTTTTATGCTTTGCTGATCTGAGTGTACCAGTGCTTTTCATAATTTTGAAGAATACATATAAAGCATAATATATCTCAAGATAAATCTTAACATGTTACAGTGCTATAAATAACATGCCCACCCCTTTCGATTAGTTTAGGAAAATATTAGCACTAATAATTCCTTTTTCTAAAGAGGAAAAATGTCCCCTTAATGTTTCTACAAACATTAGTTTGAAAAGTGATAATTATTCTTCCTTGCTGAATGTTAAAACATATTAAGCTAACTGATCAGAATCATATTTACAGAGCAAACAGCCATGCAGTGGAGTAAAAACTACCTACAGCACAATATGTAATGTAATTATGGCTAGTTATATATATCAGTATAATTTGTTAATGTGTACTCTTTGCAGTGGAGAATAATTCTGCCAGTGCACTGACAATTTGATACATTTTCAGCAAGGGGCTGTCAAAAGAGAGCAATTTTCATTGAATTTCATAGTATTAAGTTGCCTGAAGGAAGAATATCAATGAGGAAGGTACCAGCTTCCCTTTTTAGTTATTCAGCTAGAGAGAGAGAGAGAGATTCCCCCTTCCACTAAAATCCCATTTCATACGAGGTCCTATATATAATAGTAGAATCATCTATTTAGAGATTGGTTGTTCTGTATGCTTACGGGCAGGTTATGGGTCTCATCTTATAAGGGGCCATCTGAACAAGTACTTATTTTTCACACATTTTTGGAAATATTGGGAGAAATGAAGAAACTGTATAATGCAATGGCTCTCTGTAACTCTCAAATTCTGTATTTGTAGCAGTTTCTTTAAAATATTTTCTTCATATCTCTTGAGGGTTTTTCTACCAAGCATTCATAGAGTTTGATTTGTTTGTTGAGACATTCCTCCATTGGGCCAATAGATATTCACAAAGAAATATGTACAGTTATGTGAGTAGCATTTGTATGATACCCAGATAGAGCTGAGAATTTTTATAATTTTAATTTAAATATTGTAACCTGCAGGTTGAGTGAAGAAGAATATTTCTTGGCATGGCTAAGAAAATTCCATGAAATTGGAAAGCATTTTTCAGTTTATTCAGCATTTTCCCCCAAATCGTATGTACTAATCACAAGCAAGAAAGACTGTGGGAAAGGCCCTATAGGCTGATTCGTATGGATGCTGAGAAACATATAGACTGGCTCAAGAATCATAGAGGTGAAAGAAAACAAGGACCATCCAGCCCAACCCCCTGCCATGCAGGAATATACAATCAAAGCACTCTCAACAAGTGACCATTCAACCTCTGTTTAAAAAGAAGACAACTCCGCCATTCTCCCAGAAAGTGTATTCCACTGTCGAAGAGCTCTTACTGTTAGCAAGTTCTTGCTAATGTTTTGGAAGCCCACAGAGAATTCCGGTCCATGCAAATAGGCCATAATTAATTGTTTGATTTTTGCTAATTAAAAAGGAATGTTTAGTAATATAAATTATACTGTTCAACAGAATACAACAAAATCCACAAAAGAACCTGTATCTTTAATGGCCAACCAAAATGCAGAAAAATATCATGCAAGCTTTCAATGTTTCACTGGCTTCTTCATCAGTCAAAGATGTTAAAAATCAAACAGGGAAGAAAAGTGACAATGGTCCTTTGCAGACTGCCAGAAATAGTGCAAATTGAGTCCACTTTAAGGGTTAGGGTTAGTGCTGGGGAGTCATGGGAATTGGGTTGTGTTTTTTTTTTTTCTGAGACATTGAGCCTTCTCTGTCAAAGAGCTCTGGTGCCACAATAAAATACAGTTCCCATGCTTCCCTAATCCTAACCCTTAAAGTGGACTCAATGTGCACTATTTCTGGCAGTCTGCAAAGGCCCAATGTTAGAATCACAGGCCTATATGTCTTAGATGTTATTTCTGTTGTCAGTTAAGATTGTTGGAATTTGTTGCATGGCCAGCACAGCTATACCTGAATATGTTCACCATTCAAGAGAAAAATCTCAACTAGCACTCTTGTTCAAATGGGGAAAGAAAGGTACTTGGAAGGCATCAGCAAATCTGATTACCACAAGAATGTGGCATTGCCTTCTGATAAAAATTCCATCTTTCCTGTTGCAGCCTGCAGAACTGCAGTTGCTTGGTGAGCCCTACCACTTTTCCACTTCCAAACTGGGAGGAAACCTGGAGATTTGATGCATCCATGTGGCAAAGGCGTCCAGAGACCATTAGCCATACAGGGCCAAACCAGCACTATAACCATCCCATGTGCAAGTACCACAGCCTCTCCTGCCAGAACAGGGAAAGTGGGAAAAGAGTATGAGAAATTCAGGAAGATCTAGAAAATTTTAGTTGAGTCAACAAGTTGAACCAGAAACAACTCCCATTAAATCAGTAGGATTTGTATAAGAAGCCCAATCATAATGGAAAAACAGTATTTGAGTTTCTGTTTCTTTCTACTTCAATTGCTTGTATTATTTGTGTTAGAATGGTAAAAGATTGCAAGGTTGTTGTTTTTTTAAAAAAAAATATTCTTGAAAACAGTCTTTTAATATGAAAGAATCCTGTTTTGACTAATTGCAGCTAATAACCCATGTTGCACTGGAACTCGGTGTTTATATCCCTTTTGACCTTTGCTGTTGTGCTGTTTTTTATGTTTGCAGTAAGATTTAGAAGCTGTGAAGGAAGCAGAAAAGTCGATTTTGAAAGCAGCATACCAGCAGATTTTAGAGTGCGTGAAGATGGTGTGGTGTATGCAGCTAGAAGCTTTCAACTTTCTCCAGAACCTACTGAATTCCACCTATACGCTAATGACAAAGAAACCAAGGAACGGTGGCAAGTGGTGGTGAAACTAGCTCTTGAGCCAGAGGATTCAGTGAAGGTAAAACATGCTAATACTCCTTTGAAGTTATACTAGAAAAGAGTTTTCAGAGATTATCCAAACACATTTTAGACTAATGGGTAACTAAATGCAGAAATAATTGTAAAGCTTAGCAACAACATTCCTTTATCTCTATCTTTTTTATAAAAAGCTGCCCATCCCATTGAAGGGTTGGTCTGCTAAGTTATTTCTATTTGAGCCTTTTTGTTTGCACAAGGTTTTTGTTTTCATTCTTACATTTATAACCTAATTTAAATTGAAAGTGGTCATTCATTTTTTTAAAAAAAGCCTGAAAGCATTATAGTATTTATTCAAGCAGTTAAATATAACCACAAAATAAACAATTCCCTTCTCAGACCCATCAGTCAAGTTTATTATTCTGGAGCTGCAGATTTATAGCTGAAACAGGAAAGCCTTTCTGGCAGGGAATATTAGCTTTGCCTTGGCCCTCAATAATCAAATTGTGGGGTGTGGGAGACTGGCTAGGTGTAAATAATTCATGGCTCCAGTGAATGTAGGGAGAGGAGTCTCCCTCTTGTGGAAATCGGTCTCAGCTGAACTATAGAGACATTGCTTGACCTTGCTGCTGATAGAAGGTATATATACACACCTTACGGTACTCATCCGCTTGCTAGCCATTACTTGCTCATCTTATAAAAAATACTTAGGACTTATGTTGATAGATGCAGCCACACTAAAATCAATTGCAACAGCCATAATGTTTGGGAGGTGCTCTTAAAAACATATGGATTTGATTTATTAATCGTAAGGAACAATAACATAGCATGGCGAATTCTGACATAGAAGATCTTAATGCTAGTACTCTTGTTGAGTAGGTTCCTTTCCCCATCTTAGCACCCTGTCTCCTTCAACCAACATAATTCTTGTGGTCTTTAGTAGAAGATTATCAGTTACTGGTGTCTACATTAAGGCCTTCTTCTGTTATTGCAGGATTGCCTATTTGGAGGAAAGGGCTATAGATAAATTTGAAAACAAATGTCTCACATTTGTGTGAGTCATTGCAGTGTATTGACAGTAGTTTGGATCAGAACTTAATCATCCTTAGAACAGACACATTGAAATCACTGAGACTTAAGTTTATCATCATGGCATTGTTTTTATCAGATCTCCCCTAAGGATAACTAAGCTTGGATCCAACCTAATGACACTCCAAGACATGCAGTAATTTATACAAGTACAGAATTTGTTTTCTGCTATGGTATAATTTATACTCAAGCACCCTAAAACTGAAGCTTAAAACAGCCACACACACTATGTATGATAGTTCACCAGGAGTGTAGTGAACCATTGCTTTTGCTTCCTTTTGAGGTAGTCTAGATCAGGGTCAGTGGTGCTTATCAAACATCTGGCAGGTCACAATATATGTTGGGTAGAATGAATATGGTTGATCATTGTCTAGTTGTACTGGTCTTTCTAAGCCCACTTCGATATTTTATAAGCAGGTTAGGCGACCTGGTGCCCTCCAGATGTTTTGACGCAACTAACACAGTCTCTGGCTCTTAGGTGTTCTAGTGGGGCTTATTATGATTGTATATGAAACATCTAGAGAGCACTAGGATGCCTGCACATCTTACATGCCTACAACCTCCCCAGAATAATAAGAGGAAAGAGGTTTTGTATCAACAATAGTAGAGGACTGGGCCATGTATTTGTGTATCTGTCTGTGCCCATATCTCTTATTTACACAAATGCATCTAAAATTCTAGCCATTTTTTACTAAAAAATAAACAAAGTAGTAATTCTGTGTTTCTAGCTCTTCCAGTTAGGTCTTTGTGTGTGGAATAGTAAGATTACCCATGCATAATGGTTGAAGACATCTGACTTCTATATTGTTAAGTACCGTATATTATTTTCCTCCTTCAACAAACTTACCTGACTAGATGCAATGTGGTTTTTAACAATCCAGGAAAGAGAAGTTTCCTTGTTTTTTCTGCATGCCTATGTGAGCTAGCATGTTTGAATACACATAGGAATCAAGAGAGAAAAGCTAGAATGCTTGCAGATGCAGGAAGAATTGTTGACACTATGCAGAGATTAATGCCCACTGTGCAAAATGGGTCATCTACAGCATCCATCATGGCTGACATAGGTTTGAAATAATTACACCATTAATTCTATGGGATTTAATAGGGTCATAAATATTTTAGACATTCCTTACTACTATGTATTAAACTTCTCTTGGACCTCAAATTATATTTTAGCACACCCAGATCTAAATTTAATGTACAGTAGCATATTACCTGAACAGTAGCTCCAACTAATGAGAAATATCTAAAGGCATGCTATTAAATTCTGTGCTGTATTAACTAGTCTTCAGCTGGAACATAAAGAATATAAGGTAGTTCACACACCACTATGGAATAATAAATTCCTTGAAAAACTATTTATTTTTTTATTCAAGCATCTTGCTTGAAAACAAAGAGGTCAATAATATTTTATAGGAGAAAAAAACATGTTGCATATAATTGTTTTATATGTTCCATATAACTCTGTGAACACATATTCATTATGTGAATGTGTATTGAAGCATATTCTATTTTCATCTTTCTTTCATTATCTTGAATGGAAAGGAGCAAAAGAAAATGGAAGACATAGTATTTCCAAGACAGCCAAATAAGCACAGTGGCCATCTGCAAAGACAGAAGAGAGACTGGGTCATCCCTCCAATCAACTTGCCAGAAAACTCTAGAGGGCCCTTTCCTCAGGAATTAGTTAGGGTAAGAGAAAGAGAAAAGTAATGTTTTTTTGAAATGTGTTTCAATTCTCAAATGAGTCTTTTCACTGGAAAGTTATGATCCATATTTTATTTTCACATATATGTTAGCAAAATATGGGAATCATGATAGAAAGTGGAAGTAATGAATATGCTGATCACTTACCAATGCCAGTGCTATATCATGTTATAGTCATGCTTCTGAGTGTAAATCTTGTTTGAGAAAGAAAATTTGTAGAGCCATGGTCTTAATAGGAAATCACAAGGCAAGAGAATGGAAAGTGTCTGTGTAGATTTCTGTCCTCCATTTTGTTTATTTAGTTTTGATTTTGGGACTTCTGGTTAAAAACTTTTACTAGTTTTTTGGTTGAGGACATAATAGGATTCCTTCCTTAGCTGTGTCATCACACAAGTAATGGTGCATATCATTTCATTGCATTGTTAATTGACCCCAGAAGGCAGCGGGGGAATTTGAATTCTTGAAAGCATTGTATAGCATCATCACTCTGAAATTTTAAGCTTGAAT
This sequence comes from Phrynosoma blainvillii, assembly GCA_026167975.1. Lineage (NCBI taxonomy): Eukaryota > Metazoa > Chordata > Lepidosauria > Squamata > Phrynosomatidae > Phrynosoma > Phrynosoma blainvillii. The sequence goes on from JANUYF010000004.1 coordinate 70,009,656, forward strand.
TAACATTTCCTGAAGCTTAGTTACCATACATTCCCACCTTCAGCACCAACTACCTGGATTAAATGACACACTGTTGGCACAGCATATTGCAAAATCACTTTCTTTTGTACTTGTCAGCCAAGGTTTAATTTGGGAGCTTTGTGTTTCCCTTGCATCAGTTGATGAGATTACAAGCACCTCTGTGGTTGTAATATTTTTTAGATATCATTCTCAAAGATGTGTAGAAACATTTACTTGCATCTGAAAGTAAGTACAGGAGAAACTGATTTTTCACATATGTGGTTTTTAAATGTCTTTTTTTTGCTCCACATGTTTTGTTTATTGTCAAAGTATACAAATAAGGCTGCTAAGGAAGAAGATACTTTTTGAACACCATTACAATGCATCCTTTTCAGAAATGCATGAGACATAAGAAAAGTGCATTTCAATTCCTGACATGAAATTTTAGGTTGGGTCTCCCTTATCCGAAATGCTTAGGACTAGAACTGTTTTGGATTTTGGATGTTTTAAATATTTTGGAATATTTGTATGTATATGAGATGACTTGGGGATGGGGCCGAAGTCTAAACATGAATTTCATTTGTTTGGTATACACCTTATACACATAGCATGATGGTAGTTTTATACATAATAATTTTTAATAATTTGGTGCATTAAACAAAGTTTCTGTACACTAAACCATAAGAAAGCAAAGCTGTCACTGTCTTAGCCACCCATGTGAAGTATTTTGGAGTTTCAGATATTTCAGATTTTGGAATTTCAGATAAGAGACACTCAACCTTAACAACCCAGTTGTTAACTTTCTTCAAGTCAACTTCAGCTCACAGAAACCCTGTGGATCAGACTTCTCCAGACCCCCTGTCTTCAACCTCTCTGCTCAGGTCCTGCAGGCCTAGACCCATGTCCTCCCTGATCAAGTCTAAGCATTTCGCATGTGACCTTTCTCTCTTTCTATTGCCTTCCACTTTTCCTAGCATCATTGCCTTTTCTAATTATTCATTTTTCCTCATGATGTGACCAGGTACGACCATCTCAATTTAGGGGTGAAACAGACTGCCCCCAAAGGGCGGATTGGGGCCACCCCAGAGCCACGGCAAGCACATGCTGCGGCCCCAATCCACCTCAGAGGCAGCCCAAGTAGGAGTGGAAAAGATCCGCCCCTATTTGGGCTGGTAAAGGCACAACTCCAGGGTGGCTTCTGTGTGCTCTGGGGGGGTGGGGGGGGTGTAGTGTCAAAACACCATGCCCCTGAAGTGGCTTAAAGCCACCCCAATCTGGTTGGCAGGGCATCTTCCAGGTGTCTTCAGGGCATGCGGCATCAAAATGCCATGCACCCAAGCTGCCCGAAATCTGGCTTTTCTGAGCCGTATGTTTGGCCCCTTAGTCATCCTGGCTTCCAGAGATAGTTCAGGCTTGATCTGTACTGGAACCCATTTGTTTGTCTTCTTGGCTGTCCATGGTATTCTCTGCATTCTTCTCCAGGAGCATATCCTAAATGACTTGGTTTTCTTTCTATTTGCTTTCTTCACTATCTAGCTCTCACATCCATACATAGTGATGGGGAATACAACAGCTTGGATTAGCTTCACTTTAGTGTTCAGTGTTATGTCTTTACACCTTATGACCTTATCCAGTTCTTTTATAGCTGCCCTTTCTAATCCCAGTCTTCTTATTTCTTAACTACAGTTGCTGTTCCAATCAATATTTGATCCAAAATATAGGAATTCTTTGATTGTTTGTATGCTCTCATTCACTAGGGTGAATTCTTGTAGCTATTTCATGACCATTATTTTTATTTTCTTAATGTTCACCAGTAAGCCTACCATGGCACTTTTCTTCTTGAACTTCTTCAGTAATTTCTCCAGGTCTTTGATGGTTTCTGCTAGTAGTGTCTTCTCTGTATCTTATGAAATTTTCTGCAAACAGGTTGAATAAATAGGGTGATAGTAAGAAGCCTTGCTCGACCCCTTTGCCAATTGGGAACCATTCTGTTTTTCTGTACACAGTTCTGACAGCAGCCTGTTGTCCAGAGTACAGGTTACGCATCAGGACAATCAAATATAGTGGCACTCCCATTTCTTTGAGAGCATTCTATAGCTTTTCATGGTCTATGCAGTCAAATGCTTTGTTGTCATCGATAAAATGAATGTAGATTATCTCTCTGGTGCTTTCCATTATCCATCATATGTTAGCAATGTGATCCCTAGTGCCTCTTCCTTTCCTGAATCCAGCTTGCACCTGTGGGATTTCTCACTCCATATGTGGTAGGAGTCTTTGGTGCAGAATTTTGAGCATGATTTTGCTTGCATGGGAAATTAGTGTGAAGGTTCTATAGTTGCTGCAGTCTTTTATGGGCCTCTACAGATGGGCGGCCATGGGCCACCCTGAGAAGCTGCAGATAGCGTTCCTTTCAGAGGAGCCAAAAGGGGTGCCAGAAGAGGTGCTGGGCTCCTCTTCCGCGCTCCTTCCGGCTCAGCGTGTCCGGATGCGGAGCCCGAAGGACGTCATCAGAGCGCCCGCCGTGTGCAATGGCAGGCGCTCCAATGACGTCCTTAGGAAGGGATTGGGGTGCCTGGCGTCCGGCTGCCCCTCCCCTAACTGGGATTGAAGACGGCGCTTTTCACCATCTGCATCCCCCCTTATATCTCCTTTTTGTATGTAGGAATGTATATTGATCACCTCCAATTTTTGGGTTATTGCTTTGTTTTCCATTTCTGTTGGCTGATTTTAGAACTGAGATTAATTCTCCCTCTGTGGCCTGTAGCAGTTCTGTTGGTGTAACATCTGCTCCTGGTGGTTGATTCTTCCCAGTTGCTTTGAGTGCAGCTTTCACTTTGCTTTCCAAAATGTGGGGTTCATCTTTGTAAGTTTCTTGTTTCCATGTGTCTTTCATCCTGTCACATGTTTTACATAGCTCTTCTGTGTATTGTTTCCATATTTCTTTTTTTTTTTTTAAAGAAACATAATTAATCCCTCTTCTGATCATAGAGCATCCCTGCCCTTGGTTTAAATTTCTCTTTGATTTTTCAGACTACATGGAAAAGGTTTCTTGCCCTTCCTTTTTTGTTGGCTTCTATTTCTCTGTATTGTAGTAAATCTCTATCCTTGCACACTAATTTTTGGACAGTAGCATTCACAGTTCTATCCCTGTCTCCCTTTTGTTTTGCTTCTCGTCTTTCTTTAATTGCTTGAAGTATTTTGTTGGTTATCCATTGTTTCTTCTCATTCTTTTTGACTGCAGTAACATTTTCCTGCATTCCTCTGACTTCTGACCATAGTTCATCTGGTTCCTGGTCCACTAGCCTTAACAGTGCAAATCTACTTCCCACACTTCCTTTAAATTCTGCTAGGATATTTAGATCAGGGGTCGGCAACTTTTTTTGCCGGGGGGCTGGGAGGGGGGGGAATGGCTCTGGGGCTGGGCGGGCGCGTTGGGCCTTCCAAAATGGCGCCCGTCACCATGTGCGTGTGAGCACAGGCGCCATTTTGGATGCCAAAATGGCACCTGCACTTGTGCGCAGCGACAGCGCGCAGGGTGGCGGCAGGACCAGCTATGGGCCAGTCCCAAGGCCTCGGCCCGCGGGCCGTAGGTTGCCGACCCCTGCTTTAGATCATATTTTGGCAAAGTGATTGATTTGGTATTTTCTTTGTCTCATTTTTGTTGCAAGAATGGAGGTTCTCGGTCTTCTGTTTCCTATTATCTAATCTGTTTGGTTTTAACGTTTTCCATCTGGTGATGTTCATGTGTACAATCTCCTCTTCCGCTGTATGAAGAAGGTATTTGCGATGGATAGATTGTTGGTGTCACAAAACTCTTATCAGTTGCTCTCCTGTTTTGTTTTTTAACAGATCCCAAACTCTTCCTATTGTCTTTGACTCTGCTCTACTTCCTACTTTGGCATTCCAATTGCCTATGATTACCATGCAGTCCTATTTTGGTATATTGTCAATTTCTCCTTGGACTCAGTTGTAGAAATTCTCCGTTTTGTCTGCCTCTGTGGTTGGTACATATACTTATGTTATAGAAATGTGTATTGGTTTTCCCTGAAGCCTTATTGGCATATTTCACTCAGACTTTGCATTATAGCCTTTGACTGATTTTGCTGCATCTTTCCTCACTATTAATGCTAATGCATTCTTTCTCTTTTTTTCACCCCTCAAGTAGAACACTGTATAGTTACCCTACTCAAAATATCTCATCCCTGTCCATTTTAGCTTGCTCATAACCGAGTATTGCTATGTTTATGCATTCCATTTCTTTTTTTCCTATGTTTAGCTTCCCTTGACTCATGGTTCTCACATTAAATGTGTGTGCTTTGTAGCTTCCCATCCTGTTGTGCCCTTGATTACATCTCTACTTGTCCTTGTCCTTGTCCTTGTTCTTTGTTCTGCTCTTTTAATTCCCTTTTTATGTCCTGTTCGTCTGTTGTTCGTCTGGGATTGTCTCATCCTGGGGTTTTCTTGGTGAAAAGTTTTCTTAAGGAGGTTCACGCTTACCTATTCGGCACAGTGCTAACTTGCATTAGCTATAGTGTCACTGCTGGAGTATCAGAGAGATCCTCCATCGATATCACCCACCACTATTGCTGCTGCCCAGTAGTTGCTTCCCTTAGGATTCATTCCATGTCAACCTCTTTCATTTCCCTTCCAATTCTTGCCTCTTGATCTCATTTCTCTTCCAGTCCTACACTTGCTCCTTCCTTTCCTCTCCCCTGCCACTCAATTCTCCTTCTCCTCAGGTCCATCCTTCTGTTGTCTGCCTCTCCCATGCTTTCTGTACTGTGATCTCGGGCTAAGCGGTTGTGTGTCCCAGTGTTGGGGATGGAGGAGCTGCCTTGATGCTCCTTGTTCCTCCATCTCTGATCTCCTCTGGCCCCATTGATCTCTGGCTAGGCAGCCGCATGTCCCAGTGTTGTATAGGGGGCAGAGCTGCCTTGGGACTCTTTGCTCCTCTGTGGTCATCCACTTCCAGCCCTCTGCCCATGGTGATCCCTGGCTAGGTGGCTGCCTCTCCTGTTGTTGGGAGGCAAAGGTGCGTCAGTGCACCTTGCTTTACAAGGTACTACATGTGGAGTGATCAGCCCTGTGGCCATGGTGATCACTCCACCTGTAGTGCCTTGTAAATTGATGTTACATAGTAAAACTGCACATCCATTATTTTATATCTTTTTCTGTGCGGGCATTTGAGGCAGTCGAAATTGCCTGTGAGAAAAATTATGTGAGAAAAAAATTGGAAAATAAAGTCCTCCAATGGCTTTTGAACTTATTTTAATCCTGGGGAGAAATGTCAAGCATAGACATAGATTGCTTCTTGCTATAGATTAAAATTATTTGTTTCTTGAGTTCAATGAATATGTTACACAGACTAATAATATACAGTCATTTTCTGTTTTCTACCATGCCAGAAATGTCATATTTACAGCTGTTTAAAAACAAGAAAGCAATTACAACACTGTTGGTAAACTGCCTTCCTTGTGTGCTTCCATGTCCCATTACCACAGTAGTCACTCAGCATGGTAATAAGAGGTGGCATGCATGAGACTGTGTTTATATGACTGGAGGATTTTTTGACACCACGTGCTACACATGTTCCCTTTCCTTGGGAAATAATGAGAGGCAACCAGAGGGAAAATGGGGTTTTCCATTCAGGGAATGGCATTGACTAGCTAGGGAAAGAGGGGTAAGGAGTTCTCATGATCTGATGGTTTCACTAGGGAACTGCCCGGTTGACTATGCATCTAAAAGAGACGTACAGGTATTGAATATTTTAGGTTAAGCTTGGGATGGAAACAAATTTCATTGGACTCAACATTATCAATAAAAGTAGCATTTTCACTTTCACAGAGACAAACGTACCTTGTCTCAAGCATTCACTCCTTAGCAAATCTTACAAGGCATTTCCAAGACATAAACGTGGATAAAACAGTGCACATATTTTTAAATGCACCTAGATAAAATGAACATACTTAGGGGAGGGGAATGCAAACACATGCATTAGTCAATGGGGAGATGTTGAGTAAATTAGGTAAATAAAAGCATGAGTTTAAAAGTTGCAGGAATTTCAGCAAGGAAGAAAATGCAAAGTTTCACAAGCCAATGCAAAATAGGGGCAGGGGGGAAATGCAAGTGGGATTTCAAGGACCTCAGTGAAATCAAGACAGAAATATTCACATTCCTAGATTAGGCTCATATTCCTCAATGTAGTCAGAGAAGTTCCTAAGCAGATATCAATAAGCTAAATTATCATCAATCTGAGACCATTAAGAAGTCAGTTTTTATGATATAGTTACATAAATCCATATCCTAAGATTGAACACAAAGGTCACATAAGATATTTGCATATTAACCAATTAATATTTGACTCTCTCAACACACAAGAAATAAATGCACAGAATGTTATGGGGGGGGGATAGTGTGAGATGAAACAGTCACTGTTTCATTATTTGTTATGTCACCAATAAAATACCATAGCCAATCTATGATATTATGCAGCTCTTAAAAACAGTATTGCTGTACGAGTTGGGAAACCATCTGTCTATGCAATGCCCACAGATTCACAGGTGCTGTTACTTAGAGAGCAGATGTTTATACACAGGTCTAGGCAATGGGATCTCCTGCTAGGTCTTTGTATAGTTTGGAGTAGAACAGCAAAAGTTTCTGGCTCCCAGTTGTTTTACAGCAGGAACAGAAAAATGTCTGTCCTACCCCTGATTAGTATAAGTTTTTGGACCAGGCTGTGATGGTTGGATCCCAACAGGTTTTGAAAAATAAATAAATAGAACCTGCAAGGGTGTATCTTGACCATCCTTTGGGGGTGGAGGGGCAGATATAAAAATGTGACTTAGGCAGCCCATTAGTTGATCATTACTGGTTTGTTACATCAGGAAGCATGCTAGCTATCCATAGTTTAAGCACAATAGTTCTGTACTGAGAGGGTGATATTTGCTATTCTAATTCAATTTTATATATTAGACTTTAAAACACCTAACAATCAGAGTTCTCTGGTTGGTATACAATACATCAAAATGTAAAATATAAATGGGGCACAGTAAGAGTGCAATAAAGCCAGGAACAGAGAGAAGATAGTGCAGGATATATAACCAAAGTGATTCAGGAGCAAAACAGAAGAATTATAAGAACTGAAAGCATACAAACAGTTGTTAAATAAAGATAGTCATTTGTCATCCAAAATAACCTAATGTAGGCACCAGGTGAGTCTTTGGAGAGGGCATTCAACAAATGGGGTGCCACCATTGAGAAGATCCGCTCTCCTAGTTACTCATCTCACCTCATTTGGCAAGGGAACATGGAGAAGGGGGCCAAATGGTGGACGTGGTAAGTAGGAAAGGAGATGTTCCTTCAAGTAATTTGTGTGTAGAGATTTAAAATTTAATAACAGTTATTTGCATTTGAGATGGTCTAGCAACTGGTCCAGATACCATAATGCAATGGCTTTAGTTAATCATGTCTAACAGTTTTGGAATAACAGTGTTTTAGATGACAACTCCAACTGGCCCAATGCAGAGATATATTCTTAACAAGAAGGTAAATAACATGGGCTAATTGTTTAAAATAAGTATTCAAAATGAGTTTAAAAATAAGGTTGTTTCTTTCTCTGTTTATCAGCTAATACATTTGATTGCTTATGTGTTTAACGAAACCATCTTCTTCTTGGTACCTAGATCAGATCTGATCGTGATAAAAGCCTTTCTCTGCGATACAGTGTTACTGGGCCAGGAGCTGATCAACCCCCCACAGGCATTTTTATCATTAACCCCATCTCAGGTCAACTGTCAGTGACAAAACCATTAGATCGGGAGCAAATTGCTTCTTTTCATGTAAGTTCTTAATTTACATTAAACCTGATATTTAAATCAAAGATCTTAACATCTGTTTTGTCTTTGAAGAGCACATCTGGCATAGTTTTAGATTTAAAGTGCTTGAATGAGATCTGGATTTCTATACATTCTTGCTTTTCATATATTATAGCAGGAGCTGCAGGTATATTTGAACAACTTAAATTTCCTTTAATGAATTAGACAAAATTTGTTTGTTTACTGTGTTTATGTGTAATTTTTCAGCCTACCAGGCCCCCCTGATGTAGAATGGGTAAAAGCAAGTAGAACATTAATTATAGGAATAAAACATTGAAAATCATATTTTTAAAAACAGATTAAAAACACTTATTAAAAATAATTTAAGACCAGATAGTTAAGCTAACCAATGAAGTTTCAGGCACCAAAGGCCAAGCAAAATAGCAGCCTTAGCTACCTCTCAAATACTCAAAAGGAATAGAACTAACCTGACTTCACTTGGAAGGATGTTCCACAGTCAGGGAACAGAAAAAGAGCTGTCATGTGTAACTTTGTGCATCTTGCAGGGTGATGGAATGCACAACAGACTGCTTTTTCAATCTTAACAATCACAAATTTCAGGCAGGTTTATGTAGGAGTAGGCCATCTTTCAGATATCCTGATATGAAAGTGTTTAGAACTTGGTGGATCAAAACCAGCAGATTGAATTGAGCTAGCAAGGAAATTGGAAACCAGTGCAGTTCTTGTAAGTCCAATAATCTCTAAAACACAAACCCAAGAACAGGGGTCGGCAACCTTTTTGGGGGGTGGGGCCGGTCCCCTGATGCCCCCCGGGCCACAGTGGTGCACATTGCCACCACCGTGGTGCGCTCCCAGGAGGGCTCCCTCGATCGCGCCGGGCCTCTGAGAGGCCAAGCGCAGCTGCAGGGGTCCTCCGGGGTGCCATTTTGTGTTCCAAAATGGAGCCTGGAGTCTCGCACGACCTTTCCCGTTGCGGGGCAGGACAGGAAAGGTCATGCGAGACTCCTGGCACCATTTTGGAACACAAAATGGCGCCCCGGAGGACCCCCACGGCCGCAAAAGGCAGTGACAGTGGCAGGACTGGGCAGGGGCCGATTGGCAGGCCGGGTGCGGCCTGCGGGCCATAGGTTGCCGACTCCACCCATGAACAGTCTGGCTTCTGCATTTGTACGAGTTATAGATCCCAAACACTGTTACAGTGGTCTGATTGAAATTTAATTAAGGCGTGAACCACTGGCCATATCTGCCTTCCCTAGAAGAAGTTGCAGCTGGGCAAAAGAACTGACAACAGCAGCTACCTGGTCTTCAAGGAGAAGCAGTAGATCCAATAGCATTCCCAAGCTACAAACCTGATCTTTTAGAGGGAGTGCTGACCCATTCAGAACAGGCTATAATCTCAAACCTAAATTACGTTTCTTACTGACTGTCAGAACTTCCACCTTGTCTGGATTAAGCCTTAGCTTATAATTTTCTTCACTCCATTCTGACAATTCAGGACTTCCTCGGCTTCCTTGTCACCATTTGTGACACACTCCCTCAATTCTCATTTTAAGTTATCCACCAGGCTAACCAAGCTATTTCTGTCCCATAATCATGCTTGAATCCAGATTGGAATGGATCCAAATCTGTTTCATCCTAGAAAGGCTGGAATTGTGCTGCCACTGCTTGCTCTAGGACCTTACAAAGGGAGAATAAAAACTAGCTGACAGTTATCTAGAGTGATGCTGTCTAGTGATGTTTTCTTCAACAGAGGTTTTACAATTGCTTTTTAAAGAGAGGAGTAAGGTCTAAAATGGCCCATAACTTTGCTCAGTCTTTCACCATCCTCTGATCATCTGCCTAAGTACTTAATTGCCCTGAGTTCCTCAGAAAACCAAGGAGTCCATATTGCACAATCAGGTAAAGATACTTAGGAAAAATTGTGTCAGGTGCCAGTCCATCTTCATATTCCACAGCTCATCCAGAAATCAACAAATTGCCAGCTCTAACAGCTTGAAAATCCACAAAAAAAACCCTTCCTGGATCTGTTAGTCACTAGTGATAAAGCAAACTGACTATGGATTTTATTTATTTTCACTTCTCCCTTTATAGTTGCAAATGCCATCACAATGTGAATTTAGTAGAACCTTTTTTTTTTAGTGATCGGTTTGCCCTAAGTTGAAAATGACTTGAAGGCACACACCAACACAACAAATTTTATCTGAATATAAAATTGCAACATTTGCCATTCAGAAATGAAAAACAGTATTTACCATGAGATTAAATATTTCAATGTTATCTTAAAATACAAACTTTTGTAGGTTAAAGAAGATAAGGAAGTAGAAGAAAATTGAAGGGATGGGTGAATGGGTGTGTTCTTGAGATATCGCAATGTACATTTTTATCAGATTTTGGTAAAGTAATTTTTTTTGGATTACATGTCCCAGAGTTTCCTAGCAAGTATAGCTAGCAGCCAGAGTAGCTGAAGGATTCTAAGAATTGTAGTTCAAAGCAACAAATCTCTAAACTGTTTTTTAGTAATTTTAAGAAAATATCAAGAATAGTTCTGATGGATCATCTCCTTATATCCATTCTAGTCCATTATCCTTCTTCTCATGGGATGCAAAAAGATGCACCTAAGTTAGTGGCTATCATTGCATCATATTTAACAAATCAACTTGGCACTATTTGAAGAAGTATTTATTTTTATCTGTTCTGATTCTTTTGCAAATCAGTTTCATTTGATGACCTATTACAGGGGTAGGCAACCTTTCCCCTTTGGGCCGAGGGACTTCAGCTCCCAGAATCCCAGGAGCTATTAGCCAATGTGGGACTATTGGCCAACATGGCTGAGGCTTCTGGGAGCTGAAGTCCCTCGGCCCTTAAAGGGGAAAGGTTGCCTACCCCTGACCTATTATTACGAAATAATTTTAAATCTTGACTTAGATACCTTTTGTTCAGGCTTTTAAGAAGATTATGAACAAATGGAATGCTTGTTTATTCTTCACCAGTGGCTCGTTTTAGTAACTTTAGACGTGGAGTGGGGAATTGAGTTTTAGAGGACTTTGGTTTGATAGTTTACAACAGGGGTAGGCAACCTTTCCCCTTTAAGGGCCGAGGGACTTCAGCTCTTGACCAATAGTCCCATGTTGGCCAATAGCTCTTGGGATCCTGGGAGCTGAAGTCCCTCGGCCCTTAAAGGGGAAAGGTTGCCTACCCCTGGTTTACAAGATGACTTTTAAAAAAAGAGCTGCTGAAGTGACCAAGAGAATTACAAAGGAAATGCTGATATAAATCAAGTTAGTGGAGTTCCATTTAAAATGTCCTGCCAGCAACACTAATTATCATGTATGATAACATGTTTTGCAAGTTTTCTCAACTCCTAATGACTTTTGCAGCTGAGGGCACATGCTGTGGATGTAAATGGAAACCAGGTGGAAAATCCCATTGACATTGTTATTAATGTCATTGATATGAATGACAATAGGCCTGAGTTCTTACACCAGGTTTGGAATGGGACAGTACCTGAAGGATCAAAGCCAGGTAAAGTTTCCAACAAAAACTATTTTCATTTAAACTTCAAGATGTCAAAATATACTTTAAAATTTAGCCAAAATCATATCATCAATTCTCTGTAATTATCGTCATTGTTACCCTTTGGGCTGTATTCTCCCCAACAAGGAAAGACTGGTCTCCTTTGAATAGAGCTTAGGAGGCATGTTTGATTATTGTATGAGCCATGTTTAATGGGAACAAAGGCAAGCAGAGTCACTCCCATTCCTTTGTTATGTATGCTTGTGTGAAAGTATTTGTCAGGTATATGCTGCCACCTTGCTGGGTTGATATAAGCAAAGTCAGCTTCAGAACTCAAATGATTGTAATGACATCATCATGCTTAATAAAGCATAGCTTGCTGCCTAACTTTGCACATAGATGCCAAACATTAGGGTAAATGACATATGCTAGGGAGGGAAAGGAAGAGAAAAAGAAAGCAAGGAAGAATAGTGAGTACAGTGGGTCTTCTGAATCGATGAGGGTTTGATTGCGGGGGGTCTGCGGATACTAAAAAATGTTGGATGATCACATCCTATATTATTTAGTGGCAGCAACATAAATACATACGCTTCAGAGTCCACATTCATGTTGCTACCATTTAATAATATGGGGTATGGTGATCCATGGTCAGTCAGATTCATGGATAGGAAGCCCACCTATAGGAAGGGCCCGTTGTAGTAATAATTAGCATTTCTAAAATTCTAAAAGCTTTTAGTACTTTTAGAATGTGCAGAGACTCTTTACAAGGGGATATCGTAAAGTTTTAATTATCACCTTTAAAAAAATTGACAGAAAGTTTGTTTTGATTTGAACTTGTTAACTTACCTCTACATAGTCACCATCCAGATTTACACATTTTTCCCAGTGTTTCTTGATCCTGTGAATATCGTTATTGTAGAAGTCTGCAGATTGCACCTTACAAGGATTTTACTCTTTAGTCGCTTCTGACAGAACCTGTCACAAAAATAAAGGACACAATGAGCTGATTTTCTCAACATCATGCACTTGGGGACCAATTATGACACTGAAAAAATTCATCAATATACTATAATAACATCCAGGTGATAATTATTACTTTACGATATCCTCTCATAAGGTGCAATCTACAGACTTCTACAATATTAGGTATTCAGAGGGTCAAGAAACGCTGGGAAAAATGTGTAAATCTGGATGGTGACTACATAGAGATAAGTTAACAACTACAAATCAAAATAAACTTTCTGTCAAAAAAATTTAAAGGTGATAATTAAAACTTTACGATACCCCCTCATGCACTCTTTGGTTTGTGTCATGTTTGTGACATGCATGTATATGCTTGGGCAAATTATCCACCATAGTGCAGTGGATAGATTCTGTTGACAGTGGTGGAAACAGAGTTATATATACAACAATGCAGTTGTGCATTGGAGTTGCTCATTGCAGTTGTGCATTACACACCATTCATTATGCATTGCAAAATGGCAGTCAATAATATGTGTTACACAGTGTTGCCATTCTGTGTGGTTGTTGTGTAGTGTATCTGGCCTAGTGTATCACTACATGTGAATATTTACACTACTCTGGGGAATGTTGGATTGTGACCATTCAACAGTGCTTTTAATATAATGTTGTTATCCTTATACTTCAGATTTTGGGTGAGGCCAGCTGAGGGGAGAAATACAGCTAGCCAAAATGATCTTGTGAGTTAACAGGAGAGGTGTGGTTTGAAAGAGGGGTTTCATCCTAGTAGCTCTGTGTGTTCGCCATTATGCTACATTCCAGAAACCATAGGCTACATCCAGTGTTGTGGGTCAGCCAATAGGAAGGCATTTGTCAGCAGAAAAGATTCCCCCTCCACATCCCAAAATTCAGTTCTCAGTTCTATATACAAGATCAAACTCTTTATCCTAGTTATCTTCTGTCCTGGAATATGATGAGATTTGTGTCTCTGTAAATAGTAGCAAGTTCTCCTATTGCAGCCTATTGACATGGCCTTTCATGATGTTGGAAGACAAAATGTCACTATTTTATACCAACAGTCATTGTTTTAAATTTCAGCTTTGTAGAAGGAGCGAAAAGATAACAGAAACACCCTTTATTTGTACAGACCTGTATACTGAACTGACAAGCATTACCTTCTGCAAGATCAATATGCACCCCGCTTGCTTATGCACGCTATTCATTTGTTCTGAAGCACTAAGATAACTATTAAAATGTGTGAGTTTACATTTTCGTTAAAAGTGTTATAGAATTGATGGGCCTAATTGCCAGGAGAACATTTTCAGCACTAACTGAATTTGAATATATTTTATAAATACATGTGTTTTTATGTTCCCTTGCCCTTTGTTAATCAAGAGCCTTGAGGAAAGCAGTATGATCCAAATAACTGTTGAAATGTTTTGTCAGAGAAAGTAAACTTTTAGACCAAGTTTTGAGCTTCTGAGTGAACTTGGGTAACCCAGTAAAGTGTTTATTTAACTCCAAAGATTATTTGTTCCTTCATTAGGAACCTATGTCATGACAGTCACTGCTATTGATGCTGATGACCCAAATGCATTGAATGGAATGCTGAGATACAGAATTTTGTCACAAGCCCCAAGCACCCCTTCCACAAACATGTTTACAATCAACAATGAAACAGGCGACATTATCACAGTTGCTGCTGGACTGGACAGAGAGGTAAGCCAGGTCTTGTGCTATGTATGTCTGAATACTTTGTATAGAGGCTGCTAACATGATATGTTCCCATTGGCATTACACAGGTCCTAGTTAGCTTGCCAATTGCAGGCTACTTACATTTGGGATACCCATTGAGTGAATTTGGGCAAGTCACACTCTCTTAGCCTAAGAGAAAGGCAATGGCAAACCTCCTCTGAATAAATCTGGGGGGGGGGAACCAAAAAACAAACAAACACCACACCCTAAAAGAGGATGCTATAAGTTGGAGTGGATTTGAAGGCAGATAACTACAACAGCAACAACAATAATAAACTTTGCAAAATCAGAAATATGACCTTGCTGAAAGCTCCTGATAAAGTGGTAATTTCTTTTATGTTTTATGAACCTCATTTCAGGTTAGTAAATTCAGAAGCAATTTATTAACACCAAAATTACTTAATCAGTTTGTTTGCTCATTTCTTAATTTTATTCATGAGAAAATACTATTCTGTGTTGCTACTCCTACTCCTCCTACTTACTCCTACTAATACCTTTAATACTTTGGCACAATGTGGAGGTTAAAACAACAGTGAAAGATATTTAAGTTGTCTGCAATAAACATCTGAAGTTAAAGTTCTAAAAGTTCTTAGAAACTGATTTTCTGGGGGTTTGTGGAATAAAAATACTATCATGGCATTTTTTAAAAAATGTGTTGAGTTTTAATTCTAGTTTCTCCAATCTGTAGGTTGTCTTTAACCTGAAAAGGTTTATTAAAGAAACTATAGTATTAAATAAACTACCATTCAGTCCCAAATGGCCCTGTTATAGCCACTCCTAGATCATTAACTAAACTAGGTGTTAATGCTACAGCAACATAGGGCCTCGGCAGACGGCTTAAAAAGCCGTCCTGGAGGCAGGGAAGAGGAGGGGCAGCCTCACGCTCGGCGCCCCTTCCTCCTCCCGAGGTCGTCCTCGGAGCCACCGGCCCTCCGCACGGCTGGCGCTCCGGGGGCAACCTCCTGCCGCAACGTCCGCACACGCTGCGGCGGATAAGTCAGTGAAAGTGCGCCTCACACTTTTGGGGTGCACTTTCACTGACTTGTGAAAGGAGCGCTATTTTAGCGCTCCTTTCAGGGACGGGGAAGGAGCACCGCAGGATCAAGGCGTGGGGCTGCCTCGGTCCTGCGGCGCACCTTCCCGGAGCGGCACAGAGCCGCCAGTCTGCTTCCCCCCACAGACTTTGCCTTCATGGGCAGTCTCTTACACTGATGGGATCAGCATCATGCATTTATTCATTATTTTACTTACTTAATTTATATACTGCCCTTTTCCTAAGGCAACTTGCCACTTGTACTAAAACAAAGTGCAGCTAAAACATAGTGATTATAATAAAAGTAAATAACATTCCATAAATTATCTTCTTGAAAACAGCACTGATTTAAATCACTTTCTGATAATAGAAGTACAACACACAGAACATACCCATTAAAAGACTTGTGCAGCAGCCAGTTAATCACCAAAAGCCACTCTGAATAAAAAGATCCTTGCCTGATGGCAGAAGAAAAGCAGAGAGACTACCAGCCTAGCCTTCTAAAGGAAAGGGTTCCAAAGTCTGGGAGCAGCCACCAATAAGGCCCTCTCCCAAGTTCCCTCTAGATTTGCCTGTGAGTGATTGAGAGAAGGGCCTCCTTCAAAATTCTTACAGGCTTGACTGGATAATATAGAAAGATGTTTTTTTAGGTGGCCCAGGCTCAAGCCATATAGGCAGTTAAAGTGGCCTCAAACTGGATTATTTCTGGCAGTCTGTTCAGGCCCACGGTTTTTCAGATAATCTGAGCCCAAGCCATATAGAGATTTATGCCTCACAACCAGCAGTTTGAACTGTACCTGAAAATGAATCACTAGCCAGTGAAGATATTTCAACAAAGGACCTCTATGTTCCTTGTAACCAGCTCTAGATAGCATTTTAGATCTCCTGAAGCTTCTAAACAATTTCCAAAGCCAGTCCCATGCAGAGCATGTTGCATTGATCCACTTAAGTTGTAATCACGACATAATGTTACTGTAACCAGATACCCGTTTACACCACACAATTATAATGCTATATTCCACTTTAACTATCATGTCAACCTCCTATGGAATCTATGGCAGTTGAAATGAAATCAACACCATAACTATGTAGTGTAAATGAGCCCCACATTTAACACCCCCAGGAACAGGAACACCCTGGGCACAGGTGACTTCTTAGTTTCAACTCTGTGCAAATGTTTTGGGTTCAATTCAGGAGTCCAACCAAGATGTAAACATGCAGTTTCAGGGGAAGTGTAACCCCATGCAGCAGAGGCAGAATCCCTATTTGCTGGTCTGTCTTTTGGCTAACCAAGGAGCACTGCTATCCTCTCTGGATTAATCTTAAATTTGTATGTTTTAGGTATAAAACAGGCTAGAATCCTGTTGGGGCACTACACTAATCTTTGTGCAAGCAGTTACACTTTTTCAGACGTTGCAAAAGTATGAACTTTAATGCATCCTGTTGTTTCATAAACACACACAGAGCCCTCTCTCTCACAAATTGCCATGTTTCAGCAAGTGGCAATTGCAATGGTAGTCATTACACAATGGGTGAGTTCAAGGCCTTGTTTCCCATTGCACAATTGGTTGTATCTGATCATACTTTTTCTTCCATTAGCAGTAGCAGCTGAGGGGTAAGCAAGCAGGATTACCACTGCAGCATAGTGGGAAGTTTTTAACCCCCTCCCCTCTTCGTTGAAGTGTCAATATATATGACTCCCCCTACAAGATGCTTTCCACCCAGGAGGCAAAATTCTCTTGGTACCAGTGGAAACACCTTTCTCAGATCTAATAGATAAGTGTAATTTTTGGCAGAACTGTATTGTGAAGAGAAAGGGCTAACTGTCCAGCCTGTTGTTGTCCTAGACCACGCATGCCAGAGGTGGCACTCAGAGACCTCTCTGTGGGCACGCATGCTGTTGCCCCAGCACAGAGTTTTCCAGAGTTCGTTACTAGAAAGCCAGAGGGACATGGCACTTTGTGATAAACAAGTGGGGTTTGGGTTGTCGTTTGGCCACTTGGTCTCTAAAAGTTTCGCAATCACTGTCCTAAACCTTTTTATCTCCTCACACATCTGTTCACAAGAGGGTAGGGAACAGAAATGTTAAATAAACTCATGCAGTTAGCAGGACATCTGCTATGGACCTTAATCGGTTTGCTCTGTAAGCACCTTTCTGCAGTACACCTGCTGTCTGTTTGTGAAACATATGTATGCTGAACCACTTTGAGCCACAGTCCTTCACACATGTTTCATTACTGTGGGGGAAATAGGGACCTTAAGAATAAAACTCTGTGATCTAAATTCAACTGTTTGTTCCAATACAACTCACTGAATAAATAGAACATATTTAAGTGTTGGTTTAATCAGTTCCCATTGATTCAGCAGGCATTCTCTGGTTGTAGGCCCAGGTGTTTATTCCTTCCTGCATCCCTGGTTTTGATATATTACTCTCCCTAACAATTTCTGAACTTTGTATACATGATTATCCTTTCCCTTTTATGCTGTGATTTTTTTTTTTTTACTTAGTTGGAAGGTGTATGTATTTCCAAGGGGTTCTGAATTATAATCATCCTGCAACTTGATAGTGAAAGGAATTTTAAAATAAGTTCACATACCTTGTCAATGCATGTAGAAAGTATGTTTCTATGTATAAAACAAGTTTGTTGCCTTATATATAATTGTCAAATAAAAAGTAGAGAATAACGCTAACAAGAAATAAGATTTTAAAGGGGTTCAGGGAACAGGAGAAGGGGGAAAGATGGATCTCAATGGAAAGGCATTCTTGTAAATATTCATTTTCACAAAAATCTCTTCAGCGCTATCAGTAAAGTACTCAAGGCACTAAGATTTCAGAATAATAACAAAATGGCTTATCTTTATCAGTTCTTCTTCTTGGAAGATGAAGTGAATTCTCTGCAATAATATCAACTCACCCATCTAAGAAGCATAATAGAGCTGAATCCCAAATCAGAAACGGTGGGGAAAGTAATTTTTATTTACATCTGGCAACATACAGCTTCAGCAAAACCAGAGACATTATTAAGGTGTCTTGGGTTAGAAAGAAAGAAAGAAGGAAGGAAGGAAGGAAGGAAGAAGCAGTGTTCAAAACATTAGGAAGGGGGGAGTATTCATTTACTGTTAGAATTCCAGCAATTCTTCTCTTTGTGGAGGAGACTGAGTCTTAGGCCCTGGCTTAGATCCAACAACAATTTGAGAATGAGGCTGTTTTGTTTTGTTTATTTAAACCAAATAAAAGGCATAAAGTTGGCAATACTGTTGACCAGTCATGCTCTCTGTAGTTCTGAACAGTTTACATTTATGGAAATAATTTGGATTTGGGCTTTTCCCCCCACTAAGTACTTTTTGTTCTCTTTGCCTTCACTAGTTTCCATAGTGATTTTTGAGACAGCACTTGCTACCGTTACCCTTAAGCCTCCCCATCAACAAAGCCTTGGCACTTTGAATCATTTGGCCAAGAATGTGCCCTCCCATACTCAGCTCTCCTGCCCTTTTTTTTTTTTAATGTCCAACTTTGATTATGTTTAAACTGCTGAACAATGTTTGTGTTTTTAAAAGTTACTGTAGTCCACATTTTTTTAAGAAAAAGGAAGAAAGTACTGTGGGATGTTACTGTTTAATGAAGATTATAAGGCGTCCAAAACGAAAGCAACAACAAAAATTGCATGGAGTGCAGTGCAGTTAGATGTTGCAGATCTGACACTCCTCAGTTCCAGTGATGTCAACAAGAATGAGAAGCCTGATCAGCTCGTGTGTAGCAAAGCACAATTTATTGAACACCTGCTGTCCTCTTAGAGTGTTGGCTCTGTCTGTAACTCCTGTTGGTGTCATTTTGTGTTTTTTTATTTTAGAAAGTACAACAGTATACATTAATAATTCAAGCTACAGACATGGAAGGAAATCCAACATATGGTCTTTCAAACACAGCAACTGCTGTCATCACAGTGACAGATGTCAATGACAATCCTCCAGAGTTCACGGCTGTGACTGTAAGTCTGGTAAAAAGAGGGGATGAGGGATGTGAATAGCCCTTACTTAAGAACAATTTTTTTGCTGATGTGACCAAATGGATTTAATATGTTCAAGCCTTATTGGATCATCCAGTAGATTTCAATGGTTTAACTAAAGCCATGTCTGCTTCTTAGAGGTCTCTAAACTTAACTTGAATTTACTGCCACTTTGTTCAACTGTATTGAGGTACTGGCAATATTTAAAGGTATTATCCAGTACACATCTGATCTGAATAGAACCAGACTAAGCATACATAGGACCGCACAGTTATTTAAACAAATTTATCAATGGATCCAGGCGGATTCTTGGTGGCTTTTGGTGGTTTTCCTGTCATTTCAACAGGTGATTCTGTCAAATCTCTGGCTGATCTCTGGAACAGGGAAGTGGCCTGGACAGTGAACACAAATCGCTCCTAGGCATCTCTTTTTACTGAATGTAACAAAACTAAACCTCTGGTTTTCCAGGGAGTTGATGATGAAATAAGTGAGACAGAGACAGGGCCTTTACAGATTGCCAGAGATAATACAGTTTGAGTCCACTTTAACTACCCTGGCTCAGTGCTAGGGAATCATGGGAACTGTAGTTTATTGTGGCACTAGAGCTCTCTGACAGAGAAGGCTCAATGCCTCAGAAAAAACTACAGTTCCCATGATTCCCTAGCACTGAGCCAGGACAGTTAAAATGGACTCAAGCTGCATTATTTCTGGCAGTCTGTAAAGGCCCTTAGAGCAATGTTGGCAGAAGTCTCAAATAGCGAAGGCTATTTGAAGTTCTATTCTGTGGCAGTGCAGTCAGCAAAGAAATTATTTTTTTGCTGCCACCACTGCATCTACAAGAGACGGTCCCAACAAAGCTGTTTTGAGTGGTCAGAACACACAACCTCAAGTAGAAAATGCAAACCACTCAACAGCCTGTTGTGAAGAATTTGCATGTGCTCTGCAGATAAAATTGCTCAGATCTGCTCTCATTTGGATACTATAATTGATATAGTTCCAAATGGGTGTAACTGGCTTCTGCTGCTGAGGATGTGGACAGGATCCTTGGAGAGGGAGAGGCACTACATCTGCTATACCCTTGCCTTTCCTGGCATATTAAACAGGCCAGAGTGGGACTGGCTGAGTGGGTAAAAGGGGTGGTCAGTGCCTTCTTAAAACAAAATAGAGTTCCAGCTAGCCTAAAGAAGGCAGTTGTGAAGCCTTTGTTGAAAAAGCCATCCCTGAATCTCTCTGTAATGGATAATTGTCAGCCAGTGTCCAACATACCATTTTGGGTAAGGTACTGGAGTTTGTGGTGACCTCCTAGCTCCTAGATGACATGGACTATCTAGATCCATTTCATTCTGGTTTCAAGCCTTGCTTTGGAAGAGGGACAGCTTTAGTTGCCTTGGTGGATGACCTACACAGGGAAATGGACAGGAGGAGTATGTCTCTGTTGGTTCTGTTGGACTTCTTTGTGGCTTTCAGTACCATCAACCATGGTATCTCTGGGCCACCTCAGTGGGATGGGACTTGGAGACACAGTTTTAAAGTGGCTCTGTTACTTTCTGGAGGGAAACACTCAGAAGGTGGTGCTGGAGTACCCCCTATTCACTCCCTGGTCATTGACCTGTGGGGTCCCTAGGTATTATGTTTTGTCCCCCATGCTATTTAATATATATATGAAATTGCTGGGAGAGGTAATCCAGAGTTTTAGGGTGTGGTGTTGTCGATATACAGATGACACCCAACTGTACTTACTATTTTCCACCCCAATTAACGGAGGCTGTCTTGGTAGAGTCTGTCATCAGTAATGGACTGGATGGGGGCAAACAAATTGAAGCTTAATCCACACAAGACATAGATGTTCCTGCTAGAATACTGCACTACATTCTTATAGTGATGCTATTCCACTTTAACTGCTCTGGCTGCCTCCTGTTGCATTCTAGGATTTGCAGTATAAGGAGGGTCATTTAGAATTCTCAGCCAGAGAGCTCTTAGGCTTACTGAACTACAAACCCCAAAATGCAACAGGAGGCAGCCAGAGCAGTAAAAGTGGAATAGCAGCACTATAAGAGTATAGTGTGGCAATGTGGCTGATCTGTCAAAAGGCAGATCAGGGAGTAGGAATTCAGCCTATGTTAGATGGGATTACTCTCCCCATGAAAACACAGGTTCGCAGTTTGGATGTACTCCTAGGCTTATCTTTGAACCTGGAGTCCCAGGTTTCTGGAATGGCTAGGAGTGTTTTTGCACATTTAAAGCTTGTGCTCCAGTTGTGCCCATTTGTTAAGATACCAGATCTGGCCACAGTGGTACATGCCTTACGTACATCCTTTTTGGACTACTGCAATATGCTCCACTTGGGGCTGCCTTTGAAGAGTGTTTAGAAATTTCCACTGGTCCAGAGAGCTGCAGCCAAACTGGCAGGTTACAGAGACCATATTGTGTTCCTGTTAAAACAGCTCCACTGGCTTCCTGTGTGTTTCTAGCTACAATGCAGTGCTGTTATGACCTATAAAGCCCTAAATGGCTCAGGTCCAGGTTATCTGACACATTGTATCTTCCTGTATGTGTCTGCCTTGACCATGAAATCATCAGGAGATACCCTTCTCTCAGTCCCACCACCATTGAAAGCACAGTTGGTGGGGACACTAGAGAGGGACTTCTCAGTGACTGCTCCTAGAATTCTGGAATTCCTTTCCCAAGGAAAGCAGAATGGCCCCCTCCCTGCTGTCCATCCATCAGCAGGCTAAAATCTTTTTAAATAGATTTTTTATCTTTTTAAAAATTGCATTTTATTCTTTTAACTTGAGGTTTGAATTGTTTTACTACCGTGAACAATTTAATCCTATTTTAATGTTCACTTTTTGTATGTTTTCAATTTGTATTGCTCCCAGTTCTGTCCTAATTTGGGGAGGAAAGTAAGATACATGATGATGATGATGATGATGATGATGATGATAATGATGTGCCTTACAATTTCAGTTCTATGGTGAAGTCCCTGAAAACAGAGTGGATGTTATAGTAGCTAACCTGACAGTGACTGATAAGGATCAGCCCCATACTCCTGCCTGGAATGCAATGTACCGAATGACTAGTGGGGATCCTACAGGCCGGTTTACCATTCTTACTGATCCAAACAGCAATGATGGGTTGGTAACTGTTGTGAAGGTAAGTGATAATACAATTTGCCAAATTAAACAGAAGCAGATAAATGGTAGTGAGCTGAATATTAAAAGGCTCCTGCTGTTAAATCCGAAAGACAGATTAGGGGCAGATATTCGAATATATGTATATCCTGCCTCTTTTAAAAAGGTGACATTCATCTTTTAGAAGCTTCCCTACATGCTCTCGTAGTGCCATTCTAGATTATACATTTTTTAAGAACCTGGATAGACTGTTCAAAGGAGTGTATTATCCATTTCTGTTTGCAGGAGATCAGAACTTTTTAAGCAGCTCCAGTCTTCATTCCCAGTATGAAAAGTTCTTTAGGTGATGGTTACTGTCACTGTGCCCCAAAGAAATGGAAATACAAGAAAGATAAAATAATTTCTTCTTTATTTATTTGGAATAGGAACAGGCAACTTTTTGAGTTTCACAGAGTTGTTACTCAAAAAAATGTTCACCCTGAATTTTGTTTAATTTAATAACTTCCATACTCCATACCTCACCCTAAATCCAATGAAAGATGTTTAGCTCACTTCAAGGAGACATTTTAGCATTGTTTCTTGCACAAATCAGATTGATTTATCACACATATACTAAAAGTCCATCAGTTCATTGTGTCTCCTCATCTTTGATCTTGTTTTTTACACTAGCAACTGACTAGGACAGTGCTCATCAATCTGGTGTCCTCCAGGTGTTTTGGACTGCAACTAAAGAAATCTTGGCCATTGGATATGTTGATTGAGGGCTATATAAGTAGTAGTCCAAGAAAATCTGGAGGGCCACCCAAATGGAGGAAACCTGGATTAATGTTTGGATTAGAAGGTGCCATTTGTAAGAGGTTGATATGGGCAAGATCCTGACCTGGAGAGGAAAGTGTAGAACTGATGTATCTCTAGACCTTTCTGGTCTTGTGGTTCTTTCATGTCACAGAATTTTACATTTGCCTGAAATCAATTGTACACTCAGTTATGTTACTTCCCAGTATAGATTTTTCTTAAAAACTAGGTCTTTCTCCTTGACATATAAATTAGATGGTAGGGACATGATTTTAAAAACAAAATAAAAAACATGGATGATAGTGGCTGGACGTAACATCCTGCAAGCTGCTACCCCACAATAGTCCCATCTCTTCCCACAAGCATTTCCTCCTATTTAAGCTCATTGACTGCAAAAAGGTAAGGAAGTACCCATGCCTGCTGATTTGTTTCTTTCACCCCTACAATTAGCGCCCAACAATTTTATGACTCAGACAAAACTGGTTTTAAACTCAAAGGTCTGTTCACATACACCTGAAGTCTTAAGTGGAGCTTCTAAGACCTGTAGTTAGTCTTGATTACTACATTGTTAGTTATACAAATAAGGTATCTGTAGCTAAAGGCAGTAAGCAAATCACAGCAGCACCATTGCTTTTCAGCAGCCTTTTATGAGGGGTAAGGATGCCACCCATGCATGTATGGGTATGATGGGGAAGAAGCCATCTGTGTTGCCCTAAAGAAAAAAGTTTGCAACATGAAGTCTTTTGCATATGTCATCAGCATCCCAGTTTGGTAAACTTTCAACAACTGAGATATTATGAGCACTCATACTTTCAATGCACGTGGATTACCTCTCTGAATAATGTTCCAAATTACCAAAATCAATGGGAAATTAAACAATTTTTCCCACTAGAATGTGAGCTTTGACATAGGAGAGAAAAATGGTCATTCTGTGTGTTTCTAGATTCCAGAATTGCAGTTTCCAAAAGTACCAATTGTATAAAATTCTGCCAGTCAGAAGCATATGATGATGTGCTTTGTACTCATGCACAAATAGTCCACTCATGGTTACAAATTAGAATGCTCTGAAATGGAAAACAAAACAGAGGGAGAAAGCAGACTGGCAGTAAGAACCAGCTTGGGGGTGGTGTGGGGGCATGGTGACCACACACTCCATTTCCACCCCCAACCCAGAGTCATGCCGCCCACCCAGCCAGACACGGGCAGTGTGGGAATGCTCCTGCGGTGCAGCGATTAGACACTGCAAGAGCAGAGAAGAGCCACTGCAGTGGTGAAAGAGAAGCCTTTTTTCCGGTGCAAAAAGAAGCTGCATTTTTTGTGTCGGAAAAATGCTGGATCAGGGCCGCAGCAGTTGCCAAAGCCCCAATCCGGTGCTCAAAGGCGTGGCATTAAGCCGCCCCTTTATGGCCATCTGTTTAGCCCCAGAGATGCTGAAATTAAACCATACCTCTATAAAGAGATGTCAATTAAGGCCTCAACAGTATAATCTACTTGAATCAGCTCAGTTTGTTTCAAATTAAATTCTTTATTTTAAAACTGTCAGAATTGAGGCAAAAAAGGTAAAAGTGGGTAAATAAATTGAATGTAGTAGAAACTCCCCAGAGAAGCACTAAACCCTTATTAGTTCTAATCCAGTTTAATGACTCCTGAAGGAGTTGCATTATATTTGGTAGCCTTTTTTCCAGGGAAGTAGCAGCCCCCAAAAGTCCGAGCACACAAAACTTGTAATAATCAATCATAACCTCCTGTACAGTGCACATAGCTTTAAATTATAACTCCCTAAAGATAGCAGCTACATCAAGAAACTCTGGATTTCCTCTTACATTGAAAGCAAAGGAGGTTGCCCCAGCTAGGCTAGGAAAATCTATGATGTTCATTTTCTCTCTTCGTTTTTTTTTTTTAAGAATACCTAATTTTCTTTATCCCTTGAATATGAAGAAGATTGCAATGTGAACTGAAAGAAAATTATCCACAACCTGTATTGTCCACATTTAATAGGTACAACTATTCCCAGTTAGCAGAGGATCATGTTGCACTTGCTTGCCATATCAGTATTAAAGATGAGGAGCCTAATGTGGGGAAGGGGAAGGGAATGCTAAACTTAAATCAGCACTTACATGGTTCAGTACACAGGATTAAGAATCAGGCATTCGGTAGTCCTGGTCATATATGCACTAATTAATTGGATTGGTTTCCCAAGTTCTTTTCCATCCCAAAGATGGATAATATGTGAATTTGGATAAATTCATACGAAAACCTCATGGGGATAACATTCTCACTCCATTCCAAATGCCAGTACATTTGCTATACAGGAAGGTACTGTGCTTAAAATGTTGTGTGTGTGTTTTTGTTTTGGGGGGGTTTTTTTGGGGGGGGAGGAATTTGTAGACCTTGACTAATGCAGCTAACTTATTTCTCATTTTCTTTCCACTAGCCTATTGATTTTGAGACCAATAGGATGTTTGTACTGACAGTAGCTGCAGAAAACCAAGTGCCTTTGACAAAAGGAATTCAGCATCCTCCTCAGTCAACAGCAACTGTATCCATTACAGTTATTGATGTAAATGAGAGCCCAATTTTTGTCCCAGTCACAAAGCTTGTGCGTCAAGAGGAAGGTCTGCCATCTGGTAATGTCTTAACATCTTTCACTGCTCAGGATCCAGACCGTTACATGCAGCACACCACACTGAGGTAACCCGCCCCCCAAGATTGTGTCTCAAGGAGGCTTACATATGTATGTCTTACTCTTTTGCTTGTCTGTTATCTGTGAGAACCTTCTACCTTTAGTTCCACCCACAGCTTGGAAAAATTACCTTTTGTTCAGAAAGAGTTTGCCTTTGCCTTTCATGGAGATCAAGAGAGTGTGATTTGCCCCAGGCTACCCAGTGGGTTTTCAGGGTGGGAGCAGAGCTTGGAAAAGTTTCTTTTTGTTCAAAAAGAGTTTGCCCTTGCCTTTGACTGAGACCGAGAGAGTGTGATTTGTCCCAGGTGATCCAGTTGGTTTCCAGGGTGGGGGCAGAGCTTGGAAAAGTTACTCTTTTGACTACCAATCTCCAAATCCACCAGCCAGCATAGCCACTACAGTTAGTATTCTTACAGTGATAGTCCAAAAATATAATTATTCCAAGCTCTGCTCCCACTGG
Source organism: Phrynosoma blainvillii (assembly GCA_026167975.1). Classification (NCBI taxonomy): domain Eukaryota; kingdom Metazoa; phylum Chordata; class Lepidosauria; order Squamata; family Phrynosomatidae; genus Phrynosoma; species Phrynosoma blainvillii. The sequence continues at coordinate 70,035,828 of JANUYF010000004.1, forward strand.
GCAACTCACTGAGCAAACCACCTCTGAACATATCTTTTTTTTAAAAAAAATAACTGTCATAAGTTCACCTTAGGGTCGCCATAAGTCGGAAATGATGTGAAGCCCTAAACAACTGCCCCCCCCCCCCCCCCCCCCGAGCCCTGGTTCCTTAGCATTTCCCACAGAGGCACTGAAAAATGCAAAAAGTGAAATTTCCCTGCTGTATTTATCCCAACTTCTCCTTGGGTCAAAACACAGTTGATATGGGGCTGGGGAATGGCATAGCCCAAAGTGCTTCATTTTCACTGCAAGGGCCCCTGTGGTGTCTTGAGCCTGGATGGCATAGCTAGCTCAAAATGGATTAGCTTTAAATAGATGACACATCCTACTAATTAATCTGCCTTCTGTCTAAAGTCTGCTTGAATACCTCATACCTAACTGGGTTGAAATTCTAGGACAGATACGTGAATGTCATTATCTCCAGCCATCCCTAACAGCTGTTTAGTCTGTGCAGCTGAACACTTCCACCCTTCATAGAAAGCTGTGGAAGGGTTTTTAAAGGGAGCCTTTCGTTTTGCCAGCCCCTACCAATGAAATATCTCTTGTGTGACTTACCTTTTATTTCACAAGGCAAGAGAATAAGAGGCAGCATCAGCCCTGGCTATTCTGGTCCTAGACAGAATACCATCATGACACTAGTTCATCAGATCAGATTGTCAAAGAATATTTCAGTAAAGCGGAAAATAAATTATGGGATAGAGATCTGTTCATGCTCCCATTCATTGAAGAAGAAATCTGAACACATTTATAATTACAAAGAAGCATAGTTTAAGTATACTAAACATTCTCCTCTTCTTTCTTTTAAACTGTCTTTTACTTAATATCCTTGCTTTATCCTTTCTCCAGATTCTAGCTCTACCTGTCCTTGCCAGGAACATTGATTCCCATTAACTTCTTAAATCATTATACTGTCTGAATGGGATTCAGTCTGAATGGGTTTCTGTGGTGAAAGGAGGTATTTCAGCACCTCCCATACTGTTTGAAGACTGGAGTTCTTATCACCTTTAAATACTACCCTCAAAGTAGTATTTCTTTTAAAATAGACCCAGGTAGTGTTCTACATGAGATCTACATGTTCAAGACTATAGAAGATTATGCATTGTAATAACTCATTATGCTTATTTTTCAATCAGTAATGTAACACTGCTTGAAAACACTGATGTAAAATGCTTATATGATGCTTATACAGCAAGATTTTAAAATATTCCACAGCATTCACCCAATGCATGTGACTAAGAATACAGAAAAAACAGATTCTGTTCAGCAGCTTCTTGTAGAAGATCTGGTAACTGTGCACATCTTGAGATCAGTGTGTTATGTCTTAGTTCTCTCTTTTGTGTTGCCATGTTTTTATAAAGCACATTGGGAGTTAACCCAGCATTTTATATTAAAATTTTACAGGTACTCAAAACTCTCAGATCCTGCTAACTGGCTGAAGATTGATCCCATAAATGGTCAGATAACAACAATTGGTGTTTTGGACAGAGAGTCACCACATGTCAAACATAACATGTATAATGCTACTTTCCTCGCCTCAGATAATGGTATGTGTCTAATGTCAAAGGTTTGTCATTTGCTTGTTTGAGTTTCATTTTTCACCAAAGAAGCACATTCTGCTATGATCAAGAAGTCTGATAAATGAGTTTTTAAAAGGGGGAGAGCATTACATCACACGTACACTTAAAAAGCCAGTGCCACCGTGCAACAAATATATTTAATAGTAACTTTATTTAAATTGTGGGTAAACACATGGATTAAATATTGCTGTTGACTGTTCCATTTGTATTGAAGTGTTCAAGTTTTTTTAAAAAAAATACATTTGTGTTATCACAGAGCCTTCAGTGGCAATTCCCACCACCATCAGCAATATTTGATTCCCGCCAGAATGAGAGTGAATATTTTTAAAAATCTACAATACATATCAATAAAAAATAAGCTTGACTGTATGGTTGTATACTCGTGGTTTGTATTCTAGTCTTTGACCATTGCTCTGCCTCACTAACTTGTAAGAGGTCAAGAGTAGGTGAAAACATACATTCCTTACAGCTGCATTAAAATTGTCAAAACTGTGTTTCTTTAAAAAAAAATGAGTGGGGCTGCATCTACACTGTAGAAATAATGCAGTTTGACACCACTTTAAGTGCTATAGCTCCATCCTATAGAATCTTGATGTTTGTAGTTTTACAGAGTTTTTAGCCTTTTCTGTCAAATAGTGCTGGTGCCTCACAAAACTACAAATCCTGGGATTCTGTAGGAAGGAGCCATTACAGTTAAAGTGGTGTCAAACTGCATTATATTTACCATGTAGATGCACCCTGGAGCTTATTGTAAAGACATAGAAGAAATGTGCATACTGATTGGCCAAGTTGCCTAATTTCATGAGAGCTGCATGACAATCCACTAAGGTGCCAACAGCCTTTTACACGATCTAGAGATGACATAAAGAGACACTAACCTCTAATAAACAACACTCTCATGTGCAAGAGCAGTAGTCCAGAAAACCTGATTGAAAACAGGATGTTTATTACACTACTTGTTAATTCTTACTTGCCATCAAAATTTACGTTGCATTGCTGCATTTAAAAGCTTACCAGAATGAAGATGAAAAATCCCATCCATGATTTCTTTCTTACCCCACGCCACCTCACTTTCTCCTTTTTTTTCACCTGGGAAAAAATTGAGATTACTGCGTGAATTTTGGAAAACCAAATTTCTTACCCACCCACCCACTGAAAGAAAATGGGTGATGTTAAAAAATAGATACACATACACAGGAATGATACAACAGACCTTTATCTACCAATAAAAAACATAAGTCAAATCTGTTGCACCCCCAGACTCTTACATTAATGTTTTACAGATACTATTTTTAATAAACAACAACAAAAAGAATGATACATTCTCAGTGAGAAATATTTTAGTAAAAAAAGACAACTCAAGGGTCATACTACTCAGTATCTACTGCCTTTCTGAGAGGGCATCTTTCAGTGACCTCTGTGGTTTCCACCTTTGTCAAGATGTGCTCTCTGAAAGAAAGAAAAGAGACAGAAATCATGAGATTATTTTTTTTTCACATTCACAACATATTCAAAATGCCCACAGGTTCTTGTTCATTGTATGAAATCCAAAAGCTGTGTAGGGTAAGGGTGCTATTCTCAACAGTGCTTACCTAAAAATGTTGCTCCCCTTTGGTTGAGAAGCTTATCTCAGAGCAAACAGCTACACATATTGAGGGATGGGAATGGTTGCCCTTCGCCAGCAGTCCCAGTCATATGTCTTAGCCAAAGCAGGATATCTTGTTATTCAGGTGAATGGGGGGGCTCTGCCACCCCTTGCTTCATGTTTGGAGCAACAGCAATAGTAGCAACATGTGGAAGACTATGGGGCTATGCAGACGGGCGACTCTGGGTTGCCCCTGCTAGCAGTGGATTGGGGCTGAGGCAACCGCACGCTGTGGCCCTGATCCTCCCTTTTGTCGTCATAAAAGAGCGGCATAATGCCGCCCTAAAAGCTGGCACTGAGGCTCTTCTGCGCCCTTTTGGCGCAGTGTGTCTGCACGCTGCACTGGGAGGGTGTCTTGACGGGCGCACGTTGGGCTGGGGCTGGGGCGTGCAGCTGCTCCGCCCCAACTCCACCCCCAGGCTGGCCCCTATATTAAGTAGCAATTTTTTCCACTTAACTCAATTTATTTCTAAAAATATATGGATTTTAGTTTTGACCAGTGGATAAGTCAAGGGTAAAACTTAGCAGCATATAACAAATGATGTAAAGGATGAAGAAGAAAAAACTATACCAAAGAACTTAGAAAATTCCAACAGGCATATCTGTTTATGCTCACCCTAAAGGCTGGGTGGATGAGAAAGTAAAGGGTGTTGGTACTTCGTTTAGGTCAGGGGTAGGCAACCTTTCCCCTTTAAGGGCCGAGGGACTTCAGTTCCCAGAAGCCTCAGCCATGTTGGCCAATAGTCCCATGTTGGGCAATAGCTCCTGGGATTCTGGGAACTGAAGTCCCTCGGACCTTAAAGGAGAAAGGTTGCCTACCCCTGGTTTAGGTGCTCTGGGGAGAGATTAAGCTCTCGCTTTTCACCAGGGGTGGTTCCTTTTTTGGTAAGAGTTAAAAGTATAGTACTCACATTTACCTGTAGATAAGTTGATCCAGGTTTTTGGGATCATTTTTGGACTAAAATTTCTAGACTTATACATGAATATATGCAGTATTTCCTTTTTTAATTATAAAATTTAATGAACATGTTAAATTTAAAAATGTAATGAATGCATTGGCTCTTGTCTCAGATTGTCAGTATTACAACCTCAGTGCTGCCCTTCCAGCATCAATATGAACTTATTTCCTGCAATGATAAGTGATTATTTGTTTCCCTCTTTGCTTTCATTAGTTTTGCATTGTTATTCTCAGGGCCTTTCCCTTGCTTTCTCATTATTAGAGGGATCAAATATCTATTACACCCTTACATTCATCTCTATGATCCACACTCTAAGGAACCCTACCCTTGTTAATTTTACCTTGTGGGAGTCTAGTGGTGCTAGAAATACCTTTCTAGTGAGCAAAAGCCGCTCCTTTGTAGGAAGCATAAGGACTGAAACAGAAGGAAGTACTTCAAGTGCTCTTGAGCAGAGTGATTAAACATCATTAAACATCATATCAAATTGACTAACCAAACTTTCAAAGATCTGAAATACATTCTTAAACATAATGTTCTTGTTATTTGGAACAGAAGTGCCTGGAGATTTCAAAATCCTACTCTTGACTCCTATAAAACATACTGACTTACAAGTAAAAATGTTTGGATTTGTATTTTTAAAAAGGTTTAAATATACATAATTCTATTCTTAAATATTTATTCATGAGCATACTTTTGTCACTTGTTCCATTTCTGTGTTTATTAATTTTGAATAGGGCAGTATTGAATCCTTTCATATGAGCATTTTGAGTACAAAATTGAAGCATTTGGGGTCTCCAAAACACTCAAATGTTTATCTTCTGCTCATCATTGCTATAGTAGCAGCTGCTTCAGCACCAGTTTTAGGAGGTTCGCTGCCCAGTAACTCTTAAATGTGAGTGATTCCAGAAATCATGGTGAACATCTGATGATGTCATAACATTAGATTTTTGCCATGCAAGTCACTTTGGAGATTATCGTACTACGCTCTTAAAGCATTGCTATTCCACTTAACTGCTCTGGCTGTCTCCTGTTGCATTCTGGGATTTGCAGTTTAGGAAAGGGCATTTAGAATATTCAGCCAGAGAGCTCTTAGGCCTCACTGAACTGCAAACCCCAAAATGCAACAGGAGGCAGTCAGAGCAGTTAAAGTGGAATAACAATACTTTAAGAGTGTAGTGCGATAATAACATGAAATGCTTGTGTTCCTCCTCTATGTCTTCTCAAAGACAGATCAAAGTGAGTTCCCTGCCCAAGCTCTGAGTGCACACATGGAATGTTGCCCCCAAACCACTTTTGCAGTGTGGTGGAATATTTTGCCAGAAACTTCCTTTCCTTCTTTTCCAGTTTCAGCTCCCAATTTATTTTTATATATCATAGTATTTTAGTTATTCTTTGGATTAAAAAAGAAATGTTCAATAATTAGCTCATATTATCCCCATTTATATACAGTTGTCCCTCCATATTCATGGGGGTTAGGGGCGAAGGACCCTCGTGAATGAAAAATTCGTGAATAACCCCTTCTCCATTACAGAGCAGCAAGAGGGAAATGGAGAAGAGCGCGTACACTTGCCTCTCTTTCCTCTCGCTGTCGCCCTGTAAGTGGCTCAGCTGGCCAGTTATAGAGCAGCAGGGAGGGGATAGAGAGGAGCATGCACGCTTGCTTCTCTTTCCTCTCCTTTCGCAGTTACAAACCTTTGCGATGCTAGCATCCTCATCGGCATAAAAGAAAGATCCCCCTGATTCTTCATCTCCTTCCTCCTTTCCCTCCTCCCCCCTCCTCCAAGCCAGAGAAACTCATACTTTGCCAGAGTTTTTCTGTCCTCCCTCCTCCTCACCCTCCTTCCTGAGCTCTTGGGAACAGTTTCAGAAGCACTGGGAACACTACACTTTCGACCCATGATTACCTTTTGGTTGCAAGAAAGGTGAGGATATACTGCACAGTGAGAAATGAATCACCTGAGTTGAGGTTGTAGGGACAAAAAATGATAGTTGTCTCACTAGCAGCTAGCCTCACTCATGCATTATATGGGCAGGAAAAGAAAGGAGAAGAAGATGGATCCTTCATAGTGATGGCTGCTAACATCAGAGTGAAAGTGAAAGAACTATGGAAACAAAGGGGATGCAGAGTCTGGTAAAGTCGTGAGGGGACGGTGTTGCTTTTTTCTGGCTGGGAGAGAGAGAGAGGAGGAGAAGGATGGAGGGGGAAGGTGGATCTTTCCTAATCAGATTGAAAGAGGAAAGGTTTGAAACAGGAATGCAAATTCTGGCAAAGTACAGGTGGTAAGGTGTGTTTTTTTTTCTGACTTGGTGGAGGAAGGAGGGAAAGGAGAAAGGGTATGAGGGGGATCTTTCTTTTATACCGATGAGCCTACTAGCATCGCAAAGGTTTGGAAATGCAAACTCTGGCAAAGTACTGCAGGGAGGAGTTGGAGAGGAGCACTTGCCTCCCTTTCCTCTCACTGCCACCCTGTAGACAGCTCAACTGGTCCAGTTACAGAGCAGCAAGAAGGGGTTGGAGAGGAATATTTGTGCTCCTCCTCTGATGCCCCAGACAGCTCAGGCAATCTCTCTCAGGAAATGAGAGAAGTGAGCATGATCCCCCATCTTCCTTCCAGTTTCTCAGAGAGCTTGCCTCAGCTGTCTGAGGCATTGGAAGGAAGCTGGAGGACTTACACAAACTGCTCTGCCCCCTCCTCTGATGCCTTACAGAGCTTGAGTGGGAGAGCAGCATGCACACCCATCCCAGCTGCTCCCTCCCTCCCTGGGCTTCTCCTGCTCCAAGGAAAAAGCCCGGGAGGGAGGAGGAGGGGGGTGCGCATGCACGTGACAGCCTTGATGTCACAAATGATGAAAACTGAGCATTGCCAAAGCTAGGGGTTGGCAACTTTTTTTGACAACAGGCTGAGGGGGGGAAATGGCGCTGGGGGCCAGTTTGCGCATGCGTACCCCCCCCCCCCCCGCGTGCGCGTGCCACCATTTTAAAAAACAAAATGGCAGCCCTTCCCCACATCGCGCATGCGCATGACGGTGGGGGCCCCCCAGGAGGGCTCCCTCGACCATGGCGGGCCTCCGAGAGGCCTGGCACCGCCACGGGGGTCCTCCGGGGCGCCGTTTTGGAATCCAAAATGGCGCCCCGGAGGACCCCCACGGCTGCGAAAGGCGGTGGCAACGGCGGCAGGACCAGGCAGGGACTGGTCCGAAGGCCTCCGCAGGCCGCACCCAGCCCGCAGGTTGCCAACCCCTGGCCAAAGCCGTGAGTACAGAGGGACAACTGTATTCACTTGTAATTTGTGTGGTAATATTAACGCATTAAAGTCTGCAATCCCTATTGTACAATAAAATATTGTATTACTGTCTCTTGTTCTTTAAGGAATCCCCCCAATGAGTGGCACTGGTACACTTCAAATATATCTGCTTGACATCAATGATAATGCTCCCCAAGTGGATCCTCAAGAAGCTACAGCTTGTGAAACATTACAGCCCAATGCAACGAACATCACAGCAATAGATGGTGACATTGATCCCAATGCTGGACCATTTGCCTTTGAGCTGCCAAATACTCCACCCAGCGTTAAGAGAAACTGGACCATTATTCGTATTAGTGGTAATATGCTTTTTTAAAAAAAGATGAACAACTGTTTCCATCTTTGTGTAGTTATTTATTCAATAGCTACATCACTACCTGCAGTAACTAACGTTTTAGAGTAAATGGAAATTAAGGCTGGATTAAATTACAGTTTGGCAGTGTGGTGTCAAACTCTTGATTCAGTTTTGTTCCCACCCACCTCATAAATTCAAATAATTCAGACAATATAAGGTGACTTCTGACATCAGGGAGTTTGATTCAAGAGGCTGGAATAAACATTTCTCTGCATTCTTTACATGCCTGTAACTTAATGGAAATTTGAGCATCACTCCCTCTGTAATACAAGTAATGTATCTCTAATACATTCTCAAGTGACATGAGGTACAAGCTTTGTAAGTAATCCTTGAACAAAAACTTTTCCAATTCTTTCATGACTACCTAAGCAAAGCATATCTTTATACTTCATTTTTTTTATTTTATTTTATTCAGGTGATCGTGCCCAGTTGGCCTTAAAAATAAAATTCCTCGAGGCTGGAATCTATGATGTCCCGATAATAATAACAGATTCCGGAAATCCTCCCATGTCCAGCACTTCTATTCTGAAAGTGAAGGTCTGCCAATGTGATTTAAATGGAGACTGTACTGATGCAGACAGGATCGTAGGCGCAGGATTGGGTACAGGTGCCATCATTGCAATTCTCCTCTGCATCATCATATTACTCAGTAAGTTTTCTAATCATTTTTACTGTGGTATATACAGTGGTGTCACCTCAAAATATGTCCCTAAAGGCATATATTTCAACAGATATGCTTACAAAAGGATAGGTTCCTGCTTTGTGATAGGGGAGCCACCAATGACAGATTGTAGGGTGACAAAAGAGCATGCTACAGCCCCCTGTGGCAAACCCATGAACCACTTTATGGGTATATTCTGATATAAATGTTCTCCTTTTCTTCACCTGCTTTTCACTTTCTGTCACACACTGCTGCAAGCAAGAGAGATGGCGTCTGCATATCTTCAAGGAGGGGGAAAGTATGTCGTGTTTTTCATCACAACTGTGCTCAAAGGGTGGGTAGACAAGAAGTAAAATCAAATTCAAACAATAAATGAGTACCAGTTCTGAGAAAAGAGCATGATACAAATAAATGTAATTTTGTTGTTAACTGCCCTTGAGCCGATCTCGACTCATGACGACCCTATGGATGAGACATCTCTAAGACCCTTTGTTCTCCACTACTCTGCTTAATACCTGCAATCCCATACTTGTGACCTCCTTAATAGAATCCATCCATCTAGCATGTGGCCTTCCTCTCTTCCTACCCCCCCCCCACCTTTCCTAGCATTAATGTCTTTTCCTCTCTTCTCATGATGTGTCCAAAGTACGACAGTCTAAAGTTTGGTCATCTTGGCTTTCAGGGAGGTTTCTGGCTTGATCTGCTCTAGGACCCATTTGTTTCTCCTTTTGGCTGTCCATGGGATTCTCAGCACTCTTCTTCAGCACCTCATCTCAAATGAATTGATTTTCTTCCTATCATCTTTCTTTAACTGTCCGGCTTTCACATCACTATATGGTAATAGGGAATACGATAGCTTGTATGAATTTAACTTTTGTTCTGAGTTATAAATCTTTAAATTTTAGAATGTTTTCTAGTTCTTTCATAGCCACTCTCCCCATTCTTAATCTTCTTCTGATTTCCTGACTGCAGTCCCCATTTCTATCAATGTTTGATCCCAGGTATGGGAATTCTTTTACTATTTCTATTTCTTCATGGTCTAGGTTGAACTTGTGGTCATTATTTTTGTTTTCTTTATGTTCAACATTAAGCCTGCCTGAGCACTTTCCTCTTTGATCTTCCTTAGTAGGTGTTCCAGGTCTGTGAGGTTTTCTGCTAGTATTATGGTGTCATCTGCATATCTTAGATTGTTGATATTCCTTCCTCCTATTTTCACTCCTCATTCTTCTGTGTCCAAGCCTGCTTTTCTTATAATATGTTCTGCATACAAGTTGAAGAGATGGTGAAAGTATGCAACCTTGTCTGACTCCTTGGCAATTGGGAACCATTCTGTTTCTCTGTGTTCTCTTCTGACAGTAGCCTCTTGTCCTGAGTACAGATTCCTCATCAGAACTATCAGATGAGTTGGCACTCCCATGTTTTTAAGGGCATTCATAGCCTTTCATGATTTATGCAGTCAAAGGCTTTTCTATAGTCTATGAAGCACATGCTGATTTTCTTTTGGAATTCCCTGGTGTGCTCCATTAGCCTTCGTACGTTCGCAGTGTGGTCCCTTGTGCCTCTTCCTTTCCTGAACCCTGCTTGGATCCCTGATTTCTCTCTCCATGTATGGTTGGAGTCTGTGTTGCAGAATTTTGAGCATGATTTTGCTTGCGTGGGAGATCAGTGCTATGGTCATATAGCTGCAGTCTCTTGTGTCTCTCTTTTTGTGGATGGGGATGTCTAATGAATTAACATAATTCAGGACCAAGAAGGAATAAAAAGATGTTGGATGCAATACACAGAAGAAGTATACAAAAGAGATGACAAAATGAAGGACACATGGACGACCAATGCAGAGAAATAGAAAACAACAGCAAAAAGGGAAGAAAGAGAGACCTATTCCACAAGATTCGAGAAATCAAGGGAAAGTTCAAACCAAGAGTAGGGACACTCTATGACAATAAAAATAACATAATTCAAGACCAAGAAGACGATGGCTGCAATACACAGAAAGTTATATAAAAGAAATGACAACATGAAGGACACACAGAACGAAGAGCCGTATGAAAATGAACCCCAAATTCTAAAAAGTGAGGTGGAAACTGCAATAAGAGAAATAGCGAAAAACAAATCACCAGGAACAGATGATATTCCAATTGAACTGCTGCAGTCCATATTGACAGAGTCAATTCTAGTGCTAACCAATAAATAAATAAAAATAAATCAAAAACAGCAAATGCACATCAGGCATTTAAATCCCTTCAGAACAGCCTTGTATCTTTCTTCTTCTTGCCTTGAATCCTATGAAGGGAGAAAGGTGGTATATAAATTAAATAAATAAATAGATTTGTGTAAGGATGAACATCGGCTGTTAGTAGAAAAGCTTGGTGAAACTGGAAGAATTTACCATAACTGAATATTTAAAATGGGTAAGAATCATATGTTGTTAGACTGCAACTCCCATCATTCCTCACCACTGGCTGTACTTAATAGGGCTACATGGGTTTGTAATTCAGTAATACCTGTGGGGCGTGCTTTGCTGTAGTGAGTTTCATTTGAAGGGCTATTTGATCCCCAGCACTGGTTTAAAAACATAAAGAGTCATAGATGGCTGCCCTTTTAAAAAATGAACCCCCTCACTGCAACATTGCAGGATAAAAGGCAGCACTCTAGACATGTCCTCTCTGAGCCCTCCATCAGAGTTCATTACTAAATAGAATTTCTTGAGGATAGATTAAAAATAAGAAGGTCCCTACAGGAACTAGTGCTGGGCATGTGAAAGCATAGGCCATATATGCAGCACCATTAATTGAGATTGGAAGCAAAACTTGTTTGCAATTCTGTATCTGTTGTATGGGTGTTGTTGTTTTTTTCATTTTCTTATGCTGATTTGTTCTTTTTTGTATTGTTTTATGTATTTATTGCATAATAGTATTGCTTTTATTTTTCAACTTTGACCCACCCAAGACAATGTGTTCAAAGCACAGGGGGGGAAAAACAAAGTAAGGGTGGGACAACTGAGCTAAAATAGATGTGATCGTGGTACTGTAATGTGTACCTTACAATTTGCTATATTTGACAACTTGGTGGTTCCATTCTGAACTGCTGTGTAGCTTCTGAACTGCTTTTATGGGCACTGTAGCATGACATTTCTGCTAAAGAAATGCTGGATAGTTGGTTAACCTATTGTAAATGATTCCTTTACAGTAGACAGGGTTCAGAATTTTGCATCTTGCCTCTGAGCATTTAGACTTTACAAAGATGTTTGCATATAACCTCCCACACACACACACAATTTATCTGTTTGTGTCTTTGAAACACACGTAGGAAGTGATAATGAATAATCGAGACTTAATATTTAATGTGTTATTTTAAAAGAAGTAGCAATGTGAGGAGGAGCTAATGTTCTCTGCCTTTCCTTGTTCTAATCCATCTCATGTAGTTCTAGTGCTTATGTTTGTGGTTTGGATGAAACGTCGTGATAAGGAGCGTCAAGCCAAACAGTTGCTCATTGACCCTGAAGATGATGTAAGGGACAATATATTGAAGTATGATGAAGAAGGTGGTGGAGAAGAAGACCAGGTGAGAAACACCTTCTTACCAATGGGTAATATACACTGAGAAAACAACAAAGCAGTGTAATCTTCATTCCATTCAATTGTTTTTCATACCTAATGGTATGACATTTAAAATGTACTAGCAATGGTACTGTTGCTGCCTGAAGAGATTGCAGTCTTTCTCTGTAAGGAAAAGGACAGGCCTATTGATTCCTTCCACTAGCTTAGCCCACCTTTCTTGCAAACACCATTTGATCTTTTTGGAGGCAGGCATACTCTTTAAATAACAGTTAAAGTTGGCTGCAGAACACTTGGGAGTACTAAATGGGGATAATAAGTTCACTCTACCTCATATCCTTCACTAGTATAATAACAGACAAAGTTGCTTGTTTTCAGAGATGGTGAAGAGCCATAAAAGCCACATGGGAAGATGGTCACTAGGAGGAATAATGCATTTTGCCTTCAAATTGAGGCTTCTGTTAGCACTTAGCATAATACATGTGCTGAATGAAAAATCAGAAAATGAGTCACAGCAGTGGGAAGAAGCAAACTTTGCCTTCCATTTACTTCTTTTTCATTGAACATAAGTAGCAAATTACATCTAAAGGCAATAATTTGTAACAAACAATAGTGGACAGTGGACTATTAACTGCATGATATTTGGCCCATATTAAAATCATTTTTCAGGTTTTGGTTTCTAAACATATGTTCAGTCTCATTTGGTAGAGTAAGTATATCAGACCTGATACTGGAATATATCCATAAGTAAGTGTCAAGTGCATATCATTGACATCTCAATGTCAATTAGCAGAAACCATATCAGAATACATTAATAGAATGCTTATTACTAGAAATGTATCAGACTAAATCTTAACATTGAAAAACTCTGAAGCTTGAGCAATGCAGGTGTGCAGAAGTTGAGTGCTCAAGCTTTAAAACAAAACACCCACAGCCATCCAAAATGAAAGCAGCGGGCTGTGTCATTTCTCCTTTTCTTGCCAGCAGGGGGCATCTGCCACATCAACAATAGCTGCTTCTGCAACAGTAAGAGAAAGAGACTGAGTAGGATGCTGAATAGTGTTGTGAGTAAAGAGAGGTGTACGGAGGTCAGAAAACTGTAGGAGGGGCTGTGTGTCTGTTTAAATGAATGTGTATTTATTTGTACCTATGTACAAATTTGCATGGGGGGAGAGTTTGTGTGTGTGTATGAGTGTGTATATGGGTGTGGATGAAATATGAATGGCTGTACATATGCATGAGGTTGTTGGGAAAGCTCTGCCTTTGAAATACCCTTACAACTTCAAGATGCATACTTCTGCACCTGAACTTTTTCCCCTTGTTTCCAAAAAAGAAGGTTCAAGAAATTGTTTTGGAATTTACTCCCATGGAAGTGTGTAAAGTGTTGAATCTCATGGAGACTATGTAGGAAAAAGCAACTTGAGCTGTTCAGCTAAATCAGTGCCAAACTTCAATCCTTCAAATCTATCGGTCCTATTTTGTTCATTTTCTGATTACCAGCACCTAGATCTTTACACTTAATATTTTAAGAAAAAAATAGTATAAAATGTAATAAGCAAAACACAGATTTGTAAATCATTGAAATACTAGGCACTGTTCTGCAAATAACTGTAGTAACACATACAAGGCAAAGTATTCTGAAGGCAAAATTATGGTTAGAATTACAAATTGGAATTATTAAATGGCCTTCATTTATCTTTGCTTATTGAGCAAAAAGAACACTAAAGCTTTGGTTCTCAGATGCCTAGCCTGAGTAAATGTATGGGGGTTGCAGACTGCCAGAAATAGTGCAAATTGAGTCCACTTTTAGGGTTAGGGTTAGGGTTAGGGAATAATGGGAACTGTATTTTATTGTGGCACCAGAGCTCTCTGACAGAGAAGGCTCAATGTCTCAGAAAAAAAACCAATTCCCATGATCCCTTAGCACTAATCCTAACCCTAAAAGTGGACTCAATTTGCACTATTTCTGGCAGTCTGCAACCCCAGTATGTGTGCTTGTATAATTCGAATAATATGCTGTAGAACACGTAGCTATAGAATTCTGATTTTGGTTTATCTTTTCTGAGCACTAAAACATTTTTTTTAAATATACTGATTTATTTAGGAGGAATTTTTAAGGTACTCAGAATGGATATGTTTCTGTTTACCTCTAGATAGGTAGCTTTGCAACTGTAAGCAGACGATAACTATTTATTTTATCAATATGCACCTTTGCTAATACAATCTTCCAAAAACATCAGGACTCAACAAGCAATAAGGTTTACTAAAGACACCATACATTCCATCTTTTTTAAAAAGAAAAACAGCACACATAAACAGAACAATCAAACAAAACCTGTATCTTTTGTGACACACTAAGGTTATGTCCTCAAAGCTCTTAATTATTGTGTATTTTAACAGCACAGCATCATTCCTAATGTTTCTTCTTCTTTAAAGGAGATCAATTCTCTAAAATCTATTGAAATTTTCTGGTATGTTGAGCTATATCATTATTCCCAAAAATTGCTTTTGCAGCCAGATTCTATGCTTACTCAGACATAAGTTCTACTGAATTCAGTATGATTCACCTCCAAGTAAACGTGCATAATATTTCAGCCACATGTATTCTTGGTAGTATGAAGTACTTGAATGGCATATGTTAATTTATTCCAGCCCTCTCAAGTAGAGAAGTGCAAACAATGTCAGGTAGACAAAATGTGAAGTAATATGCTGGCAAACCTTTGCATGATTTTACAGGTTTATTACCTGAAGAATTAGATATACTTACTCTATGAGATTAGTGTGAAGTTTGAAAAATCCCTAGCTTATTAGACTATCAACATTGAATTTGCCTTTAAAGATGTTTTTCATACAAGATCCTCATTTGCATCCACATGAACGAAAATGTTTCTGCAGTGATCTTGTCACTCATTATTTGAGATGTTTTCAGACATGCTTACAGTTTGTAACTGCAGTTCGTGCCATCTAAATAAATTAGAACGTAAAGCTGGCTAATAGATTCTGCCTTGTCTGAAAGCTGAAGGTAGTTTCCAGTTCAAGTCGTGACTTTCCAGTTTGTTTTTCATTTGCTTGAAAGAAGAGTGAAGTGATTGCATGTGGGTGTATGAAACTTGTTCATATCTCAGCTTGTTAAGAAGAGATTTGATCATTGGAACATGGCCAGTGTAGTCTAATTATGGACATTTCCAAGAATCTAATTAGAAACCTAGCAGTGCTATCACAAAAGAAATAATACATAGCACTAGTAGGGATTTGAACAAGTTTTTCAGTAACCTCTAGGCAAACCAATATATAGTCAGCCCTTCACGGGGGATCTGTTCAGGACCCCCCCCCCCCGCAAAAATTGAGATTTGCCACTGTTCAAGCCCCATGCCCCATTGATTTTAACAGATATTGTCCCTCCGTGAATATGCAAAACCACAGACTTCAAGTCTGCGAGAACAGAGGGGCAACTTACAAAACTGTGCATAAACAGGACTCAACAAGGAAACCATCAGGATCACTTTTGAAAAGGATAAAGACATCCCTTATTCTCCCATCTACCTGGCAGACTTTATACACAGTTGTTTTTTTTAATTGCCTTCAGTTCCCTTGTGACTTTTGACTTGGCAAAACCAACCAACCAATCAAAAGACTTCTAGGCAGAATATGCACTGCATAAGCAGCACAAAGCTAAATTCAAAGCATGGTTCAGTGATGTTATTTGAATTAAAGCCACTTTATGTAATTTTTGTGTTTAAGAAATTGCATCATTCTGCTTATATTTATTATAAAGCATTTATCTAGATCAGGGATGGACCACTGCATGGGGCCATGGGCTAATTTTCAGGGTCCACACAAACAGCTGATAGGGGTCGAAATACCTCTGTTTTATCTGCAGTTCTTCTCAATAGGGTGACAGGAAGCAACATTGGGAGGGCCGTTTTGAGAGAGACTGAAGAGAAGAATGGAGATATTTGTGGATAGTAGGGGATTCTGAGCTGACTATGGATGTCATGGGGGTATTTTCATGTGCTTTTACATGTTTGATGGATTTCTGCATGGTTTTGGGGGCAAAAAGTGCCTTAGAATTGTTCCAGTTGATTTCTTTAAAAATGAGCAGGGGAGAGACTCATTTGAAAGATCAGTGGGAAAATTGAGAGGCCAGAAAAGTGAGGTCAAAAACTGCATGGAGGCTACCATTTGCCCATACTTTATAAAGGACCACATGAAGCCTTATTAAGGCAAGTACAACAATCAGGATGAGCACACCCATGACCATCCACATGGTTGATCTGACTAACTTCAATAATGTTCAGTTGCATTTGTATCTGGTTTTGCTGAAAAAAGCTCCCAGGGAAACCTGGCCTGGCCTATGATCTTATACCTATAAACATTCAAATTGTTTTAAATCGTTCACCCTTACAAACACATGGGTTTGCTGTTCTTTGAAGGTTTATATAAAGTCTGTTGAATTTGTCCTTGTTTATGTCCCAGAATGAGAATGTCTGGGATTTTATTTAAGTTTGGACACA
Organism: Phrynosoma blainvillii; assembly: GCA_026167975.1. Lineage (NCBI taxonomy): Eukaryota > Metazoa > Chordata > Lepidosauria > Squamata > Phrynosomatidae > Phrynosoma > Phrynosoma blainvillii. Next base: position 70,052,440 of record JANUYF010000004.1, read on the forward strand.
AAGAGTTTCTTATTGTCACCTTTCTGCATATTGTAAATCATCACTCTACTAGACAAATTGTTTGGTCACAGATGAATGCTACTTCTGAATCTGTTTCACAGTGGAAAATGGATGAGGTGTACCATAAAGCAGCCAACTGGAATGACATTGTAAATAGAGAGAGGGGCACTATAGAAGCAATAAACATTTTTATTTCACTCTAAACAGGATGGAAGATAATTCAAGAAACATCCTGAATTGGTTTTATACTTTTCAGTTTATCTTGTTTTATTTTTTTAAAAAGAAGTTTATTATTGTAAATATTAAAACATTCCAAACAACTCAAATTAACAACCATATTAAAACATTACACCAGACAATTACACAATACAGGTAATAACAAAAATCATTCTTCCTTCTCTCCCTACCTCTCTTTCCTTTACTCTCTTTCATTATCTCTCTTTCCTTAACTCTCTTTCCCCTTCACCTCTCCTTCTATCTTGTTTTAGAGAAATGGGAAATGTTCCCATTTGATTTGATTTGATTTTTGTATTACTTATTACTTATTTTGTATTACTTACAGGACTATGATTTAAGTCAACTCCAGCAGCCTGATACTATAGAACCAGATGCCATCAAACCTGTTGGAATAAGACGACTTGATGAAAGACCTATCCATGCAGAACCTCAGTATCCAGTCAGATCAGCGGCTCCTCATCCTGGGGATATTGGGGACTTCATTAATGAGGTAAAATGGGTGTAAGAGAAGTAGAAGAGGGGGGAAAGATTCATTTTAGCAACTGTAAGAAGCTATCTGTGCAGATAATGAACAGCGTTTACATCCAAAGAATATCAATTTTTAAATTTGCTTGTACAATTAAAATTATCAGGGATGATAGACATAAATATGGCTTTTTTAAACACAAGAAAACTTAATTAAATTATTTAAAAAGAAAAAGGGGAATGCATCAATTAACTTTTGTGCATTGGTATTAATTAGATCCATAATATATTATCAGTGTTAACCACAATATCGCCAAGAGGGATTATTCACATAATAAATATACTAACAAAGTGATAGTTTTGCCTAAATTTATGTATTAATTCTAATTCATAATAGGGAAATGCATTTTGATTTTCCTTGCACATAACCTTTTGAATCTCCAAAACAGCAGAAATTCAATACCACTAATAAGACTGAAAGAGTTCCATCAATTAAGATTAGAGAGAGGGCAGCAAAATTAATGCTATTGAGTTTTACATGCCTTTGTGCATTAAAACTTGCCCAGGATATAGGTCTGCAGAGGCAACACGATGTAGGATTACCAGTGTTTCCCATTCTTTTTATGATGCTTTTACCATTGACCAATTTTTATGGTGTGTGTAAAGGCCTACTTTAATGGGATTTAAAGAGGTAGGCTTTTATTTCTACTTTGTGTATATCACACTGGAAATTATAATAATATTGAACAGAAGAGGAGAAATGAATATAAATTAAAATATAAAACTAAAGTACAGTCAGCCCTCTGTATCCATGGATACTTTATTCACGGATTCAACCATTCATGGTTTGAAAATATTTAAATATATGTATAAATTCCAAAAAGCAAACTTGCTTTTGCTATTTTATGTAAGGGATACTATTGTACTATGCCACTGTATTTAATAGCAGCATCCACAAATTTTGGTATCTATGAGGGGTCCTGGAACCAAACCCCAGTGAATACCAAGGGCCCACCTTATTTAACTATTGCAGTAATAGATGGTACTCTATATTTCTTAATTAATACTTGAATGATGGCTAGTCTACTTGTAAGTGTATTATGTGCTTTGCTGCGAATTTTTGCACATTCGTCTCAGTGGTTAATTGTCTTCACTTTCCTGCGCAAATTCAAATTCACATCTGTTTACATGTATCTGCTGAAAATGCTCAGCCCCCCAAATCCATGTGAAGCAGGTGGACAGCCACCCGTGCAATAATGTACATCTCTGCAGATAATCTGTTAACACAAAGCATTTTTCTGTGGAGTTTAAGGTTTTTTTCAATAAATCACAAAAGCCTGAATCATTGTGAATCGCATGTGGCTTGTTCTCATCCTATTCAACTGGAATGAGGAGTATCATGTAGACTAGCCCTGAGTAACGTACAGCACAGGATAAGAAGTGGAGCATAAATAAAAGCAAAATTCTGTGGAAAAATCATGTAGTTGGTCTTCAGTTGTGTTTCTACCATACATTCCAGATGCACAAAAGCATCTTGCAAAAAGCATGCAGTATACAAAATGATGGGACAGGATAGGGTGGAAAATCCACCTCCCTGGGGACAGGGTATTTTATCTCTGGAGTATTTCAAGGGAGAGAAGGCAGGCCATCTCCATCAGGCCTAGTCTGAACAAGAAGAAGGGCCCTCCCTCCATCCACCATCATTGAGGGAGAGAAGGCAAGCCAGCTCCATCGGGCCTAGCCTGAACAAGAAGAAGGGCCCTCCCTCCAGTCCATCTGCCTTGGTCCAGGCTTTAGAGGAAGAGAAGATCTGCTGGACCTATTCCCCTTCCCCACCACCATTCTCTTCTCCTTTTGTGTCTTGTCTTTTTAGTTTGTAAGCCTGAGGGCAGGGAACCATCTAATTAATCCATTTGTAAGCCGGTCTGATAGCCTTTTGGCTGAAGAGTGGGGTATAAATACTTCAGAATTAATTAAAATTAATTAATTTCTGTTTCTGTCATTATCTGGGATTGGGAATCTATAGACCATATCCTTGAAATTTGGAAGATACTAAAGATGGATCTATGATCCATCTGTTGTCAACCTCCCTTCCAGACGGTCTTAATTCTCCTTGGCCTGCCTTTTACTACTAATGTTTAAATAAAAATAATAAGACTGAAAATCGCTACCTGCCAAAATAGCTACCTGCCAAACTGTAGAACCTGAGTTGTTGCAAAGAGTTAATAGGGGCTGGAGCTCCTAGTCAGAACATATGTTCTTAGTGCACAAGCCTCTGTTTCAGTCTCCAGTATCTCCAGCATTTATTTATCTATTATTTATTTATTTATGTATTTTTAAAAGAATCAGGTTACAAGCAATATTAAATATCTGTACCCAAGACCCTGAAATTCCTAGCCAGAGTGGATGATACTAGACCATGTAGCCAAGTATTGCATACTACTGAAAGGCAGCTTCCAACCTGTTATGCCAAAAGCAGAACTGTCTATTCTACCAGTTCCTCACAAACTACATTAAACTACAAACAAAGAATAAGTGCTCATTTTATATGTGTTTGCAGAGCAAAGAACTTTATGTTTCAAGAGAATTTTTGTAACGAGTGGGATTCAGACATACACTTTCTACCTGCCAAACTACAAATGAGAAGTCTAGTGATCTTGCCAGTATTTTTCTGATCCCGCGGGCTCAAAATATGAATCACACACAGTAGCAACATTAAACCAGTCAGATCAGATCAATTGTATTTTCTTTGGTAAATACAGTTTTGCATATAAGCTTAACATTTATAGCCTTTACCTTGTACTGAAGGTTGTTTTGGTTACAACAAACTAAAAAGGTTGTTTCACTTGCAGACTATTCCTTTTCAAGGGTGTTTTATGTTTTAGCAGTCAAATCATGAAAAAAATAGGCTGTCATTTTATAGTATTCCAAAGATAACATTTGGGTACTAAATTAAGCTATTTAGGATATGAAATGGACAAATATTTACCATTGCTGTAAATGCAGATTTTAAAATTATTTTAGCCAAGATATTGTGACTGTATAAAACTACCTTTAAGGGCCTCTTTTGCAGCAAACAGTTTGCACATTAAGTGCAGCCTCTGGAACATTGAATTTTTCATTGCAGCTTTATCTTGTAAACTCAGTGGCACCAGGAGGTTTATATCATCCACTGACAGCTAAGAAAATCTTAACTCCTAGCTTGAAAAGACTTAAAGATTGCTCACTCCATTCTTAATGTAGATGATTGACCCAGAACAGCACATTTGCTGCCTTAGAAAGGATGCATCTTTTTGCTAAAGCCTTAAACTACCATCCTAGAGCCAGGTACACAAGCTAGCTACCCTTACTGATAGTCTTGAAAGCAGAATTGAAATGACAGCTTGCACTCTAGGACAGCACTACAGCATATATTTACAAAGCTGCTGTAATGTGTGCTAGAATTCCTTACAGGGACCATCTGAGTGGTGGAAAGAATGGAAACTATTCCTACTTTTTGTTCATCAAACATAACATGCATTTGTGGTTGTGTTTTAAAAACAAATGTGTTAGGGATGGGTAGCTAGATTGGTTGGCTGGTTTTTTTGTTTGATTTGTCGTTGAGGTTTTCTTTTAGATTTGGCCAGCTGAAGTTTTCAGCCTCTTTTTTATCTGTCAGTTTCAGGCAAAGGAAATAACCAAAGCTGTTATTTAATGAAGGTCTTCATGCCAGCTACTAATACTAAGCTCTGTGCTAACTTAAAATAGGTCCAAAAATGAGCTGATGCTGTTTGTGGCCCAAATGCATTTTTACAGGGTTTCTTTGCTGAGGCTGTTCTTGATTTACAGTCATGCAAAATGGGTACTTAATCCTACCTGCACAGGTGGAAAACATCTTCAATCTTTAATATATTTCCTTTCCAACATTTACAAGTAAAAGCAAGCAAATGACTGTAGCTCTTCCTACACTTCAGTTGTACCAGGCCTCCTGATGACTTAACCTGCCTCCCTATGAGTTCATCACACATCTGCTGTTGTTGCTGAATCTGCACAATAGCACTGACCCATCCAAATTTTACTGATGTGCATGTCATTCTAATATTTGATCACTTCATTTGAATGCCTTGGTGTATTTGAGTAGGTTTTAAACAGATTAATTCATTTGGAGCAACCATGCAAGTTTTGTACACTGAGTCTGAAAGGACTTTGTTCTCTATATATAGGATATTTGAATCAGCTCATTTGAGATTTGTGCACGTTGTACTTTTATTACTAATATAGGCCAGCACATATGTGACTACATTTACATGATCAAAAGCAAGTAGTTGCTAAAAGTTATTTCTATTGGTCATATACTTAAGAGTTTTTCTCAGTTTTCTCCTACAAGGAAGGATTATCACATTCAGAGAAATGATATTTCACTATTCCTCTTTATCCAAATGTAATCGCAGTTGTAGAAGTGAGTTGAGACTAGTTTTGCTGTCTTTCCTCTTCATGATGCCCTCTTCTTTTTCTCTCTTCTGTCTTAGGGACTTAAAGCAGCAGACAATGACCCTACAGCACCACCTTATGACTCCCTCCTAGTCTTTGACTATGAGGGGAGTGGTTCAACTGCTGGATCACTGAGTTCCCTCAACTCTTCAAGTAGTGGTGGAGAGCAAGACTATGACTACCTAAATGACTGGGGCCCACGTTTCAAGAAACTTGCTGATATGTATGGGGGAGGCGATGACTGAATGCCAAGGTGGTCAGCGTTGCTTTTGGACAAGTACAAACCTTTCCACTGGTATTCCCAACAAGCGTACAGAACCTAGGCTTTAACTTTGTAGTCTACTAGCACAAGTGCTTGCTGAAGGCTTCGGCATAGGCTGCAAACCTGTTTGGGCTCACTGGGAATATCAGTCATCCAATGCTGTTTGGAAAAAAAGGAAAACAAACAATTGAGCTCAGTTACACTTGAATTTTACAGTACAGAAGCACTGGGATTTTATGTGCCTTTTTGTACCTTTTTCAGATTGGAATTAGTTTTATGTTTAAGGCTTTAAATGGTACTGATTTATGAAAAGATGAGACAAAAACCACATCGGGGTGGGGAGAAAGTTCAGTCACCACTATGCTTCAACATGCTTTTGTTACATTGCATTGCTTTTATTAAAATAAGGAAATTGAAAACAAAAAAAAACCTCATGGGGAAATTTTGTTATTGGGGGAGGTGAGGGGAAAGGCCATGAAAAGAAAAAAATGTACAATACTTCTAGTTTTAGATGCTAGGGTTTTTCACTAAAATTCTAAAACTTATGCAGCTGGTTGCAAATAAAAGGAGTTTTCATATCACCAGTTTGTAGCAGAACTGATTTTCTTTTCATACAATAGAATGTTAGACACATTTTGGTCTTAATCCATATACACATTTTTAAAGCATTTTCCAGTACTTTTTTTCCCACTTCACTGTAAAAAATGTATGTGTACATAATGTTTTATTGGCATAGTCTATGGAGAAGTGCAGAGACTTCCAAACATGTGTATGTATTATTTGGACTATGGATTCAGGTTTTTGCATGTTTATATCTTTTGTTATGGATAAAGTATTTACAAACAGGTTGCAGACAAGTAACATTGATTCAGTTGTTGAGCTGTAGTTAGAGTACTCAAGGTTTGGATTTTTTTAATTATTTTGTTTTTGTTTTTTATTTGTTTTGGGGAGGGAAAAAAGTTCTTAGCACAAATGTTTTACATAATTTGTACCAAAAAACAAAAACAAAAATAAAGACAGAGAGAGGGGGAGAGTAAGCTCAAGGGGTAGACTATTATTACTGGCTCAAGTAATTACCCAGTATGTTAAAAAGAGCTTTTAAACCAGAGAGATGTCTGACAACAGCTTTGCCTCTGTATTATGTACCAGAATATAAATGATACACCCCTGACCCCAATGTTCTGAATAAAATGCTAATTTTGGATCTTGTGACTGGATTGAATTTCTTTCACTTGAACAAAATAAATTTCAATTAAAATAGAAAACTGTTCCTAAAACTCCTTCAGAAGAACATTAAAAATTCTTAGTACATTTTTTGCACTTGTGTCCCATAATCCAATATATCTCTTGTTGATGTGATGACATACGATGGTACAGAGGGGTTGTGTGAACCCTTCTGAAGGGGATGCATCACTGCACACAACCTTTTGCAAGCAGAGATTTGATTAGAGTAGGACAGGAAGCAGAGACATGAGCAGATGGGCACTGAGCTATGGTTACAGTTGTCATAAAATTAGACCACACCTCTTAACATAAAACCCATTGGGAATATTGTAGAGGTACAAGCGTTTTGTATCACAGGAATCAAAATCTGAATGTGAACCTGGTTTAGAGACCTCCAGAGGAAAGATTTCACTGAAAGAGTGAAAGGTTTGTGAATCGTTTTATGGCTTCATATTAATTTATTATGATTATTAGAGGACCATTTTCTCTTCTGATCTCCAAGCTTATATTAAATTAATAGGTCTTGTGATTTAATAGAACTTAATCTCACCATTTGCTCCTCTGTTCAGGAGAAAACGTATTTTCTTTAATAGATTGTTTTTATTAATTTGCTTGTTTCTTCACCATCTAATGAATTCACCAAGATCTTCATTAGGCTGAATTACATTTGTAACAGCTGATCACAGGGTACCTGCAAAAATGAAGCCTCCCTTCCTCCCATTTAATATACTTTGCTCCAAATAGTTAAAGTTCATTTAAAAAAATTCTTAGAAATGAGTTTGGATTATTTCAGCAGGATTTAACTTACATATATGCTGAATATTATAGCCAAAGGTTCAGGACTTTATTTTTGATTAAAAGGGCTGTCGCTGTTATACTGAAATGTCAAGTAAGAGGTGGGATAGTTTAAAATGAGAGACTGAATACAGAATTGCAGATGGACAGAGGAGCAGAGTCATAGTGCTGGAGGAAACTGGAGTTATACATGTAAATTATATAAACAGATGACAGCTCTGTAAGGGGGGGTTGCAGACTGCCAGAAATAGTGCAAATTGAGTCCACTTTTAGGGTTAGGGTTAGTGCTAGGGAATCATGGGAATTGTTGTTGTTTTTTGTTTTTTGTTTTCTGAGACATTGAGCCTTCTCTGTCAGAGAGCTCTGGTGCCACAATAAAATACAGTTCCCATGATTCCCTAACCCTAACCCTATTATGCAAGTGTGTGTGTGGTTCATTTCCAGTAACTAAATTTATGCAGAAATTGGTGTGTTTTTTTTGTGTGTGTGTGATAATGTTTTCTTTTTATTTCTCCTTTTCTAAATAGCAACAAAATGGAAAAGGCCACATAGTAGTATCCACATTACAGGAGAGAAATGTGCACACAGAAAAGCTTGACCATCCCTTAAAGAACCTATCAGTGGAATAATAATGGATATACATGTTCATATTGTTCTCAACTTTTATGAACAAAATGGCAGAGGCTGTACATAATTCTCAGGATATCTGATGTCGGGGCTAAACAGACAGCAGTTGAGGAGCAGCTTGCTGCTGCCCCTTTGCTCGCCAGATCGGGGCCACAGCAACTGCACATCATGGATGTAACCGGTATTTTTCTTCTCCCAAAAGAAGCAGCAAAACGCCGCTCCTTTTGGGAACAGAAAAAAGCCACCCTTGCTGTGGAGATGACAGTTTTTCAGAGTTTCTGCAGCACAGAATGTGTGGTTGCCATGCTGCAGAAACACTTTCACCACCCTGCGGTGCAGTCAGGTGGACAGTATGACACCAGCATTGGGGCACCGTCAAGGCATGCAGTATGCAGTTGCAACGGCCCCACTCCACCTTGATGCCGGCGCATAATGCCAATCTGTACAGCCCCTAAGAAATTCAGATTAGGGGTTGAACATATGTTAGTGCTTGGTAGTATTTTCATACTACTTAGGGTGTATCCACACTGCAGAATTAAAGCAGTTTGACACCATTTTAACTGTCATGACTATTATACAGAATCCTTAGATTTGTTGTTTGGCGAGGTATTGAGAGAGCTCTGGTGCCTCCTCACCAAACTACAAGTTCCAGGATTCTGTAGGATAGAGTCATGGCAGTTATAGTGGTGTCAGACTGTTCTTATTCTGCAGTGTGGATACACCCTTAGTCCTTGAAGGTTCCTCACTTCAGAAAGGGGCATAAATAGAAAGTAAATACAAAGTAGGTGGTACATTGGGAATGAACAATGTGTTGACAAAGCTATAGATAAAAGGTGCTGGATTTCATTTTTATCCAGTATCTTCCACTAATTTATCTTAAATCAAGAGAATTCCCTTCATGTGTTTTACCATTTACAAAAGGTTTTAAAATAGTCCTGCTTTGCACACCTACACATGTTGCTTGGTTTCTGTTTATGTGTTAACTATACACTATAGTGATGGTAACTGAATATGTGAACAGACTGCTTTGAAAAACGTTTGCAAGAGATGGGATGAGACAAAAATTCTTTCAGTGGGATTATGTTTGTGATGATGCATGTACACATACTGCAGATGTTCTTGTAGTTATCAACTGATAAGCATGTATGGGTGACCAGGCTGCAAATCCAAAGAATGAGATACATACATTTATTATTAAAAGTACTCATATTAAGTTCTTTGGACCAGCACACTGTTACAAATTGAAACCTGACACTATCCCTAAGCAGATAATTCTGGCACAAATATTTAAAATTGAGTTAGGATGGAAAGTTTTTAAAACACTCATGGCTTCAGAAATACTAAAAATACTGCAGACAGTGATTAGCTGAAATGATTAAACATGGTGTGATAACTTTGTGCAAAACAAGAATACCCTGAAGTTATGCACAGCTCTTTTGCCTGCGAACACATGATTAAGATTCTACGTAACTCACCTGAGAGGACACCTGGGCTTATCATCCTGGCTATGTATACTTTGTACATGTTCAGATAACTCTATGAAGTTTCATAAAACATGAAGCGTATCTTCCACTCCTCTTGTTAAATGTTGGCTTGTTTACAAAGCAGGAAAATCCTTTCATGAAGTCACAGCTATAAGTTCAAACTAGCATCTTCATAAGGGTGCTCTTTCACTGGTGGCTAGTTTTTGTAAGATCAAGTGGATTGGATGAAGTCTATCCAAATATTGCTCCTCCACAAGTTCCATTACTTTAGTTAAAGTTTGCACATTATGGCCTATATTTTATTATTAGTCTTGATTAGAGTAAAGCCATTGAATCAGATGGATTTACCTATCCGGTGACTCACCAGCCAAATGGATTTTCTCTAGTAGGGAGTAACCAGTTGGATTCCAGCCAGTGTTAAATGTAAATGAAGGTTCTACAAGAATATCATTTGGTGAAACATCACTGTTTGTTTCTGCCTTACGTTCTAATTTTTTACAAAAAAAAAATCTCTAAATTTCACCCCAGGTTGTCATCTTTTAGAGAACAGCTTAGTGATCCTATGTGGCTTTCCCTGTAAACTGAGGGGCAGGGGAGAGAGATGACAAGCAACTAGTTAAAGGTGTTTTATCTGTTGTCCTGTACTGTCACAGTTGTCCTTTGTAAGTTTAATGAGCATTTGCTAATGGTAACTGGCACTCCTGTTTTTCTACTGAGACAGAAAAGGTGGGAAGCTCTAACACTCTCTCCACTCCACACTTTGTAGAGAGATCTTGTAGCACCTTTAAGACTAACTGAAAGAAAGAAGTTGGCAGCACGAGCTTTCCTAGGAGTTTATCACATGGAGGCAAATCACATGCAGCAACAGGATTTTAAAATCTACTAAGCACCCACAAATGCTGGTTGTTTTTCAGATGCGTTGGCAGAAAGAGAAATAATGCGAAAATAACCCGAACAGAAAGTTGACAAAAACCACTCCTTTCTACTTTCAGAATTTCCCAAAAGTAAAAAGGAGCGGGTTTTGTCAGCTTTCCGTTTGGGTTATTTTTGCGTTATTTCACGCAAGCATCATCTGAAAAACAACCTGCATTTGCGGGTTTTTTCTACTTTCTGTTCGGGTTAACCCTAAACGTCATGTGAAAAACAACCCACAAAAGTGAGTTTTCACTGTAGTTTCTGCATGGGATTCGGCCTGTGTGACAAACTCCCTAGACTTAAGTCTGCTTCCTCAGATGCATTTAGTTGTTCTTGTGTGCCTTCAAGTCATTTTTTCAAGTCATTTCAACCCTAAGGCAAGGTTTTCAAAGGGTTTTCTTGGCAGGATTTGTTCAAAGGGTGTTTGCCTTTGCCTTTCTCTGAGGATGAGAGTGCAACTTCCGCAAGGTCATCCAGTGGGTTTCCATGACCAAGCAGGGATTCAAACCCTGGTCCCCAGAGTCCTAGTCCAGTGCTCAAACACTACATCAGACTTATTATCGCAACACTAAAATGTCATAAATTACCTTCAGACAAATCAAGTGCAGCTTCAGTGGAAAGGAATCTTCTAAATATTGGGAAATGGAGGGAAGTTTGCTGAACCATTCCAGAGATACAGAGTCTGTGCCAATGTACCGTAAGCTTAGCTTTGAAGCTAACTGCCTGCCTCAAAGAGAACTATTAAAATATGGCATCTTGAGCTGTTCTGTACACATGCACACAAGCTCTGTTCCTTTGTCTACTTTATCTTCATCCTGCTTTATAAAAGGTTTATAGTTTTGTTTAAATTTTTAAATGAAAATATGTTTAATTTAAAGTTGAGACTGCACCAGTTTGGAAGGAGGACAAGCTGCTCTAATTGTGAATGAAAGCACTTTAGACAGCTGCTTCAGGTTATTATTTTCATGTTTCAGTTCCACTGCCACAATGTTGCATTCTGATTAAAGACAGCTTAAATCTAACCTCCTCCCACACAAGAGGTGTCTCTCTTAAAAAAAAAATCAAGGATCCAAATTCTTCTTCTTGTTGAAAAGTGAAAAGCCCCAAAGAACACCCAGTTGTTTGAAAATTTGTTGCTTTTTTAAAAAAATCTTTGTTGATCATCAAAGCTGTCAGGTAGGAATGATAACTGATGAACAGCTGAGTCAAGTAATTATAACATCCAAAAGGCTGGTCCCCACCTGTTTCAGTTTGTTGCTTTTACATTAAATAGGGAAGTTAAAAAATGAGGCCAAGCAGAAATCATGACAAATCAAGTAAACTTTGTTCTGGGCTGGGAGTAATTATCTTGTTATATAGCCAGTGTAGCATTGTGGTTTGAGTGTTGGACTACAATTCTAGAGACCAGAGTTCAATAACCAGCTCAGCTGTGAAACCCAGTTGGTGACCTTCAGCAGGTCACATACTCTCAGCCTCAGAGGAAGACAATGGCAAACCTATTCTGAATAAATCTTGCAAAAAAAAAAAAAAAAAAAAACCCACCTTGATAGGGTCACCTTAGGGTCACCATAAGTTGGAACAACTGAAAGGCACACAACAACAAATAGGCCAATGCTGGTCCTGGTACTGTATTGCCCACATATAATGTGCATAAGGAAAGAAGAGGATATGATTGCAGCCTGGGAGTGCCAAGGGCATGTGATTTATTTGCACATTTGTCCTTCAGACCTGCTGTGCAAACACATCCAAAGTTTTAAAGCAGTATCACATGGAGTAGGCTTATTCTTTCTGCTCTTTCATTGGGTATGATTGCTCTCATCTGTGGTTGGCATAAAAATATTTAGAGCAGTGGTCCCCAAAGTGGATGGTAGCACTCCCTGGAGGCATTGGAAAGCTCCAGAAGGGCAGTGAGGGGAAAAAGAGCAGCAAGGGAGTGCTGAGGGGGGAAATAGGGGTGACAGGGAATTGTGGGGATGGGGTTTGCAAGTAGAGTTGCCATTCCTGCAGAAAAACCATGAAAGTCCAGGACTGAAGTCTTTGAAAAGCAGCATTTCTCAGATTCCTGAAAACAGAAGTGAAATCTTAGGAAGAAACTCATCCAGATCCCGCCCTTGAGGCTCTGGGTGGTGTTGCACAGGCGTACCAGACTCAGAGCCTAGAGGTGGGAAGGGAAAGTCTTTCTTGTATCCCAGTATTTGTGTGGCAATGCTACATGCATGGTGGAACTTTTTGCTTGCTTGGGACTGGAGCTGCCCTTCTCTCCATCTCCCTCCCCCCTCACATAGAAATGCTTGTGTGTGTGTGTGTGTGTGTGTGTGCGTGTTCTTAAGGTCCAGAGTCTCTCATTCCTCTTAGGGGGGTTGCAGACTGCCAGAAATAGTGTGAATTCAGTCCACTTTTAGGGTTAGGGTTAGAGTTAGGGAACCATGGGAACTGTATTTTATTGTGGCATCAGAGTTGTCTGACAGAGAAGGCTCAATGTCTCAGAAAAATAACAGTTCCCATGACTCCCTAGCACTAACCCTAACCCTAAAAGTGGACTGAATTCACACTATTTCTGGCAGTCTGCAACCCCCCTTAGTTGCATGCTAATGGGCTGGAGCTCCCCTTTCCTCCATTTCCTTCCCTGATAGAAATGTGTGTGTGTGTTTGATTAAAGGGGGGGACATATGGGCTGTGGAAGACAAACAGTGAAGTCCAGCAAATAAAATTTGCAAATAAGTTCATTAGCAACACAATGAGAAACCTCCTCTTTTTCTGTCCTGTGTGAAAATCCCTTCCCCCCCCCTTTTTGACAGATACTACTGAATTCTCAAGAAGTCTCTGTGTTATTACATCTGACAAAACTTCTAAATGCTGCTTAAAACACATCAAATGCAGTCCCCTTTTTTAAAAAAGTTTGACCTTTGTTGGAGGTAAATATCTCAAAAAGCCCTTTATTCCCTCTTGTTGTGTCAAAAATGCAGTATCCTGAAATCTAGAAAACATATCCAGGAGTAGCTGTGTTGGCCATACTGCAAACAATAACATCCAAAATCCACAAAACAGTGATACCTTTCTCCTGTTTAATATTTAACACCTTTGTCCAATGAAGCTTCAAAAGCTTGTTTCATCTATTTTGTGCCTTTTGGTTGGTGTCATATCACTGTTTTGTGAATTTGGGGTGTTATTGTGCTTTACTGTATGGGCTAGCCAGCACAGCAGCCCCTGGATATGATCCTAGAGTAGGAGTCCTTCTTAAAGTACAGGCAGACTGCCAGAAATAGTGCACATTAAATTGAGGCACTGCCCTGGCTCAGTGCTAGGGAATCATGGGAATTTGATTTTTTTCTGGGACATTTAGCCTTCTCTGTCAGAGAGCTCTGGTGCCACAATAAATTACAGTTCCCATGATTCCCTAGCACTGAGCCAGGGCAGTGCCTCAATTTAATGTGCACTATTTCTGGCAGTCTGCAAAGGCCCTTAGTCTCATAGCTGTTTGGGAGACTTTCTCTCCCCCCCCCCCCCCCATAGAAATGGGGGAGCTCAGGCGTGACAACAAACTACAAACCCAAGAATTCCATAGCATTTAGCCATGAAAGTTAAAGCGGTGTCAACTGCATTAATTCTTCAGGGTAGATTCAACTGTAAGTCATGTTTGTCTGGGATACCAGTATGCTAAGGGATCTTGTAGCACCTTTGAGTCTCACTGTGAAAAAGGTTGTAGCATAAGCTTTCATAGACTTGCATTTGAGGTTTTGTGGAAGAGAATTATGGCAACTCTAGTTACAAGAAACTTATTTTGTACACTATTCTGGGACAGGACAGAGGGAGGCCGAATGGAGAGCTGCAGCCTGTGTGTGTCCAGGCCGAGAGGCAAGAGACCTAGCATGGATCCTCCAGCTTTGCCTCACCCTGGACCCTGTCCTTCCCCTTTTCTTGCTCCCTCCTCTCTTTGGACACCAAAATACTTCCTATGCCCACCTTTTTCCAGAAACTGCTCAGCTTCCCCCTACAATGAGCCCAAGGAGGAAAGCTTCTTTGGGTGAGAAAGACACTGGCTGGTTCCAAGGCAAAAGGGAAGGAGGGCGGGCAGGAACTGAGCTTCCTACCCTCTTCACCAGGCATTCCATTCAGGCGGTGTTGTTCCTTCCATAGATGGGCTTCCCTCTTTCACTTTCTCAAGCAACCCCCCAGCCTCACCTTCCTTCCCCCAAATACAAACTTTGGGGCTCCAGGCTCCCTTTGGAACTTGGGCTGGCTAGCAGCAATTGTTGTGTGCCTTCAAGTTATTTTGACTCATGATGACCCTAAGGAGAATCTATCATGGAGTTTTCTTGAAAAGGTTTCTTCAGAGGGGATTTGCCATTGCCTTCCCCTGTAGCTGGGAGAGTGTGTAGCTTATCGTATCACACTCTTAAAATGGGGCTAGGTCATTTTAACAGTTCTGACTGCCTCCTGACGCATTTTGGAGTTTGTAGTTCAGTGAGGCTTAAAGGCTCTCTGGCTGAATATTCTAAATGCCCCTTCCTAAACTCCAAGTTCCAGAGTGCAACAGGAGGCAGCAAGAGCAGTTAAAATGACCTAGCCGCATTTTAAAAGTGTAGAGATAGTCTCCTGTGACTTGCCCAGGGTCACCCAGTGGGGTTGCATGGCAAGCAGCATTTCATTTTCTTCTTTTGCAAAACTACCCAAAAGCAGCTGCTTCCCTTGCTTAGGATACTTCCTCTCTTCTCTCTCCCCCCCCCCCCTCCAGAAAAACAGGAGACTTAATACCAAGAAAAAGGCATGGGGGGTGCTAGGGTTGTCACCCAAGAGGAAAGGGGTGGTAGCCTGAAAAAGTTTGGGGACCACTGATTTAGAGGAAGCAAATATTCCTCAACTACAATATTTTTGTGTAGTGTTCTAAAAGCTGAACGCAGTATCCAGTAAATTCTTGATCTGTTTTCTTTGTAAATGATCTGAGACTCATTTATAAATCTAGGCTCTTTACTGAACTGTCTTTTTAATAGTGATAGAAATGTTAAATGCATAGGATGCAGAGAGCAGATCAGAAGAAGCTTTCGTACCAATTTCATAATCCTAGAATTCCTGTTTGCCCATTAAAGCTAAATGGGAGTAAATTCCAGAAAGTTAAAAAGAAGTGTTTACACAACACAAACGAATTTGCTAATATAACACCGAGCTAGGGTTTTCAGGTTTTCTGGAAATCAATATAGGATTCATGAGGCAGACCTATATAAGGCCACCTCAGATCTCACGAAAGAAGACAATCACAGCTGCTCAATATCACCCCAGCAGAATAGAAAAGAGGAAGAGAGGTGCCATGGTAGTCACAATCCCAGTAAATAGACCCCTGGATGTTGGTATTTAAAGCTTGATTGCTGCATACATACATATTCTTGTGGGAGTCCATCTAGTGCCCAATCTCTAACAGGATCTGGAATGTCCCATATCACCCCAACGCAGAATAAGATGTTAGGACTCAAACCATGGTCCTGTAGAAAATGGGAAGCCTATAGGATAGCTTTAAAGGAGGAGTAGACAAATTAATGTAGGATAAAGCTGATAGAGGTTGCTATTAATAATGCTTATACTTAGCCTCCATCATCAGAAGCTATATGCCTCTGAATGCTAGTTGCCAGAGAACATTAATAGGAAAGTGCTATTGCAATCAAATTTTTCTTATTGGGTTCTCATAGACAACTGGTTTTTCTGTACTTGTTTAAAAACCAACACTCTGACTGGAAGGAAGCAGAAATCTGTGTTATTCCTTGTCCAGCTAATAATAATAATAATAATAATAATAATAATAATAATAATAATAATAATTTATTTGTATCCCGCCCTTTGGGAGACCCAATCCGGGCGGCTCACAACAATAAAATCATACATAAAACCAAAAACATTTCCCTCCCCCCTTGAAACAGTATTAAATCAAAAAAGATTAAAATCACAACCAAGAAGTTTAAAAACATAATACTAAGACATAACATTGGTCCATAACAATATTCTTCATTCCATCAGTAGATGGGGCCACGAGAAGAACATAGGGGTGGGAGTACCTGAGGCCGGGATAATTAATCTGGAAAGGACTGCCGGAAGAGATCCGTCTTGACAGTCCTTTTGAAGCTGTCTAACGATGTTAATTGATGGATCTCATCCAGCAGGCTGTTCCAGAGTCTGGGGGTGACAACTGAAAAAGCCCTCTGGGAGGTAGCCGCAAGCTTCGATTTCTGAGGCTGCAGCAAGTTCCTCCCAGAGGAACCGAGTGTGCGGGGAGGATTGTATGGGAGAAGGCGGTCCCTGAGATAGTTTGGACCCAAGCCATTTAGGGCTTTAAAGGTAATAACCAACACCTTGTACTGGGCCCGGAAGCTGATAGGCAGCCACTGGAGGGACCTCAAGACCAGAGTGATGTGGTCCCTCCTAGTTGTTCCTGAAATAAGTCTGACTGCCATATTTTGTACCAGCTGTAATTTCCGAACCAAGCACAAGGGTAGCCACATGTAGAGCACATTACAGAAATCAAGGCGTGAGGTTACCAGCTCGTGCACAACAGTCTCAAGATCCCTTATTTTCAGAAAAGGGTGCAGCTGCTGTATCAGCCGAAGCTGATAACAGGCGCTCTTGACTGTCACATTTACCTGATTTGTCATCAGGAGTGACGAGTCAAGAAGCACCCCCAGACTGCGAACACAGTCACTGGAGGAGAGTGTGACCCCATCCAGGACTGAAGGTTGCAACCCAATTCTAGGTTTCAGGGCCGCTACCGTGAGCACATCCGTCTTGTCTGGATTCAGTTTCAATGTTTTTTCTCGTCCAGCCCATTACCACTCAAAGACATTCATTGAGAGAAGAGATGCCATTGGAATTCGAGGCCGACGAATGAGACACGGAGAAATAGATTTGGGTGTCATCAGCGTACTGATAACACCCAGCACCATAACTCCGTATAATCTCACCCAGCGGCTTCATATAGATGTTAAATAACATCGGGGACAGGATGGCACCCTGAGGGACCCAACAAGTGAGCTCCCTCTTACTGGAGCCACTGTCCCCGAGCAACACCCTCTGAGACCTGCCCGAGAGGAAGGACCGGAACCACTGCAATGCAGTGCCCCCGATACCTAACCTCCTCAGGCAGTCCAATAGGATGCTGTGATCTATCGTGCCAAAAGCCACTGAGAGGTCTAAGAGCACCAACAGGGTCACACTACCCCTGTCAATGCTCAGACGCAGATCGTTGGTCAAGGCAACCATGGCAGTCTCAACCCCAAAGCCTGTCCTGAAGCCGGTTTGAAATGGGTCTAGATAATGTTTCATCCAAGACAGCTTGGAGATGAAGAGCAACCGCCCTCTTGATTACCTTGCTCAAAAATGGTAACAAAGAAACAGGCCTGTAATTACTCATATCCAGGGGATCCAGGGAAGGTTTTTTCAGAAGCGGCCTAACAGCTGCTTCCTTCAAACAAGATGGAACATGTCCTTCCATGAAGGATGCATTGATGATATCCATGAGGAATCTCCTCAATGCATCCCCTCCCTGGATGGCCAGCCATGATGGGCAAGGGTCAAGAGGGCAGGTTGTTTTCCTCACCTTACCAAGCAGCTTGTCCACGTCCTTGGTACTCACAGATTGGAGCTGATCCAGAGTAACTTCATTGACGGAGTTGCTGGACACCTCGTCTATAGATTCTGTTACAACAGTGGCGTCTAAGTTGGCTCTTATCTGAGAGATTTTATCTGCAAAGAAGTTGTTAAACGCATCACAGCAGGCCGTTGTTGGATCAAGTAAGGAATTTGGCGCAGGGGGCACCTGTGTCATCTCCCTCACCACCCTAAATAGCTCTGTTGAACGGGACTCTGCAGATGCAATACGAAGTTCTCTTCGCTGCATGTATTGCCTCCCAATAGGAGCAAAGAAAGTTCTGATGGTGAGTTCTGTCAGATAAGAGTTGAGTCTTCCGCCACCTGCACTCTAGTCGTTGTCCAAACCGCTTCATTTTCCTAAGCTCCGGTGTATACCAAGGCCTCTGGTTAGAAATGGAATGGCAAGGATGCTTGGGAGCAATTGTGTCGATGGCTCTGGTAAGATCGGTGTTCCAAGTATTGACCAAAGCCTCAACAGGGTCGCCAGCATTCCCAACCATTAACCCCTCTAAGGCTTTCTGTAATCCTATTGGTTCCATTAGCCTTTGAGGGCAGACCATTCTAATAGGTCCACCACCCCCAGTGGGATGGATACAGGCTCTAAGTTCCATCTTGACCAGGAAATGATCCGTCCATGACTGGGCGGAGGTACTAATAACCTTCGCCCACGGATATTCCTGTTCTGTACTAAAGACCACATCAAGTGTATGACCTGCACAATGTGTAGGCCCAGTGACCAATTGGGATAGGCCCATGTTAGTCATGGTCTCCATGAACTCCCGAGCCTCACCCGTTAAGCTGGCCTCGAGCGGAATGTTGAAATCCCCCAAAACTAGAAGTCTGGGGGAGTCCAACAACAGCTCCGAGACCAGCTGTGTCAGCTTGGTCAGGGAGTCTGCTAGACAACGGGGTGATCAGTAGACTAGCTCTGGTCTTCAGGCTAAGGTACATACACTCGCAGTGGACTGTGTTCCGGACAGGTATCCTGGTCAAGGTCAGGTGGTTCTTATGGACTAGAGCCACTCTGCCCCCCTGCCCACTTCCCCTAACCTGCTCACTGACAGAGTACCAGCTGGGAGGGCCTGTGCCCAGGTGACTGCGCTATCCTTCCCCAGCCAGGTCTCCATGAAGCAAAACAGGTCGGCATCCTCATCCACGAGGAGATCATGGATGATGTGGGTCTTGTTCCTAACCAACCTGGCATTGCAGAGGAGCAGAGTGAGGTTTTGTGAACTGGTTGGTCTGCTCTCCAAACCATTCTGGGAAACAGAGGGAACTGAAGGCGGGATAGTTTTCAAACAGCGATCCTGTCTTCTTTTGTAACATACATTCCTTCTGTTCCAGCCATACCTCCCTTTCCCCTTCACGACTCCAATAGCCATATTCCCAGCCTCAGGAGGAATAAATAGGCTTAAGGCCACTGGAAACTAAAGTGGCTGGGGCATGGAACATATCCAGCCCTATAGCTCAGTTGTTATGATGTCAAATAGTAAAAGCCTTGTGACTAATTAAACAGATATCATACCAACCCACCCTCTCATCAAATCTAAACTAACAATAATTCTCCGTTGCTCCCTTAAAATTATTGCTATAGGCACCACAGAAAAAAAAAGCGAAAACAGCAGTAAAGGCTGGCAGTCCTGGCCGGATAATTCTCAGCCTCTCTACTGCCGAGATCTAAGATGGAATGCTGGCCCCGCCCAGTCCTTCATGGCCCCAGATGCTGCCACACCTCCACGTGGTTGTTGGGGGAGAGATGGATTCGGGTGGGGTTTTATCCCTGTGGGAGCGCCTCCTGGTTCTCCTGCAGCTGCGGCAAGCACAGGCTGCTCCAGGTGGTGTTAGTTGGGCTGCAGATCAGTCTACATACAGTCCTCTACAATCCTCCATGGCCCTAGGCGACGACGCACCGCCGCGTGGATGAGGGAGGGGCTGGTCCAGCTCTCCTGCTTGGCTCCTGGAGCCTTCGCCACTGCCGTTGCTGCTGGGGAGGCTAAGAGTGTTATATAGCCTCCATTCCGGCTGCTCAGCTGGTGGAAAGGGAGGGGCTGGTCCAGCTCTCCTGCTTGGCTCCTGGAGCCTTCGCCACTGCCGTTGCCGCTGAGGAGGCTAAGAGTGTTAAATAGCCTCCACTCCGGCCACTCAGCTGGTGGAAAGGGAGGGGCTGGTCCAGCTCTCCTGCTTGGCTCCTGGAGCCTTTGCTGCTGCCATTTATCTCTAGCTCAGTATTGTCCAGTGTCTTGTTAAATCAGCAGGTTTTTCCCCCAGGGGCAGGCAGTGGCATTTCCCAGACTTACTCTTTGGTACGCTGTATAACTCAATGTGGATACATATCCATAAAATTTAGGTGTTCTACCATGACCTTGTGTTCTATCATGACCTCCCATGGTGCTTAGTAATGTGTTATAATCGCTAGATTACCCTATGTCTGATAATCCTGTATCTCAAACCTCTGTCACTTTCCCTCTTTTTATCACCTAACCCTAAGATTACAGAGGGCAGTAGGGATTCATACATAATGCCTCTTCATGTTCAACATTGAACAAAGGGTCTTCCTGATGATAGAATTTACATTTAGCCAAAGCCTGGAAAGTTATTCTTAAAAAGAATGATCCCAGTGACATACTGAAACCATTCATAAGCAAGTATTACTGGTAGGATGAGGCTCCAACACCCTACCACTGTTCAGGTATGGATGGCTGTAGCATGTCATTATTATAGTCATTCTTCCTCAAAGGAGCATACCAAGTCCTGCATTTAGCTCAGCAATTCTCTTCTGCACGTTCAACACAGAGGAGGGATGTGTGCACTCTCCTAGCATTTCATGGCATTAGATGGTGCCATCAAAATGTTCAAACCACACTGTAATGATGGTGGATGTGTCATGACAGTTTCAGAGGCTCAAGTTTCTGTTTCCATAATAAGATATGTATAGAAATGCCTCAATTAATGAACTAAATGTTTTTATGGGCATTATTGCTTTAACAGAAAATTTGGTACAAGAGGCAGAAATAACATGAGAAGAATAGATAAAGGTTCTCACACCACTACCACCACCACCAAAACAAGTTTAACATGTAGCAAAACTTTCATCCAAAACTAATAATATAAACATATGAAATGAAACCTTCAGGTTAAGTAAGTCTTGCATAAATTAAAAATGTCTGAACTTTTTAGAGACCACTTGAAATCATCTTCCAAAATGCATCGAGGTATTATTATTTTTTTCATCAGATTCCACTTTTTTAATTTTCATTTTGATGGTTAGACATAGATCTATTCTTTTACTTGGTGGAGGTAGCTGGTGAGGCAAGTTTATCTGTTTTCCATTTTGCTCTCTGTTTTGCTGTTCATACAATTTCATGAAGGGATTGTGGAGGCAACTCTTCTTTACCTTGGCTGCTGTAGGCAGACACACACAGTTAAAGTCCCACTCATAGCTTAAGCTTTTTGTGTACTGTTTACCACAGAAGTGCTGGTGCAACCCAACACCAAAACTCTGCATTTATCTAGCCCTTGAAACTATCTTCCCAAAGTCTATGCTGCTAAAGAAAAAACTCTTCCAGTTATACAGAGGGTGAGGAGGAAAAGAAAGCTAGTGCATAAAAATACTTTGTTACAAAGAAGTGTCTTTGTTAGAAATTGTTTTAGCAGAGGGATGTCTGTAGAGAGCCAGAGTGGTGTAGTGCTTTGAGCATTGGACTATGACTCTGGAGACCATGGTTTGATTCCCTACTTGGCCATGGAAACTTATTGGGTCATCTTGGGCAAGTCACACACTCTCAGCCCCAGAAAATCCCATAATAGGTTTGCTTTAGGGTCATCATAAGTTGGAAATGACTTGAAGGCACACCACAAAAACATCATTTGTAGTGAGACTGGCTAAAGATTTGCATTTGTTAAGTCGAAGGCTTTCATGGCCAGCATTCATAGGTTTTTGTGGATTTTTCAGGCTGTGAAGCCATGTTCTACAGGAATGTATTTCTGACATTTTGCCTGCATCTGTGGCTGGCATCTTCAGAAGCAGATGCAGGTGAAACGTCAGGAATACATTCTTCTATATCACTGCCTCACAGTCTGAAAAACCCACAAAAACCTATGGTTTGCATTTGGTTTGTCCCTCCACTACCCTATGCTTTTAGGCATTTAAATCTTTTATTTCACAGTCCTTTTTGAAATATGGTTCACTCATTTTGTCATTAGGTATTTTTACATTCTTAGCTCTTGTGCTTAGAATGGATGCCAGTTATTCACTCTAGATTTTATGGGTTCTTATAAAATTTTGTTAACAGCATACCTGATGCTGCTAGAATTAAATTATGATAGGAATCTTTGGTGTATAGAAAGGGATCTAAAACAGGAATGGACAAGCTCTAGGGACTAATTTTCTTTAGTCCCTTCTGCAGGTTCCATCGGCCCCTTAAAATGAAAACCAGAGATGTACTTCCACTCTTATAAAAAAAGGGGGCAGAGATCCACTTCTAATCTTGTAAAACTCTTTTGGGATGGTGGTTAAAACTAAAAACAGGTAGCTACACCTTGTTTTGAAGGAAAATTGTTGCTTCTGGAGGCTTCTCCTTTTGAGGATTAAAAAACAACAACAATCCTACAGGGGAAGTCCAGGAGATTCAAGGGAGTTCCAGGATCCAGAAAGATGGGGGATGGGTGTAAGCATCTTACAGATCAAGTTTTCCCACTGCTGACCAAAAATATTTTCTGGCTAATGCAGGTAAATGCCCAAAAAAGGGCCCTATCTCTATACTCTCTGACCGTCTATCTGATTTGGTCAATGAAAGTAGCTCAGGCTTAATAAGCATCACAATCAGGATCCCTTTACTCTTTATAGATCTTAGTTCAGCAAGGAACCTGATATCCTTTGTCAAATTCCACTGGAAAACATGGTTCTTCTTTGTGGTCTCTGTAAATCATACAAATGAGTTATATCTGTGCCTGCGCAGCTAACCCAAAAAGTTCTAGTATCACTGGGCAAATCTTAGATTGCACCTTTTTGGCAGTAGTGCCACTCACCCCTATAAAGCCCCTGGCATTCCCGCTCTTTCCTCAGTTCCTTTTGTCTACCACATTAGCAGCTAGCAAGGAACTTCACTCATGAGAGTCACTTGTTTCACTTTCAATATTGAACTAACAACTATTTTTGACCATTTTTTTGACTTCTGACTACTCTTTTGGATTCTGGACTGGTGATTGTTGCAAATTGATTGACTTTGGACCATTTTTGACTTCATTTTTGGCTTGCTGACTTTGTCTTCATCGTGGACAAGATGGTGTCTTTTAAATGCTGTACCAAATGTGGCATGATGATCCCCACCACTGATCGCCATGATCTTTTTTTGGGGCGAAGCCCATAATCCTAAGGCCTGTCCTTTTTGTAAGGGGATGATGACCCAGGCAGGCCTTGAAAAATCAGGACCTCAAATTGAAGGCTGTCCTTTGGGAGCAGGCCCTAAGACCAGCCTCTGCACCCACTCAAGGCACCTCGGGCAAAGGACCATCCACCTCTGGTAAAGAGAAGGAGAGGGAGAGAGGGAGGTCCAAGGAGAGGTCCTCCAGGGACAAGACTTTGAGGTCATATTAGGACTGTGGCGAAGGTGCTGGCAAGAAGGCTGCCAAGAGAAAGCACCTAGAGGCCAAGGGAGTGGGGTCGGCTGAGCATTCAGCCTCTAAGAGGGCCCGTTCTGCTTTTCCGAAGAGAGTGGTTGGAACAAGCTTTTGGAGTCAACAAAAACCTCTCCTACCTCTTTCAAGTCCAAATTGACCCATCCAACACCTGTGATCCAGCTGCAATTCATGTTGAAATCCAGGATTCAGAAATTCCATCCCTGACTCTGTATCAAACCGAGTAGGTGGTTTCTGGTACCTCTCGGGATCGAGAGAGTCCTCCAGATTGAGCTCCTGGCCGAGAGGTTCCATCCTGTGGGTTTGAGGCTGACAAGGCTGGATTGGAAGACAGACCTCTGCCGCACGACCCTCTCCTCCAGCAATATCCAGACCTGATCTTTGATGCCCCGTCGGGCTGGTACTATCTGCTAGTGGAACCAGACCAGCTCAGGCACGAGTGGCAACGCCCTGCAGCTCCGCCATCGTTGCTTTGGCCAACAGTATACATACATACACTGTCCATCCCCCTGGTTCCACCCCGTATACATACACTGTCCATCCATCTGGTTCCACCCTGGCACGAATCTCTGTTTATAGACAGACTGCTCCTGAGGTCACTGGAAGGCTCTCTGCTCTCAAGCCGCTCTGCCGTGAAGTCCCACTCGCATACGCCTGACTCTGAAGCAGACAGGCCAATGACCCTGACACAATTGGTCAACCTGGCATTTTCTTCCCTGACGGATGATATCAAGTCTTTTTCTGACCAGATTGTGAGAATGGCGAATGCTCTCGAGGTCAAGGTCACCCTGACTGGTGAAAAAGTGGTCGACCCCATAGAGAAGAGATTCCAAGGGAGGGTACCGACTTTGTCAGCTATCGCGTATCTTCCTTCTTTAGATAAAACAGCCAAACAATCTTAGGCTACTTCGGTGACCGTACCTTCAACCTTGAGAAAGATAGAGAACCTGTATCGGATCTCTGCCTCAGGCCTGGTGTGGTTATTTGACCATCCTTGACCAAATTCAGCTACTGTCAAGGGCTCCCAGCTGTTGTTCACACCAAGGACTTCTTCCTCCCCTATTGATAGGGAGAGTAAGAAGCTAGATGCCATGGCCAAAAAGCTCTATGCTGCAGCGATGCTGGATCTAAAGGTTGCCGATTACATGGCCTGCATGGGGGCCTATGTCCAGCATCTTATAGAGCATTTGGAGCCTCTTCTAGCTTCAGTCCCAGATGAGGACAGGGCTCTGGCAATGATCATTCAGGCTGAGTCCCATGCTTTGGGGGGGGGTGTCAGCAGATAATCTCAGCATGTCACTCCACCAACTGTGCTGTGAAGATCCTGTCAAGTTCAGTGGCTCTTCACAGGCATGCCGTGGCTTCGAGCATCAGACTTGATACCCCAGGCTAGGACAGCCATTGAGGATATGCCTTTTGATGATTCCGGTCTCTTCAACAAAGAGACGGATGAGAAGTTAAACTTTGGGTATTGAATGAAGGCAGAAACCAAGAAACATGGCATGTCCTCATCTGCCTTCCAGTCCCCCAGATGTTGCTATGGAGGCCTGCACTCCTGGTACCAGCCTTACCACCAGCGTACGTACCAGCAACAAGAACAACAGCCCCAGCCACAGAGCCAGTCTAGACAGCACCAACTATCTCAGTCATCCTCCTCTTCCTCAGGCCTCCATCAACAGTCTCAACCTCGATACCAGCAGGATTTCCAGAAGAATACCTCTGACTCAGACAAGAGGAGGTTATGAGATGGGGCAGCGCACTTCGCCGTAACCTCCCTTTGGAGACAGATTAGAGGCTTACTTTAACACCTGGGCCTCAATCACCTCCGACTCCTGGGTATTGGACATTGTCTGTAGGGGCTATGCCCTCGAGTTCAAGGAGCTCCCAAGCACTGAAGATGTTCTGTCCACCAGCCCCTCAGACACCTTACTCGATGAAGTGCATGCCTTGTTAGAAAAGGGTGCTATTGAGCCCATAGACTCCTTTCAGGCCCATCACTGCTTTTTTTCCCTCAATACTTCACTGTTCCCAAGAAAGACACTGCTCCCAAGAAAGACTTTAGACCCATCTTGGACTTAAGACAATTGAACTCTTTCATTTGTTACCAATGTTTCCGCATGGTAACCCTTGCCTCTATTTTACCACTCTTACAGAGAGGACACTGGTTCGCGACCCTCGATCTCAAAGATGCTTATTTTCACATCAGCATTTGATGGGATCACAGGAGGTTCCTTGCCTTTGCCATCGGGACTGAAATACACCGGTACAGAGTCCTCCCGTTCAGACTCTCCACGGCACCAAGAGTCTTCACCAAATGTATGGCTCCAGTGGCAGCTTATATCTGCCAGCAAGGGATCACGGTCTTCCCTTACCTCAACAACTGGCTCTTCGCAGCACCATCCTGACGAAAACTTCAACAGGACATTCAATTTGCCCTTTCCCTTCTGGATTCTCTCAGGCTCTTGGTCAACAGAGAGAAGTCAAGTTTGGTCCTGTCCTCGACTCTGACAAGGCCATGGCTTTCCTACCACAGGACAGGTTTAATGCTCTCTGGAAATCCATCAGAGATTGCCTCGCTCACAGGTGGATCAAAGCCCATACCATGCACTAGGAAACATGGCCTCAACAACCTTTGTTACTCCATGCGCAAGACTATGTCTCAGGCCTGTTCAGTCCTGGTTCCTATCTGTCTTTGATCCCATGTGCGATCTTCCCTCCAAGTGGCTAACGGTACCAAAAGCCGTAGCCAGATCATTTCACTGGTGGCTCGAACCCAACATTTGTACTGGGATGCCCTTTCTGGCTCCTCAGCCCCAAATCAACCTCACCATGGATACATCTCTAGACGGATGGGGGGCACACACACAGGATCTGACTGTTAAAGGCAAGTGGTCTTCATTAGAGAAGAAGCTTCACATCAATGCTCTCAAAATGTTGGCTGTAGAGAAGGCCCTCCGGGCATTCCAAACCCTGCTCTCAGGCAAGGTGGTGCTTCTCTTGATGGACAACACCACCGTCATGTTCTATTTGAACAAACAGGGAGGCACAAAGTCCCAGACTCTTCTCCAGATCACAGTTTGCATCTGGAATTGATGCATCAACAAGATTCTACTGCAGTCGATTCATCTGCCTGGAGAGGACGACAAACTGACAGACCAACTCAACAGGTTTCCAACCCCTGTCACGAGTGGCGCTTCCATCCCGAGATGGTCTCTGATCTTTTCTCCATCTGGGGCAAGCCAGAGATCGATCTGTTTGCCACTCTACAGAACACTCACTGTACAGAGTTCTGCTCTTAAGTTCAAGCCCTGGGATCTTGAGGATGCTCTATGCCTTTCCCCCATTCCCACTCATCACAAAGGTGAGACGCCATCCTCATCACCCCATGGTGTCTGAGACAGCCATGGTTTGCTCCCCTGCTCCACCTTGCTGGGAGGAATACAACTGCCTCCAGTTCCATCCCGACCCTCTCTCTCTGCACAGCAGTTGGGTTCGACACCCAGACATGGACACGCTTCCCCTGGTAGCATGGAGAATCCGTCCATGAAGACATTGCGTACCTCAATACAGACTGTAATTTGAGCAGCTCAGAAGCCTCCCACCAGGAATTCATACATGTTTAAGTGGAACAAGTTCCTGGACTTTTTATTGGCCAAGGATTTATCTCCATCCTGTGCCTCAATCTTGACTGTTTTGGAGTTCCTAATGTCTCTAGCTGACTCGGGACTGTGCCTTACTTCCATTAAGTGCTACTTGTCTGCCATATGCTCACATTACCAGCTTAAAGGCAGAGACTCTTTCTTTACAGACCCTTTGGTGAAGAGATTCCTCACTCAACAATCTCCACCCTTCTTCAGTACCTACCCTGACATGGAGCCTGGACATGGTGCTTTCTCACCTCTTTTCCAAACTTTTTGAGCCTATGGCCACCACGCACTTAAGATTGCTGACCTGGAAAACAGCTTTCTTAGTGGCTATCACTTCTGCATGCCAGGCAGCAGAACTCTGTGCCTTGCAGATGGACCAACTGTACCTTCACTTCCATAAGAACAAGGTGGTCCTCCATACCAACATCACGTTCCTACCTAAGGTGGTGTTGGCTTTCCATATCAACCAGGATATTGTGCTACCCACCCTGGCCCCGAACCAGACCATTGATACTGAATGTCGCATGCAGACTCTGGACATTTGGAGGGCATTAGCCTTCTACCTTGACAGGACCTTGGGTTTGAGGTGCTCTGAGAGGCTTTTTGTATGCTACTCAGAGGCCAAAAGGGGATTGCCTGTGACTGCTGAGATTCTGTAAGTGGGTGATGGCTGCTATCCACTTGTGTTATGAATTGGCAGGTAAAACCCCTCTGGGCCATCTGTGAGCACACTCAACTAGGGTGGTAGCTACATCCTCTGCATTTTTGACCGGGGTGCACTGGAGGATGTTTACATGGCTGCTATCTGGTCCCAACCATTGAATTTCATTAAGCATTATAGGTTGGACAGAAGGGCCAGGTGAGAAGCATCTTTTGGGAGGGCAGTGTTGCTTTCTGGTTTGCATTGAATATTGTTTGCACTGTTCTATTGATTGTTTGAAATCAAGCAAGTAACATCAAAAATGCACTTAAAGTTTACAGTTTTATTGTTGTCAATAAATTACAACTTGTTTCAACTTATAAGTTTGGTGTCAGGACACTACCTCCTCCACTGACCGAAGCTTGTCAGTCTAAGAGCCCTGGTGGCGCAGTGGTTAAATGCCTGTACTGCAGCCACTCACTCACAGACCACAAGGTTGTGAGTTCAGTACTAGCCAGGGCTCAGGCTAGACTCAGGCCTGCATCCTTCCGAGGTTGCTAAAATGAGTACCCAACTGTTGGGGGGCAATGAGCTTACAGTTGTAAACCAATTAGACATCCCATAGTGCGATATGAAGTGGTATATAAATGAAGCTGCTTTGCTTTGTTAACCCATTTATGTGATTCACAGAGACCACGAAGAAGGACAGATTGCTTACTTGTAACCATATTTCTTTGAGTGGCCATCTGCGAATTCACACAAATCCCTCCCATCCTCCCCTCAGTCATGTCCTGCTCAAGATTAAGACTCTGCTTAAGTCAGGCCACACCTGTTATACTGTGTCCAGTTCTGAGCACAACAATCCAAAAAGGATGTTGAAAAACTGGACTGTGTCCAGAGGAGGGCAACTAAAATGGTGAACGGTCTGGAAACCATTCCCCATGAGGAACAACTTAAGGAACTAGGTATGTTTAGCCTGGATAAGAAATGATTAAGAGAAGATATGATACCCCTCTTTAAATATTTGAAGGGATATCATATTGAGGAGGGTGTTAGCTTGTTTTCTACTGTTCCAGAGAACAGGACCCAGAACAATGGATGCAAGCTACAGGAATAGAGATTCCACCTCAACATTAGAAGGAACTTCCTGACAGTGAGAGCTGTTCGACAATGGAACACACTCCCTCAGAGTGTGGTGGAGTCTCCTTCTTTGGAGGTCTTTAAACAGAGGCTGGATGGCCATCTGTCGGGGATGCTTTGATTCTGAGTTCCTGCATGGTAGGGGGTTGGACTGGATGGCCCTTGTGGTCTCTTCCAACTCTATGATTCTAAGATTCTCTTGTCGCTGCTATGCGGCGTACGATTTTGAAACTGAGGAAAGAGCGGGAATGCCATGGGCTTTATAGGGGTGGGCAGAGCAAGCGCTAAAAAGTTGCAATCTAAGACTTACCCAGCGATACTAGAACTTTCTGAGCTAGCTGCGCAGGCGCAGATATAACCCATTTGTATCAATTTGCAGATGACCACTCGAAGAAATATGGTTACAGGTAAGCAACTTGTCCTGTTTATTCCTCAAGCTGATGAATTAGTGCTTGAATGTTGAGTTGCTTCATTGATTTGCTGAAGATGATAGATTCATAAGACCACTATTGCCAGAACAAATCCAATCCATTCCCAGAAGCTGTTAGCATAATTATCCCTTTCCTCTCTCTAATCCTATATTGAGTTCCCCATTCAGTTCTCCAGACTGTATCTGTTTGTGTGTTGATTTTTAACTGTCATTTGTTTATATATTGTGTCATATTTTGGATGCCACTAAAGACAGCATTTATTTGAGGCATCCTTTGTAGCCACTTGTGAAATCCCTTAAACAAATAAGTAATGGCATTGATCATGCATACTGTGCAAATACTTTCATGGTTCGTCCATCAGTATAAGGCATGCTACTTACAAAGGTATACCTTTGAACAGAGTAATATACCTGTTGTGCATAAAAACATGTATAGTCCATGAGTGACTACTTTGGAAGGGAAACCATTCATATGTTTCTTCATGAGTATATTCATTGTTATATGCATTTATTCTCAACAACCTTGTGTTATTTATTCTTAATAATACTTAACTCCATGGCAAAAGTCTTTATAATCTTCTCTAATCTTATCAGAAGTTGTGTCATAAGGACTTCTCTTCTTTTTACCTTGATGAGACACCAAGTTTCACTTGTATTTATCTTTTTTACCCACTAAGAAGCCCTGTACAATGTATTCCTTCAAACACAGATGTAAACTCTAACAACAGAGAAACCTGGGTGATGTCCAAAATGAAAGAAAGCAACTGCCAAAAATTTGCTATTTAGGACTGTAATGAACCTCAGGCAGCTCGAGAACCTTGCATATGTAGAGAAAGGCCCACATCTAGCATCCCAAGTTAAGCAATGCTGTTAAGAATGACTCACTTTTGCCCAAGCTACCAACCAGCAGAGGCTTCTCTGTAGAGCTGCCACAATGCTTCCCCATGCAGGTGGTTGAGGGAAGGTTCAGCTCGACTGCACATACTCAACATTATTCCTACCTTATTGTGCTTTTGTTACTCTATTTTGCTTCAGGAAAGGCTAAGGAAACTGATAGGAAGTACACTGCATCTAGACAGTTGCCTCATGTACCATTTTCAGACTGCAAAAAGTCTGCCAAATGCGTCTTCTCCAGTCTTTTAGAAAAGGTGTAGTCTGGTAACAGAAATATGTTCTAGCATGAATTTCCCCATCTGACACTAGAAAACCCAGGCAAGATAATGTGCACTGAAGTGATTTCTGTGCTTAAGGCCAGCCATGGGTAAAGGCTTTCCCTTGACAAGATTGTATAGTCATGTTCAACTGTAGGGAATGGTGTTCATCTCCATTACTAAGCCAAGGAAGCCAGCATTCTCCAAGACGACTCCATGGTCATGTGGCCAGCATGACTGTACAGAGTGCTGTTACTTTCCCACCAAAGTGGTACATATTTATCTACTTTTACTTTTACATACTTTTGAACTGCTAGGTTGGCAGAACCTGGGACTACTGATGGGAACTCACTCCATCATGTGGCACTTGGGTCTCAGAACTGCCAACATACCAATCTTGCAATCATCAGAGTCAGTGTCTTAACCACTAAGCCACCGCACCCCCTACCTACCTACACCAGGCAGCATGGGAGAGAACCCTGAAGGAAAGGGCATGAGGTATGGCTCATTGCTGGTACTTGGAGTTCTGATGCTTCCCATGGGTGATGCAGGGCTTTTAGCGGCCACATGAAGCAATAAAATTCGAGGCTGAAGAGTGTCAAGGGAGTATCCATTTTGTATCATACCTCATACGCTATCAACAGAAAACTATGCAATTTAGTGGACTCTGTGAGTGTGGGAAGCATGCTTTATAGCACCACTACCTTTCCAGCTGCAATTAGATTTTTGGTTGCCTAGCTATTATATTGTCTGAATGTAATTTTAGTAAATGAAGGTTCCATCCTGTTCTGAGTTAAATCCAATTGTTAGTTTTGCCTACAATAGACCAATAAATTCAATAGATCTCACACAACGTTCGACTTAACAAGTCCTATTTATCCAAGTGGTCCACTCTCATTGAGGCTAACAATTGGATTTGGCTTTATGTATCTGTTTTCTAGACTCAAAGCCATCTTTGGATCATATTTCCTATGGGAACGGCAGTTCATTTTTATCTCAGTATACATCTCTTCCAGCACAAGAATATTGCTTAGAATACATTTAGAATATATAGTACTAATTTAGGTTGACTCTTCTGTGTATAACATTGTCCACACTTTCAGCTTGTTTTACCTTGAATCTTGCTCAGCACTGACTGCTTTCTGCCAGCTTTTTCAAGCCCCACCCAACTATTCATATACTATCTCTCTCATTGCTTTGACTCACATATCCCACCCAAGAGTTTTATCACTGAGGCCCACTCACCTGCTTCAGGCATCTAATTGTGGGGCAACATATTCTTAATGCAATTCATTCAATTCAGTTCAACAGATTTTTTATTCGATGCTATGGACCCCTTCTTTGAGAAAGTAGTACCCATTCCCTCATTCACCTAAGGCAGTAAAACATCTTGCACTGGGTGAGTGTCTTAGAGAGAAAGAGGAAAAGGAAGAGGGAGGGAGAGAAGGTATTAACATTTACAGTTATGGAAAATTCAGATAAATTTATCTTTGCATTTGCAAAAGCAAACACCATCTTTGTCCGTAAACATATTCTTCTCTATATTGTGCTTTTTTGTGCTGCTCTTATCTTTTCTCACCAAACCTGGTTATATTTTTGGATTTTCTACTTTTCATGATATATGTTTAGAAAGATTTGCTTTATAGGGCTTAGATCTTGAAGCAGCCTTTTCATAGAGGTAAAAGTGTCAGTGTTTTAATGCAACTGATTTATGAGCTCACTTTTCCAGATGTAGCATTATTTCATGTTTCAATTAAGCATTCTTTTCATCTTACACTGGCAGTGGTTCACTTGGTCTTTTTTAAAATTAATTTGATTTCTAGAAATCTAATATTCTTGCCAAAATTGAATTTTAATGAAATTATGCCATAATAAACTCTTGTTTGTAGAATATAGCATGATTAAAGTCAAGTCACTAAACAACAGTATTTCATCCACAAACACAGTGCCTACATATTGTATTTAGGCAAAAATAAATAAATATATCCTTCCCTTACCCCTGCTCTGAGTATGATTAATGAATAGTAGAATTTTGAAAATTATTCTTGTAGTGCTGCCTGTGCCAGAAGATAAAATTCCTTAATATACAGTGGGTGCCTCTAGATAGAGAAATCTATAGGACTCTCTCTCTCTCTCTTCTGTGTGATATCTTAGAGAAGTTAGATTATTATATTACATTTGTTATCTTCAATACTGCAGGGTGAGCTTATAAAAATCCTGCTGCCTCTCTGCTCTATAAATCAAAAGTAATGGTCAGATAACAACAAAAATACATTCTGGTTCAAGAACATTACTTGGTATCTAGGATAAGGAACTGAAGAAAAAAACCAAAGAATTTTTAGGTAAAGAAATAAAAATAAGAAGGGCACAGTCTGCAGGACTTTCTTATGAATGCTGTTCCTCAACTCACATCTACTCAACAATGCTGCCTCATTTGAACTTCCTACCAGGTTTTCCCCAGAATCACAGCAAAGTTGTGTTCTACAAAATAGAACCCCATAGATGGTGTTTTTTTTAAAAAGTATTACATACATATAATGCATTGTACATACTTACAATTCATGACAATCAGAGGATTATTAATAGCTATTTTCCAGCAGATATTTGAAAAAAAGAAATGGCTTGTTTCATATTTTATCCTATCCATGCTTCTGTCCCTGTTTATGCATTCTTTCCTTTCACTCTTTCTTTCATTTTCATTCTTCTTTTCACACTATCATTAATTCTTCTATCACTCTACACTCTAAGTTGCTTTTTGTTGACAACAGAAAGTTGGACAGAATGAAAAGTTCATAGGGGATTGCCGTATGAAGCACATCCATAGCAAGATGCTTAAGTGGGAGTTTCTGGAAAAGTGAATTTCTACAGAAGGATACAACAACCATTTGGTGTGGAAGTCAAGGCATAATGTCTACAAGTATTTTATCTTGGGGTACATTGGTGAGTGTTTGGTACTTGGGCCTAATATGCTGAGTTTTATATTAAAAATATTAGGCCATTTTTCTCTAAGGAAGTCATTTAGCATATATGGGGCTCCTTCAGTTGGGGCAAATATTGTTGCAAGCCATCATATCTGTAGCTGTAGTTCTCATTAAAAAAAAAAAAGACAATATTTTTGTTGTACCACGTTATTTGCTAGCAGTTCCTGCCACCAGCTGCAACATTTTATTCCCACCCTATGGTTGTTTATTTATTGATTGATTTAATCCTCAAATATATCACAACAACAACAAAAGTCCTAAATAGGCTTGTGTGAATCAACAGTTGTAGTTCAGGTTTCTAGGTGCCAGATTGCCAGATTTGTGCTTCCTTCTCTAGGAGTTGTCCCAGTTCCCCCTGGCCTCATGTTGTTTAATTCAGATGACACAGGACAAAACCCCAGGGTAGGATCAGGCCTGATCTTGACTGTCCAGATGCAGATCTGGAGTAATTTACCCCTGGTTTTCCATAGTTTCTAGGAAACTCCATGGTAAAACCTAGCTGTTCACACACACACCTGTGCTCCTTACTTTCCCATCCATTGCTTTCACTCAGAAGTCCCCTTCACTTCATTTGATGCACAAACAGTGTGCCTGGCTGCATCCATGTAGCCAGGCACCCTGTTTCCACCTCAGACTCAGCAATGGGAAGGCTCCTCAGTTGGAGTGATTGTATTGCTAAGTGAGGAGTGTGCATCAGTTGGGGGGTCCTGGGTCAGCATGGTGATGGATGCCCATCCACATGACAACCCAGAGATCAACCCGGGTGAGCATCAGGGACAGGAAAGCAAGGGCTCAGCCCATGCTTTCCTGGCCCATCTGCTCAGCCTCCTAGCTCGTGGCAAGAGAGAGAGAGAGGCCTGCAGCAGCCTCAGTTTTCCTGAACCAATACTTGAGCAAGTCAAGATGGTTCCCATTACCCAGTCACAGTTGCCATAGCCATAGTTTTCTAGAAGAACCAAATTCTTATGAGAACTTATCTGAAATTGTTACTCTTAATTAGCAAGGTTCTTTTTTGACCTTGAAGAATTGAAAACAATAGACAGTTAACACAGATCACTTAGTGAATACACAAGCTCACACTCCCAGGAAACCAAAGTTGGAAGGAACACTGGATTTCTTCACACTGACTGACATCTACTGAAATGTGAAAGCCACTGGTTTTGCATTTCATTCTGCAGTCAAGTGTCTGGTTACTCATCACAGTCTGAGATGGTTGGCAGAAGAATTAATCTTCTGTGGCTCCACACTTTTCTAAAGATTTGATTATAGGATGTGGTTTTAGAAAGGCAGGAAGGACACGTCTGTAACATAAAATGAGGGCTGTCGTTTTAATATTACTGTGCTTTGAAAACTTGATTGGTACATGAGAAGAGGGCTGTCATCCCTTTAATTTCTGCATTTTAAAACTGCTTTTAAAAATACATGCCATCACTGATACGGTGATGTGTGTATGTAAACATTGTGCAACAGAACCACAGACAGAAATTGGGACACAGTGTATGCGTTCTGAATATCCATTCACATTGAGACAACGATGGAAAGGTACATCTTCAACTGTTGCTAAGAAGCTATGTTTAAACTGTACAAATCATATTGATATGCAGTTGCTTAGCATACGGGATGGCAGTAAACCCACAAAGGTCATAGCATGTTCTTACACTCAGAAACATCTAAGGATACCTATGGTGCATTTCAGATGTGCAAAAGGACTACAAATCATCACCATCTTTGGGAAGCATGCCCATTGGCATGCCTAAAGGACATTGGAGGATCTATTTGCATGGAGATGAACAACAACAACAAAAACAAAAACATGCTTGCAGTGATGTCATTAGCTAGGGTGTTACCCAATGCAGAGGGTGTCATTCACCCCTTCTACTGCTGTGCTTCTTCCCCAAGACAAAAGCCTAGCAATGGAGTAGCCAGGAAGGGCGTGCATTTACTCCCCTGTTGCTCCATCATTGGGCTTCCTCCCCAGGCAGAAAGCCCAGTGATAGAGCCGCCAAGAAGGTTGCACATTCAGCCCTCATGCACCAAAGGGGGAGGAAGGCCCAACTGTATGTCACCTCTCCTCTGCGGTGTCACCTGGTGTGGTCAGTACCCTCTGCACCTCAGCAGTGACAGCACTGCTTGCTTGCTGGTTGATAATCTGCCTGTAGGATGATCACTGGATCAGGGTGGTATCCTACAGATGACTGTTTCAATACTTATGACATGAAAAATGGTCTTAGCATTCTGTATTTATCCTGTATCCTACCATAATCTTATAAACAAAAGCCTTTTTGTATCCTACCATATCCTATGTATCCTACTATAATCGTATAAACAGAAGCCTTTTTGCAGAATGGTAGTGATCTCATAAAAATAAGATAGTTATTTTATATGCTGGCATTATTGTCCAGAAACACACTGGGTATATACCTCACTAAGAAACTCCATTTGTGATTATATAGTAGTTGCATACTAATTCCTATCTACTTTGCTTTTAAATGGATAATTATCTAAAGAACTATCAGAACAGGTTGTGACTTGCATTTAGCCATAATATGTCCACATGACAGCAACAGTATGTAATAGTTAATTTTGGAAGCAGATGGTTCGGAACCAGAAGATTTGGTGTTGTCTGTTCATGAAGAAGGCCTGAGGCTCTTGGCAAAATGAGATTGTTAATGTCATCCTATTCCCTGATGGTCAACATTTTGCATCAATATGATACATAATTCAGGACAATTGATGGCTGTTCCTCTAATTGGAGACTGATATATTATTGACATGAAATTGCTTCTCCCTTCTGGAAGAGAAAGACCCTTCAGGGCCAGATTTATGCTTAATGATGGGGCACCTCTCACTGTGAGGGAATTTTCACTGAACCTTGACTATGCTGTAGCCGCAGTGGAGATAAATACACAGTGCTATAGTGACACAATTGAGAAAGCTCTCACTGAAATTGCCATTGATAAAGTCTCTAATTCCAACCACCACCCCTCACTTTATTACAGTTTGTGGCAAGAAATAGAGTGCTTTTCTATTATTGCCTTTTGCATGAACAGTACCAGATGGACTGGTGGCATTATTGAGTGGCCCTTTTTCTAACTCCAGTAAGTGAAGAAAGAAAATTAGGCTGTCGGGACTTTTTGTATTTTTCATTTCTGATAAACGCTCCCCTACCCTCCTGTTGTTACGATATGTATGTGTTGTACCCCCCACTCAAGTAGAAAGAGGCGGGCAGGCCTCTGAATTGCAAGATTGCCTATGGTCAAGAAGATATGAAGCCAGATCCACTTTAATAATAGCTGTGGGATATCAATAAGCTACTGGCATCAATGAAGCATGTGGTAATTCAGCACATCTGTATTGCTTGATGGAGGCAGGCGTTTATTGCATATCCATAATTTGAAATGCAAGCACCTGCCAACTCTGCTACCCTCCCCAGAAAGACATAAGAATAGCAAGGTGGTCCTATAGCAGGAGCACCTGCCAGAGAACAGTTCTCCATACTTGGGGGCTGCCAGAAGTAAAGATCTAAATAAATTACATTTTTACAGACAAAAATGAATCATTTTACCATTTCCCCCTGTGCTGCAAGAAATTGATTTAAAATAATGCAGTTTTTGAAGTCTTCACAGTTCAGGACTTATCCGGTGAAAAAAAGAAGAAGCATGTTTTTAATGGAAAATAAGTTTCTTGGTTGGAAAATAGTACTGTCTATACAGAAAACTTCACTTTTGTGCAAAAACAAGTTTCTTGTATAGTCGCCCCTCCATATCCACAGATTTATCCATGGATTCAAGCATCCATGGCTTGAAAATATTCAAAAATATATAAATTCCAAAAAGCAAGCCTAGATTTTGTCATTTTATATAAGAGATACCATTTTGCTATGCCATTGCATTTAATGGGACTTCAGCCTTCACAGATTTTGGTATCCACAGGGCATCCTGGAACTAAACCTCAGAGGATACCAAGAGCCCACTGTACAGGAAACAGCAGAATAAGCCTTGAATTATAAAGAATATCACCCACCTATTATTCTCCTCCTCAGGGTTTCCCAATGCTTAAGCAGCCTGGTTTACAAGCATTTTTCAAATATTTTCTAATATTGTTTTCATTCTTCCCAGACTCCCCACCACCACCACTCTGATTGCACATCATCTCCTCTTTCT
Organism: Phrynosoma blainvillii; assembly: GCA_026167975.1. Classification (NCBI taxonomy): domain Eukaryota; kingdom Metazoa; phylum Chordata; class Lepidosauria; order Squamata; family Phrynosomatidae; genus Phrynosoma; species Phrynosoma blainvillii. The sequence goes on from JANUYF010000004.1 coordinate 70,090,340, forward strand.
CAAGAATTGCACTTGGACTGGCTACTCCTGAATGTATGCTTAAAGGGATGACATGATTTCTGCAGTATGTTCCGTGGTGTGAACAGAGAGGACAGTAGCCAGAAGGGAACAGAGTCAAGAGGAAGGAAGGTCTGGCACAGACAGCACCACACACATCCATTTTTGTCAGGGCTTGGATGATGATGCTCATGCAGTGTGCTCTTGCCCATTCACTAGCAATACACTTGCATGGTGCCCTCTGCATTATTATAGTCTCTCAGTGATGTTTGTCAAAAGAATATATTCAGTACAGTTCAGATGCCTACACATTTTTGATCAATAAGGATAATGACTTCATCTGATAGCACCACATCAAGCTTCCCTGTCTCCTCCACATTTAGCCACAATTCTCATAATTATTGGGAGGGGAATGGATTTTGACAGCCATGGTGTAGTGTTATGAGGTTTTCACCATTGTAGCTTGGCCTTAAATGAGCAAGCAGGGCCCATTCACTTTACAAAAGACTTACTCCTACCAGAGATTAAAACTGGTTTGCTGATATTCGTCAAGATAACTGCCTGTATTTTAGAACTCTTATTGGGGCTTGGCTATGGGAACTGCCATGATGAGTGTCCACACTTCAAAATCTACTACTGCAGCACAAGATACATAGCCACATCCCCTTCAGTCACTGCTGGAGGATGGAAAGCATTCACTATCTTCTGCCTCTCGTTCTTTGCAAAGTTCAGACACTGGTTCCTCTAGCTGGGGAACACAATGGTTGGCATCCTGGTAGGAATTTACATGTGTGTAAGCTTAATCAGCCCTGGTGGCGCAGTGATTAAATGCCTGTACTGCAGCCACTCACTCATAAACCACAAGGTTGCGAGTTCAATACCAGCCAGGGCTGAGGCTCGACTCAGGCCTGCATCCTTCTGAGGTCGCTAAAATGAGTACCCAGCTTCTTGGGGGGCAATCAGCTCACAGTTGTAAACCGCTTAGACATCCCATAGTGCGATATGAAGCGGTATATAAATGAAGCTGCTTTTGCTTTACATATGTGAGTCCCCATTTTGGTTGGAGCTTTTCGCTTGTCCTTGCACTCTATCTAGAATCTCCCCACTACTTGGCAGCTGTCAAGCTTCTGGCCTAGAGGGACTCTGACTGTTGTTGCTTACTAATGGAGAAAGAAAGGGGAAAGGCAATTCATGCCAGGAAGACCCAGCTATTCTGAGTTCCTGGGGGAAAGGAAAATGTGGGTCAATTCCATTGAGAGTGCACCTTCATTTCTGCTCCCCAACCCCCAGCTGAGCTGAGGCCAGCTGCTTCTCCAGTATTCTTCTTTAAACTGCAAATCCTCTGTTTTCATGAGATGGAATCATGTCAGATAAAGTGCAATAATAGTGTTATAACTGTGTGGCATGAAAGGGCCCTAGTCTATGAGGAAGAACAGGGGAGAGTATTGGGTTGCTCCAGATATTTCTCATTGCTTTTAAGCTGGATTTGGAATAGAAGGACTGGAATTTTAACTGTGTGATTTGGCAATTATGCCTAAAAATTGCTTTGATGCTTTAAAACACTGTAATTCATCCTGTGCCTTCAGGAAAGGAGGACCAACATATCTAAAAGTGTGATTTTGTGGGCAAACTAAGCCCTCATTCCACCCTTGTTACTCATAAACACATTGTGTCCAAGGGACACAACCATATTCCAGCATAGTTAGCGTGGTTTTTCTTTGGCACAGATTAGTCTTGTTCCCAGTTGAACACTTATTAATCTCCAGGTACTTTCCACATTCTGCTTTTCACTGATTAATTTCTCTAACTCTTTCCCTACCATTCTTTTCCTAACAATGTTTTAAAAAAGAAAAAAGAAAAAGAAATGGGGGGGGGGGGGGGGGGGGGGAGAGATCCAAGCCTTAAAACATGTTGGAAGATCAAGAAGTCTGGTTCATTCTGATCCAGTTCTTAGAAGTCTCTATAGTCTGAGATGTATTTTTACGTAGAATAACATAAGGAAAGCATCAATATCATCTGGAAAAAAATAATAATTGAAAGTCCAATTTCTTGCCAGGTTGCTTTTCTTCTCCTCCTTATGAGAGTAGAAAAGAATGCAGGTCAGCCAATATTATAGGCAACATATCTGAAATATGCAAAATTCAGTATGATAAAGGGACTCTGTCCTTTCTGTCTTTCTCCTGCAGCCTAATCAAATAATTAGAGATTTTGTCACAATCTAATGCTGTCTCATACAACATTGCATTTGGCTGGTGATGTGGCACCTTATTGCTGGCAAATTTAGAAGGGTGATTGTTTGTATAGTGGAAGTTTACTTTAATTGGGTATCCTGAGATTTACAAGGAAGAAAGTAACATTCTCTGTACACCAGCAAGAGCCCACTTGAAGCCACCAACCTCAATATTTTAAATAAAGGCCAATTTTCTGTCTCTCCCTCACCACAACTCTCTTTTTGTGTTTTCCCCAGTGATATTGCCTACCAGAAGGAACACAAATTGAATCCATATTTAGAAATGAAACAATTTCTGCAGGCTGCACATTATGCAAAAACATAATCTTTCCAAGCACTCTCACAGGCAAACAGGAGAATAAGAAAGCAAATTGTGTTTTGAAACAGCATTATGAATTTTATTTGGGATGGCAGTGATTTCCTTGCCCTTTTTGTTAGCCTTTACAATTACAAATAGGTCATTTCATTTGTCATTCACACTGAACACTGGGAGTTCTGTTTGTTCTTTAAAAAGCTGGAATGTAATTTCAAGACAAATGATGGTTGGATAGAATACAGCATATAGTGTGTTCTTCATACAGACCATCACCAACCACTGTCTAATAGAAATGAATCACTATAAAAAAGGAAACAGAAGGTCACTCAGAATCATGAGTAATATGGACAAGGAGGAAAACTAATGACTTCAATCCAAAATTTTGCTTAGTTTAGTACCAAAATAAAATATTTTCTGGCTTCATGTTGACTTTAAGAGTTGTCATTTATTCCTTCATTTGAAAAGAAGCATATATATCTGTAGGGACAATAAGCCCTAAATTTGTAACAGTGCACTCTGCAGAAAAATGTGATGTTATTCCCTCCATAATGACTATATTTTACTTTCTAGCTACAACTTCTTACAGAAATAAATCAAGTATTTACTGGTTGGTGAGACAGGGAAATGGGTTACACCAGTGATTCCCAAAGTTGACAGTATGTCCCCCTGGGGATGGTGGAAGGATCCAGCGGGGTGGTGAGGTAGAAAGGGGGCAGTAGGGGGCCAGTGAGGGAAAATGGGGACTGCAGGGGATCCTTCAGTCAAAGTATTGGTATGTGAGAAAGAAAAGGGGAACTAGCGGTCTTTAGGATCATGGTGAGAATGAGGATTACATTAAACTTCTTTTCAGAGTCCCTAGAAAACTACCACATAGCCTCACTGATCATTGCACTGACACAAAAATGACACTGTACTCAACTTTATGGTTGTAAAACTTGGCCACAACTTTATTTGTACTAGGTAATCAATAATTCTTTAACACTTCAATTTAACCAAAATTTTTATTGTTCTTGACACATGTATTCCTTTTCATATCTAATTTAACCACCTGTGTCAATCTATCCCTTTAATTCATGTGTCAAGAACATCAAGTTCCAAATAAACCCACATCAAATAAATCATCTCCCCCCAAACAAAATGACATCATAATTCAGCTCATGATGTAACTTGTCCAATGCCGTCATCAATTTGTTTGGTGACGACATAGCAACAATTTGATTAACCCCTTGACGTATACTGTTTGTCCACTTAAATTTGAACCAATTTCGTAATTTCAATTGACTAACTTAGAGGCCAAATGCAGCCGCGACCCAAGCCCCCAGGCTCCCGGTCACCACACAGGCTGCAGAAAATCAAAAGGCAGACAAGTTCCTTGCTTGTCTGCTCCTTTAAAATGGCTGCCACCACGAGGCAGCCTTGGGGCTTTATAGCCCCTTCAGTTCTCGGTGGTAATCTCCCCCCGCCCAGCCAATCAAGCGTCCAGCATCATTTCATTTGGCTGGCGCAATGGAGAACCCCTCCCAATGCGTCGGGGGGTGGGGGTGGTCTTTTTGTGTGGTGGTGTCTCCTACTCTTTGCCTGCCCATGTGACTTCACTCCCTTACCGGCATCTTTTACTAGTAGTGACAATTGGGAAAGTTGTGTGAATATGAGGCAGAGGGCATCACTTCTGTGGCTCAGAGTGACACCATTTTGAGACAGACTGGAGCAAAGAGTTAGAGCACAAGGTGGCGGTGGAGAAATGGTAGCAAAAAGGAGTTTTCAAATTTGGAACATTGCTCAGGCTTTGTTAGCTTTGCTGGGACTTGGTAAGGAGGTTGGAGTTTCATTGCTGCTCTTGCTTTCATCAGCAAGGCTGAGAGAAGGGGTAACAGAAGAAACTTTTTTTTTGTGGGAGAGTGGACACTTAAAGCTGTGTGGGAAAGATGTGTCTGGGGATAGAGAATCTGTGCTTAATTCTTGGAAAGAGTCCTTTGTTTTGGAGTGGCTCCTGTAGTTAACATCTCTCCCTGTCTCCTCCTGTCATTGCAGCTACCATCTTTCTTCTCCTTTCATCTCCTCTTTCACTTTTGCTGCCACAGTTGGCTTAACTACACATTATTGAACACTAAAACTACATTTTAACAGCAGGTGTGAACCTGCCAGCTCCCCCTCCTAGCAACCAGCCTGGGCTGATAAGTTGGGTGGCCGCATTTGAGTCATTATAGACCACACTTAGCTGCCCTCTTTATTTGTATTCTTGTATCATATACAACATTCACATTTTTTTTTTACATAAAATTGAATTTGCAATCAAGTATGTTTTTTTTTAAAAAAAATGGTAATCTGACAGGTGTGTATTTGACCCCTTTATCTAATTAATCATGTATCTTGTCATAGAATCATAGAGTTGGAAGAGACCACAAGGGCCATCCAGTCCAACCCCCTGCCATGCAGGAACTCCCAATCAAAGCATCCCCAACAGATGGCCATCCAGCCTCTGCTTAAAGACCTCCAAGGAAGTTCCTCCTAATGTTGAGGTGGAATCTCTTTTCCTGGAGCTTGTATCCATTTTTCCGGGTCCTAGTCTCTGGAGCAGCAAAAAACAAGCTTGTTCCCTCCTCGATATGACATCCTTTCAAATATTTAAACACGGCTATCATATCACCTCTTAGCCTTCTCTTCTCCAGGCTAAACATCCCCAGCTCCCTAAGTTGTTCCTCATAGGGCTTGGTTTCCAGACCCTTCACCATTTTAGTTGCCCTCCTTTGGACACACTCCAGTTTCTCCTCATTCTTTTTGAATTGTGGTGCCCAGAACTGGACACAGTATTCCAGGTGAGGCCTGACCAAAGCAGAATAGAGTGGCACTATTACTTCTCTTGATCTAGACACTATACTTCTATTGATGCAGCCTAAAATTGCATTGGCCTTTTTAGCTGCTGCATCGCACTGTTGACTCATTTTCAACTTGTGGTCTACCTGGATTCCTAGATCCCTTTCACACGGAGTCTCATTCAGCCAGATGTCCCCCATTGTATATCTGTGCTTTTCGTTTTTCCGCCCTAAGTGCAGTACATTACATTTCTACGTGTTGAATTACATTTTGTTAGCTTTGGCCCAGCTTTCTAGTCTGTTCAAGTCATTTTGAATTTTGATCTTGTCTTCTGGGGTATTAGCTACTCCTCCTAATTTGGTGTCGTCTGCAAATTTGATAACTATGCCCCCAATACTGTCATCCAAGTCATTAATAAATATATTGAATAGCTCTGGGCCCAGGACAGAGCCCTGTGGCACCCCATTGGTCACTTCTTTCCAGGTTGAAAAGGAGCCATTGTTGAGCACCCTTTGGGTTTGGCCAGTCAACCAATTACAAATCCATGTAACAGTTACTTTGTCTAGCCCACATTTTACCAGCTTGTTTGCAAGAATGTCATGGGGAACCTTGTCAAAGGCCTTACTGAAATCAAGATATACTATATTCACAGCATTCCCTTCATCTACCAAGCTGGTAATTTTATCAAAAAAAGAGATCAGATTTGTCTGGCATGACTTGTTTCTCTGAAACCCATGTTGACTTTTTGTGATTATGGAATTACTTTCCAGGTGTTCACAAACTTTCTGTTTAATGATTTGCTCCAGAATCTCTCCTGGTATTGATGTCAGACTAGCTGACAATAATTGTTTGGATCCTCTTTTTTTCCTTTTTCGAAGATGGGGACAACGTTTGCCCTCCTCCAGTCTGCTGGGACTTCTCCTGTTCTCCAGGAGTTCTCAAAGATTATTGCCAATGGTTCTGATATTACATTTGCCAGTTCTTTTAATACCCTTGGATGCAATTCATGTGGTCCTGGAGACTTTTATTCATTTAGATTAACCAGGTATTCCTGTACTATCTGTTAATTTATTTTGTGCTGAAATTCTTCTGTTCTGTCCTCTGCTCCATTATCCTCATTACCCTTTGCCTTTTCTGAGAAGACTGAAGCAAAGAAGGTGTTGAGTAATTCTGCCTTTTCTCTGTTCCCTGTTAACTTTTTGCCATCTTCTCCACACCATTGGCCCTACCATTTCCTTCTGAGGATCCCTGGTGGTGCGGTGGTTAAATGCCTGTACTGCATCCACTCACTCATAGACCACAAGGTCGTGAGTTCAATACTAGCCAGGGGTCAGCTAGACTCAGGCCTGCATCCTTCCGAGGTCCATAAAATGAGTACCCAGCTGTTGGGGTGCAATGAGCTTACAGTTGTAAACTGCTTAGGCACCCCATAGCGTGGTGTGAAGCAGTATATAAATGAAGCTGCTTTTATTTGCTTTCTTCTTCCTTTTACTGTGGACATACCCCCAAAAGCCCTTTTTATCATTCTTAACCTCTCTAGCAAGTCTGAGTTCATTCTGTGCTTTAGCTTTTCTGACTTTACCCCTACACGTGCTAGCTATTTGTTTGAATTCCTCTTTAGTGGTTTCCCCATTTTTCCATTTCTTATACATGTTCTGTTTAAAACTTAGTTCAGCTGAAAGTTCCTTAGTCATCCATCCTGGTTTCTTGAGACACCTCCCATTTTTCTTCCTCACTGAAACTGTTTGAAATTGTGCCTTCAGTATCTCCCTTTTGAGAAACTCCCATCCGTCTTGAACTCACTTCTCTTTTAGTATTCCTGACCATGGGATCACCCCCAGCATTTATAGTAAAATCAGCTTTCCTAAAGTCTAGAATGCGTGTCTGACTATGCCTGGCTTCTCCTTTCCACTGTATAATAAACTCCAGGAGAACATGATCACTCCCACCTAAGGATCCAACCACTTGCATTCCATTAACTAGGTTTTCCCTGTTAGTTAGGATCTGATCCAAAATAGCTGACTCCCTTGTTGTCTCTTCCTGGACAATGAAATTGTCTTCAAGGCAAATGAGAAATTTTGCTGAGGATTTTGCTGAGTTTGAATTCCAGCAAATATCAGGATAGTTGAAGTTACCCATCACTACTATATTTCTCCTTTCTGAGTGTGTGGTCATCTGTTCTAGAAAGGCATCATCCAATTCCTCTGCCTGAGTCAGGGGTCTGTAATAGACTCCCACAATAACATCCCTGTTGTTTCCCTCCCTTTTAATTTTTATCCAGATGCTCTCCACCTGGCTTCCAAGATGGATGTCCTAGATTTCTTCACTGGTATAAATATCCCTGCAATTCCTCCTCCTTTCCTGTTTGGCCTGTTTCTCTTGAAAAGGTTATACCCCTGTATTTCTACATTCCAATCATGAGACTCATCCCACCAGCTTTCAGTGATGCCTATTATATCATATTTGTTTTGTTGTGGTAGAAGTTCAAGTTCATCTTGTTTATTTCCCATGCTCTGTGCATTAGTGTAAAGACATCTAAGATCATATGTCCTCTTTACTTGCTGCCTGTGCACGTTTTTTTGCCTCCCACTGTTGGGTCCTTGCACTGTTTGCCTTGTTCCCTCTATGACAGTTTGACTATTTTTTCCAGTCTTTTTGTCTTCCAGAACACTGTCTCCCTCCCCCACATAACTCAGTTTAAAGCCCTCCTGATCAAATTCTTGAGACTGTTGGCAAAAACGTTTTTTCCAACTGGCATGAGATGTAGCCCATCCCTTGTCAGAAGTCCTTCCTCATGGAACCGCAGCCCATGATCTAAGAATCCAAATCATTCTCAGTGACACCATCTGCAGAGTCAGTTGTTGACATCTGCTATTTTCCTCTCTCATCTTGGACCATGCCCTTCAATTGGCAGAAGAGACGAGATGACAATCTGTGCATCCATTTCTTTCAGCTTCTTACCCTCGCTAAACACCAGTGTTAAAGGCTCCTGATGACCTGAACTTTTCACCAATCACTGCTGGTGATAAAATTCATGTGCCGTTTGCCTGCTAGCTCCACCCCTTAGTGACTCACAAGTGTGACTCACAGAAGCTCCACCCCCTCAGCAACAACACACTCTCCCAAGAGTTTTTAAAAGTTCAACACTCACCCCCTTAAAATGGCTGTCCAGAAACTACTCACCTCCTCCTTCTCTCTAGCAGGAACTGGCTTAGAAAGGTCTTGTCAAAGAATAGGAGGGGAAAGTATGATGGGAGAGAATCATGCAAAGATACTATAGACACTCTGTTCAGCTAGCACCTACACAGAAAGCTCTACAACATGTTAAAAGTGGCATTTGAACGCTTTCCATTTTTGGAATCATATTATCCCCAGACAGCTCAGCCATTGACCATGATGGCAGGGGTGACTGAGGAGCTCTAATCCAAAAGTGTCACTTTTCCAGCTGTGAGGAAAAGATCCCTGTTGGTGTAATCCAGTGGCCCCCAAACTTTTTCAGGCTACCATCCCCTTTCTTTTTCGGCAGCAACCCTGGCACCCTCCTGCACATGTTTTTTGATATTAGATCTACTGTTCTCCATGTAGTTATGCTGGCCACATAACCATGGAATCGTCCCTTACAATACTGGCTCTCTTGGCTTAGAAACTGAGATGAGTACTGCCCCCTACAGACAGATACACCTAGACAATATGTCAAGGGAAAAACCTTTACTTTTACCTTTTCTACTGCAAATTGAAAAGAACCAATCTTGGTTGCTGCTCCTTTTGCACTCAGTCACCTTGGGAGCAGCAACCAAGCAGTTGGCTGAATTTTGTATTTGTGCCAGTCTTGTAGCCACACTTTGACCATCCCATACTAAAAGATGGCTCTTGTGCATTTATTTATTAATCACCTTTGTATCCTACTCTTCCTTCAGCAACATCAGCCTTTTTCCATGCAAACTCAGAGATGTTCAGTAGGTGTGGCTTCTTTTATCACTATTCTAAAGAGCTCCCTTCTATACCAGGTATTATTAATTTACAATTAAAATATGTATACATACTGAAAGAACGAAGAAAAACCAAGTATGACTCAAATTGGTAGCACCAATTAGTTTTTAAATATTAATACCACAAAGTGTCAAAGCACAATACAGATAACACTGAACAAAAATCTATCATGAAACTGCTTTAATTTGTATCTCTCTGATGCTGGCAAATTTAAACCCAGAACTATAGAAAATATTGTTAGTAGTTAACACAATATTTTTGTCTGGCTGCGTAGCTTATGCCATTCTGATTTTTAATATCCAAGTCCTTGTAAGGCACAAAGAAATATGTCACTAACCACAACATAATCATTGCTCGATGCTAAAATTCTAGGGCACAGGTGTTCTCATTCAAGACTACAAACAATTCTGGGACAAAAAGAAGAAGAAATAAAACTTGTTTCACGGAATAAATTAAATTTCCCAGCTAATAACGGTGCCATGAAACATCACTTTCTAAAAGCAAAGGAACATTTTGAATACTCAAACAAATTAGAATGTCTGCCTAAAGTACCTACTTCCCCCCTCCCAAAAAATCAATTGCACCTTCAAGGGTAGTTAAGCATCTAATCTCAGTCTTTAACATCACTATGTTACTTTTATCTTCTGGTAGCAAAGCAAATCAAAGGTTACTGAGTGCATCCATCTAATACAATATAGGCCTTCTAAAATGATGGGTGACATTGGCTGGGGAGTTGCCTATTCGTGGTTAGATAACTGACATACATGATGAAACAGATTGACATTTGGACCTAATGGTTACTTTGTCCTTGTAGTGTGCTATGCCCATCCTATCACTAGAGGTGAAGGAGAATTTACAATTAAAAAAAAAAAAACACACATTTTTTTCTTCTTCCTTAGGATGAAAATGACTTGAGATTTTAAGAACTGGACAGTGAGGAAAATCCATATTGGCAAAACTGAACATCCGAATCCAGCACCTAAGTCTGGTTTTGTATTTGTTAGAGCTTGGGAAAGTTACTTTCTAGGACTATAGCTCCAGTGGCCTTGCTGGCTGGGATTTTTTTTTTTTTTTTGAAAGTTGTCATTCAGAAAGTAACTTTTCTAAGCTCTAGAATTCCTGGGTATCAACCATCTTAACAACTCAGGGTTGCCACATCTTTTTTCTAAGAGGTTCCTCATCTTTATCATTTGGCACGTACAACAAAGTCCTCCTAATTTTGCATAGAGTTACCTTTTAACTTTAGCTGATGCAATTAGGGGGTATTTCTTTTTCATTTTTAATGAATTTACCAAATTTTGCAATTTCAATTCAATCTGGAAATAAGTTGAGGGTCAGTTGAAATTCAGATGCAGGAGACAGCAAAATGAGGTTTCTCTACCCCTTACTTAACACACTTTCAAAGTAATATAGGACACTCTAGCTCAGGGGTACCCAAACTACAGCCCATGGGCTGAACCTGGCCCATCGAGGCCTTTTGACCGGCCCATGGCCGGTCTTGCTGCCGTGGCACCGCTGCCTTTCTCTTTCTCGCGTGCGACTGCAGATGCCATTTTTAATTCCAAAATGGTGCTCGGCGTTATGCACATGTGTGTGTGGCTGCGGCTGCCATTTTTTGTTCAAAAATGGCACATGGCATCACGCGCACATGTGCATGACTCTGGGCACCATTTTGGAACAAAAAATGGTGGCTGCAGCCACACGCGCATGCTCACGTCGCCGGGAGCCATTTTTATTCTTCTTTCCTCCCTGCTCAACCTCTGGAAGGTTCTGGGTTGTAACTGGAAAAAGAGGAGGAGGAGGAGGCGGCAGCAGGGAAGGCAGTGTTGTCCTGGTCCTGGTCCTGGGGCTGGGTGAGAGAGGGGCAATGTCCCAGAGGCTGGCCTGGGCTCCCATTCCAGGCAGTGGCGGTGCCCCCCTAGGCAGCAGCAGCAGCAGCAGACCCTGACCCTGACCCTAACCCTGACCAAGTCCGGAGCATCCGCCATGGCCAAGGAGCAGGACCAGGCCACCACCACTGCCTCCTCCTCCTCCTCCTCCTCCCCGTTGTCTGGCAGCGTTGGCATTGGTAGGGGTCCCAGTCCCTCCCACGAGGCTGTGTCACCTGTGACATGGGGAGCAGGGCTATGGCTTCCACCTCCATGGAGAGAAGGGCAAGAGCAGGCAGTTCATTTGCAAAGTGGAGCCTGACTCCCTTGCCGAAGCCACTGGACTCTGCGCTGGAGACCGCCTCATCCAAGTCAACGGCATCAGTGTCGAGAAGGAGACTCACCACCAGGTTGGTACACCGGGGACCCCCACCCTCCGGCCCTCCAGCCCTCTCTCCAGCCCTCCTGCTGGCCTGCATCAGGGGCAGGACCATCGGACCAAGATGGGGAAGGGACCCCTAAAGGTCATCCGCTCCAGCCCCCTCCTTCCACCAGGCAGGAATGCCTAGCATCCCAGAATTGGAAGGGACCCCCAAGGGCCATCCACTCCAGCCCCCTTCTTCCACCAGGCAGGAAGACATACAAGCATAGAGCTGGAAGGGACCCCCAAGGGCCATCACTCCCACCCCCTTCTTCTGCCAGGCAGGAAGACATAGAATAATAGAGTCAGAAGGTACCCCCAAGGGCCATCCATTCTAACCCTCTTCTGCCAGGCAGGAAGACACAGAATAAGAGAGTCAGAAGAGAGCCCCAAAAGCCACCCAGTCCAACCCCCTTTGGCCACACAGGAAGACACTATCGAAGACATCAACAGTGCGATTCAGTAACTAAAAAGGGCAATGCCATTCTAGGCTGCATCCATTTTGTTTTTGGAACAAAAAATGGTGGCCACATTGTGCACATGTGTGCACGACTGCGGCTGTCATTTTGTTTTTTACTTTGGCCCTCCAAACTTTGGCCCCCGGCTCAAAAAGTTTGGGGACCCCTGCTCTAGCTCAGGGGAAGTTCTGTATCTCCTGAGAGTAAAGAAAAAGAAATGTTAAGATGGCAAGTAAATGTCCTCTGTTAATAGCAAAGATGAGAAAAGTCACTTTTTGGAGTACATCTCCCAGAATCTCCTAGCCAGTGTGATGAATGGCTGGAAGTTTGGGTCAGTGCTGTAGTCCAAAAAAGAAACTTTCAAGCTCTTTCATTAGCCCAAGGTTTTATATTCCTTACTGCTGTGCTCTCGTTGAAGCTCCATCAGGGAGCATGGGGCAATGTCAAGTAATATTATTTGTGTGCTATATTTACTAGGGGTTGTCCAGTAACACAGGTTCTCTGGACGGTGTATTTTTGAACAGTTTAAAGCAATTAAAACTCAAAACCCATAAAATACAACCAGAGTATACACGAAAGAAGACCAAGTAATTCAGAAGCCAAAAACCAGAATAACAACATCAACAACACCTCATCTCTGAGAGCTAAAATAACTTAAAAGTGTTAAAACCCATTCCAGCAATCATAAAATTAGACTGTTGAAATATGGCGTGTAGATAGCATGGTTGTACTCTCCATAAGATTTGTGTAGCAATATTTTGAGGCTCAGAGGCATCATAAGGTGACACAGGAGACACAGGACAAGGACAAAGTGGGGCATTTTTACTGGTTTCAGGTGTTCCATCGATGCCATCTAAATTTTGGCCTGATGGAGCAAGGCAAAATGTCAGTGCATGGAGACTGAGTTTTTAAGCACAGTTTGTGACAATGTAACATTGCATATGTGTTAAGACATTCGCTTTAGTTTCCCCTTTTGTTGGATTTTGAAGATACGCTTAACTCTAGTTAACATGAGATACCTTTAACTCAACATGAGATACATTTAACTCTAGTCTTAAATTGGCAAAGATTTTACTCAACATCTCTCTTTGATTTAACATTTCTCTGATTACATCTCCCAGTCAGCCATGATGTCTTCTCTGGGGACAGATGTTAGGTTTTCCTTGGCTAACTTACATAAGTGGAAGAAGGTTCATGAGCAGTAGTGTGTCTGCTATTCAGTACCACCTGATGCTAGGAAGGAAACAGACTGCTATGAGTGGGTCAAAACCTCACTACTGTCTCCCATACTCGCCACCCCTTCCAGCCACTATGGTCTGATTCTTCCTTCACTGTGGTTTTAGATGAATTGACCATGACAGGCAGAGCCAGTGTGTTTTGGTAACATTACTTTTTGGTTTACAAACCCCATAATCCTTCCAACATTTCACAGGTGAAAAATGAGACATGTGTTAGCATTCTCTACACCTGCCCCACTGGATGTGTGGTTTCATAATTAATATTGTCCATGAGGCCACAATAACCTGCAGAAACAAGAAAAATAGACACATATAGGATTCAGGCTGACCTGAGAACGTGCATGAGATCTAGGGGCTAAGCAGATGGCACAAAGCGCCATCTTCAGAGCAAGGAAGGGGAGGGGCAGCCACACGCTGGGCACCCCAACCCCTTCCCCAAAACATCCTCGGAGCAGCCAGCCCTCTGCACGCCGGCGCTCCAAGGATGACCTCCCGCTGCAGCATCCGTACACACTGCAGCGGAAGAGTTGCTGAAGATGCACCGGCAGCCTTTTGTGGCGCACCTTCGGCGATTTATGGAAGGAGAGCTATTTTAGCGCTCCTTCCAGGGGCGGTGAAGCTGCGCCGCAAAGCCGAGGTGTGCGGATACCTCAACCCTGCGGCGCAGCTTCCTGGCGTGGCCCCGTGTCGTCCGTCTGCTTCCCCCCCCCCCCAGATACAAGGAAATGGATTTGCTAAGCACCTTACACATCCCCAGGCTTTTTGCAATGGAGACAAAGGAAGTCCCATCACAAAGCAATCAGAGACCACACCCTCTTATCTCATGATGTGTCCCTGCTCACCCTTCCTGCCCAACGATCCAAGGATTGTCTCAAATCCAATCAGTGTTTTGTCACTATGGATCTAAAGCCATCAGCTGTTTCAGATCCCTTTTGTCAATTCAAAAGAAATCCAGAAAGTTATCCAAACTTTTGTCACACCTAATATTGCACCAAAAACCCCTTAAAGGTATGAAATGGGATATAAATATTTGTCTTTGTTCACAGACCAGGGTTCTTCCCCACTCTTTATGTGTAGCCCTTAGACACTGTCCACCTTTCATTTTTTGTGGATCTCTCTTTTGGATTAGTAATGATTGCTCTCTTTAACTCCTGATTTCTCTCTATCCGGCCTCCCACACCTTTCTTTCTGGTAGCCTTGTATGGTTCTTAAGGTTGCATTGTTTTGTAGGTTTGCATGCATCCTTGCACATTTCTAAATAAAACCCTTCTGTTCACTGAAACTGCAATACTTCCTAAAGTTAGCACTAGTATAAAAAAGGTAAAGGTTTCCCCTTTGGCAAGACTGTCTAGTCGTGTTCGACTGTAGGAGGCAGTACTCATCTATTACTAAGCCGAGGAAGCCAGAATTGTGAAAGATGACTCCATGGTCATGTGGCCAGCAGGACTGCATGGAACACTGTTACTTTCCCATTGAAGTGGTACCTATTTATCTACTTGCACTGTTACATGCTTTCAAACTGCTAGGTTGGGAGAAGCTGGGACTACACACATGAAAACACTGATATACACACATGAAAAGATCCATAAAATTACCCTCCTCTTGCAGGCCTCCTTTTGAATTACAATTTTCCCAAAATTACAATGAGATGCTGACACTGCTGGTGGAACCTTCTGAGACCTCATTTTTAGTCTTATGTTAAAACAACATTCATTTCACAACTGACAACTGTAGCCTAAATACAAACTAGAGTAAATCCTTTGAATCAATAGAAACCTGGAAGGTGAACACTTATATAAATTAGGGGTAGCTGTGTTGGCCATTTAGTGATTTCAAACAAAAATCCACCAACAGTGATACCTTTATTGGCCAATCAAAATATACTTGTTGCAAGCTTTTGAAGCTCCACTGGTTTGTTCATCAGGCAATATGTTACAAACAAAACAGGAGAAAAACAATTGGAATGTTCACAGGAATGGGGACATATTGGATTGCAAGAGTGGAATCCTTGTTGAGATGCAAATGGACTTTAAATTTCTTGGACTTTGAAAATCTCCCAATTGCCACATGACCAGAAGGAGGAGGAGCCAGCCTGCAAAAGATGCCTTCCCCATACCATCTTCACTAAGTACAGAAACAACATAATTCAGGCATCTGACTAACATCTCCAATTGTTTTTCTGCTGTTTGGTTTGTAACATCTTGCCTGATGAAGAAGCTAGTAGAGCTTCAAAAGCCTGCAACAAGTATATTGTGCATTTTGGTTGGCCAATAAAGGTATCACTGTTTGGTGGATTTTTGTTTGAACTTATATAAATTATATTTATTAAATGAGTATACTCTAGTTGACACTAACCAGAGTAGGATTTGGGCCACTATTGTCAAAGAAGATCAAATTACATTGACTTTACCATGCTTATAACTGTTACTGTTTTGGACTACAGCTTCCAGGATCTTCCAACCAGTATTACCATTGGGAGTTATGGTCTAATATTTTTTTTTTATGAGCTGGGCTTCCAGTTTGGTAGATCTGAAGTCCAATCTGAAATCTTCCAATCTCCAGGCCACAGCAAGTCCACTGTCACTATCAAAAGAAAATACCTAGACTTATTTTATTTTATTTTTATTCCACCTTTCTCCCAAAGTGGGACCCAAGGAGGCTAACAACATATATAAAACACATTAAAATAATTAAAATAGTACAATTTAAACTGTAAAAATATAAAAATTAAAAATATAAAATTTGAAACAGTTAAAAAATAATAATAATAATAATCTAAAACTAACCCCCCATCCCCCAATGAAACCAAGCCTGCAGGATTTTAAATAAAAATGTCTTCTCCTGCTGGCAAAAGGCCAGCAGAGAAGGGACCAGCTTAGCCTCCCATGGAAGGGAGTTCCACACGGTGGGAGCAGCCACTGAGAAGTCTCTCTCTCATGTCCTCACCAAATGAGCATGGGATGGTGGTGGGACTGAGAGAAAGCCTTCTCCTGAGAATCTTAGGGATCTAGGTGATTTGTATGGGGAGATACAGTCTCTTAAATAGTCTGGACCTAAGTTGTGTAGGGCTTTATAGGTCATGACCAGCATTTTGAATTGTGTTCGAAAACGAACTGATAGCCAGTGAAGCTGTTTCAATACAGGAGTTATACGCTCCCTATAACTGGCTGTGGTCAGTGTTTTAGCTGTGGCATTTTGGACCCACTGAAGTTTCTGAACAGTTTCCAATGGCAGCCCCATGTAGAGTGTGTTACAATAGTCCAAACAGGATGTAACCAAAGCATGTGTCACTGTAGCCAGATCTGACATTTCAAGGAATGGCTGCAGCTGGCGCACAAGTTTTAACTGTGCAAATGTACTCCTGGCCACTGCTGAAACCTGGGCATCCAGGCTCAGAGTGAGTCCAGGAGCACACCCAAGCTCTGAGCATGAGATTTCAGGGGGAGTGTAACCCCCATCCATCTCAGGCACAGTCCTAATTCCCTGATCTGCCTTACGACTGACCAGGAGCACCTCTGTCTTATCTGGATTAAGTTTCAATTTGTTTGCTCTCATCCAGTCAATTACTGACAGCAGATAATGGTTCAGTACAGAGACAGCTTCCTTGGAGTCAGATGGAAAGGAGAGATAGAGTTGGGTGATATCCGCATACTGATGACACCACACCCCAGAACTTCAGATGACCTCTCTCAGTGGTTTCATGTAGATGTTGAACAACATGGGGGGCAAAACAGACCAGTAACCAAGGAGTCTAACAGGAGTCCCCCAACACCACCTTCTGTGTCCACCCCTCCATGAAAGACTTGAACCACTGCATAGCAGTGCCCCCAAGTCCCATCCCAGAAAGGCAGCTCAGAAGAATACCATGCTCGATGGTATTGAAAGCCACTGAGAAATCTAACAGTATCAACAGGGACACACACACCTTATCCAGTTCCCGGCAAAGGTCATCCACCAAGGTGACCAAAGCCGTCTCTGTGCCATAGTCAGGCCTGAAGCCAGATTGAAATGGATCTAGATAATCTGTTTCATCCAGAAATCCCTGGAGCTGGGAGGCCACTACCCGCTCCAGAACCTTGCCCAAAAATGGAATATTAGAGACTGTCCGATAGTTATCCAGGATGGCGGGATCCAAGGAGATCTTTTTTAGTAATGGCTGTTAGAATATAGATGGGTTATACAGTCAAAGGTGAAATGTAGAGATGTGCGTGTGGAATTTTCCTCATGAAAACAACATCTAGAGAAACAAAGTGAATCTAACACCAGATGGCCAAGAAGTCATAAACATGAACTTTTCCAAAGGTACAACTCATAGACACAGATTTTGTTATGGGAAGCAAGAGAAACCAAAGAGATAACAATACAGCAACATCATTAGGTCTTGGGAAAGGAGTCACATGGGGGATGATGGACAGCAACTCTACTTCATAGAGACATTATCCAATTAACATAAGGTTAACACCCAGAAGGTGGAGTATGAGAAGGGCCTAGAGAATCCTTTGTCTAGTTTTGTTTATAAACACAACTGTTAGTGCGTGCATGTCTGGCAGTGGTTATTAACCATGGAGCTAAGTGTTAGCTTGTAGTTTTTAGTATGTTTATACTGCTTTTATAATGTAACTCCTGGATCTGCAAACATGTATCTGTAACTTCTTCTTAACTTTCAAATGCAACAAATTGGGATCCTATGCTATTGGGTTTGTTCAAGATGTAATCTTTCATGGCTGAACTGGGTAAGTTCATCACAATGGATTTTTCTTAGTTTTTCTTTTATATGCATTAATAAACTATTAGACTTTACAATGTGTCTTCTCGACTGAGGAAGACAAGATCCTAAAAAAAAAAAAAAAAAAAAAAAGCTGAGCTAGTTGATGATAAGAGATGTAAAGTGGCTGTGGATCACAGCAGCCAGCTTGTCCTAGAGATTCTGCTGGGTGTCAAAGAACATCACTACAACACCCATCATCCAGATGCTAACAATGGCTTCCCCACAGCTTCCTTTAGGCAGGATGGAAATTTGCCTTGCTGCAGTGAAGCATTCACCACTCCCTTTACCCACTTAGCCAGTCCCCCTCTAGCTGATTTCAAATGCCAGGAAGGGCAAGGATCTAGTATGCACGTGGTGGCTCCCACCTCTCCAAGGATCCTATCCACATCCTCTGGCTGAACAAACTGAAACTTATCCAATAATGTGGTACAAGCAGGCACTATCATTACATCCACTGGACCTGTCTCAACTACAGCATCCAAGTGAGTGCGAATCCAAGCGATTTTGTCTGCAAAGTGTCTTGCAAATTCCTCACAGAGATCTGTTGGGTGGTCTTTATTTCCTTCTTGGGGTCCAGAATGTAAGAGGCCCCTGACAAATTGAAACAGTTCCACTGGACAACACTATGCAGATGCAATGGTGGCAGAAAAGTATAGTTTCTTTGCTGCCACCACTGTTACAGCATAGGCTTTCCAGTGGGTTCTAGCCCTTGTTCAGTTGGATTCACTCTGAGTCTTCCACCATCATTGCTCTAGTCTCCGTCCCACTCGTTTCATCACCATCAGCTCCCTGGTAAACCAGGGGGCATGCCTGACTCCAGTTTGTGTAAGGAGATGCTTAGGGGCAATTGTGTCCACCTCCCTGGCCATTTCCCTATTCCAGAGATCAGCCAGAGCTTCAATAGGATCACCTGCCAAGGCAGCAGGAAACTCCCCAAGAGCCCTCAGGAATCCATCTCGATCCATAAGCCTCCTGGGGTGGATCATCTTAATCAGCCCTCCACCCCTGCAGAGGCTCTGTGTCCCGGTGAGTCTAAACCCTACCAGGTAGTGATCAATCAATGACAACAAAACTACAGAGAGTTCCTCCATGCCAAGATCACCATCAACCTGCCCCAAACAGAAAACCAGGTCCAGAGTGTGCCCTGCCACATGGGTGAACCCAGATACTACTTGGGACAGACCCATGGTTGTCATGGGAGACAAGAAGTCCTGAGCTGCTCCTGACAGTGGAGTCTCTGCATGGATGTTGAAGTCCCCCAGCACCACCAGCCAAGGGGACTCCAATGCCACTGCAAAGACCAACTCCATCAGCTCAGGAAGGGAGACTGTTGTGCAGCAGGGTGGATGGTACACCAACAGAATCCCTATTCTGTCCCGGCCACCCACCTTTAAGTAAACACACTCATAATCAGTAGATTGTGGGACAGGGCACCTGGTAAGGGAGATGGGGTCCCAATAGACCACCACAACTCCACCTCGCCTCCCCACAGACTTTGGGCAAAGCTGCGAGAGATTAGTCTCCCCAGCTTCATCCAACCAGGTCTCCGTAATACAAGCCAGGTCTGTATGTTCATCCAGGATCAAGTACTGGATCAGTGGTGTTTTACCATTTACCAACCTGGCATTGAACGATAGGCCTGTATCTGTACGTTTCTCCTTTTATTAGCATCACCAATTAAAAAACAAAACAAAACCATAGCTTACATAAAGTAAAGTCAGAATACCAGAACATTTTATGATTTAAGCTTCCAAGCAGAGTCATTCTGTATACTAGCATTAAACAAAATTAAAGCTGATTAAAAACCACAGTGAAACATTGTCAGGGCACTACCTTTAAAAGGCACCCCACTAATTTAAATCACTACTTTAAATTATCCCATGTGGTTTTCAATACAATTTTATTTGACCTTTCAAGAGCACCAACAGGGCATTTGATTGTGGCAGGTCACCTGGGCGAGATCTGGCACTTGCTTAGATTCTGTTTATCTCATTGCTTGTTTTTTCCCCCTAAAGAGGAAAAAATGTTCTCTGAAAGCCTTTAGTGTTTCCACCATTTTGAGCTTTCTCTTTTATCACTTTTCTTAGTGACTTTGGATATATATTAACCAAGATGTGGGGAAGCTTAGCCCTTTAGATGTTATTGAACTGCAACTCCCATTATGGCTCATGACTGGTCAGGCTGCCTAGGATTAATGGAAGTTAAAGTCCAACAATATCTGGAATGTCCTAGGCTCCCAAGTCTCAAATTAACTCATGACATGCTGCTTTAACTTTTATACACAGAGACTTCTCAACTACTGTTTACCCACTCTTCTGCTCTGTTTCCTTCAATCTCTAATCTCTCCCCCCCCCTCCAAGTTTCATGACATTCCTCTGCCTTTGGCCAAAGGGCTTCTGTTCCTTCAAGAGAGAAAGATCTGATATCCCCTGCCAAACAGAAACTTTTTAGAACAATCCCATTCTACTCTAATATGTGGATGAATTGTGGAACTGCCTGGACAGAGACACACACAGGAGATTCTCTCATCATTTATTAGCCCTTAAGAATGGAGATGACCAATTGGGTTGAAAGGGAACATGTTGTTGATCAGTCTCAGCCATAGTGCATGAGACAAGTGGCTGTAAAATTGTGACAAGAATTCACTTAGGGATGGGCATACACATGCATAAATAAATCACACTATGCATGCAGCACCAAAAAGGCATCACTGTGGAACAGATAAAAAAACAACAACAATAGCCTTTATTCCAGCCAATAGGCCATTAGGCAGAAAAGAAAACCAATATAAAAAACTTAAAAGCATTTGTACATAAACTCAATAAATAAATAGATTTAAAAATAGTTCACAGTAAGATTTACAAAATAAGCTGATATAAATTTACAAAATAAGTGCTCAAAACAGGAAGAGAGATTAGGCTAATCAGTTAGATTGAATCATAACTTTGCGTGTTTTAACTGCAGAAAAGAGAAACTTAGCCACTGATTCTGTTTTACTTTTTAGAGAATCATTTAACAAATGCTCCACATACCAGCTGTTTGGCCTACCGGGGAACTTGGACAAAAGAGGAGAGATTAATTTTAACCTCTCATCTTTATAGAAATTGCAAGTAAGCAGAACATGTTCTAGAGACTCGACAGAGCCGTCACCACAAGGACAGGCCCGGTCGTGGTATGGAATTCCCTTATAGCGGCCTTCTAGAACAGCTGAAGGGATTACATTGAATCTGGCTCTGGAAAACACAGATCGATATTTTGAAATGGTCAGGTTTTGTAAGTAGAAAGCTTCCCTTTCAAAATTAAATTTTAGCCCTAAGGAAATAGGAGAACAGGAAGTGTGGGCCAGAGACATAGAATATTGATTATCAATATCTTTGATGCGACGTGTTAGAATCTGCTGGGCACTCGGCAGATCTTGCGTGGAAAGAAAATTACTAGAGAGACCTAATCTCAACAATTTCTCCTGAATACAATTAGACCAAAGTGTTGTATAACAGTCTTCCTTGATTAAATGCAGAAAACCAGAATCAGTGCCTGCATAAAAGATTTTTAACCAATACTTTAAGGTCCATTTCCAGGCAATACATTCAACTGAATGACAACCCGTCTCAAGGCGTAAAACAGCTGTTGGAACACAATTGGGTACACCAAATAATTTTCGAAGGTACACAGAGAGAACCTGTTCTAATTCTAGCGAAAAACCTTGGATCCAAATAGGAATTCCATATAGCAGATGTGGTATGATCTTAACCTGAAACACCTTTAGGGCAGCTGGAAAAAATTGCCCACCTTTAGTAAAGAAAAAACGAATCAGAGCCTTCACATTATTATTTGCCGACTGGGTGGCAGTTGACCTCTGTAATTTCCAACTACGAGAAGATTGAAAAGTTACCCCTAGGTACTTAAAGGAGTTAACTTGCTCGATGCTATGACCATTAAGGGTCCACTTGGATCGCCTCTTATTTTTTGAGAAAACCATAATTTTAGTTTTACAATAATTAATTGTTAGAGTGTTTATATTACAATAATTTCCAAAGGCTCTTAGGATTTGTTTCAGGCCTATTTTTGAGAAAGAAAGAAGAACTGCGTCATCTGCATATAATAGTAGGGGTATGCTAACTGAAGCCAATTTGGGAGAGTGGTGTGCTTCTAGGGAAATAAAGTCTGAAAGATCATTAAGATAAAGGTTAAATAATAGAGGTGCCAGGATACATCCTTGGCGTACACCTTTTTGGGCAGCAAGAGGTTTTGTTAAATTCCCTTGGGTACCACACCTTACTTGTATAGTTGTATTACTGTAGAGATGCATAATTAGCCATAGCAGCCTTCTATCAATAGAGGAGGCGAAGAGTTTTATCCATAGCTTTTCTCTGGGAATTGAATCAAAAGCTGATTTCAAGTCGATAAATGCCGCATATAGGCCATTACCTTGAGAGATAGTATACTTTTCAGCTAGATGATTCAAAACTAAACAGTGGTCATAAGTTGTTTTACCTTTTCTGAAGCCAATTTGTTCACTACCTATGATATTCTCATTATCTGTCCATTCCTCGAGATGGTTATTAAGAAAACGGCCATAGAGTTTGCCAACCACTGAGAGTAAACTTATCGGACGATAATTAGATGGATCATTTTTGGGGCCCTTCTTATAGATGGGAATTATGGTCGCGCTTAGCCAGCTAGAGGGGAGTTCAGCTGTTTGATTAATTAAAGTAAACAAGGAAGCAAGTAATGGGGCCCACCAAGAAATATTAGATTTCAGAAGCTCTGGCAAAATTAAATCAGGTCCTGGGGCTTTGCCCAATTTAGTTTGAGAAATTAGAGATTTAATTTCCGTAATGGAGACAGGGGGCCACTGGGGAATTTCTGCAGAATTTGGGAAAAGTTGATTTAACAAATTAGAGACACGTGTAGATTGTTCCTCATTGTCCCTATATAGTGAGGAAAAATAGTCCTCCCAAACATTAACGGGAATGTTACAAAGGGGAGAACCATTAGTGTTTCCTAGCATCCCAGTTACCGTGGCCCAGAACAGTTTGGTATTTTTTTGTAAAGAAAAGTTAATTAATAATGTCCACTGTTTATGTATTGCTTCTTTCTTTTTTTTAGCTAATAATGATTTATACTTTCTTCTTGTAATGTAGTACAATTGTGGCAATGACTGGCAATTATCTCTCCTGTATTGAGTATACATTTTTCTTAGTTGGATTCTAGCTTCAACACAGGTCTTATCAAACCAATGATGCATTCTTCTACATTTAAGATTATTAGGTTTCTTCTCTGTGCTAGTCAATGAAGGTGTTAAGGTCCTGAGAAGGAGGGAATAATCCTCTAAAGCTGAATGAACATCCTGAGCCTCCATAATTTGATTTTTAAGATGAAGGCACGATGATGAGTTTAGAAGTATGGAAATTTCCTCATGAAGATTATCAGTCCACCTAAGTCTTTTCTGTTTAACAATCATAACTGAGTCAGAAAGATGCATGTGTGACTGAGAATGTATATTCGAGGGAATCCTAAATGAAAAAGTTAAAGGAAGGTGGTCTCCGTCAAGTCTAGTATCGACAGAGAAACTATCTACATGTTCAACAAAGTTCTCAGAAACTAGTACATAATCGATGGTTGTGCTGCCATTAGCTGAAATATATGTATACTCCCCCCAGGAATCAAAGGGAGGGATTCCATTTAGCATTCTCAGAGCTAAGCGCTCCACCATCTGAATGAAGTATATACCTGCCCGATTTATGCCTTGGTCTTTAAAGTGTCTTTCTGAGTTCAAAAAACAACCCTCAGCCACATCTAAACCCCAGATAGGGGAGGAAAAAAGGGCCTCATTGTTCTGGCCAATTCGGGCATTGAAATCTCCCATCAGTACCAGAACTGCAGAAGGAAATTGACCCTCCAAGTTTACTATATAGTCCTCTAATAATTCCCATACTTTTCCACTACGGTCTTTGTGAAACTTAGGGGGGATATAGACATTTATCAACAACAGACAAAGGGTGCCAAAGTCTAATAGGCAAGCCATCGCAATTGTCTCACAGTGTGGTAGGCGTTTAACAGTAACTTTAAGCACCGTGGAGATCAAAATTGCAAGGCCTGCACTGGGTCTCCCTTTGCCAAGTGAAGGAATGGCTGGCAAATCGAAAGTGGTGTAACCATTGTGATCGATTCCATTTGTGCACCAAGTCTCTTGAAGGAAAATCACGTTGAATCCATTGACGTAATCTATCAAATCTGGATCTCTGATCTTAGAGATCCACCCAGCAACATTCCATGATACACACTTAAGTAGAGATATTTGGGAAGAGGAAACTTCCAAATTGTTGGTTGCAGGAAACAGAACGTTATCAGGTGGGTGCAGGACTTTGAGAGATTCTGGCCATCCCATCATATTCCTTGGACTGGAAGAAGCTGAGATCTTCTTTGGCAATTGTCAGGAGTGTTGATTATGAGAGATGAAGGAGATATCGACATTTTGCTGGATAAGGGGATCGAAGGCAGCCTGCCAAGATTCCAATAAAGGGTGGCACATTGTGTGTGAACACTGAGATTGAGAGTCTTTCAAAATGGTAGAATTTCTGTCCAGGCATTGGTTCACTTCAGAAAGCAAAATAGAGGATTTGGACTTTTCTTTTGTTTGTGCACCCTGAGAGTCATTTATTCCATTCGGTCCAGG
Source organism: Phrynosoma blainvillii (assembly GCA_026167975.1). Classification (NCBI taxonomy): domain Eukaryota; kingdom Metazoa; phylum Chordata; class Lepidosauria; order Squamata; family Phrynosomatidae; genus Phrynosoma; species Phrynosoma blainvillii. The sequence goes on from JANUYF010000004.1 coordinate 70,115,119, forward strand.
GTAACAAGTTGTTGGGAAGTATTTATCATCAATCAAGATATTCTTATTACAATTACTATTAGAAACTATTGATGATGATAAGAGATCAATGAGGGGTTCTGCTGTCACCATCGTGGTCTTTAAGGTTTTCTTAAGATTTTCTAACCTATGCAAGATATCCATTTGTTCATTCTTGGGTCGCACACTAAAGGCTGTGATGATCTCATCATCATCATCAAAGTCATTCTTGTTATCTATTAGAGGATGGAGTTTAGTTCCTCTATTAAGTTTTTGAGAGGTTTTACACAGAGAAGGGTGTTTAGTAGGTTGAATTGAATCTTCAACAGGTGTACTATTTGAAGTTATAGAAGGACTGAATAACGGTTTCATTGAGTCCACCTGAAACACTCTAGATGGAAAAATTTGGAAAGAAGCCAAATATGGTCTTATCCTCAATAACATATCTGGAATGGTGGATTCTTTGAATGATAGTACAAGACGTTTGTGATTTTGAACTGTAGGGAGCCACTCTATGGCAACTAAGTCTAGCCATTTTTGATGGCAATGAAGCAATTGTTCTAAGGAGAGCTTTACTACTCTCAAGGAGTTCCAGCGACCTAAGTTAAATCTGTTTGAATAAATCGCTAATGAGATCTTCCTTGTTTCTAGAATACAAGCCTGTTTAATAATAGGTTTTCCCCCTGTTTTATTATTAAGTTCAGTGCTTAAATTAACTCTTCGTGTGTTATCAATAGATTTAAGCCTGTTAGGGTTGTTAGCTTTGGAATAATGCCCGTTTTTTAAGTTCACATTACTGCTATTGTATTGCCTCTTATCTGGGCCTATGATTGAAGTCTTTTCATTGCATGCGTGCACCGCCCTTTGATTGATAGAGGCGGTAGGCTGTTTGAGAATTAAAGATTCAAGATCTTTTTTTAACAAATCTAGATTAAGCTTAATATCAGATAATTGATCAAATAAAGCAATAACTGTTTGGGCAGTTAATAGACATTGCCTAGCCATAAATTCTGTTGAATTTTCCCAAGGAAGTTTTTTAAAGTTCTTTTTCTGTATTTCACTATAGAACTTATTGTGTTTGGGGTCAGGGGAACTAGCTAGCTGGATCGGAACTCCTAGGTGGGAATCATCAGTATCTTCAGTTCGGTTTCCTCTTAGGGCATCCCTAGAAGTGTGGAATGGTGAAGACGGATTTGACATCTGATGCTTTTCAAGCTCAATTTGAGAGTTCCAATCAATCAGATCTGTCAAATTCGACGTTGGTGGAGGAGTGGTGGCAAAATATTTCATAGTGTTAACTGTTTTCCTGTGTATCTTTTTAAAGAAATCCTCCATTTTGGGTTGTTTTGCTGTTTTCAGCATAGAAGAGGGAGGAGAACCTGGGCTACTACCACTGCAGTTCTTTCTTTTACTCATGATATATTCTGTGTTTCTTTCCCACACTCTGCCTTCTCCCAGGGACCCTGGCTGCCCTTTATACTTGCAAGGGGGGTGGGTGGGGCTGCTTCCTCGCTTGCCTCCGCGTCGCTGGGCTGGCTTGGCCTCTCGGGGCCTGGATATCCCCAGCAGGCTCACTTTGGGAAAGGGAGGGAGGGAGGGGCCACTCTCACCTCGCTGCCTCCTCTCCTGGGTCCTCTGGTGCTCCGCGTCTTCACAGGGGCCCTGGCTGCCCTTTATACTTGCGAGGGGGGTGGGTGGGGCTGCTTCCTCGCTTGCCTCCGCGTCGCTGGGCTGGCTTGGCCTCTCGGGGCCTGGATATCCCCAGCAGGCTCACTCTGGGAAAGGGAGGGAGGGAGGGGCCGCTCTCACCTCGCTGCCTCCTCTCCTGGGTCCTCCGGTGCTCCGCGTCTTCACAGGGGCCCTGGCTGCCCTTTATACTTGCGAGGGGGGTGGGTGGGGCTGCTTCCTCGCTTGCCTCCGCGTCGCTGGGCTGGCTTGGCCTCTCGGGGCCTGGATATCCCCAGCAGGCTCACTCTGGGAAAGGGAGGGAGGGAGGGGCCGCTCTCACCTCGCTGCCTCCTCTCCTGGGTCCTCCGGTGCTCCGCGTCTTCACAGGGGCCCTGGCTGCCCTTTATACTTGCGAGGGGGGTGGGTCGGGCTGCTTCCTCGCTTGCCTCCGCGTCGCTGGGCTGGCTTGGCCTCTCGGGGCCTGGATATCCCCAGCAGGCTCACTCTGGGAAAGGGAGGGAGGGAGGGGCCGCTCTCACCTCGCTGCCTCCTCTCCTGGGTCCTCCGGTGCTCCGCCATGGAACAGATATATTTTGCTGAGAGTGGCAAAAGCAGAATTGTGCAGACAACATGTTTCATGTGTTCCTTGTCTTTGCAAGTTGCACATTGTGTGTTGTGGTTGTGCAGCTCTAGATTGCATTGTGGTTGCATGTTCTGTTGTTTGCATTGTGCTTTGTGTACTGTGTACACTGTACACTGGCACCTGAGGCTGAGAGAGTATGATTGGCCAAAGTCACCCAGTGGGTTTCCATGACCACGCACGGATTCAAACTCCAGAGTCTTTGTGCAATGCTCAAACCTCTACACCATGTTGGGTCTTCAACATATCTATTGGCTATGGTGATTTATATCAAAACCAGCATTTCAGAGCTCTGCCATTCTTGCAACACCACTGCCTCTGTCTCATCTGCAGTACTATCTGAAGGAAGAGGTTCCTGTAAATCATAGACAATCTGTGTTTAATGATGCCTTTAAGAAGCAGAGGGACATCATAGAAACTAGATGAATTCACTGTGACAATAATAGACTAGTGTTAGTCAATGGAGCTAAAGTGAAATGCAAACTGTAGTTTCTGAAGGAGTCCCAACTTGCAAATAAAGTATCGAGTGGGTGCTGGAACACAATCTATTCTTTGCAAACCAAAACATCAAGCTGACACAGCCTTGTCACTGGATTAAATCTCTGCAGGGGATTAAGAAAACTCTTCATTTTGGACCAATCTAGACAGGATACTTGGGATGGGAAAGAGCTTTGTTTCAGTTCCTTTTTTAAAGTAGAATTTACCAAAATTAAAAAAAAAAAAATCTTTGTATGACAGATTCAAATAAATTCAAATAAATTCCTAATGTAGGAGAAGTTGAAACTGACAGATTAATATATCCAGGCCCAGAACTTCAAGTGCTTAGGTTTTACAAGTTTATTTTTAAAGTTTCTGATGCTAAATTAGGGATTTCACTTCTCTCCCCAATCCCTACTTTTTCCTTAAAGCTGAGGAGATGAGGCTCCTTAACACTGATTATCTTATGCAATGGCATTTTGCAGCACCTTTGAGGCTAACTGTGAGAAAGGTGGCAAAAACTTTTGTAGGCTTGGTCTACTTCCTCATATGCATTGTAGGTAGTTAAGGCATAGTAGGTAGTTAAGGCATAGTCCTCTGCATGATCAGAACAGCTACCCCTATAGAAGATTGGTGAAAACTTCATTTTATTTTGATTTTGATTAGAATTTAATCAAAATTTGTAAATGTCCTCACATTTGAGTCAGGAGGAATGTGAGAGTTTAAAAAAATTAAATGCTGATTAAAATGATACTAAACATTTCCCCATTTCCTGTGTTATCACATATGTGATGCTATATGTCATTTGCTATTCTTTCTATTTCATAAAAACTGCTAATAACAGGCATGGGGCTGTGAATTTTCTTTGTGACTATGGATTATGGAGAGGGTGCATTCAGTCCTTCTTCCTGAACCTGATGAAAATCCTCCTCCCACAGCTGCTATTAGCCTAGGATGGGATGTAATACTGCCTGTTTTCCAAAACAGTTTTAACAAAAGAGAAATTAGATATAAGTGATCAGGCAAGTCAGGAGCAGCTTGGAGTCTTGAAGTTCTAATTCAATTATGCATTCAGACATGTGATCATAAATATGTCATGGCTTTCCTTCTTGTCATTACTGCTCATCACCAGCTGCCACTTACAGTAGTTCCCCTACTGCATAATAGCAGGTCTGAGCAGTTCAGCTTTTGTTAATGTTGACTTCTTAGACACATTCTGAATTGTTTAGATCTATCTTTAGTTCACTGGAATAGATTTACAGATCAGTAGGTGTAGGGGGAAGCTGGGAGATATTTTGAAATGCAGATATTTTGAAATGCTAGTTTTGATGTTCCCTTTCTCTGTCTCATCTGTAAGATAGCATTTCACAGCACTGAAGAGCAGAAGGCCTGATGTAGGAGGCACAGGACTGGCTGTGTTGCACATACAGCTCTCCCTCTTCCAACAGAGGACATAGACCAGAGTGTTTGGGAGACATGGGTGTGGGTTGTCAATTCTGTCAGTGAGGCTTTGTCCCAGGCTGTAAAATGTTCCAGGTGCATGCAGTGTGCACAAAGGAGAAAAGCTGACTCAGAGGAAGCTGATGAAATTTCAGCATGAAGTTGTGCAATAGAATCCTAGCCAGATTTTGTGTATATAAGGAAGAATGTTCCAATGTACTAAAGGTTAAATGGATGTTGGTTGGTGGTGGAGTATTATGTTGGATGGTGTAAATATTGCTGTATCATTCTTGTAAATATTTGCTGCAACTAAGATTAAAAGCCTCTTCAAAAGTACCTCAGCAGTTATGATTAAAACTCTGTTTGGCAGAAGGAGTTTTTATCTTCAACTGCTTCCAGACTCTCCAGTGGTGTTTGTTTCCTGGCTGGCTATCTTCTGCATATGGACTCAATTTTCCCTGTGCTAACAATAGTTATGGGCCCAGTGTCCACTAGAACAATGCTTGGAGTTCTGTATAAGTTCATTGGTTGTGCATGTTTAGCCAAAGTTCTCATGCAGCCAGAGAATTTGGCAGAAAAACAGTTAAAGACTACCCTGTCTGCTAGTCTTTATCTGAGAGCTGTGGTTTGGAGGCCTGCCAGAAGACTGTGTCCTTGACAAGTTGCAAAGCAAAAGAAAAACATGGAGTTGAGCCTCCGTTTTGAAAAATTAAGGGCTGCTTCCTGGTCAGCGTATGCTGAAGCTTTGTTGGTTAGAGAAAATTTTTGGGATGTTGTGCAGGCACCCGCACCGGCTACGAAGGTTGAGGATGACAGGAGGGTGAGAGTGACTCTTTTGCTTACATTTGAGCCATCCCAATTGATTCACGTGTGAGAGAAAAGAACTGCTTTTGAGCTATGGAATACTTTGAGAGCAATTTACCAGCCTCTCTCACATGATTTGGGTGAAACGTTTGTATGGCTACAAGCTGCAAGAGGGCACATCTGTAACGCAACATTTCAGCAGCATGCAGGAATTGTTTACACAAGTTGCTGTTCATGGTGTAAACATTCCAGAAGCTCACAAGGATTACATTTTGCTCAGGAGTTTGTCCAAAGAGTGGGATTTCTTGATGTACAGTCTGCAAAGCATTGCAGAGCGAGACCTGACCCTAGACCTGGTATCAGTGGAGATCCTGGAGGAAGCCTGGAGGTGTAATTTCAAGGCCAGGATGCAGAGTTCTGTGAGAAGGGAGAAATCCAGTTCAACCATCCACGACATAAAGATATCTCTCACTGAGTCTGAAGGTGAGAGAGCTGGAGTCTGCAGAGAGAGACACTTCTATAACTATGGGAAGACGGGGCATCTCCAGAGAGAGTGTTGGATGTCTTCTTCAGCACAAGAGAACATCAGTCAGTTGTAAGAAGAAAAAGCCTCAAAAAATGAGAAGTGTTGCTTCCCAAGCAGAAGAAAGTGTTGCTTTTGCATACCAGGCAAGCATTTCAGGGTATGTTTGGCTCCTAGACAGCGGGACCACTCATCATATTTGTAAACAGTCCAAAGCTTCTGAAGGACTTGCCAGATGGTACTCAAAAGTACAAAGCCACTTTTTCTCCAACAGCGAAGTGTGAAAGCTTGAGGATAGTATTGGCTGTGGCAGCAAAAAGGAAACTTGAGGTAAGCATTTTGATTTTGAGATGGCATACCTAAATGCATATCTGGAGGAGACTATGGGGGGAAGCACACCAGGGTGTCAGGGATGCCCTGGGATGGAGCACCACGGGACCGCAGCCTCTGCACCGCGGCGCTCCGGCGGCGTCCCTGAAAGGAGCGCAAAAATAGCGGTCCTTTCAGAAATCAGGGAAAGTGCGCCCTAAACGCGTAGGGTGCACTTTCCCTGACTTTTCTGCCACAGCATGTCCGGACGCTGCGGCGGGAGGTTGCCCTGGGAGCGGCGGCAATGCGGAGGGCCGGCTGTTCCGAGGGCAACCTCGGGAAGAGGAAGGGACGCCGCTCGTGTGGCTGCCCCTCCTCTTCCCTGCCTCCAAGATGACTGTATTAGTCGTCTGCCGAGGCCCTATGTTCATGGAGCAAGCTCCTGGATATGATAGTGCTGAGAGCAACAAGGTATACAGGTTGAAGAAGGTCCTGTATGGATTGACACAGAGTGCTAGATGTTGGAACAGGTGCATTCATAATGAACTTGTCAAACTTGGGTACCAACGTATTGTGTTTGATATGTGTGTGTGTGTGTCTACCAAGGGTAGTGCCATTCTAGTGATCTATGTTGATGATCTTTGTGTGGCTGCAAGTTGTTTGGATGATGTGAAGCATGTGCAGGAGGAGTTAACAAGAAAATTCAAACTGAAGGATTTGGGCAGTTTGAAGAATTACTTAGGAATTGAAGTGAAGAGAACCCAGGTTGGGGAGATTCTGTTGTGTCAGAAAAAGAAGATTGACAGGATTGTAGAGAAATATGGATTTACATGCTAAGGTAGTCAGAAGTTCTATGAAACCTGAGTTTGTTGGTTTAGAGTCTGATAAAGTGTTTTAGCATCCTGAATTGTTCAATTCAGCGATTGGTAGTCGTTTCTTCATTGCCAGTAACACTAGACCTGACATCAGTTTTGCAGTGAGGTTGTTGAGCAGGAGAGCCTCAAAACCCAGGTTAGTGGATTGGACTGCTTTGAAGCGTGTGGTGCGATTTCTCAAGGGAACAAGAGACAGATGTCTGGTGATGGCTGGAGGCATGTCTCAGCTACAGTGCTATGCAGACAGCTCTTTTGCATCAGAGGTAGCAGACAAAAAGTCAGTTTCTGGTTTGGTTATCAGATTTGCTGACAGTCCTGTTGTGTGGAGATCCAGAAAGCAAAGTTGTATAGCTTTGAGCACCACAGAAGCTGAATTTGCTGCACTCTTGGAGATGGCTAGCAAAGTTCAGTGGGTGAGGCAGCTATTGGGGGATCTTGGTGAACCATGCCATACACCAGTAGTGATCAATGAAGACACACAGGGGTGCACTGCAATGGCGGAAGCAGAAAATTTAAAAAGCAGGACAAAATACATTGGGCTGAGGTATCAGAATGTGCATGAGTTAATTCAGGGTGAAATCCTAAAACTGCAATATTGTGTTTCCAAGGAAAACATTGCAATTACTCACAAAGGCATTACCTGTAGAAAGTCATGAGAGACTAACAAGTAGGCTGGGTCTCAGGACAAAGAATTATACTCAATGAAATCACCAAACTATGTGAGTAAAATGTATTTTGATGTAGTTTGTTTAAAACAAATTATCCTGCATGGCATCTAAGACATTTTGGAGGGGATTGTCAGTGAGGCTTTGCTCCATGCTGTAAAATGTCCCAGGTGCATGCAATGTGTATAAAGGAGAAAAACTGACTCAGAGGAAGCTGATGAAACTTCAGCATGAAGTTGTGTAATAACAATTCAAAACTGCATAGTCACTGTGGAGATATGACAGGAAAATGATGAAACACTAGCAGGAGGTTGGTTCAGAATCCTAGCCAGATTGTGTGAATATAAGGAAGAATGTTCCAGTGCACTAGAGGTTAAGTGGATGTCGGTTGGTGGTGGAGCCTTATGTCAGATGGTGTAAATATTGCTGTATCATTCTTGTAAATATTTACTTCAACTAAGATTAAAAGCCCCTTTGAAAGAACCTGAGCAGTCATGAGTAATTGGGGAAGCAGACTGGCGGCTCTGTGCCGCCCCGGGAAGGTGCACCGCAGGACCGAGGCAGCCCCACACCTCGATCCTGCGGCGCTCCTTCCCTGTCCCTGAAAGGAGCGCTAAAATAGCGCTCCTTTCACAAGTCAGTGAAAGTGCGCCCCAAAAGCGTGAGGCGCACTTTCACTGACTTATCCACCGCAGCGTGTGCGGACGCTGAGGCAGGAGGTTGCCCCCGGAGCACCGGCCATGTGGAGGGCCGGCAGCTCTGAGGGCAACCTCAGGAGGAGGAAGGGGCGCCGAGCATGCAGCTGCCCCTCCTCTTCCCTGCCTCCAGGACGCCTTAATAAGCCGTCTGCCGAGGCCCTTCAACTCTGTTCAGCAGAAGGAGTTTTTATCTTCCAGACTCTGCAATGGCATTTGTTTCCTGGCTGTCTGTTTTCTGCATATGGACTCAGTTTTCCCTTCACTAACAAATTCTGCCCCCTAATATCTGCTACCTGAGACAGTTTGCACACTTTCTAATAAAGGGCCTGAGAGTTAACAGAGGAATTACTTTTTATGCACAATCTTTACTTTGCGAACCATTCTGTTCTATATTTTGTACTTTAGGGTGGATTCACAGATTATGACAAAATCATCAGAAAATAGGCTTCTTCAAATGGTGATTTTTTTTTTAAAAAAAACTTTTTGAAGGCACACTAAGGAAGGATGAGTTGATCTTTCCCATATCAGTTCAGCCCCTCACTCTCCAGTTGTGTACTCTCCAGGAATGAATCCAAACACCTTCTTTAGCTGTGAGCCTGAGTAACTAGATGAAGCAAAACTCCTTCGGTGACAAGGTCCCCTGTTCTCCCCCCCCCCCAACGCCAACACCCTCATTGAAAGACCTGCTGATTATCATTATTTCAGGCTTGTCTGGGTTCAGCATGAGTAATTCCAGTAATCAATTTGTCTCAGTAGTTAAATGTGGTGTTGAAAATTGGCAACTAGTGCTATTCCAAGGCTGGAATATCAAATAGCTTGATAATGGAGAAGAAGCTGCACCAAGGCCTTAGATTGACTGTCCCTACAAAATGATGGACTACAGCTTCAAAATTTCAAATACATCAGCTCTTCAAGAATGCTAAAATTCCCCACAAAGAGTTATGGACCACTGTCATTTGTGATGGAGCATGACAACCTCAGATGGCCAAACAATTGCAGTAAACATAAATAATGGGATAAGAAACTGTCAGACAAGCTAGCATTGATGGACAGGCATCCCTGATGCTTGTAACGACACTTGCTATATTTGAATTGGTCACAGACCATGGAAAGCTATCATTCAAAGGCTAAATATAGACTCTGGTACATATAAAAAGTGAAGCTTTCTCTATCAGTTAGTGCTATCTGTATATAGCAGTCTGCTTCATGTGCCTCATAATGGGGCAGGGAGGCAGACTGATACTGGCTAACAAGCATTGGGCACACAAGGGAAAGTGTATTATTTTTGTGGGCAATGTATTGAACCCAGTATCCTGTGTGTTATTTATGGAAAAGTGAGTAGACTTCACTTTGCATCCTATATCATTTCCATTGAGTGAGATTTTATCTCACTGAAAAATTAGGTCTGGATGATTAGCATCTGTGGGAAAGGAGAGGAAAGAATTTTCTCCCAGTTCCAGTTGTGCAAGTCATCCATTACATTTATATCTCCCTTTTTTTCCAAGGAGCTCAAGATGATTATGGCCTCCCTCTCTCCCCACATCTGATCTCCAAATTAAGCCTGTGAGATAAGGTTAAATAAGGAGGTTTCATGGATGAACAGGGATTTCAGCATGGACTCATCCAGTTTTAATCCGACACTTTAAGTGCTACAGCTCAGGTGGGATTCTCAGTTCTTAATTGTCCAGATCTCATTGTTTTCTTAACTCTAACATTTTGTTTGAGGGTAGCCACTCTGCACAACTGATCAGCACAAGTATAAAAGTATACCAGTGTGAGAAGTATACTTAAAAAAAAAAGCATGTTAAAACATAAGCTGTTTTCATGAGTGATAGCAGCATGTTTTTCCCTCAGTTATTATGTGTAATTGTCACTTGGTTACTTTCTGCTAATCAAAATGTGAATTCACATGAAAAAGAAGTTGATAATTTCTCTGTAATGGAGAGTGGAAAAATGTTTTTAATATAGGGTGGTGTTGATGAAAGACCATCCCTTCTTGACTACATAATTTAAATAAAAAGTCTGCCAATCATATCTAAAATGGATTAGTCTTGCTTACATTTAGGTAGTGATATCACATTGCAGTATGATCATGCATTTATATATTTGTGCATTTGCACATGTGTGCGTGCGTGAGAGAGAGACAAACTGGCAGAGTGAAAGAAAAAAGAGAGTATTATTTTGTATTGGTAATCATAATTTTTAATGCAACTTTATTAATAATTTATTTTACTGGGCTGACTTAATCTATAATATTTATATGGCTAATAATATTTGCTTTATTAATTGTTTCCATGATTCAAGGCCAAAGTCCAATTGTATATTAGTATAGGTAATTGTAGGTAGTCCTGTTGAATCAAAGGGAATTTAGTCAAATCAAAGGGAAATTAGTCAAATCAAAGGGAATTTACATCATATATGTAAGTTTCATTGATTCATTAAGTTTTCTTCACCTGAGATTAACAATTAGGAAGCCACAAAGATATGTATTTCAGTATCAGATGTAGAATTGTTTTACTATAAGCCCTGAACATGAAAGGAGCTTTTCATGGTGCTTACTGTGGAACAAGGACATCACAAATATCCTTCACACCAAATGATCAAGTTGCCACTGATGATTCAAAAGAACAGAACACTGACACACAATCAGTATTCTTTTCACCCGTTTGAAAGTAAAAGCCTTGGCCTTGTCATGGTATTTATTTTTCATTAAATATCCTGGCTTCATCTAGGCATTCTTGTCTCAGCAGGAGACTACTTTCCTGTCAAGACTGTTCCCTTCTATTGACAATTATCTCTTAATTACCTCTGTCCTTTCTAGAGTGGCAACACCTTGAGGAATTTTCATTATAACACATCATTATCACCTTTGCACTGCCTTCAACTCCATTGATAGTAGGAGACTTGATATTAACCTACCAGGACCTGAATAATCACAGTATGTTTTTCAAAATAAAATATAACAAACTACGTAATACTACAAGAAGAATTTTAGGACTGAAATGGAGTATTGCAATTCATCCAGGCCATAGTATTTCCAATTTCTATGTATGGTTTTGGAAGCTAGACAGTCAACAAAGCTGACAGGAACTCCTTTGATGTGTGGTGCTATAGAAGAACTCTTACCAGAAAAAAAGGGACTAAACAGGCTTGTTGCTCTTTAAATATATACATATATACAATTAAGTTTAATCCATTTATCCATTATCAATTAAACACTATTATCTTACATTTGTTTTTCTTAAGTCTCTTCCGTATATATCATCTCACTCTCAATATGCTTCCAAAAATATCTAGGTAATTATCTATTGTAATTCCAAGATGAGTCCAATTTCTCCCATTTCTTTTTATGTTGTTGGATTGTCTGACTGTTGATAAACATTGTTATTTCGTCCATTTGGGCTACCTCCTTCAGTCTTATTTTCCAATCTTCCATTGAAGAAGTTTCCTTTCCCCCCCAATACTTGATGTAGGTGATGCGTGCCTCATGATCAAATGTAACACTATATTTATTTCTTCTTGGTTGAGGTGATCTTCCAAGTCATCTGTTATATTAAGTAAGAACAGCTCCAGGCTCATCCTAAGATCTTTTTGTAGTATTGCTATTATATTTTTGTTGGTTTCTTTCCAAAATTTCTTAGCTCTTTTGCATAACCTTCACATGTGGTAGAATGTACCATTAGGTTTTCCACATTTCCAGTAATTATCTCTATTTTTATTATACATTTTTGCAAGTTTTGAAGGGGATAAATACCATCTGTAGAATAGTTTACAAAAGTTTTCTTTAAGGCTATTGCATTTGGTAAATTTTATATTGTGTTTCCACGTTTTCCCCCAACTTGTTATGGATATTTGCTTTCCTATATTTTGCATCCATTTTATCATGTTTTCGTTGATTGTTTCTTCCCTCAATTCTATATCTTCTAATATTTTATAAATTTTTGTTATCATATGTTTTTCTCCTTGTTCTAGGATTTTATCCTATTCTTTTAACTCATTTTCAATTCCAATAGTCTTAATGTCTTTCTTATATCTTTCTAATAATTGTCTGCAAAATAGCCAATGAGCATCTGTTCCTTCAGTTTGTAATTCTTCTTTTGTTTTTATTCTGTCTCCTTTTAAGATATCTTCTTAATGGTACCTGCGCCATTTCTCTCTCTATAGATTTTCCTCTATGAAAGGCTTCCTGTGTTGAGGTCCATCTTGAGATCTTCATATATATGTACTTCTTGTATTTTGACTAGATCTTATACAGTGCTTTGCTTACTATATGTTGATTGAAATCTTTTATTGTTTTTGGCTTAATATAACACAAATAAGCATGCCATCCCTCCTACAAATTCTCACCTTCTAAAGCCAATAATATTTGGTTTTTTAATATGATCAATTCTTTTAGCCAAGTCAACCCACAAACATTATAATATAGTGACAACATGACTCTTGATGAGGAGAGACTTGATGTGGAGACATTAGGGAGCTGGGTATGTTTAGCCTGGAGAAGACATGGTTAAAAGGTGATATGATATTCCTGTTTGAAGGGGTGTCATATTTGAAGATGGAGCAAGCTTGTTTTCTGCTGTTCTAGAGAATAGGACACAGAACAATTGATGCAAGTTACAGGAAAAGAGATTCCCTCTAAACATGAGGAAGAACTTCCTGAAAGTAAAAGCTGTTTGACAGTGGAAAATGTTGCCTTGGAGTGTGGTGGAGTCTCCTTCTTTGGAGATCTTTAAACAGAGACTGGATGGCCATCTCTTGAGGGTGCTTTGATTGTGAGTTCCTGCATGACAGGGGTTGGACTGGATGGACCTTGTGGTCTCTGTGATTCTGTGACTGATTGGAAAAGAAAATAATGCGTGGTAAAATGGAAAGCAGTTGGAGAAAATGGAGACAATGCTACAGGTGGGTTGCTTAAATCAAAGAAGCCATGGTCCTGAGTTTCCAAGACCTGGGCTGGGCAGTTGATGACCAGGGCTACTAGAGATCTCTCATTCACATAATCACCATAAGTCAAAGTTGACATGTTGTCAAACAACAACAATAGCAACAGTTGTGATTGGCTGATCACTGTGTGTAATAATTGCTTGGAGACTATTTAACCAGTGTGCAGGTAGGCTGAAAGTCCCAGAGCCTGGAGAAAATCAATAAAGGCTTTTCCACATGCTGTGACCTCAGCAACACTATAAAGGAAGTTTTTTTTTTTTTGTTTTTTAAAGAAAAGAAATATTTTCATTATACACTGAAGGGACATAATGCTACCTGAGTTTCTTTACTCTAAACCAAGGAAATCCCTGAAATCAGAGCATAATCAGCTTGTGCCTAATGGGTGTATTATAATCCAAATTCACAGGGTCAATGGTTGTTTAGATTAGCAGGGATGATGGTGTCATCTACCACCTCTTTGAGCTTCCCAGCCCTTTTTTAGCTTAGTTACAGACATTATAGTCATGAGGGATGGATTTTATCTGGCACCAATATATTGACATGAGCTATTCCTGTTGTGATCCAAAGTACTGGGGTAAAAGGCCTGGTTTTAAGTGGGCAGTTTAAGAATCATTTTTACAAAATACCTGTTCCCCTTGGAAAATAATATTTGACATGATTTGTTGACATCGATCAACACAACTGCCTGAGTGTTCAGACTCTCCTTGGAAGTGTGGCTATGAAATTTATTATGATAAGGGTCCACACTGGACAGGGATCTCCTAATGGGGTCCCAAACTAGCATATCACCCCAAGTTTCTTGTTCTATAGTAATGGACAGTTTGGGGTGATGCCATATAGAATCTACACTTTCATGTTTTCTCTTTGTAGGTGAATATTTTACAGTTTTAGCATGATTTCTAAGGGCAGAGAAATTTACTATATGTCGTCTGGTCTTGTTCCAAAATTTCTGTTGTGAACAATATGAGAATATGAGAACAAATTTCTTGCTCTATAGCCTTAAGAACTACAGGCCAGAAAAACTGTTTTCCATAGTGCTAGAGGTTGGTAAATTTACAGTGACTTTTTTCATTAAGCTGCTAGAAGAAAAGAGGCCCAAGGTGGTGAAAAGGTCATTGGTAATTTCCCACCTATAAACCCTGACTGACAATTTGAGTGAATAAAAGAAATTATAATTGATTTCATTTCAAAAAGTCCAGTCAGTTTCTTTCAAGTTAAAGCTGTTTCTACTTTACAGCTTGCATCAATCATATATTCTCAGGGGGGTAGCCATGTTAGTCTGTTGCTGCAAAAGAGTGCTAATGTGCCAAAGGGTCTTGTGGTACCTTATTGAATAGAAACTTGTATTTGTCATACTTTTTCCTATGGATTGCAGTTCACTTAACCACATAGGGTTTGTGTAAAATCTTGGATAGCTGTTGGAATATTACTTACTTGAGTAACTGTCAGAATAGGAAATGTGCTGAAGGTGCCAGGAAAACATGAAACAATACTATAATCCTCCATGGCTATTATGACTGTGTAACCTAGGGCCTTTGCAGACTGCCAGATATAGTGCACATTAAATTGAGGCACTGCCCTGGCTCAGTGCTAGGGAATCATGGGAACTATAATTTAGTGTGGCACCAGAGCTCTCTGACAGAGAAGGCTCAATGTCCCAGAAAAAAATACAATTCCCATGACTCCCTAGCACTGAGCCAGGGCAGTGCCTCAATTTAATGTGCACTATTTCTGGCAGTCTGCAAAGGCCCCTACAGTTACGCACTCATGACTGTTAACATGGTCACGATCCCTAGATAGGGGCTACATAAGGACTATGAAAATTCCCCAGTCCTTACTTACTGGGAAGCAGCTACTGTGATCAATGGGAATCTGTTATCTGTCAATCAGGAAGTAGCTGATTGACATCCCTCTCCCCGCTTCCTGTGAGCAACCTTTCACACAATGGGGAATTACAACAGGAGTCCTGTTTCTGTTTTTTGTGGTGGAGATTGCTCAGAGGAGGAAGTTGAAAAAGCAGTCAGCTGCTTCCCTGTTGATTGCAGTGGCTACTTCCTGGTAAATGAGGATTGGGAGATTGATTGGGATTTTTCACAGGCCAAATACCACATCCTCCCCCTGCCCTCAGATGTATAGTCCACATGATGCAGAGCCCAATCTCTGGTTCTGAAGTGAACTGTCTGGTTGACATCTGGCAAATTCAGCACCTGGTATACTCCCTTACACTGATTTTTAAAAACTAACTTTTTGCTCCAGTTCTTCCAGAGCCCTCTAGAGCAACAGCAGGTGGCTGTTGACAACACATCCATCTGTGCCACTCACCACTGCTGCTGCTGCTGCAACCTGCTTACTCTAAGGTCACAACGATGCACCCAACCATGTGATTCATGTGGAGTGCCTTGTTTTTGGCCTCAGAAGGAGAAACCCATGGCAGTAGCAGCAAGTGGTACAGTGGGACACACATGTGAACGGTCGCCTGCTGTTGCTTCAGAGTGCCAGGTAACAAAGGGCCAGCCATAGTATCAAGAAATTTATCTGATATATTCTGAATGTCAGTTAGCTAGTCCTATTTGGGGCTGGGGATGGTGGTGGAATTCCCAGTGGCCACAGGAAGTCTTCTGCTAACACTAACCCTCAACACCTTGGAATTCCCATGGGATCAGAAAACCATAAAACTCACTCAATGCATTTTTAAAAAAATTACCTGATTTAAAGCTGAAAATAAAGGATTAAAGCTGAAAATATTTGCACTATTTAGAATAAGTCTTGTGAAAGTAAATGGAATGTTTGTGTATCTTCATAGTGTGGTGAATTTGTTGAAGCAGAAAGAAAAGTATAATGGGGCCAGAAGTTCTAAGTTATGGAAGTGACATGTATATAATAATATCCTGCTTTACAGTGGAAATGAAGAACTGCAAATCCAAGCTTTTAATGTGCTTCCAGTGTTTTCATGTATACATGTGTGTGTGAGAAAGAATGAGAGTTTTGTAATAGTTCAGGAATCATTGAAGAAATTATCTTCATACCTATTTCATGACTGTCCTACTTAGGGGCTCTGCAGACGGTGCAAAGCGCCGTCTTGGAGTGAAGGAAGGGGAGAGGCAGCCGGCCACCAGCCACCCCAACCCCTTCTTGAGGGCGTCATCAGAGTGCCTGCCGTTGCACATGACGAGTGCTCCGATGACGTCCATCTGGCACGGCATTTTTACACGCTGCACTGGAAGACGCGCAAAAGAGCTATTTTGGCACTCCTTTCCCAGTCACCGAAAGGGTGGATTGGGGCTGAGGCTTGAGGGAGCCTAGGCCCCAATCCTCCACTTCTCAAGGAGTTTGCCATTGCCATCCTCTGAGGCTAAGAGAGTGTGACTTGCCCAGAGTTACCCAGTGGAGATTTGAACCCTTGACTCCAGAGTGATAGTCCAACTGCTCAAACCACTACTCCACACTGGCTCTCAAATATAGTTATAGGAACTGGGGCTCCCCCACTCAGCAAAGACTCATTCTCAAGAAACCTTGGAAACAAATCACTGGTTTGTCCAACAACAGTTTCTACTGGCAGCCTATAGTTAGTCCTGTCCTGTTCTCCTCAATGGCAGCACATGCACATGGCTGAACCAGTGTGGCTGCAAGAACATCCAGCCACCATTGGGAAGAACAGGACTTGAGGTCCTGTTTTTTATCATCTGTGGGTGGGTGAGGTCCTCACAACTGGATACGAAAGACTGACTATAATGGCTCTAGATCTGTTGTTGAAAATTACTGTCAAGTTAACTTTGACTTACTGAATTCCTTTGAATGAGAGACCTCTGTTAATAAGAGCCCTGTAAAGTCTTGAATACTCAGAGCTGTGGCTTCATTGATTAATTCTATCGATTTGTAATGTGATCTTCTTTTCTTACTACCTAGCACCTTACCAGTGCCATCTCTACAAGGGTGTGGGGTGCAGATTGCACCAGGTGATGACTCCAAAGAGGGGTGATATCTGGTTGGGCCCTCCTCCCACCTTCTCTGATACGGTGGCTCTCTTGGACCAGAGAGTCAAGGTACCGGAGAAGGAGAGGTAGTGCCTTCCATCCCCTCCTGCTGCCTCACTTGCCTGGCGGCCCCCTGGCAGACCTGAGTGGGCATCTGGGTGGGGGAAAGCAAGTGAAACAGTGGGAGGGGAGGGGGCAGGGCAGGCCACTGTTCCCCCAATCCATCCCCTACCAGGCACCCCCGCTGGTGACACCAATGCTAGGGATCCCACTGCACCTTACCATGCATTACAATCTTTCCTAATGAGTAATCTTGTCTCATTATATGACCAAAATATGATTTGCTCTTGGCCCCATGTATTTATCTTTTGTCATCCATGATATCCATAGATGCATCCTAGGGGCTGTACAGACAACCCATTTGGAGTGGCATCCTGACACCCCTTTCATTGCCAGATCAGGGCCTCAGCAACCACATGCCACAGCCCCAATCCAGCATTTTTTGCACCCCAAAAGAAGTGGCAAAATACTGCTCCTTTTTAAAATGGAAAGTGTGGTTTTGCCCCACTGTGGCATTTATTTCAGGGTTTTTGCAATGCAGCACATCTAAACGCTGCATTGCAGAAACAGAGAAATGCCCCCTGCCGTGTGGTCACTTGGGCGGCGTGATGCTGGTGTTGGGGAAGTGTTTGGGCATGCAGTGTGCAGTTGCCATATCCTCACTCTGCCCCAATGCCCCAATGCTGTACAGCCCCTTAATTATATTGGGAAGATAGTTCCATGGTCTAGGAGCTACACTGAGAAGGTTCTCTCTTATGTTCTCACCAGATATGCTTCTGAAAAGGCCTCCTTCAATATCTTAGATCTTGGGAAGGTATGGACCTTCAGAAAACCTGGAGCCAAGCCACCTAGAGGTCATAAACATAATTTTGAATTGTGGTCAGAAGTCACAAATTGGGAGAATTATTGGGTTGCATCCAACTACTCTTCCACTTGCACATCTGAATTCCCTATTATCTCACATTTCTCCCCTTTGTCTTTCATACTAAATGCCAATCCAGCAGTTCTAGTAGGAAGAAGTCAAAACTCTTAGTTTTAAACATACCTAAACTGACTCCTCCTTTCTGATATCAGAGTTGCTATAAAATCAGCCTCTATGATCCTAATGTGAATGTCATTATATGAAAACAAGCTGGTCACGTCAGCTACCTTAGGAGTCGCCAAGAGAATTTATTTTCTGGACATGTCAGAGTAGGTGAGGAAGAGCTTAGCTATGAGACAATAGAATGGCTCTGGTCAGAGTAAACAACTCCATCTACCTGACACTTTGAGCTGTCCTGCTGTCAGATGCACCCCCATATTACACCTTTGGAAGACCCAGCTTCAAAGAGTCACTTATTTTTTTTTTATAAAAAAACTTTATTTCAATTCAGTAAATCAATCATTAAAACATCTAACACTCATATACATTCTTTTCCCACCATGTACATCTTTTACACCTTTCTTCCCTTCGTTCCCTCTTTCCGTCTTCCTCCCTTTCCTTCCCTCTCTCCTTCTCCCTCTCCCTCTCCCTCTCCCTCTCCTCTCCCCCTCCCCTCCCCAGCTCCTCCGTCCACATGGACCTTCCATTCTCAACATACTCAAACCCTCAACTACTTTCTATATTTTCCTTACTCATCTCACTCCTTAACATTCATAACTTCCACACCTCCGATTTCTTTCTGTTCTTTACACCATTTTGTGTCCTTCTTAATAATATTTTAGTAATCTTCTTTGCTACTAATCTTTCTCCCTATTGTTTCAATAATATAATTAATTCTATTCTTTCTCTTGAATCCTCTGTTTTACTTACTTATTCTCAATATTGTTCTACTGTAACCTTCAGTATAGTCTGATATTTCTCCCTATCTCATATTATTTTTTCATTATTTCTCATTAGTTTCTTTTTCTAACAAACTAACAATTGCTAATTCTCCCCATTGTTCTCTCATATATTTAATAACCAATTTCCAATCTTTATAAAAATTCTTCAATGTATCTTCCTTCAATAATTGGGTTAATTTATCTGCCTCCATCATTTCGTATAATTTCCACATCCAATCTTCTTTTGAAGGTATGCTCGTTTTTTCCCAATTCTGAGCATAAGCAATTCTAGCCATGGTAAATAGATAAAATAAAACCTTCCCATATTTTTTTTCCAAATTATCGTCTAATATTCCTAATAAAAAGATTTCAGGTTTCAATTCAATTTTTATCTCTAATATCTCATTGATTATATCTCTAATCATTTTCCAATATTTAATGGCCTTTTTACATTTCCACCAGCAGTGGAAGAAAGTCCCAGGTGACTCTTTACACTTCCAGCATTCATTATTAACTTTTTAATACATTTTTGCTATCTTATCAGGGGATAGGTACCATCTGTAAAACATCTTGTACCAATTTTCTCTTAATCTTTGTGATACTGTGTATTTCAACCCTTTCTTCCAGATTGCTTCCCATTGATTCAATTGTATTGGATGCCCTATATCCCTAGCCCAATTTATCATTGCATCTTTAACCACCTCTTCTTCCATTTGCATTTGCAAAAATTTTTTATACAATAACCCTATTACTTTCTTATTTTTCCCAACCAAAATTTCTTCTAATTCCGTTTTTCTTTCTGCTATGCCTTGGTTTTTAATATCTAATATCGCGTTCTCATATATCTGCCTATACTGAAACCACCCGAGGTTAAACCCTTTCCTCTCCAAAATTTCTTGCTTAGCTATTTTAACTTTCCCTCCTTGTTTATCTATTATATCCTTATATGTCACCCATCTGTCATCTCTGTCCATTTCTTTTCTGTAAAACGCCTCTTGTGGGGACAACCACATTGGTGTTTTTTCCATAATCCTATTTTTATATTTTTTCCAAATTTTCAGAAGAGTTTTTCTTATAATATGATTATTAAAAGCCGAATTCGTCTTTTCCTTATCATATGCTAGTCACTTATGTATATCAAAGATTTGGACCATTTGGGTACATCAGCTCTCTGGATTTTGCCCTATGGCATAAATTTTCTATAAATTAGGGGCCCTTTCCTTTGTTTAGTTGGATTAGCTTAGTTTGAAGGCAGAGGTGCTGCTGGTTTTCACTTTGCTAGACCCCCTTTCACTCATCAAACTCCAGTGGCCTCGGGAGCAACTGAGTTCCCCTTTTCCCATCCCAGAACGTCATCAAGAGGAGCAGCATCCAAACAGGTGTCATATCTCCATTAGAAGGCCCTATTCTGTTCCAAAATAACACCTTTATTTCTCAGTTCTTGTGTGCATGTGTGAATGATTGTTAAGAGTGTGTGTTGGTTTTCCCCTTTGAAATAAAATACAATTCATTGAGGATTTGCCTCTGCAGTCCTTTGTGCCTCCAACCTTGGTATACATAGGGTGATCCTAAGGCTGCATAACCCAGCCAGTAATTTGAGCTAATATTTAATTCCCTAAGAGTGAGCTGACCCTAAGGCAGAGCTCCTTGTCCTGGTTACAGAACTTTCTGTTTCACTAGTAAACAGCTAATAGTTTGTAGGCTCCAACCATATCTTTGATGTATTTTGTGTGTGTGTGCAGTAACCAATGAAGTATACTCTGTCTCTTGATATTTATCAAGCTCTCTAGATTCATTGAAGTTTTAAACTTCACAAATGTGATAACTCAACCTTCAAATCAGCCCCCCTTTCAATTTCCAGCTCATTTTATTTCCTTTAAAACTTTTTTAAAAAACTGGGACTGCATCAGGCAGGTTTACCTCTCATACAGCACCTAAAGGTTTTTCCAGATGTAATAGTACAGAGTCTTCTTGAGAAGTTCAGTGTTTTCTGCCTAAAAAAGATATGGATAGCCTCACCCAGGGGAGAAACAGTTTATATCTCAAGGGAAGTTACTTATTCTGTTGCTAATGGCATTTAAATTGTTGCCTGGATTTTATACTCTTTGTATCCCAGAGCCCACAGGACCAAAGATTCTTTCCCTGCACTGATATCCCTCCAGACTATCTTAGCTATCAACAGCAAAAACAACATCTTCTATGGCCTATGACTCTAACACTGTCATTTTGTTTTCTTCTACTGAATGATTTTTAACACATTTGCCTGATGAAGAAGCCAGTGGAGGTTTGAAAGCTTACATAATGGTTTTTGTGTATTTTTGTTTGGCTCAATAAAGGTTTCATTGTTTTTGTGGATTTTGGATGATACTATATTTTGCTGTATGGCCAGCATGACTACCCTGGATATGTTTATTGCTTTGGTTTCACTAGTTCAGATTTTATTGCTGTTTTCCTGTATGGTTTTTGGATTGTTCTACACTGTTTATTGTCTTACAGATATGTGAGGTTTGTGTGTGTGTGTGTGTGTAATTAATGTAAGCCACCTTGGACCAAAGATGAATGAAATATTTTAAACAGATAAATGAATAAGACAGCTGGGTCTAGTGCTTGTCATTAATCTACCCCATCTGTGTTGAGAAAAATGTATATAGGCATTTCGAGAGTTTTTATTTTTTTAATTAAAAAAAAGGTTTGACAGTTTTGTATATTAAAGTAAAAGCTGCCTAGTAAATTATAATGTTGAATTCATTAAAATGATTCCAAAACCATTAATTTAAATGAAAATGTTTGATACTGATTTTAGTGTAATTTAAACAAAATGTATACTTAAATAATCATAACTGTAACCAAGCAATGACAACAATATGAAAAAAGGAGGTTGAAGCTGACAACAAGTAAGTTCACTTGGGGGGGAAGCAGACAGCGCAAAGCGCCGTTTTTGGGGCAAGGAAGGGGAGGGGCAGCTACACGCTGGGCACCCCAACACCTTCCCCAAAACGTCCTCGGAGCAGCCGGCCCTCCGCATGGCTGGTGCTCCGAGGATGACCTCCCGCTGCAGCATCCATACACGCTGCAGTGGAAGAGTCGCTGAAGGTGCGCCAGCAGCCTTTTGCAGCACACCTTCGGCGACTTGTGGAAGGAGCACTATTTTAGCGCTCCTTCCTGGGGTGGCAAAGCTGCACCACGGGGCCGAGGTGTGTGGATACCTCGGCCCCACAGCGCAGCTTCCTGGGGCGGCCCCGTGCCGCCTGTTTGCTTCCCCCCTTGGTATTAATTTAGTATTTGACATCTTCAAAGCCCTGTTCAAACATTAATTCACCCTGACAACACCTTGACAAGGCTGATGAAGATATTCATCCTAGTTTGCAGAAGAGTAAAAGCATGGAATTCATTCAAAAGATAGCAAGAAATACATGCAGCGGAAATTCCTCAGTGCAGTACCTCATTTTCTATAGCATACATAGTAGTAATATGTATAAGAGTCTCAACAAAGAGTACAACAACTACATTTCTTATTCCAGAATTTATACCTTAACTTTCTATGCAAATACACATTCAAGGAAGCTCAGAACAGCTAAGTTTCCTGAAATAATAACAATTTAATATTAGAATACATGCATCACAATATTTCCTAATTCTTCTTTTAAAATTGCATGTTGATGTGCCTCATTGTGGGACATAAAAGTGATGTGGTCAGTCTATCCTCCTCAGTGCAAATAGTTCCTTGAAAATTGTCCTTCCTGGTTCATGCACCTCACTTTTTGAAGAAATAGAAAAGTAAAATGTTCCATCTACAGTTGATACTTGTCCTTGATGAAATAATAGGTAGGCAGTTTATGGCTGATGACTCACCTGATCATAGGAGATCCAAAGCAAGAAGCAATTGTCTTTGGGCAGTAGGAATCAAATTTCCTCCCTGACTATGTGGTAAACGACATACACAATTCACCCACAATAGCTTTGATTAAGTTGACTGAAGATCTGTTGAAATAGTATTTACAGTGACTGAATTTTATAAAAAGGCCTCTCTGAAAACTGATCATAATGTGTAAAGGGCAGAAGAAAAGTAAGACAGGAGACGGGGGAACTGAGATACCCTCTCTGTTCAATATTGGATCTTAAGAATCATGATTTGCATTAAAGGGGAAAGGTTGCCTACTCCTGATCTTATGTGTCACCACAAAAATAAAAGGCAGGAGCAGAAAATATTGTTCATCCCCAAATTTAATAGTTTCCCCTACCATATAAATGGTGAACAACATGTGGCACACAGGGCTCAAGCAGGTCCTTGGCCTATTTCTGAGGCCCCCAGAATTTCTGTTGCTGCTGCTGAATTCAGTGGCCTGATGATGGTACACCTATACCTCAATTTTCATCTGAAACAGAAGCAGGCTGTTTATTTCTGGTCCTACGGTTGCTGGAGAGGAGGAGGAGGAGCAGGAGGGGCAGGAGCAGTGCCTCCACTTTCTTGGCTTGAGTGAGCAGCCCAATTCTTTACCAACTCATTTGCCTCCTAAAGGTACTCCTGATCATTTTCTAGGTGGCCCAAGCTGACTGGCAAGGGGCACATGCCATGTAGGGATTCTTCAATAGCTTTATTCTTGAATAAAGCAACAAGACATTTTTAGCAATTGTCATCCTGGTGTAAGAAAGTCTTTGAAAACCACATAATTTTCAAGGGTAATTCACAATAAAAGACGTCTTCTGTGCAAAATTTGCATGTTGTTGTTTTCCACAAAAAACATTTTCTATTCAGGGAAAAGGATTTTCTGCACAGAGAATAATATTCCTGCACAGACATATTATTTCGTGTGTAGAAAATGCTGTTTTCTAAGCAAAATCATCACACACAAATTTTGCACAGAATATGTCCCACGCGACAAGGATTCTCATCAGCCCAGGGCCCTTTCTGCACTGGTGTTGTACAGCCCAGAGTATCCTGCCTCTGGAGCTGTCTTGACCCTTTTCTGTTGCAAAGCCCTCAGGTCTGAGGTCAGGTGACTAACTGCATGTGCATCCCACTAAGCCACCCGGTGCATCTGCCTCCACTGAAGGTGATGTTGCTCTGAGGTCAAAATGAGGTGCCCGGCAATGGTCACATGGATGGGAACATCGTTCTGACCTCAGAGCAAGCAATTGGTGGCAGTGATAGATGTGCCAGGAATGCATTTCAATTGTTTCAAGCAGCCTCTTGACATCAGAATACATGGCTTAGATGTTCCTGGAAGATTTTGAACAAAGAGGGGATTTTTAAAATTGGGGGAGGGGGTAAAGAGAGATAAACCCCATTTCTGGGGCTGAGCTGACATCCAGTCTGCTCACTTCAGAATGGGATTTTGGGCTGTGCCTTATCTAGTCTCCCTGCCAGAGGAACACGGGGAACTGTTACATTTGGATCATGCACACAGGCTAACATTCTTGTTAGAGTTTCTTGACACACACACAAAAAATGTTTTTCTACCATTTTTGAATATTTTTGAATAGTCATCCCATCTTTAGTGCCATAGAATGCGAAAAGCCTATGGGTACAAGTGAAAAATTGCAGTTGGGCAGATGGCTTGGTGGGAAGTGTGCTGGTTATGGGTGCAAGTTACTGTGTGCTCCCTACCCAAAAAACCTTGAGGGGTCTTGACAGTAGGAGTAAACTTCTAGGGCTTAAAAACAAACAACCAAACAACTGGGGCCCAGATCTGTTCTTGATGACCCTGTCTGAATTCTGCTACAAAATATTCCTCTGTTGGGATCATGATGTCATTTTGAAGGACCTGAATCCATCTATCACACAGTCATTGTAACTTCCACATGCATGGAAGACCACCAGGCACTGTTTGTCTTTTTTCTCAGAAATGCAACAGTTCCCTGCTTTTCTGATGAATGCATTAATTTGGTGCATACTTCTTCCTCTTCAGATGTGAGTAAATTATGGTAATCCTGTTCTCTTGCACAGTATGTTCAGCTTTTCTAGACTAGCAAGAGTTTTTGGTGTTTTTTTTAAAATCTTTTGCATAAATGTGTATTAAAATATTTTATCCAACTTCTTCAGTAGCTTTCCATGTGTTTGCATCACATTTTAACAGCTTGGGCAGATGAAGTGCAGTCGTGAACTAATAAAATTTATAATATTCAATGGGCCCTTGGTATCCACTATCATTTGGTTCTAGAACACCCTGTGGATACCAGAATTCATGACTGCTAAAATCCCATAAAATACAATGGTGTAGTAAAATGGTGTCCCTTGTATAAAATGGCAAAATAAATGTTCAGTTTGTTTGTTGTTGTTTTTTTTAAAAAAATCAAGCCATGGATTGGCTTTAGTCAAATGTGTTGTTGTTGTGGTGGTTGTGTGCCTTCAAGTCATTTCCAACTAGGCTTGCCATTTACCTTTTTCCCGGGACAATCCCAGATTGGAGGGTCCAAAAAATGTTCCGGCCTGACTGAGCATTTTTGACCCTCAAATCCCAGACTCTTGCCTTGTTCCAGGTCAGGCCACATTTTGTCAATCTCCAATCAGACTGGAGATTGACAAAATGTGCCTGACTGGAGGGCCTTGGCTCTGCCTCCTTCCCTCCTGAGTCACTTCTCCTCCTCAGGCAGCATGCTGGCTGGCAGCCAAGATGGGGGCTGCTGCCAGCCCTCAGCACTCCACTGAACTCTGCACAGAGGCAAGCAGCTGAAAGGAGGAGGCTGTGTGGGCTTTGGCCAAGTGCCAAGGAGGCGGAGATCTGGTACGGGCCATGGCAAGCCCTCCCTAGAGCCTGGTGAAGCTGGCTAAGCACCCCTGGAGGAGATCCAAGGCGGCAAAGCTTCTCTGGACCCTGTTGCAGCCGGACAAGAGCCCCAGGAGGAAATCCAGGGCAGCAAAGTCTCCCTGGATCCTGTTGCGGCTGGACGAGGGCCTTAGGAGGAGATCCAGGGTGGCAAATCCTCCCTGGACCCTATGTTACCGGACAAGGGCCCCAGGAGGAGATCCAGGTGGCACAGCCTCCCTGGACCCTGGTGCGCCTGAGGTGAATGCCAAGGAGATCCGGCACAGCCAACAAGGCCTCCCTGCAGGTCCACCTGGGCCCAGTGCATATATATATATATATATATATATATATATATATATATATATATAATTTTAGTAATATTTTTTGTTTTTAGTTAGCCATGTCCTCCATTTTTCTTGAATGTTCTACATTTTCATCTACATTTCCCCCTACATTTTGCATTTTGTCCTGGTTTTCTGGAAGAGAATTATGGCAACCCTATTTCCAACTTATGGTGACTCTAAGGCAAACCATCATGGGGTTTTTTGAGGCTGAAAGTGTGTGACTCACCCATGGTCACCCACTGGGTTTCCAAGGTTGAACAGAAAATCAAACCCTGATGTCCAGAGTTGTAGTCCATTACTGAAATCACTATGTCACACTGGCTGTCCAGTGAAATGTAGTCAGATTCATTTTCTACATAAATATTCCCAATATTGTTTTCATGATAATGGCTATCAATAGAAGAACTTTCAGTTATTCTGCAATTCCAAGTCTAATACAGATTTTCCATTGTTTGCCAAGGGGGTGTGCCTGTTGTCAACAGCCCTCAAGGACAGCCTTCCCCTGTCCCTAACTGCTTTGCTCAGGTCCTGCAGGCTCAGGCTCAGAGCTGTGGCCTCCTTGAGTCTATCCATCTGGTATGTGGTCTTCCTCAATTTCTACTGCCCTCAAATGTTTCCTAATATTATTATCTTTTCTAGTGAGTCATCTCTTCTCATGATGTAGCGTATGTATGATAGCCTCAATTTAGTTATCTTGTTTTCCAGGGAGAGTTCAGGTTCGATCTGCTCTAGGATACATTTGTTTCCCATTTTGGCCATCCACGTTATTCTCAGCACTCTTCTTCAGCACTACATCTCAAATGAGTTGATTTTCTTTCTATCAGCTTTCTTCACTGTCCATCTCTCACATCCATACATGGTGTAGGAAATACGATGGCTTGGAAAATCCTAACTTTGGTATTCAGTTTAATATCTTTGCAGTTTAAGATTTTGTCTAGTACTTTCACAGATGCTCTTCCCAATCCTAGTCTTTTAATGATTTCTTGATTGCAACCTTCCATTGTGACCAATGAATAACCCAAGGTATGGGAGATATTTAACTATTTCAATTTCTTCTCTGTCTATATTGAATTCCTCTAGCTCTTCTGAGGTCATTTTTGTTTTCTTAATGTTCAACAGCAAGCTTGCCTTAGCACTTTCTTCTCTGACTTTCTATAGTAATTGTTTCAAGTCTTTGATCTTTTCTGCTACTAGTATGGTGTCATCTGCATATCTTAGATTGTTGCTATTCCTTCTTCCAATTTTCGCTTGTCCTTCCTTTAGATTTAGATTTGCTCTGCATATGGTATTTTCTGCATTCAAGTTGAATAGATAGGGTGACAAAATGCAGCCTTGTCTGACCCCCTTTCCTATTGGAATCATGTTGTTTCTCGATATTCTGTTCTGATGGTAGTCTCCTGTCCAGATTAACATAATGATCACAGTTTCTACTAGTAATTTTAAAACTGTGTACCCATAACAGGACATCATAGGTTTGGGGAACCTGCACTCCTCCAGATGTCTCTAGACTGCTATTCCTGAACAGTGATCATGATACGTGATTCCTCACTGCTGGTCATGCTGAGTATGCTACTGGCTCTTTGGTCTTGCATTATCACTTGATTAATCAGCCACATGTATCTTTAAAGTGGTGTAGGCAACCTGGTGCCTTCCAGATGTTTGGTACTACAATTCCCATTATCTCCAGTTGGCATGGCCAATAGTCAGAGATTCTAGGACAGTGATGGTGAAACTTTTAGAGACTTACTGTCCAAACTCAGTGGCATTTCCACACTGGGTGTCACCAGGTGCCAAGGGTGGGACTTTTGGGGGGTGAGACATTCTTCCCCAGCTGGAAGGAAGAAGGGCTTGATGGATAGGTGCCTTGTCCAATAAGGGTGATCCAGCAAGTGCCTGATTGGCCCATCTTGGAAAAGCCCCACCCAGTGCTGTCAGGGCTTTTCCAAGATGGGCCAATCAGGTGCATCCTGGCTCGCTCTTATTGGACAAGGCACTCATCCATTCAACCCTTCTTCCTTCCAGCTGGGGAAGGGTTCTTTCCCAGCAGGGATGCTCTAGCTGCAGTCCTGCTTGGACCGTTGGCTGGAGCTAGTTCCAGGGCATCCAGCCCCCCAACCCGGGCCTTCCTCACCACATGCCCTCAGGGATGGCTTTGTGTTCCAGTAAGGGCACACATGTCATAGGTTCACCATCACAGTTCTAGCAGTTGCAGTCCAAACTTTTGGGACAACACCAAGCTTTCTGCCTCTGCATTAAGGGCATCGATGAGGCAGCATGAGGTGAGAGACCAATATCACAGGTTCATGTGCAAAATTTAGGGCTCAGTAAAATGGCTTCCCAGAATGATCCTTCATATTATATTGAACACATTTTCAGGAGGCAATTGAGTGCAGGTATTCCATACATTTTCTGAAATTGGAGCAGAGTTCTCTATTAATTTGAAAAAGAAATTTCTAAAAAAATCTCTGGAGAAATTTCAGTTCAGAGAACGCTGAAAGAAACAATGTTAGCCCACACTATTAGACACACAAGCAATGGGCTAAGAGAACAGAATGAGAGAGGATTAAACCTCAGTCATTTATTCAACAGTATGAAATTAATATTCAACAGTGTTACAACAGAATCTATGGTTGCAACAAATTAGAATCTTAGAATCCTAGAGTTGGAAGAGACCACAAGGTCCATCCATCCAGTCCAACCCCCTGCCATACAGGAACTCCCAAAACACACTCAACAGATGGCTATCCAGCCTCTGTTTAAAAAAACCTCTAAAGCAGAAGACTCCACCACTCTCCAAGGCAGTATGTTCTACTGGCAAATGGCTCTTACTACCAGGAACTTCTTTCTAATGTTGATGTGGAATCTCTTTTCTGGTAACTTGAATCTATTGTGCCATGTCCTAGTCTTTGGAGCAACAGAAATCAAACTTGTTCTATCCTCAATGTGATATCCCTTCAAACATTTAAACATGGCTATCATGTTGCCTCTTAGCCTTTTCTTCTCCAGGCTAAATATATCCAGCTCCCTAAGTTACTCCTCATAGGGCATGGATATAAATACTGTCCACTTCAGGGTGAAGTTAAGTAGAAGATGCTCTTTGTTGAGGGAAGCTTGAAAAAGCAAATTCTCAAAAATTGCTGATCCTCCCTCTCTCGAGTAATCCAACTGTATACAGCATCACAAGGGATACTGGGGCATAGTCTTTGGATGCTAACTTGAGCTCCTGTGTGTGTGTGTATGTGATTTCATCATGTGTTTGGAAATGGATATATCCTTTTCACACTTCACATAAAAGGAGTTCAAATGAACACATCTTACATACTGAGGCAATAAGCTGGATCATGCTCACTAGTAATGCCTCCAACAGCCACAAATTCAGCAGTAGTGTGAAGTGGCCATACACATGTCTGAAGCTCCTCTATAATAGGGGAAACTCATGTCATGTATGCCCTATACATATATTTGTAGATGCCTGTTCACACTGACACCAATCATATAGTCACCAGAGGGGGTGGGGTGTTACTCTGACCAAAAGACCCCTGTTATTTACTAGATGTCAGAACAGTTCTCTTGGATAAAAATGGATGATGGCAATGGCAAACTCTGACTCTGGTCAGGCTCCTTTTTTTTTTTTTTTTTTTTTTTTTACTGAAGTGACCGTCTATATGAGCCACTGACAAGATACTAATAAGAGCTGCAACAGGGTTATGGAGCATGTGATATCATAACAAGATTGGTGTATTTGAAGGATGTGCTGAAATATGTCAAAATGACCTGAACAAAAATCTGTGAACAGGTCCTAATAACATTTTCCTTAGTTTCACAGAAGTAATGAAACTGAACAAAAGACTGGTAACAATTGTTTTTAGTCTCTGATCAATATAAAAAGACATTTGCAGCACCATTGACAGCCTGCTTCTTCTCACGTCTTATGCTTCACTGGGATCCTTCTTATTTTGGATATTGCTAGATGCTTTCTTTCCCAGTTCCTGATGTAATTCCCCTGGAGACACTTAGATTCTTTGCTCTATAGTATTATAGCGAAAGTTTCCTGTCTCACTATACTTGGCTGATAGTAGTGTTGCCAGGTGTCACTTATTAGAAGAGACATCCCTTATTTAAGGGCTGGAAAGCTTGTCCCTTGCTTGCTAGATTTGAATTTTGCTTAACATAGAGAAATAGTCTAAAATAGCCAAGAAGCCTATGGGGACTGGAAAGCTTTTCCAGAGGGAGACACAGCTCTGAAATTCCAACTGCTTTGTTTCTATTCCCATTGCTTTGTAAATGGAATTCTAATGCCATTTTTATACTATTCATTGTTTTCTTGTTTTCCTCACAGCTTTCATACCCCATTTTCTGACCAGCTGTAATATTTGTTAAATGCTAATGTTAGTATATCGGTCTTCAATCCATTACTTTATTTTCTATATGAAGATAACTTTATTTTTATTTTTTTTTAGTGCCAGTTGATTTCTTACCCAGCTATTTTAAAGATGATGATGGTGAAAGTTCTTTTCAGATCTTCAGGAAGTAAACACATTTTACTTATGTATGCATGTATTGGGAGGGAATCTCTGATGGAGAAGGGAACAAAGGCCTAACCTTCCCAAATGCAATGTCCCCCATGAAACAACCTCTTCCTGTTGCAATGGGGTTTTTAAAAGCCCCCCCCCCCCATGCCCATTAAGGTTTATTTTAAGCCCCTTTGCCACAGAGAAGGAGGGCAGGTGAAATGAGGTTGAGAAGAGGGAATTTCAGTGGATCTTAACTGTCATGCAAATAACATTTGCTAAAATTCTGTCATAGAACAGGAACCCTGCATCTTATTTCACCAGCAACCATTGTGTGTATGTGTGTGTGTGTGTGTGTGTGTGTGAGAGAGAGAGAGAGAGAGAGAGAGAATGTGTGTGTGGGGGTGCATGCCAGCAATGGGGCGTTGCCTCATTCCCATTATGCTGGCCTGAAACCAGTTCAGTACTTTGTTTCAGCTGCCATTGAGTTTCCACTCTCTCATTTTCACAAACATCAGGTCTGAAACAGCCTACTCAGATCTGCTGCTTTTGAGCTGTCCCAGCTCGCCTTTTGAGCTGGAAAGGTTTACATAAACTAATATATTTGTTGTTGCTGTTAACTGACTTCGCATCGATCTTGTTGATCTCGATCCATGGCAATCCTAATACATACATTTTATAAAAAGATATAAATGAAATGTAGTGAATGAAAAGTGGGAAAGTGTCTACTCTCCACACACTATTCAATAAAGTCACTTTTGACTATAACCTGCTCTTCTGATCACATGTTCAGTAAATTTTTGTGTAAGAAGTAGAAAAATCTGATTCTTTGCAGCAAGTTTAGGATTATGAACTTGTGGTATTTTTTTTAATCAACTTTCATTTTGCATTATGGGGAGAGGGGAGTAGAAAAGAGATGGATTGAAGTATCATTTTTAAAAAGTATTATGAAGGAGGATCGCCTGCAAAGTTTCTTTGTACAATGCAAACTGTCAAAAAAGAAATGTTCATAAAAGAAGCTAAATGATGAAAGTTTCCAAACTAATTTCAAGAATCATTTTCAGCACAATTTACTTTTTTTTTTTTCATGAAAAGAAAACATCCCTGTTGAGCAGCCTGTAATCTTTAGGCTGGTTTGTACATCTTCCCGGCTTTGTCATTTGCGTGTCCTGTAAAATCTGTCATGCAATGTAAGATCTCAAATACAGATTTAATAAAGATGAAAAAGATCTCAGAACTGCAAATGAGGATTACTGAGAATTTAATAATTAGAACTGAATTGTGTCTGTCAAATTAGAAATAGGCTGGAGTTCTTATCAAACTGGGCCATTCAAAGCCACTAAAAAAGTGGTGAGATATGCTCTGGATGTGAAGATAAACAACATAGATGGGACCTGGAGCAATATGATGATATCCTGGTTTCTTCAGGATGGCTGAAGATTGTTAACTTCTGCCTACTTTTTGTTGGGGCTGCTTAAGATAGCTCTTGAAGACAAGTATCAAAATGTGGCACATCAGCAGACCAGTCAATTTTTAAACAGTAACAATGGTGATAGAAATAATCAACCAGGGACTTGAACAGTACTTTAGAAATTCTCGGCTTTGTTAGACATGTAGTTACCATCACATATATCCCTGAGTCCACAAGGACAGCAGTTATTTCCTTTTTCTATAACATCCAAATTTGGGGTGGGGGTAGGGGTTTGTAGACTTTTTATATTCGTCTAATTCTTTGAATTGGCACCCTGTAAGAACATTGGCTTTGCAGCTTAGACAGGCATTTGGTCCATGAGTTTAAAACTTTTCACACTATCTTTCTGTTTCTGTTTGTATTGTTGTATTTTAATTATAATTGATGTATCAGATCATATTTTGTGATCATGATTGTTGTCCATACTGAGTGATGTGAAAACACCAAAACAGCAGGATGTTAGCTGCTGAATTTAACAAACCAGACTAATTTGCACAAAAGAAATAGCTACCATATTGCTTTCAAACTGTCCCAATTTGGCAGATACTGTTCTGATTAATCTTTGTTGTCCCATTTTTTCAGCTGTTTTTAAAATGTCCGCATTTCTCTTTTCTCCTCCCACTTTCCTTCTTTGCTTTTGACTTAGTGCCTATAGCAGGGGTTGTCAACCTACGGCCCTCGGGCCGTACCCGGCCCGCGGAGGCTTGCCGACTGGCCCCTGCCGGGTCCTGCCGCCGCCACCACTGCCGCCACCTTTCACGGCTGCAGGGGTCCTCCGGGAAAGGTTGCGCGAGACTCTAGGCACCATTTTGGAACACAACATGTGCCCCGGAGGACCCCCGTGGCCACGCCGGGCCTCTCCGAGGCCTGGCGCAGGTGAGGGAGCCCTCCTGGGGGACGCCCGTGGCTGCCAAAATGGCACCCCGCCATCATGCGCATGTGCGCGTGACGCAGGGTGCCATTTTGGTTTCAAAAATGGCACCCCCCACGTGCGCACGCATGCACACAACGGTGGGTGCAAGCACGCTCACCAAACCCCAGTGCCATTCCCCCCCCCCCGGCCCGCCGGCAAAAAAGGTTACTGACCCCTGGCCTGTAGACTGACTTCAAAGTTATAAAGTAGTTTGCACTCATCTCAGAATCATAGAGTTGGAAGGAGCCTCATGTGTCATTGAGTCCAACCCCTGCTTAATGCAGGATCTCCAGCTTAAGCAGGGAGCTGTCCAGCTTTTTAAAGAAGATATCTATAGAAGGAGACCCCAGCACCTCTCTAGGCAATTGGATCCTTTCTCAAACTGCTCTTACTGTCAAGTTCCTTCTAATATCAGAATCTGTTCCTCTGTAACTTTAAACAATTAGACACAGTACCTTTTGGGCAGCAGAAAACAATCCTGCCCACCTCATCTCTGTGACAGCCATTGATGTATTTAAAGGGCCAGCATGTCACCCCCTCAGTCTTCTCTTTACTAAACTGAACATGCCCCGTTCCTTCAACCTTTCCTCATATTTTTTGTTGTCCATACCTGTTAATCATCTTTGTTGCCCTTCTCTGAACCTGCTCCAACTTGTCTATATCCTTTTTAAAATTAGATGCCCAGAACTTAACACAGTATTCCAAATGAGGCCTGACCAGCACAGAATCTGGTGGGACTATTACTTTTGTTGACTTGGAAACTATATTTCTATTAAAGGTTGTTAGGTTGTGTCCAACCATAGGGGTGGTGCCCATCCCTGTTACTAAGCTGAAGAGCCAGCATTGTCAGAGACTACTCTGTGATCATGTGGCCAACATGATTGCAGAGAACGCTTTTTACCTTCTCACTGAAGTGGTACCTATTTATCTACTTGCATTTGCATGCTTTCAAGTTGTTAGGTTGGCAGAAGCTGGGACTAGTGACAGGAGCTCACTCCATCATGCAGCACCTGGGCCTCAACTGCCAATCTGCAATCAACAGAGTCAGCGTCTTAACCACTTGAGCCACTGCATCCCCTATTTCTATTTCCATTAATTCAGGCTAAAATAGCATTCACTTTTTTTCCCTGCAGCATCACACTGCTGGCTCATGTTCCACTTATGATCAACAATACTCCCAAGGTCCTTTTAATATGTAGTACTGCTGAGCCATATATACACCCATCCTATACCTCTACATTTAATTTTTGTGGCCTAAACTTAGAATTTGGCCTTTGGTTGTATTGAATTTCATTTCATTAATTTCAGACCAATTTTCTAGTTTATCTAGCTCCTTTTGAATTCTGTTCCTATCTTCCAATGTAAAACCCCTCCCAGTTTTATGTCATCTGAAGATGTGATAAGGATTCCCTCCACCTCATCATCTAAACCATTGAAGCAACCCATTCTTCAGATGTTTCACAGATTGTAAGTATATATGCAATAAAAATCTGCAGCAAAACAGTAAAGTCTGACATTTTGGTTCAAGTCCAATAACATTTGCTTTCCTTGCTGCAGCACCACAAGGTTGGCTCATGTTCAATTTACCATCAACAATAATCCCAAAGCAACAACAGGGAAAAGAGATAAGGGGGTGGATCTTGCCCTTTCCAACAGGCTCATGCAATAGCAAACTGCCACAGCCTCTCCTAGCTCTGTATTCTTCATTATTAATAACTTTTCCCATCTTGACGATGCTCTGATGTTGCTGGGCCACATGTGTCTCAGTTTTTTGCATGACAGGGGTTGGACTGGATGGTCTTTGTGGTCTTTTCCAACTCTATGATTCAATGATTCCATCTGTGAAATGTCATAGGGTGTATACACACAGCAACCAACAATCTAGTTACTGGCAACACATTATGAAGATTTTTACAGGGGTCTTCAAGAAGGGAGATTTTAATATATAGTATGACAGCTTCTATTTAAAGAGTACGAAATTGTTCAGGACAGTAAAAATTTTAGGCACCCCGCACATCAGTGACAACTGATCCAGTGTGGACTTCATGCTGCCAATGACTTTGTTGCCACCATTCATTATTAAAATGAATTTTTTATAAGCGCTATTAAGCTCAATGCCATTTTTCCACAAACAATTCCACTCAGCTCTGAAGTGGTTTGGGAACAACATAAACAACAGCAAGTACTGGGGTTTTTGTTTGAGAAACCATTCATGGTAATGGTTATTTGAAGTGATCAGCAACAGAATGAAATAAGAGATAATGGGGAAAACTCCAGGAACCTTATATGTTATCTGGATTTTATAGGTTTTTTTTTTTTTTAAAAAAGAGGGGGTATTAAATTGCCTTTCTTATTCTCAGTCCCCCCTGGGGTAGTTCTATGTCAAATCTGAAAGCATCTCATCACTTGCTGGAGCCTCATTTTCATGTCTGCAGAGCCCTTCTTCCTGATTCTATCTCAGGAAATGACAACACAACTTCAAAATCTGGTCAGCCTCCCTTTTCCTTCAACCTGTTTTGTTATAACATGTTGAAGAATACTGGTGACTGGAGAGGCTTGCATATTTTTGGGTGTAATAAAGGTATAATCCATTATGTGGAATTTAGAATCTATGTTAGATTGATTTACATACTTTTTAAAAAATCACCAGTTTTTTTTAATGCATTTATTTTTGAGACTTGGTGTGGGTTTCCCTGACACTTTCTGCACAGACTATAACATCAAACATGCCTGCACAGCAGTGATCTCACAGCACTATCTGATATTCCCTCTGTTCACAAGGCAGGGACAGATTTCATTTCATGCATCATTCATAAAGCTACTGCTGGTATTCCACAAGTTTCTACATCTCTCCCCTCTAACCCACTCTCTCTTCTTCTAACTGCAAAGGCTTCAAACAGAAAAGACCTCTTTATACTCTTCATTCAATTTGGAAATTGGCCACAGGAATTGTACCATAACGATAGCACCCTTGGTCGTCTTAGATATGCAGTATAGCCTGAAAGAAGGTAGGTGGGAACTATTTATTCCCCCCCCCTCCATTTGCTGGGGATATTAACTCAAATGCCTTGCATTGCATGCTTTCTGAAAAACTGCTGGTGTCACAGAGGTATTGTCAATAACATCAACATAAAATAAGAACAAAAATAAAATGTTTGCAGCTGAAAAGGATAGAATCATAGAATCATAGAGTTGGAAGAGACCACAAGGGCCATCCAGTCCAACCCCCTGCCATGCAGGAACTCCCAATCAAAGCATCCCCGACAGATGGCCATCCAGCCTCTGCTTAAAGACCTCCAAGGAAGGAGACTCCACTACTCTCCGAGGGAGTGTGTTCCACTGTCGAACCGCCCTTACTGTCAGGAAGTTCCTCCTAATGTTGAGGTGGAATCTCTTTTCTTGCAGCTTGCATCCATTGTTTCAGGTCCTTCGGGATGGTTAGAGATCTTCCACTTTTAGATGCCACGGGCAAACACTGACTGAGCGGATGAGCGGGAATGTTTTCAACCCTGGTCTGTTTCAAAGGCCACAAGGCAGTTTGCACTTGCCAGTGGTACAAATAAGACCATTGTTAATTTGCTTGATCACCACTTCTGCTTCCGTAGGCCCTGCCTGAGGACCCTGATTTGCACAAATGAGGTCTCTGTGTAAATACAACCTTACTGAATTATAACTCTTTGCTATGCAAGGTACTTTCACAGGAGGCCTGTAATCTGGATCCGTGCATTTTAGAAGGGAATATAGGTCAGCTCTGGGATCCATGTCACACAATGTTTACAAAAAGTCCCATGTTTTGGCATATCTGCACAATGCTGGAAAAGATTATAATCCCTGAGGATTAGGGTGGGCAACTTGTGGCCCCTCCAGGTGTGTTTGGACTGCAAGTGGCGTCAGATGCTAGGGATGCTAGGAGTGGCAACCAACACAAGTTGCCTAGCCCTAATGTACTCAGTGTTGAGCTAGATCAATTTGGAAGCCTTTGAGTTTTCTGAAATATTTGGCTTTCTCTGTCAGAGAGCTCTGGAGCCACAACAAACTACAGATCCCAGAATTCCATAGCATTGAGCCATAGCAGTTAAAGCAGTGTCAAACTGCACTATTTCTGTAATGCAGATACAGCCTTTTTCTCTCTCTGTCTGTGTATATCTTGGCAATATTATTGGCCAGGCCTCTAAAATTCTGGTATAGTAGTTTGAGCTTCAGCATACTTTAATCTGACCATATCCCTCTGTTCATGGGCTTCAATGCAACAGGTTCCCCTTCTGTACCAGTTTATGCCATTGAGTTCTGGAACTCCCTAGCAAGCCTGGCTCGGAGTCCTAAAGACTTAAGCAGCTCTGCTTTGCTGGCTATAGCCAAATGTTGGCACAATGCAGCTAGCAGGTGCTGTAATTAAATTCAGT
Organism: Phrynosoma blainvillii; assembly: GCA_026167975.1. Classification (NCBI taxonomy): domain Eukaryota; kingdom Metazoa; phylum Chordata; class Lepidosauria; order Squamata; family Phrynosomatidae; genus Phrynosoma; species Phrynosoma blainvillii. The sequence goes on from JANUYF010000004.1 coordinate 70,152,387, forward strand.
ATAGGTAATGCTAGTGTGCAAGGAAGCAGAAGGAATTTCCTTGATCTTATGCCAAGTGTTTTACTCCCATCATTTTACTACAAGTAAATTTTGTAGGGCCTGGCCCGCCTCAAATATCTTTTTAGTCCTAGTTCCATCTGCTAGTATTATCTGAAAGATAATTTATTCCGGCAATAGAGTGTTAAATTATCCATCTGTCCACTGATCAAGATGTTGTAAGTCACTGAGATTTCCAGCTAAGACACATTCATGACATTTCATTAAGATGCTGAACTACTTTTATTTTTCAATAACTGATGATGTGTTTCTGCTAATGTGGTAGGTTTTCCTTTTGGCATACTCCCATAGTAAGTATATGACACTGTGCAACTCTGAAGCTGTAGCCCTGTCACATTAACCTCTGAGTGAGCCCCACTGGATTTAGGAGAATCTCCTTCTTTTCAGTATGGGAAGCAGAAGTCCACACAGCTCTCATCACTACATTCATTTTAAAAAATGTCTTGGAACACACAGCAACATGTAACATTAAAAAAACAAACCAGACAACTCAAGTAAATGACCCTATAAGAAAATTCAGAACATGTTACTTATGAAGATTTACTCCAAGCAGCATTGGAATATGGACAAGGTGGGAAAAGTTATTAAATGAAGATGTTATTAATGAAGAACACCCAAGCTAGGAGAGGCTGCAGCAATTTGTTTTTGCCTGAACCTACTGGGAAAGGCAAGGTTCCTCCCTGCTCACTGAGTGCAGACTACTTTGGTGCTTTGAACTCAGTTTACAAAAAATTGAAGTAAGGAAAGGACAGACAAAGTGGGAAGAGAAGAGAGAAACTGGTACATTTTAAAAGCAGCTGAAAAAATGGGATGGCAGAGGATTAATCCCTCGTGGTGCAGTGGTTATAAATGCCTGTACTGCAGCCACTCACTCACAAACCACAAGGTTGCGAGTTCAGTACCAGTCAGGGCTCAGGCTCGACTCATGTTTGCATCCTTCTGAGGTTGCTAAAATGAGTACCCAGCTTGATGGGGGCAATTAGCTTACAGTTGTAAACCACTTAGAGACTGCATAGCGCAGTATGAAGCAGTATATAAATGAAACTACTATTGCTATTAATCAGGACTGTCTCTGCCAAATCAGGACAACGGGGGGGGGGGTGTTATGATATTTTAGACAGCTTTAGTTTCCGATTCCTCACATTTGTACTGGACCCTGCTATATGTCTTTTAGAGGACCACAGCTGAATTGTGCTGCATTGAAAAGCACAAAAACAGTTCAGCCTGTTGTTTTCTGGTCAGCTGGCAATGCTGCTTCAGCTAGTAGCTAGTTTAGATCATGCAACTGGTTTCTTAATTCAATAAAAGCAAAAGCAGCTTATTTATATACCGCTTCATATCACGCTATGGGATGTCTAAGCGGTTTACAACTGTGAGCTGATTGCCCCCCAACAAGCTGGGTACTCATTTTAGCGACCTCGGAAGGATGCAGGCCTGAGTCGAGCCTCAGCCCTGGCTGGTATTGAACTCGCAACCTTATGGTCTATGAGTGAGTGGCTGCAGTACAGGCATTTAACCACTGCGCCACCAGGGTTATGCAAACATTATGCAAGCATCACTTTCTACTACAGCAGGAGTTGGAAAAGTGCAATGCCCCCAGACCATTTTTTTAAGATTTCAAGCTTCCTGTAGCTCCCAAGTTTTTTTTTGGGGGGGGGGGCTTTTAAAACTAAGAATGTACCACCATCCCAGTCATGTGGAGGAAATTTTGCCACATTTGCAAATCCTAAACTTTACACTTTTGTATGGTGTGAATTTAGCTGTACCTTATTTAATGTTTTTAAGCACCTTTAGTCCTGAATTGTGAAAGGAGCAGGATATACATAAATATAATAATAATAATAATAATAATAATAATAATAATATAGATCCCTCAGAATAATTTTACAATTAAAACATGCAAATTATGTGATTTTTTTTCTTCACATGATCCCATGTAGCTTATTTTATGACTAAATCTAGGTTAGTATTAGGAAAATACAGACTAAACTGTGGTCTTGTCCTAAAATATGTTCTTTTTCAGTTAGAATGGGCAGTCTGCCATTCATATAAGTAACTTCTAGCAGTGTCTGATATTTTATAAATAGAATTAAAAAGAAGCACAGTGTCCAATGATGCTTGTTTTGTGTTTCAGGCTTTGAAAGGAAATTTTGCTTTCAGTTTAATGCTTTGAAAAGAAGGAAAACATACAGAAGGTCAAAATCAAAAGAAAAACTAGATTGGAGGGAGGTTATCCTGCCAAGAAGAAGACAGCAACTAACAGAACAATCCCTAAATATGTTTACTGTAGAGCAATCTCACTGGGTTGTTTAGGACTTTCTTGAGGAAATATGCATATGATTGCAGCCTTTCTTCAGTCCAAGCCACTCTTCTCAAAGCCTTTTTCGTCACTTAGAAGTGAAATGCAAAATATGGGAAGGTAAACCTACATGAGAGCCAGCATGGTTTACTGGTTTGAGTGCTGGACTATGACTCTGGAAACCAGGATTTGTATCCCCACTAAGCCATGGAACCCACTGCGTGACTTTGGGCAAGTCACACTCTCTCTGCCTCAGAAGATGGAAATTGCAAACCCTGTGATACGTTGGCCTTAGGGTTGCCATAGGGAAACGACTTGAAGGTGCACAACAACAATCACCACCCTACATGAGAAAATGAATAAATCTTCTTTGTCCTCTTGGATCCTCCATTTTGTCTATGTTGATAACATGGTCTTGAGCCATATTATCCAAAAAAGCTCAATGTTTGTGCTTCCAGTATGTATGAGAGTAACAATGTTTAGCTTCTCTCTCTTGCCTAAATGGTTCTTGTAGTTTTCATATTGCTCTGTTTTTACAGTCTTCTCTTCTTGTAAATCAATAACATCTCCTTATAATTTGATGTGGATGTGTGTTCACGTGTGCACATTATTGGGAAAAGATGACTTTTAAATCTAGTGGTAGGCTGCTCAATTATTTCTACTGAATATTGTTTTGTCCAATTCAGAACCCAATACAGAACCAAACCGAGCTTTAAGGGCTTCTTCCCTTGGTCCAAAGAAACAAGAATACAAGAGTGTCTTAAGGTCTGGCTATTCCCCTGACTCAGACAGTTGAACATCAAGGTAGTGACAGTTCTGTCTTACAAAAGTGCTGTTGATCATGGTTATAAGGAAAGCTGTAAATCTGACTCACCATTGACTACATGGATATATGATCTGTGAAGATTGTGTGTATGTATATACAGCATTTATCTATCACCTCTCAATTTATCAGGGCTCTGGTGCCACAACAAACTACAGTTCCCAGAATTCCATAGCATGGAGCCACGGCAGTTAAAGTGGTGTCAAACCAGATTGTTTCTTCAGTGTGGATCCAGCCTATGACTCCCTTTGTTGCTACTCCCTTGGAACTGTTGCTTATCTGGTGAATTTCTTTTGCCGTTTCATGGTCATATAGCCAGAAACCACAATGGAGGTGGAAAGTTGGGAGGAGACTGAAGAACAGAGGCAGCTTATGAGTGCAAGGCTTCTACCTTTTGTCATGGCCAGTCCAAGACATTTTATTGGTGTCCGTCCTCCAACTGCACATATGGAGGTGGGCTGAATCAGCTGTCAAACTATACCTCAATGCTATTGAGACAGAAACTTCCACTGCACATGGTGACTGCAAAATAAGGGGCGCAGAACAGGCTGAATAGCACACATAAGCTGCTGTCACACTGCAGAAATAAAGCAATTTGACACCATTTTAACTTCCATGGCTCAATGTTATGGAACCTTGGGGTTTGTTGTTTGATGGGATAGCAGTGGTCTCTGACAGGAAAGGCTAAATAGCTCACAAAACTACAAATCCCAGAACTCCATAGTGTTGAGCCATGACAGTTAAAGTGGTGTCAAATGGCATTATTTTTTTAAGAAATATTTTATTAAACATTTAAAACATTTAAAACATTATCCTATTCATACACTCACAACTTTACACAATTACATATTTCCTAACTTGCATACCTCTATCTATACTGTTTTGCAAACATGTCTTGTCATTTAGTATATTTGGCAACGATAGCATTCAACTATTCTTCCCCTCCAAAAAACATTCCACTTTAACCATCCTTCCTCCCTCTTCTATCTTCTATAGATCTTACTTCCTTAATTTCAACTTTCTTTGTCTTTCTTTCCTCTTTCCTTCCTTTCTTATCCTCTTCCTTCCTATTTTTCTAACTTTCTCGTTGCTTTCCTATTTCTCTATCTTTCTTACCCTTGTCTACCATCCAGTTCCCTTCACTCACCATCACTTCATATGCTCTTACCTTCAAACACTTTCTTTCTTCCTCTACAATCATTCCTTACTTCCTTTCCATCATCTGCCAATTTATCTTTGCTTCTACTATTGACTTTCTATTATTGGTATATTTCTTTTCACTGCATCTACTTAAGATGCTATGTTCTCAATTTTAATTCCTGTTAGGCTCACTTATATAAGTTGTTGTCTTGCTTATTTTAAAGTATTACGATAATAATCATTTCATTATTTCTTACCTTATTCTTTATTTGCCCAGGTCTATGCCTCTTCTTTGGAGTTTGCTATTTGGATATAGTATCTATTTTCATTGGGTTAGTGGTTCTTAAAATTAGAGACTCATTCTTTCTTCCCTTTCATAAATTGTTATGTTGCCTTTAAATACATAATCTCTTAAATACATTTTCCTTAACATTATTGTATTTTTAATCCTCTTTTTTATTTCTTAATTTGCAGTTCTTAATTTTATATTTCCGTGACACAGTCTTTAGTTCAAACCTTTTTTACCTGCTTTGAGTATGTTCACCCCCGTTGCTTGATTCCTCCAAAAACCAATGTCTTCAATCTTTTGTCTATATTTGACTGATTTGATAACATATTTTCTTTTTTTCTTTCTTTTCCCTCATTTTTCTCATATATTTTATTTTATTTTTTATTTTTTGTTCTTTTCTGTTTATTTTATTTACTCAGATTTTCCATGTTTTATTCATATAGTTATGTACCAACTGCCAATTATCTTTTGCATTGTATACTTGTTTCCCCTGTATTATCTGTGTTAATTTATCAATGTCCATCACATCATATAATTTTAACAGCCATTCTTATTTTCCAGGAATATGTTCGGTTTTCCATTTCTGTGCTACAGCTAATCGCACCATGGTGGTCATGTAAAAGAGTATTTTCCCAGATTTGGTCTCCAATTCTTTATCTATCATATTTAACAAGTACAATTCTGGTTTCATTTCTATATTAATTTTTAATATATCATTTATTGTATTATTCACCATTATCCAATATTTCTTTACTTTTTTACAGGACCACCAGGAATGGTAGAAAGTTCCTATTTCTCTCTTACATTTCCAACATAAATTATTATTTTTAAATATATTTTGGAGATTTTTGCTGGTGTTAAGTACCATCGAAGGTACATTTTATCATAGTTTTTCCTTAAATTTTGTGATACTATGTATTTTAGTACCCTTTGCCTCAAATGGCATTATCTCTGCACTGTGGCAGCAGCCATAGTGCTGTCCTTCAACAGAGGGGGCCAGGGGTCTCAAGAGAAATGGATGGCAGTCTATTTCTCCCAGGCATGCTGTCTGTGGCATTTGCCTCACTTTGCCCAACAGCAGAGCTGGCCTTCCTCTGTGGACATCTCAGGTGAAGCAATGGACCCAGTGTCTCACAGGAGTCCTAGCTGGTTACAGTTCATCTCCGTGCTGCATGTACATAAAGTGACAACTGGTCAGCGTCTCTTGTGTTTAATGATCCAGAGGAAACCAAACAAAATAATTTTTAATACATGGAGAGTGTTTAATTTTTTTTTACCATCTTCTCAATCTCTCCCTTTCTCCATCTGTCTGTCCATCCATTCTTCCTTCCTTGCTGTTTCATTCCTTTGCTTCTCCTGTTTGTTTTTCTTGTCTTAATTAACTAATATTCCTGGCTGCCATTCATTAATCTTCTGGTTGCTCTCTTGATGAAAATATCATGTAAAAGTAAAGGCTTCTTAAAGTCCACTCCTCTTGTTTTTGTATCCCTGTGTGTTACCCTTCAAAACATGATCCATAAATATCAAGTTTTCTGACTTGTTTTTTCTGACTTTGCTTCATGTAAACTAAGGATTTGTGGCTATGATGTTATTACTATAATAACCTATTATCAATGTGTTAAGCTGGCTGCGGCACACAAGCTCATTATTCTGGTCATCCAAAAAAGTTTGAACATGGCCAATTTTCTGTGTTCTTCTAATGAAAGAGGGTTTTGTTAAGCTGACTGTGCAGTCAAGAAGGAAATATTTAAAAGCTGAACCTAGAGAAGACTGTTAGTTCTGAGGACTAGTTAAAACTTTGCACAGTTTCTTTCCCCTGTAGGTCACTGATTGAAATCCACTAGATTTCAAATGTCTGCCATTTTAATGATGGCAAAAAGGAAACAGAGGAGACTATTGCATTAAGTTATAAAGTGTCTCACCTGAGCTGGCTTAAAATTAGAAGTGGGCAGCATCCTGATAGTATCAGAGACATTTAGCCACCAAAATCACCACATGGCTGCAGCCTGGCTCCATTGCTGCTCCAAGCACCTCTTTTTGAAGCCAGGAGTTTTGTGGCTTAAAAAAAATGGCCACCAGAGCACTCCTCTGAGTGGTGATGGGGCTGGGTTGCACCTGGGTGGTGATTTCGGCAGCTAAATGCATCTGATACTATCTAATTCTAATTTTAAGCCAGCTCAGGTAAGATGAGCAATAATCTTCAGAGATTCATTTCCAGGGTACAAAATAACCAATTGTATCTTTTACTCTGGGTTGAACCAGTCTAGTGGTTTGAATGTTGGACTAGAACTCCAGGAAAGCACTGTTTCAATTCCCAGCCAGCTAGTCAGGAAAACCCAGTTTGACCTTGGTGTTGTCACACTCTTTCAGCCTTAAAGAAAGGCAATGGCAAACCACCACTGAATAAATCTTACCAAAAAAGCCATATGAAAAACTCATCTTAAGTTGGATTTGACTTGAAGGCACATAACAACAGTAGTCCTTCCTCTACAATGGTGAGAGGGAAAAGCCTTTGATCTCTGATGACCATAATTTTACTATGATAGACCCTGTGAAACAAACTTGAGCATTTTTAAAAAATAATATGGAAGACACCAAAGAATTTCTTACTCACATTCTAAAGTTTTGTGTGCTTAATTTTTAAAAGTATACATTTGAGTATTCAGTGGTAATAGTACTGAATTAGAGATGCCAACACCCACTTTTTTTCATAGAAGCTTTTCATCACAAATGTCTGCAGGGCAGACATGGTCCTTACGATGCTGGACATAGCTAGCTGTGACAAGTCTGGGAAGTGTAACAGAGGGAAATTTTGTCCCCATTTTTGAGGATTCTATCAAAATTTGTAGGTTTCTCATATTCAAGATGGAAATAATATAAGGACTAACATCCTGAATCCAGAGGTACATTGTAAAGTTCTGCCATAGTGAAGTGATGAATAATTTCCCTATTTCCACAGGATTCACCTTTCCCCTGCACCCATAGTGAGTGGAGAGTGGCGAATGGCTGAGAAGCCTCTGGCTAGGTGACTGTAGCCAGATGCATAACAACACCTGGGAGGTCCCAGATGGTGTCTTCATAGTTGTGCCTATAGTCACATAGCCAGGTGCTTTTCAGACACTCCCCACACACTTTTCAATTGCCACTACATGCCTATGGGATGGGATTCATAAGAAATAGCAGTTATCAGGATATTTGAGTTGTTGTGCAAGGGATGAAGATAATTCCAGCCTCCTGAATTACTCGAAGAAGAGACAAGTGTACACAATACACAAGTGTAAGTTGGACATGTGTTTGCATATGTCACTGACAGGATACTTGCTGAGGACTGAAAAATCTGAATGCATAAGGAGACAGCAATTAGAGATTATTCCTTTCTTAAACTAGAATAATAAAACATAGTTTTTGATAGTTGGTCTCAATACAGTTCTCATCTAGAAATCTTTTATCTGCCTCTTACTGAGGATGTAATGAATGAGTTGGTGTATCACCATGCTTCTCTCTCTCTCTCTCTCTCTTTCTCTGGACGTTATCACACCAGGGGTCTCAAAGCAGCAAGAAAAGCAGCATGGAATCAATCCAGAACCATACCGGAATGATTCTGGTCGCGCAGCCGTAATTCCTCTTTGAAAGAGGAATTACAAAGAGCTGGAATGATGCAGCGATGGTGCAGGGATGATGCAGGGGTGGGCGGGGTTTGCTGCGACGTCGTCTGATCACAGGGGCAAAGGATCCAGAATGATGCAGCGATGGCGCAGGGATGATACAGGGATGGGCGGGGTTTGCTGCGACGTCGTCTGATCACAGGGGCAAAGGATCCAGAATGATGCAGCGATGGTGTGGGTAACGTCGCCCATGTGATAACGTCCTCTCTCTCTCTCACACACACACAGAGTGTTTATAACAGGGGTAGGCAACCTTTCCCCTTTAAGGGCCGAGGGACTTCAGCTCCCAGAAGCCTCAGCCATGTTGGCCAATAGTCCCATGTTGGCCAATAGCTCCTGAGATTCTGGGAGCTGAAGTCCCTTGGCCCTTAAAGGGGAAAGGTTGCCTACCCCTGGTTTATAATTTTGTTTGTGGGGAGATGGGACAATTACAGCTTAGAACAGTGGTCCCCAAACTTTTTTTGGGCTGCTGCCCCCTTTCCTCTTGGGTGACAACCCTATCGCCCTCCAATACCTATTTCTTGATATTAGGTCTACTGTTCTACTGCAAATTTAAAACAGCTGCTCTTGGTCATGGCTCCCTTTCCACCCAGTCACCTTGGAAGCAACAACCAAACAGCTAGCTAAGTAGCAATCAAGAAGCCTCTCACCAATGCCAGCCTTGTGGCAAAGGCTAGCACAGGTGAGAAGCTTCTTGATTGCTACTTGACTGGCTGCTTGGTCACTGCATCCTTTGTATCCAGTCACCCTGGGAGCAGTAACGAAGAAGCTGACTGAGTAGTGACTGAGAAGCCTCCCATTATGCCGGTCTTATGGCAAAGACCAGTGCAGGAAAAAAGCTTCTCAGTCACTGCTCCACCAGCTTCTCCCTGGACTCTCAGTCCTTCTTTGTTGGGGCAGAGAGGGGGTACAGCAGGTGTGTGAATAGGTCATTTACAGAGGCCACATGCTCTGAACTGAAGACTGGTGTGGACAGGAAAGGGAGAGATTTTAACTACAGGATCCATTCCAAGATGAAGGACTCTTTCCAAGAATCAATTCCTCCCCCAGAGACATGTCTTCCACATACAGCTTCAAATGTCCCCTCCCCACCCAAACATTGTTTCTTCTGTTAAACTCTTCTCTCAATCTGTCCAATCAAAGAAAGCAGGAGCAGCTGCATAGCTCTGACCTGTCAGCCAAGTCCTGGCAAAGCTCACAAAGCTTATGCAGGGTCCCTAATTTTAAAGCTCCTTTTTGCCTCTGCTTCCCTGCCCCCACCATATGCTCTAACTCCTTGCTCCAGTCAGTCAGTCTGTCCCAAAATGGCACCACTCCAAGCCACAGAAATGATGCCCTGCCACCAAGCCTTACAAGATTTTCCTGCCACTACTAGTAAAAGGCATGGCCGTGGAAATGAACTCACATTTGCAGGTGAAGAGCAGGAGACACCACTGCACAAAGTGATCAGTAATGCTTCATGGTGGTTTTAAGAGACCCTGATAAGAAGTTTCATGGAACCCTCATACCCAGCATGATCCTAAAAGCTACTGATTCTCCTTTCTTTCTTGTGCACCAAAACTTTGATTGAAGCCCCTTTCCCCCTCAATGCTCACCTGGATCTTTCCACTGCCCCTGGGAGGCATACTGCCCACTTTGGGAATCACTGGCTTCCAATATTGCAGCTCAATTACATTTAACATAAATGTACTTTTATTTTGTGTGGTAGTTAGCATTTTGTATTTTATACTTTTACTGTTTCAAGTTATTTTATTAGGTCTAACTGGTTGGAAAATGGGATATAAATAAACCACTATGGCTTTCCTGTCACTACCCCTAGGGCTCATATTGCACTGTGACTATTCTGTGGCCATTCTAGAACTTAGAGAGAATGGAGGGGGGGATTGGAGAAGCATATGTCTATGTACCCATGTTCAGATGCAGACCAAGGACATCTTTCAGTGACATCCACTGGTTTCCTATACAGACCTCAGCAGTTGATGACATTGGTCTGCATCTGGCATAGCCAGATATTTCTCCAATGTCCTCCACACTCCATCAACAACATAATAGACATGGTGGGGCATCTTTAACTGAGATCCCCTGGGTTTCTCTGTGTGGTCCTGTAGCCAAAATGTTCTCCGATTTTCTCTATGCATCACCAGGAACTTAATGTCAATGGAGGGTGGGGCTGTCACAATGCATAATAAGTGGAGGGAGTAGGTTGGTGAGCTTGGATCATTGTGGAGAATGGGAAAGCATACCAACCTCTGTAATGACCAAAAGGAGGAGGAGGAGGAGGAGACATAAGTATGTGTAAAGTGGATTGCGTATGCCACTAACAGGATACTAACCAAAGTAAGCACTCCTTTCATTCTGTAAAATGGTTGGGGAGCATCCCAGCCAATCACTAGGCAACTGGTGTTCCCCAGTGTGCCCACTAGAACAGTAAGAATCTGGGATGCCCAAATTATTTGGGAAAGGCTTTTTTTAATAGTACTGGTGTATTATGGGACTTTTAATGTAGTGTCAATCAGCTCCAAATCAATGCCATTGTTTAATGCACCTAATTAAGCATATGTTCAAAGACTAACAAGATAACACCATTACCAGAATTTCTAAACTGAAAACAGTGAGCCAGTTTTCCCTCAAATCACAAGTGCCTGACTTGCTTTTTTTGCAAATGGAAAAGTAGCAGTGCAGTAGTCAAGCAGTTTACAAGCCCTAAGTGGAACACCTTCACAATTCCTAAGACTGCATAATTAAGCATATTCTCATAACACTTGCTTGGCTGCCTTCATATGTTTGTAGACTCCTAATAAGACAGTCCAAATGGAAATTTGGGCATAGAAGCAGCTAACATGAAGGTTTCTATGGAACGGAGCTTACCAGAAGCTACAAATGGATTTGCATTTTCCTCATTTGTGATGAAGAGCTGAATAAACATTAGCCCTTTTTTAAATGGATGTGTGCATAGTTGTGCATGCCTTGGTAATTAGGTCTGTGGTGCAGGGAAATGTTCTCAAAAAGAAACAATAACAACTGATACTTTTGTTTATCAGGAGTGGTACATTTCTCCATTTCCTACTTGCATCTTAAAAAGGCATCTGCCAAAATCTATAACCATGAGGCTGAGAGTCATCTCAGGGTGCCACCTGGCTTTACCTCTTCTAGATATGCATGTGGAGAAAATTCCAGTAATACATGAGACAAAGATGTCACTCACATATATGGATATATGACTATAGGGGCCTTCAGAAGTCCAGATAGCCATGACCCCTGCTTTTCTTTAGGAAACTATAAGGACCATCCCTGAATTCACCAGGCTTTCAGTTTCATCTAGCACACTGCTGTTGTACAAATCCATGTGGCTTCCCACAAAAACATACTCATGTAGAACCATCCAATGTTGACCACCTGTCATTAGGCAATGAAAAGAGTCAACATGAAGACTAGAAGAAAAGAAGTAGAAGGCAGTACTGATGCTACAGTGGGCCCTTGGTATCTGCTGTGTTTGGTTCCATGACCTGCCATGGATATCAAAATTCATGGATGTTCAAATCCCATTAAATAGTACAATGGTGTCCCTTATATAAAATGTCAAAATCAAGGTTCACTTTTTAGAAATTATATATTTTTAAAATATTTTCAAGGTGTGGATGCTTGAATGTATGGATGAAGAATCAGTGGATCTGGAGGGCTGACTTTACTATGAGCCCAGAGTTTAGTACACTAGTTTGGGTCCTAAGCTTAGTACACTAGTTTGGGTCCTAAGCTTAGTTAACTCAAAGAAATTCAAGGAAGGAAATTCATGACTTCCTCCCATTAGCCCCCTGCTCTCTGCTTTGTGTTATTCAAGATATTCCTTTGGAGAAGCTTTGAGGGATTCAGAGGAAGAAGAAGGGAACAGGAAACTTTCCTTTTATGAGGAACCTTTTATGTTTTTGAGTTAACAGGGAGGGAAAGAGGTTTGTAGTTTAAGTTTTCATAGATTCTGTGAATCTATGTCTCAAAGATTCTATAAGATCCCTTTGTATATTGATACCCACTAAAACAGATATGTCTCTGAATACTCTTTGAATTACATTATCTTAGCATCTATAGAATAAATAAATCCAAGCATTTGTTTTAATCTTGTACATTACTTTAGATTTCATGAGTTTCCAGCTTTGGATATCAAGTTTTGAAACATCTTTAAAACAGATAAATAGATATGGCATTAGTTCTATTCCAATAACACACATTCATCATCATTATTGCCACTACCACCACCACCATCATCAATTTTGTCACAAATGAACATTTATACCTCCCCCTGACATTTTTTTTAGGAGCAAACTGACTGACTCTATTGGCAGAACTTGAAGAGGGAAATTGTACATTGTCTCTTGATTCAAAGCTGGGTTGAGTGTCATGTGTCTGTCCCAATGATCATACTGCCATTTTTTTCCTGTTTTTGGAAGTCATGGCCTAAGACTGTTTAAATGGTAACAGAATGAAGCATCTGGAATGGTCTTACTTTGATTTTATTTTCTCCTGCTATAAAATGGCTGAATGAACTTTCTGAAATATAAAAAGGACACATAAAAATGACTAGTGTGATGAGACCTTGTATGCCAAGCTGCATCTCTGAGCAATTTTTTATGACTGAGTTTAAAACAGAAATGCTGATGGAAATGGAATCTTAATCACACCATTGCAATAGAGGATGCATTATCAACTACTAACAATTATTCTGTGGTGAAGAAAACATATAATCTGGTTTTAGCTTTAGAAACTTCCACTGCCTTCAATATTTCTTATTAGCATGGACAACAAAAACTTTATTTTTAATCTGATGCATAACCTATGGATAACCTTGATGGTGTAAGTCTTCCAGCAGTAATATATTACTCTTTATTATTGTTCAGTGAATCTTCCCTCTCATTGGGGTAAGAAGAGAGGCAGGATGGGTACAGAGAATTATTTCTTTAAAGCATGGGAATGCCTTCATCTTCTATTGCCATCTGGATTCCAGCATCAATAATTGTATAAATGTAATGTGTTTATGGATGGGTGTGTGTGTCATTTTTCAGGAAAAGAAGTCTTTTTTTACCTGATTGCTGAAGAACAGAGTATAAATACTCCAAACAAACAAACAAACAAACAAACATATGAAGGTATCTGAATAATCAGGTTCATTCATGAAGGAAATTACTTTCCCCATCACTTTCTCTCTCCTCCTCAGCTGTATTCTTAAGGCTGGTTGTTGTTGTTGTTGTTGTTGTTGTTGTTGTGTGCCTTCATGTTGTTTCCAACTTATGGCAACCTTAAGGTGAACCTATCATGGGGTTTTCTTGGCAAGATTTTGTTCAGAGGTTTGCCACTGCCTTTCCCTGAAGCTGAGAGAATGTGACTTGCCCAAGTTCACCCAGTGTTTTATGGCCCAAGCAGAGAATCAAAACCTTACCTCCAGAGTTGTATAGCAGCATATATTTATATAGAGCTCTCCTTCAGTGTGCTTCAATTTTATGCATTTTGGACCAAAATCCAATGGTGGCTGGTGGCTCCCCTTCCTGTTCAATTCAAACTTTAAAATAAATTTAAATACCATTGAAGGCATCTGATCTTAGAAACAAAGCAGGATCAGGCCAGGTTAGTGCTTAGGCTGCATCTACACTGCAGAATTAATGCAGTTTGGCACTACTTTAATGCCATGATTCAATGCTATGAAATTCAGGGATTTGCAGTTTTGTGAGATAGCTTTATCAGAGAGCTGTGGTGCCATAACAAACTACAAATCCGAGCCATGACAGTTAAAGCAGTGTCAAACTGCATTAATTCTGCAATGTGGCAGCAGCCTTAGAAGAGAGACCAACAGGAAAACCACATGCTGTTGGCTATATTTACAAGGAGGGCAATGGCAAACTACATCTAAGTATTACTTGCCTAAGAAAACTCTATGAAATTCATGGGGTTGTCATAAATCAATAAGTTACTTGAAGTAACACACTATACTTTGAAGGGTCTATCCAACAAATGAACATATTTTGAATCTAGTGTTCATTATCTTTGATAGCTCCTTTAAACTCTGGACTAAAACCCAAATTTGATTAACCACCTAATATGGAACCCATTATTTGACATTACTTAACTCCAGTTGTTCTCAGCTAGAGCAGGCCCACTGAATGAATGGGAGCTTAGTAAGTATGCTCTGAAACACACTGCAGAAATAATCCAGTTTCAGACTGCTTTAATTGTCCTGGCTCAATGCTAAGGAATTCTGGGAACTGTAGTTTTGAGACACATTTAGCCTTCTCTGTCAGAGAGTTCTGATGCCACAAATAAACTACAATTCCCAAGATTTCCTAGTACTGAGCCAGGGCAGTTAAAGCAGTCTGAAACTGGAATTTTTCTGCAGTATGTTTTGGACCTATGTCAGCTCCATTGATTCATAATACATCTATTCTCACTGAGACTAACAACTTGATTTGAGACTATATAATAATAATAATAATAATAATAATAATAATAATAATAATAATTTATACCCCACCCCTCTCTTAAAACAATCGGGGTGGCTTACAACAGTTAAAATTACACCAAGAGTACAAACTAAAACCCCACAACCCCACCGTCCCCCTTAAAAAAGTATTAAACTACAGATATTAAAAATCAACATAAATCTTAGAATAGAAATTAAGTCAATTAAAACAATTACAAACAAATACAAGCCAAAACCAGAAAGAGGTAGGGAGGCATAACTCCTGAGGCCGGGGTCTAATCAGGAAAGGCCTGCCAGAAGAGGTCCATCTTCACAGCCTTTTTAAAGTTGCTTAGGCTCGTAATCTGACAGATCTCGTCTGGCAGGACATTCCATAGTCTGGGGGCAATTACCGAAAATGCCCTCTGGCAGGTTGCTGACAGCCTAGACTTTAATGGCTGGAGCAAATTCCTCCCAGAGGACTGGAGTGCATGGGGAGGATTATATGGGAGGAGGCGGTCCCAAAGATAGGTTGGACCCAAGCCATTTAGGGCTTTAAAGGTAATAACCAACACCTTATACTGGGCCCAGAAACTAATAGGCAGCCAGTGGAGAGATTTTAATACTGGAGTTATGTGGTCTCTCCTAGATGTTCTGGAGACCACTCTGGCTGCCATATTTTGTACTAGTTGAAGTTTCTGGATCAAGCACGAGGGTAGCCCCATTGCAGAATTCCAGACAGGAGGTTACCAGTGCATGCACCACAGTCTCAAGGTTCCTTACTTCCAGGAAAGGCGCAGCTGGCGTATCAGCCAAAGCTGATAACAGGTACTTCTGATGGTTGCATTTACCTGATTTGTCAACTGGAGTGATGGATCAAGGAGCACCCCAGACTGTGAACACAGTCCTTTATGGAGAGTGGGACCCCATCCAGGACTGGTGGTTGCAACCCAATTCCTGGTTTCGGGGCCGCTACTGTTAGCACCTCCACTTTGTCTGGATTCACTCTCAATCTGTTTTTCCTCATTCAGCCCATTACTGCCTTAAGACATTCATTGAGAGGAGAGACGCCATCGGGAGTCGAGGCTGACGATCAAGACATGGAGAAATGGATCTGGGTGTCATCAGCATACTGATAACACCCAGTCCCATGACTCTGAATGATCTCACCCAGCAGCTTCATATAGATGTTAAACAGCATAGGGGACAGAATAGCGCCTTGAGGGACACCACACGTGAGCTCCCTTTTAGCAGAGCAACTGTCCCCAAGCAGCACCCTCTGGGATTTGCCTGAGAGGAAGGAATGGAACCACTGGAGCACAATGCCTCCGATTCCTAACCCACTCAGGCGGTCCAAGAGGATGCTGTGATCTATCGTATCAAAAGCCTCTGAGAGGTCTAAGAGCACCAGCAAGGTCACACTACCCCTGTCAATGTTCAGACGTAGGTCATTGGCCAAAGCAACCATGGCAGGCTCAACTCCAAATCCTGTCCTAAAGCCAGGTTGAAATGAGTCCAGATAATCGGTTTCATCCAAGACAGCTTGGAGCTGAAGAGCAACCGCTCTCTCGATTACCTTGCTCAGGAATGGTAACAAAGAGACGGGCCTATAATTATTCATATCCAGGGAGTCCAGGGAAGGTTTTTTCAGAAGCGGCCTAACTGCCACTTCCTTCAAACAAGATGGAATAGAACCTTCCCTGAGGGATGCAATGATGATGGCTATAAGGAGCATCCTCAATGCATCCCCCCCTGGACAGCCAGCCATGATGGGCAAGGGTCAAGAGGGCATGTTGTTTTCCTCACTCTGCCAAGGAGCTTGTCCATGTCATCGGTACTCACAGATTGAAACTGGTCCAGAATAATTTCATCAACGGAGTTTCTGGACACCTCGTCAGTTGTATCTGTCAAAACACTGGCGTCTAAGTCGGCTCTGAGAGATTTTATCTGCAAAAAAGTTGTTAAACGCGTCACAGCAGGCCATTGTCAGGTTAAGTAATGGGTTCTGCGCAGGAGGTACCTGTGTCAACTCCCTTACCACCCTAAACAGCTCTGCTGGACATGACTCTGCAGACGCAATACATGCAGAGGAGAAAGATCTCTGCACTGCACGTACTGCCCCTCGATAGGAACAAAGAAAGTTCCTATGATGAGTCTTGTCAGATAAGAGTTGAGTTTTCTGCCAGGTGCACTCTAGTCATTGTCCAGTCTACTTCATTTCTGTAAGCTCTGCTGTATACCATGACTTACGATTTGGAGTGTGCTGGAAAGGATGCTTGGGAGCGATCATGTCGATAGCCTTGGTAAGATCAGTGTTCCAGGAATTAACCAAAGCTTCGACAGAGTCACCGGTGTCACCAACCATTAAACCCTCCAAGGCTTTCTGGAATCCAATTGGTTCCATTAGCCTTCGAGGGTGGACCATTCTAATAGGTCCACCACACCCGGTGGGGCAGATAGTGGCTCTTAGTTTGACCTTGATCAAGAAATGATCCGTCCATGACAATGCGGTGGTTTTAATAATCTCCATCCATGGATATTCCTGTTGCGTACTAAAGACTGCATCAAGGGTATGACCCGCACAATGTGTGGACCCAACGACCAATTGGGATAGGCCCATGTTTGTCATGGATTCCATGAACTCCTGAGCTGCGCCAGTTAGATTTATCAAACTGGTCTCAAGTGGAATGTTGAAGTCACCCAGAACTAAAAGTCTAGGTGACTCCAACAGCAACTCCGAGACCAGCTGTGTCAGCTCAGTTAGGGAGTCTGCTAGAAAATGGTATACTAGCAGAATCCCCAAACTATCCTTGGTTCTCAGGCTCAGGTACATACACTCAAAGTGGACTGTGTTCCGGACAGGTATCCTGGTCAAAGTCAGGTTGTTCTTATGAACCAGAGCCACTCCACCCCCCCTTCCACTTCCCCTTAACTGCTCACAGGATACCCAGATGGGAGGGCCTACATCCAGGTTATGGCACTATCCTCTCCCAGCCAGGTCTCTGAAAAGCAAGCCAGGTCGGCATCCTCATCCAAAAGAAGATCGTAGATGATATGAGTTTTATTTTTAACTGACCTGGCATTGCGGAGGAGCAATGTGGGATGGTAGGTAGGCTCTCCAATCCATTCTGGGAAACAGAGTGAACTGAAGGCGGGATAACTTTCAAACAGCGATCCTGCCTTCTTTTGTAACATCTGTTCATGTATTTATATATTAGTTTACATTTGTGATTTTACGGGAGATATCTGTCCTTTTTCTAGCCAGTAGGTAAATACCTGTGACAGCCACGGTTAGATTTATAATTGTTGATTACAATTTTTGCCTTGCTTCAGGGGATGTGTATACGTGTGTATGTGTATGCAATTTTTGTTCTTTCCATTTTTCCACTGAAATCCCTCTCCCATTTTTATAGTTTGCAGTCTGTGGTGAAAATAACAAGTGCAGTGAGAACAACTTGCCATGGGGTTCATCCTCCATGTGGTTGCCTTTTGAGCAGGCTGTTGATGTAAACAAATGCATAGTGGCTGCCAGAGCTAATTTGTATGGCAGCAAAAAATGTGGAACAGCTGGAATCCAAAATATTTTTTAAAATACACTTTTGGCTTTTTTTTTTTTTTTAAAAAAAACCAGGCTAAGGTAAATCCCTTTTTTATTCAATTGTGAACCCAACCTCTGGCCAATGTGGAAAGGCATGCTCACTCTGCAGACAGCTTGTGGTGAGTGGACATTCAGAGAAGGTATGATGGCTCTTAGACCCATTCACACTACAGAAATAGGGCACTGATTCTACTTTAAACATCCATGGCAACATCTTACAGGATCCTGGGATTGGTAATTGAGGGAGGGGTATTTAGAATTCTCTGCCAGAAAGTAGTGCCTCACAAAATGACAACACCCAAGACTCCATAGAATGCAGCCATGACAATTAAACTGGAGCCATAGTGCTATAATTGCATGGTGTGCATGGCCCCCTTCCTCTACTCCCTTTACTTCCATGACAAAGCACAGCTTAAATTTTGGCCACATTTGCTGTATTATACAATCCTGGATCAAAGAAGGAAATCTTTTTCTCTCTCATAGTTTTTATTTGGAACACTGGAGCAGAAAGTGTCTCTTTGTTTCAGTTGCTGTCCTGTCAAAACAGCTGCACTGTCCCTTCTCTCTGTCTTTGATTTATGCCTTTTGGTTAATCTCTGTAACTGCAAAATTTACTATATTTTTTGTTTGCTCACAAAGCCATGAGAACCTAGGCAGTAACTATATACAAGTTCATTTCCACAGACAGAAGCTCAAATTAATGATTGCTTAAGACAACACAATACAAGTCTATTTAGATATCAGTCTCTTTGAATTCAATGGGTTTTACTCCCAGACAAATATGTATAGAATTATACTTTGAAAGCACAACAATATATAGTATGGGTGGGGTGAGGTTAGGCCTTTCAAAATTATCAGTTTATACAGCTACAACTGAATAGTTATGTTTATTATTACAGAGGATCAAATGTTTTTCTTTGAGGAAGAACATTTAAAAAACTACAACAACCTCAGCTTGTAGTATTTTTTCACTAGGAATTTACCAATTTTTCTAGCTAGCACATTTATTGCAGTTCTAGGTTTGATACGGAATAGGGCTTTTTGAATTTTTCTGACACTATCAAAGTGTTAAAGGTATCATTATCACATAATAGCTTAATTCTCTATATCATTTTGTACAATGAAAAGTTTTTTTCAATAAAAATATTTGGGCGGAGTGGGGAAATTATAGCCCTACTGATGTTGATGGACTAACACTCCTATTATCCCTGACCATTGTCAGTGTTAGCTGGGAGCTATAGTCCAACAGTAGTTGGGAAGACATGGGCATTGTAGTGGCTTATGGACCAAGTGGAGAACTTCCTAACCCCAAAAGGCAGAGGAAGATGCCCTTGTTCAGACCATGAGCTGTCCATGGCTCCACTTACCCCACTGCTACTTTAGGGACTGAAAGTCATCCATGTACCACGGACATAGTGCTTCAAAAATAAAATACATGGTCAAACAATAGCAAGGCTAGCCTCCAGAATTCCATTTTGCAAACAGTGAGTGCACACTGAAGAAAGACAGAGAGATAGAGAAACAATGGCCTAAATCCAAATATAAATCTCAAGGTAGTCACCACTGAATTAGTGGGAACTTGGTAACTTAGTGCTAATTCAAATTAATTTAATGAATCTACTCTAATTGAAACTACAATTTGGATTCAGGATGATGTCGTTATTTAATCTTTTGAAGGCTGACCATTCCATTCCACTGTTCTGCAAACCAGAATTCACTTGTTCAAATGGTGAACACAAACTTACATACAAAACTTACATATTTCATTTTGCAGCAATTCTATCCCCACTTCCCTAATACAGATTGCTAGGTCTTAGGACAATGGCTAAAATTTCAGAGAATTGCTGTGCTTCTCATGGTCTCCAAGCGGGAAGACAAATTTTAGGTGATCACCAATGAAATTAGTTAATGTGTGTGAAGTGACATTTCTAACCCTTTGCAGCTGGCTCCAGATTTCTGTGACTCAATGCAAAGTTGTTTATAAGTGCTTGGAACATCAGTTCACTTGAAGTGAGGCAAAGAGAAGAGTATCAGCAGCACAATATGTGAGCCTTCATTTTTATTCAAGATTTGGGATAAGCAGGCTCCCCATGGACTGGCAGTGAGCCTTTCACAAGGCCCAGCAACAGCAACATTAGGCCCGATAAAAAAAAACCCAAATGTATAGTGTGTACTGTACAGATAGGATGAAAGACTCCATGGTGGTAGCTGCTACAGTTGTAGAAGACACTTTGCTCTCTGCCTGTCCAGTACAATTTCATTTTATTGACCTTATTCCCCAGCTCCAGGTTGACATTGTTTAGTTAGCCAGGTTTTATCCACAGCTTGCCCTCAAGTCTGTTTCCACAATCAGCTGACTCCAAAGCAATCCTGGAACACTGGTCAATCTGTATCTGCTGCATAATGTGAACAGAGCTGCTGGTGGTAGGGAGGATCCAAGACAAATTACCAGGGCCTGGTAATAAGGAAGCTTTGCTGGGGTATGACTATGCATCATATGTTTTTGTTCTTTTCATTAGTATCCATTTATATATTTATTTGATTTATATCGCACCTTTCTCCATATGCAGGAGAAAGGTTTGGATTGCTTGATATATTATAGTTGTTTCATCATTGTAAAAATGGTGCATTTCAAATAAAATAATGATATAAAACCACTGAAATACTATATAACTTTTTAGCCAGTCTTCCAGGGCTCAAGCCTGCCACTAGGTGGGCCAAAGAAGGAAAATGAATTCCTCAGGAGTTGTTCCCATAGCTGCCAAGTGAACTAACTTGACTGTCGGAGCAAAAGAGGAAAGTCCTCCTATCAAGCCAAACTCCAGGTTGCACTAGAGAGACTCTTTTGCCCCATGTGCTCACTCTCTCCCACTCCATCCTTGCTCCTGACAGTGGTACAGATACTCCTAATAGAAAGACCCTGGGCAGTGAGACTCTCAAGCCTCTTCCTGGTCTACAAGACATCAGAGACCGGGGAATGGGTGGAAGACTTTTTTTTATGCCTCCCCTTCATGCATAGCCAGGAGCTGCTTTCCTAAAGCTGCAACCTGAGCTCAGGGCACTTACCCAGCTGTCTGACCAGCCCATGAAAACCCAGAGGTGAATTGCCTGCATACAGATCTTCTGGTGAACAGCTGGGACTCACTTTTTAAAAAATAACTGGAGTCTAAAATCTGCTGTTAGTGATCATGGCTGTGAAAGACCCATCCCTGTACCATCAGGGGTGTGTCTTTCACAGCCATGAAAGGATTTGTGGAATCACAAAGAGACACACCTGATCTAGGTTGATCTGAAATCCCAGAGAATGGGATGCTGCTAACCTGGCAACACTCCACTGTTCCTCCCATTGAAAGGTTACCTCTGCTTTATTGTGTGAACATTGCCTCATTCCCCTTTGATAGAGGTGGGCGCCCTCAGTGGGTGCGGAGGCCAATTTCCACTACCGTGGTCACTACCACAAATCACTTCTGGTGTGGATTAGTCACACGGAAGCCACTATCCACCAGTGGTGGCAACAGGAAAGAATGAATGTATCTGAATCTGTGCACTAAATGGTTTCATTTTATTCTTCAATTCAGCACAAATACTGCAGTAGCTAAAGTTGAGAACTTTCAGCTAATTCATGTTTAGACAATGAACTGATTCATTTTAAAGAAAGCATATTATCCAAACAACACATGTACTTTGATCCATTGGCAATATAACATCCAGCCTGTTTTTTTATTAAATGAAGAAGCAGCTAGGGGCCAGAGGCACAAATAGGCTTACATACATACATGCATCCCCACATGAAGGAGAAATTATGTACCCCCAAATGGCACTATATTCTCAGGTCTTTAGTTTGCTCCAACAGGCTGCATATGTGCACTGTTGGCAGGGCTGACACAAAACACTTTGTTGCCTGAACCAAATAATAAGATGTGGTTTCCCCTCCCATTAAATGTACAGTCAGCCCTCTGTATCCACAGATTCTGCATCCAGTGATTCGACCATCCATGGCTTGAAAATATTTACAAAAAGTTTCCAAAAAGCAAATCTTGCTTTTGCCATTTTATATAAGGAACATTATTTTAGTAAGCCATTATATATAATGGGATTTGAGCATCCATGGATTTTGGTATCCACAAGGTATCGTGGAACCAAGCTCCTATGGATACCAATGTCCCACTGTACCAAAGCTAATTGCACTAGTAGATAAGCCTTCAGCACTGATGATTAAACAATGTGCTCTACTGCACCTAAAGGCAGCAGCCTAGCTTACCGGGGTGCAGGTGAAGCTGTGTAGTCTGCTAGAGATTTCTCCCAAAGTCCCCATTTTCCATCTCCAATCCCTCAGATAGGTTCAGTACCATAGATAGCTTCATTAAAGTCTGGAATAATACCTAGGACAGATTCAACACACCACGAACATGGAAGCATCAAGCTTTCTCCACTTCCAACACTTTGTTGCCAGCATTTGCTATCCAAGGTATCTGCTTCGTGAGTGATCCTGCTGCATAATGTGCATAATGTTGTCAAGTCCAGCTCAGACTTAGGGCCTGAACAGACTGCCAGAAATAATCCAGTTTGAAACCACTTTAACTGCCCTGACTCAGTGCTAGGGAATCATGGGAACTGTAGTTTATTGTGGCATCAGAGCTCTCTGACAGAGAAGGCTCAATGTCCCAGAAAAAACTGCTGTTCCCATGATTCCCTAGCATTGAGCCAGGACAGTTAAAGTGGTCTCAAACTGGATTATTTCTGGCAGTTTGTTCCAGCCCTACTCTCCTCCATTAAAAAGGGGGAAAATCTTTTCATTCCCTGTTGTTATAGTTACACAACTTACAAAAAAACAGCCATATACAAAATGAATATGTGACCTTAACTTTCAGCTCCAAACAAAATTTGCCTTCATTATTTAAAATTCATTCCCTATGATTATTGAACTGAAACACAATTTTAGCAACATACTGATTAAACTGATTAAAGTTTAAACCCTTGCAATATCCAATGTTAACTATTATTGGAAATGCAGTCTAATGTATACATTTTTTTTATACAACACATGCTCTACTGTTTTGATATATGAGGGCAAATTGCTATAAGTAAGAGAATATGGTGACTTTTACATGGGTAATGTGTTATTTCTTGTTCAATGTACTGAAGTTATTCATATACAGACAATGAACTTCTGGCAAAGAAAGGGAAAATGGTGAGGCTTTTCTTATTTTATGTGTGTGTGTTTTTTAAAAAAATATAATTCCAATATCTTTGAATTCAGAATAGTGCCAACACAGTTCAATTACCACATCAGATTATGATCTCAAAGAGGGGTTAAAATGGAATGTAATGACTCCTTAGGTGAGAGATTTGAAGCAATTAGAGGTCTGAAGATCTATTGTTATGTAACTAGAAATATAATTGCTTTCAAAAGTCTACACTTCCAAGTCTTTTCTTGTGCTGTGTTGGAAGCTATTTTTCAAATTCTTATTACTCCTCTATATGATTTTTATTGATTGAGGTTTTAAACCTCAATCCTCTACTGAGTATTAATGAAGTTCTGAGTATTAAGTTCTGAAAATTAGAAACATAATATGGCAAGCAAAATGGCATGGCTGCATGCAAATAACATGGCAATGAAGTACACTGGGCCCTTGTGTCCAATGAGGTTTGTGTTCCAGGACCCAATAGTCTGACTCCGCACAAGGCAAGTTCTTATGCTATTTACTGCAATTGAAGAAAAGGAAGAAAGGATAAGTAAGAATGTAGCCAGATTCAAGACCTGTGAAAAGCAAAGGTTTGGGGATAAGACAGCAACCCTGCACAATTCTTTTTTCAAAACACCATTTAGACCCAAGAAGGATTTGGAACACTAAATGTGGGTCTCACTCTCCTCAGTTTGCATGGTTGTTGCTTCCCCTTAACAGTGTAGATCCCTCTGTCTGGAGTGTAGGACTGAGAGGGTAAAATCTGAAGGAGTAGTCTCGGTTTCAGACACTTAAACTGGAAAGAGGATTGACGAGGATAATAAATTCAACATAGGGTAGTTCCTGACAGAGATGAAGTGATCATGTTTAATGGAGCTGCACAAGCTATAGCAGGGCAGAGATAATTCCACTTGCAATTACTAACATTTAAAGGCACTGAAGCCTACTTGGGCTGACTGTTCTTTACTCTGAGTACATCAATGTACCTCCAGTTGATTATAATTTAGGGCATGCCATAAACAAAAAATACACCCCAACCCCATAATTGGATTACAGATGTAGAGTACACAGCCACTCATGCCTCTGGACCAAGCGACCTTGCTATAACAAGGCTGACAAGGGTTTTAGTGTCAAATCCTGATTTTCCAATTTTCTGTGACTGGCTGAAAATGATGATTTGCATCATTGTTAGCAGTAACCTTAAGCCTCTCTGTCCTTGAATGAATTCAGAAATGCTGGCCATTAGAGGGCAGTACAGCAATACTTTCTTTTCTCTAAATGCTGATTGAAATACCTTTTAAAAATCCCCTCTCTTTATTGACTCAACTTATTTTTCATCCCTACGGAAAAAGATTTTTGCATTTATAATGGTTTCATACGTGCACTTAAGAGAAGGGCATGGGAGAAGGCTCTGTTGGTGAGCAAGAAGAGGATGAGTAGGCACTTTTGATGATTCTTAGTCATACAATTTGTTGGCATTTTCAGCATTTATTCTCCAAATGTTATTTATTAATCTGTTTTGGCAACATTCGTGGTACTTCAGAATTTAAGGGGTAAAAATAGGAAGATTATGATGATTATGTTCTCAAGCAGATCCATAATTACAGCATATTATGAGATTTCAAACTGCAAGCAAAAACGCTGAGCAAGTTTAAACATGGGAAAATGAACAAGTGATATATAATAATGGCTAATTGCCTTGCTTCTCCACACTAATTATCTGGCACCAAACATTAAAGGTCTGGAGGGTGTCTATGATAGCCTCATGATAAATGAATAGATGAAATAAAACAGTGAAATTGTACCTTATTGAAAACACTGCAACTGATGTGAGGCAAAGCTTGGAAAAGTTACTTTGTTGGACTTTTCCCATGCTGACTGAAGACTTTTTGAAGCTGAGTCTTAAAAATTAAATTTTCTAAGCTCTGGCACAGTGTGGATCTTTGAAAATGGAAAGGCAGAAGCCCTGGCAGCTCTCTTGTCAGTAGTACAATGAATCCAGTCTGGGTGCTAGCTGAACTTGAAAGGAGATATTCATGACATTGAACCTTAACCCAAAGTAATTTCAGCACTTTGGATAGCCACTTTTAAATTAAGGGAAAAATAGGAGTGGATTTACCACCTTTGACATGGAGGCCACCAGATGCCACTAAACTAGCATGCAGAGAGAGAGCCAGCCAGTGTCCAAGCTTACAAGTAATTCCATTGTGGATAAATAAAAGTTGGTATGAAATTCAACCAGAATTTATTCTTCTACTATTCTACTGTTGAAGCTATTTCATTATACTAGTGACAAGGGAAATAGATATATATCGAAATTACACAGCACTAACAATAAGATTAAAATCTATCTCCAGAGAATCATAGCAGAGCCAATTTCTGTGGAGTAAGGACAAGAAGAAATCTTGCTAAATTACTTGTTATTGAAATAATTTGTCTCAGCACAGACAGCCTGTCAGGAATTCTTTAACTTCCATGAAGTTTCTCACTCCCAGTGCAAGAATGACACAAGACCTTGAGGTTTGCGTAATTTAAGCAAAATGTCTCTGCACAAAACCAGAGCCTTTTTCTTTTATGAAGCAAAGCACGGGTTCACACACACACACACACAGAGCAAGCAAGCACAGAATGATGGTCTGATTGATAAAAGAATATCCAAACTCATCTGATGTTACTAATATTTAATGGTCCATTTTCACAAAGTATTTTCACAAATCCTGTATCTCACTATCTGACAGGCAACGTGAAAGCAAATGTCTCACCTTTCTGCAGCTGAGCTGAACATTTTTGCAGTTTCTCATTCTCACTTGAAAGAATGAAACAAATAAGGATTTGCATCCCTGAAATGAAGTTCTTCCTAAAAAAGCAAAAAACAAAACAACAACAACAACAAAAACAACAACCCACAAACAAACAAAAGAAGACGTGGAAAATACAGAAGAGGGTCTGGATCAATTTCTCCTCTACCACCCTAATGCATGAATTGGCAACTTGTGGTTCAGATGTTGTTGACAACTCTCATCACTTTCACCATTAGCTATGCTGTTTAGGAGTGATGAGAGTTGCAGTTTAACAACAACTGGAGGACCAAATGTTACTTAACCCTGTCCTAATGCAGAGCTTGAGAAAGCAATTTTTGGACTTCACTTCACAGACTCCTCCAGCCAGCATAGCTACTGTGATTCTGAAAGTAGCAGGGGAATCCAAGCTCCATTCTAATGTAACTTCAAGGTTCCTATTATATACACAGTAGGCTAGAAACTGGGAATAATGAGGAAATGACCGTTGCAAAGTTTGGGCAAGTCCTATCTTTATTTAAAGTGATGCCCCTTCCTTCTGCAATCTGTCCCATATCCATAATATCCAAATTAATCACAGGAGATCCTAGAATATCTGAGTCCCATTCAAATGTCTAGAAGCAGTCTGAGCTGTTGTTGCTGAAAGCATAAGAAGAACAAATAGCAAACACAGATAAGGAACAGCTACAAAACTCTTTCACAAAGAATTAGCATGACCCAGTGCTCCTGACTCCCTATTTCCAGCAGGTGAGAAGCATTGTCTTCACAACAGAAAAGGAAAGACATTTGAGCAGATGCCTAAGGGCTCTGCCACACATGTAGGGTAGAAGAGAGGGTATGTTCTCATACTTGCATTGGAGCAATTGATTGAAAGCTTGTATCATTGAATTAACTTTCCGATCAAGCAGAGTAGCCAGTAGTCAAGACCAAACCTTTCCTTCTGGTGTACTCATCTTGACATTCTTTATCCATTCCCTCCAAAACTACCAGCTATCACTGAACTCTGCTGCAGGGAATTTGACAAAACAGTGGAAAACAAAAGGCATACATAAATAAAAAGTGGCATGATATGCCTTCCTGCCTGGTTAGATCAGCACACATCCTTTGAATGCAATGTTATTTAAAACAGTTTTGCCTTTGATAGAATAGAGATTGATTTATTCTTGTAGGTGGCAGGATGTGAGAGGCAACCCCCAAAACAACAACAACAACCAATCAATATGTTTGAATCCTGCCTGTGGAAGTCTTCATAGGAGGAGATCCCAGATGTTGCCATGGGGCCCAGATCATAAATAGAAAATACTATTTTACCAGAAACATTACAGAAATAATCATATCCTACACAAGAGAATGCATTCCTTCACATATGCTGGGCCCAATCCTACTGATATTTTATAAAATATTGTAACTTTTTTCAGGGCTCTTGCCTATTTGTATTTGAAATACATTTGGGAGTTCCTCCTCCTCCAAAAAGCACTTGAGGTAACTCAAGAGCTGCTTTCTAAAACTAGTAGGATTAATCACAGAGGTTCTGTGCAATCCTGTGTTGTTAAAACAGCAGTTTTTTCCTGAAGAAAATTCAGTGCAAATTAGGATCTTCTTAATGCCAAACACTCATCTGAATCCATCTAAACCAAGCACTACTTACCTGGAAACATTTTTGTATAAGTTGCACCCATTGTAATCTGCTTCATTACAAAGGCAAATACATACTCGAGAAATATTTTGAGGAGCCCTAGAGATAAAAGGCTTCTTTTTGACAGAGATAATTAGGCAACATGCAGAGAGAGGGCAGCCTCCTTCAGAAAGAAGGACTACTCAGTACTTTCCTTGATATAAAAGGTTTGGGTATTCACAAGAGAATCATGTGAGCCTCCCCATCTGCTAAGAACACTATAGATATCTCTGTATGTATATGATCTCATGTGTTTGAGTAATTGGAATGATGAGCCACAGTGTTCATCTTAGTTCCATTTGTATTACAGTTTAAAGTTGGACTCTACTGCACTTAAAAAAAACAACACCCAATACCTGAGCCAATAGTCAGAGCTGCATCTTTCTGCTCTGTATTAAACTGATTTCCCCATGCAAATAAAACAAGAAGTAAAAAGGTAACAACCAAATTAATGCTTTACTAAGTATTTGTAAAATCATCTCTCTACCTGTCAGCCCCACCTACAAAGAGATGCACAACAGATGAAAACATTCTTTAAAAGCAGATAATTTAAAAAAAAAAAGCATACAAATCATAAAATGAACAGAAAAACAGCCCCATCTCCAATTTTAAGGACCCAAGTTCACATGAAACAATGCAATCTTAGCTGCCCACTGGAACCTCGAGAGGAAGGAAGCCAGCCTGGCTTTACTTGAAGGAAGTTCCACAGCCAAAGTGCTCCAACATTGTGAGCTCTATCAGAAGTACTTGCCAGGCTGATGGCACATGCAACAGCCTCTGCTGAGCACCTCAAATTCCAGGTATGTTCATATGGGAGGAAATCATAGAATCATAGAGTCGGAAGAGACCACAAGGGCCATGCAGTCCAACCCCCTGCCATGCAGGAACTCCCAATCAAACCATCCCCGACAGATGGCCATCCAGCCTCTGCTTAAAGACATCCAAGGAAGGAGACTCCACTACTCTCCGAGGGAGTGTGTTCCACTGTCGAACCGCCCTTACTGTCAGGAAGTTCCTCCTAATGTTGAGGTGGAATCTCTTTTCTTGCAGCTTGCATCCATTGTTTCAGGTCCTAGTCTCTGGAGCAGCAGAAAACAAGCTTGTTCCCTCCTCAATATGACATCCCTTCAAATATTTAAACATGGCTATCATATCACCTCTTAACCTTCTTTTCTCCAGGCTAAACATTCCCAGCTCCCTAAGTCGTTCCTCATAGGGCTTAGTTTCCAGACCCTTCACCATTTTAGTTGCCTTCCTTTGGACACGCTTGATCCCTAACCTGTTTAGGGCTTTGTATGTCAAAGTCAAAACCTTGATTTGATCTCAAAAGCAAACTGTAAGCTCGTGCACCTTGATTTACAGTTTGCTTCTGAGCTCATGTCAATGTGTTGGTCTTGATATGCAGAGCCCAAAACAACAACAACAACTTCTTCATGTTTATTTATATAGTGCCATAAATTTACATGGCACTTTACAGAGATCTTGGGAAGGAGACCAGGATTTCCTCTCTTATGAACATCTCTCGAATTTGAGGTCCTGTCAATAGGATTTTGCACTAGTTGTAGCTTCCAAGCACATTTTAAGGACAGCCCCACTTGCATCTTATTTTTAGAACAGCCAGCCTTCCACATTTGCTGGGGTTAGGGGCACAGAACCCTACAAAAGTGGAAAAACATGAATAATTTTAGTGCCTCCCCAAACTATATTTAACACACCCAAAATGTACAATCTGCAGATTCAACCCACTGTGGTTGCTTTGGGGTGGTGGGGTTCCTTCACAAGACAGAAGTGGGCAGCTGGCAGTGCTGCCCTATGCTATTTTAAATAGGGACTTACAAACCTCACTGCACTCTCAGAGTCTCATCTCAGTCTCACAAGGCTTGCAGTCCCTATTAAAAATGGCATAGATCAGCAGAAGAGGTGGCAGCAAAATAATCTGTGAATAATCAAATCTGCAGAAGTCAAACCCACAAATGTGGAGGACTTACTGTAGATGCTCTTCACTGGTTACTTATCACAAGATTATGCAAGCATAGCTGTGCTGCAGAAATGGATTGTATCACTGAACAATCACACTGGACAACATGGCCATTTACTCTCCCATAGCTCAACAGTCACTCCAACTCTGCACTTACTGCCATAGACAACACATTACAAACACCTAGGTAGTGCTCCTAAGGGTTGAAACAACAGTTTGCAATGGTGTCACAGGACTTGTGTAGCCATGAATGAGATGGTATGCTTGTGCAACTTCAAAGGTTTTGAAGCTGGTTGTTTAAAAATGCAGTTAGGCTGGTGTAAAGTCCCAATAGAATTTTGACTAAAATCTGTTGTCTGAAGAGACTGCTTCATTTAACTTTGTAATACGCCAGGCCTAGTCCTTGCTGGATTTTTTTTTATTTAAATAACTTTATATATACTTAGCTAAGTAACAGAAGTGCTAAGAAATCCTGTTAGAAGATTATGGAGATGTGTATTGGAACAATGACAAGAATGTTCAATGCACATTGGTGTCTAATGCACATCTGGACCAATTCACATCTGTTCTGCTGTGCATTGGTCCTGCTGGGAATCAGTCCCTTTGTGCAATGGTCACATTATTAGCTCTGCAACACAGTAACACTACAGCAATCTTCTATTGGATACAGACAAAATGAAATTGCCCAATTCTAATTCCTACATAAGTAAGTCCACTTACAAAGATGTAATTTCTATGCAGGTTTCCAGCCAATATATTTAATTTCTGTATCACTGATGTGGTTCTCAGCATTTTGATTTGAGGTATGAACTAATGCTTTTCTGTGTCCATCTACTGTTGGTAGATACACCTGACAGGCACACCTGTAGAGACAGGACCACTGTGAGGCAGGATAAGATGATCTTCTTAAGGTGGCAGAAGCTACAGTGGAGGCAGCATTGGCAGTCTCCTGATCCTTACTCCTAAACTCCCCAGCAGCTCCCCTCTGCTTCAAAGATTGTCCTGGACTCCCTAAAGGAACTTGACATCTCAGATCAGAGGGATTTTTTGATCTTCATTTGATCTTTACAACTTAGTTGTGATGCTGTCAAGAGAGAAATGCTTCTGCGAAACCTGACCTGCCTCTGTGAAGAACCTGTCCAATCTGAAGATCTAAACTTTCAACTACATCATGCTTCCATGTGGGTATGAATAATTCCTGTAATTTTCTCCCTGTTGCTGAAGACACTTGGGTGTGAAGAATAGCAAAAGGAATAATTTTGAACATTTTAACCCTAGTATTTGCATACCCTCAAGTGTTGTGGGAATTTATTCTGCACAAAAATGCATGTGGATTTTCGTTTTGTTTCGTTTTGCATAAAGCACTGTTTCCACAAACTCATGTGTTGTATTTTGTGCAAAACTAATGTTTTGTGTCAAAGGCACAAGTTTTATACCTTAAAAAGCTATTTCTGGAAACAAGTTTTTTGTGTATATGCAAACCACCACCACCACTCACAAATCCACATGTATATGTACACAAGACAATTTCCCAAAAACATTTTGGGATGTACAAATGGGGGAATATTTCACAAAATTATTGCCCCTGTATATTATTCTTGACCCATTTTCAATACGGAAATGAATAATGGCCATCCTACCCCAACCACTTGAATCTGACCTTGCTCATAAACATGTATGTCTCTTGTGACCCACAGTGTTAGCTTCATGCTGTATCCTTCTTTGTCATACCACCAGGAATAGCAGATTTGACACCAAGACCCATGAATCTGAAGGAAGCCACAAAACAAAAGCTGGAACTTCAGATGATGTGCCACCATCATGTTTTTCTCAGCAATGTCCTAAACTGGACAGTTTATATTGCAAAGATATTCCCTCTGATGCTCTGAGAAATTAATACATTCTTGCTCTGCAATAACCACAGGGATCACTTCCTAAGAAATATTACTATTTTAATTTTTCACATGGACTCATTCATTTCATAAGGGCACTAAAAGTTCCTGTTTCAACTGAAAATAGTTCATTTATTTCATTATTGTTACCCATAATGCACCTCTAGTCCTGGGAACCAATAGTCTTGCTCTTCTAATTGCATTTTCTTAGGTGTTATAATATTGATGTCATGCAAATTTAAGCAACAACAGGTTGACACACAGATGTTGCTCAGGGGAAAAAAATGACAGGTGAACACTTTGTTGATTAGACTTCCAAATGCTGCAAAATTAAAAGTAAGCTGTAATGTAACATGTAATGTACACTCTCTCTCTTCTCTACCCCCCTTCCCCAGTAGCATTTCCTTGATATGCTGCTGCTTATTTTAATATCTTCTTTCACTTCCAAAAGATTTAGAACTTGGGGGGTTCCAGGTGGTGGCTGATATAGACTGCCACATTTGAATGCAATTTGGAAGCATTTGGGACTGTAAAAGAGTGAAAGCTACCTAAACATTGGTCTCCAAATATTTAAGGGTTCTAATTCTAAGTTGGGGAGGCTTTGGTGGTCTCCAGGGATCTCTGTGGGCTACAGAAGTGGGGTTTCACAGACTGTGTCTGGCCCACAGGGAACATTTTTTCTATCCCTGCTGTTAGACAGACATTATACTGCTCAACCTTGGGCTGGGGTCACATGGAAGCCAAGACACCAACACAATACTAAATTAAGAATTCAGCCTGGATTTCAATTGTGCAGCAAAGCTCTCCCAACCTCCCATCCTTGGGACCTTTTTAACACTTCCTTCAGTTATGTGTTCTGTATATAAGTCAAGTTAGTTCTTTTGTCATGAATAGGTTTCTACTAAGGATGGATATTAGTTTGTAATATTTGAACAACAGTCAAAAAAGATCTTGAAATCATTAAAAAATTTCATAGATTCCTTGGAGAGTCAAAACATACATCTATATCTCTGATACATATGCCATCTTTGTTTTTCTTTAAACTCTTGAGGAGATGGAGAAAGGCTTGCAGAACAGTACATGGCACTGGGAGAAATCTACCATCCTAGACAGATCATTTTGTTGTCTCTCCTGTTCAAATGAAAAGCAGGGAATCTTGCCTAGCGTTGGATACAGGAAAAGTCAGATTTGGAGAACATTACATTCTTAGCTGCCCATACTGAATGATATCTTCAGAAGACATTATACTCTCTCTTAAAATGCAATTCTTTTATGAGTGTCAGTGAGAATGTGTTACTTTTAGTGCTGTTTTCCCCATTTGTTCAAGCTACTGCTTTATCTTCTCATGAATTTAGTTAGTATGAGTAAACACAGACTACTTATAAACTGAATAGATATGACAGAAAGGATTTTAAAAATTGAGTGACTGTAGTGGTGGCAGTGTAGAAATATATGTAAGGCATATCCACACTGCAAAATTAAAGCAAATTGATAACACTTTAACTGCCATGACTCTGTCCTATATAATCCTGCGATATGAAGTTTGGTGAGTTATCAAAGCTTTCTGGCAGAAGAGGCTGCATACCTCACCAAACAACAAATCCCAGGATTCTGTAGAATAGAAACATGGCACTTAAAGTGATGTCAAACTGCTTTGATTCTGCAGTGTAGATACACCTTAAATCTTTTTCTAATGGGTAAAACACATACACCTATTAAGTATCCACTTAGCCAAATCCTATAGTTGTGGAGGTTGCTTAGGTAAGGAACAGGGAATCTGTGGTCCTCAAGATTTGTTGAACACCAATTCACATCAGCGCAGATGACAGGAGTCACAGTCTAACAATATTTAGAGAGTCATAGGTTTCTTGCCTCTGTCCTTGCTGGGAGGAAAATGTTAAATTCCCCATAAGCATTTATGTTAATATCAATATATTTTTGTTTTCAGAAGCAAACAGTTTGCTACTGTAATTCTTCACCCAATCAAAAGATACTCCAAATGCCAAAACCTGATGACCTGACAAGGCTTCTAGAAACTTGTGATCGTCTGGCTCATGTAACTTTTTTAAAAAGTGAAAGTAAAAGGCGGCCCTGTTATTCATTGATGATTTTCCCCCACAAGCCCAGTTAATTAAGCTCAGTGGCAACATTCCAATAGACTGAAGTAATCCCTTCAACCTGTATGGAGTTATGGCCTCTGTCATTGCAAGGGGAATTCTTTAGTTTAGTTTCAGTAATTATCTTGCCTGATTTTAGTGCAGTGTTCCTTGTAATAAATAAAGGAACTTGTGAAAGGTCAGAGACAGAGAGGTTTAGTAGGGTGAAACACCTTCTTCCAAGGTGAAAATCTTTGTTTTACAGATGTTCTGATAACATCTGCACTGAAGGTGGTCCCAGCTTGATACATTCTTGAACCACTCTCAAACTCTGTATAAAGGAAAAGTTATAGGCAGTGAGCTGTCTGCCATTATGAAATGTGAGAGTGGATCTCTCAAGCAGAGGGATCAAATTGGCAAGGCAGAAGTTGAACAGCAGCCAGGTCCAAGTTAATCCACCCATCTACCCACCAGGCCTACCTGAGAAAATGAGTTTACACGCACACACACACACTCCTTTTTTAGTAAAACATATAGATGTACTTGTTACTTATGGAAAAATGATCAGAATGAAACTGATCTTTATCTAATGGAAGAGAGATAAAGAAAAGAGAAAGATGGCTGCAGGCTACAGTAGTAGCGGAAGTGAGCGAGTGTGAAAAATTCCCGACAAACAGAAAGTCACCTTAAATATATGCTGTGCTAAAACCCCAATAGATTAACATGCAAACTGGCAGTTAGTAAGAATAGACATGCAGAGATGTAAATTCTAAAAGTTGTTTTGTAAGTGATCTCTCTTGGTTTTGGAAAGGGAATGACTGGGCTGTTGAAGGAACATATCTGAAAGTATTTTAAGTATTTCTCTGTTCTTCATGAATTGTGTAGTCAGTGTGTGGCACAGGAGCAGTGAACATTAAGAATTTGTGGGTTTATGACTGTATTTAACTACTGTTTTCATCTTCTGTTCCTTCATTCTGTATTTTATACCACTACTTTTCTAAAATTCATCCAATCTCTGTTGTCTCATTTTTAAGTCTAATTTTGCTGTCATTTGTATCTCGTTAGAGTCTACTCAGTGTTCTCCATTTCCTTGGATGTAATAAAATCTAAATTCCTGAGAAATATCATTAGTTTCCCACACTGCATTCTCATGGCTTTGGTCAGGGTAGAACCCAGGATGGCTCCTCTAGAAATATGTGCCTGATTCCATATAATTATCTATTGGTTCAAAATAAAATTTAGCCCATTTGGACTAACCTCTGATCTTGCTGGATACTTTTTCCTCCATCTAGGTAAATATTGTTGAGGAGTAACCATAGTGATATGGAGTTTTGCTTTTGACTGTACTACAAATGGGATTTTTGAGAGCCAAAGAGGTAATCAGACAAAGGGTCCAAGATGTAGTTCCTCAGCAAGATAGGGCAAGGATTTCGAGTGACCTTACAGCTGTCAATTACATTTTTTTCCTGGCTAATTATCTTTATCCCCTAGAGGTCCTTAAATACCATGGAGATTTCATTTTGGTCCATTGCAGTGCTTTATCATCAGGATTCTAGATGGGAAAAATTCATGTGTATCCCTTAGTCCCAATATATCTGCCCATGTCTATTTGGGATACTTGAAACAGCTAAGCAGGAGCTTCTTTACAGCCTGTATTACAAAAACTTCTACTGTTTACTTATTATCTCAATTTTAGTAGATTTTCCAGGAGGAGCCAGTAAATTTTATTCTACCGTTCTTTCAGATTCCATCAATAAAATTACTTTTAAGGTGGCAAAAATTAGTATTGTCTACTAGGAAACCGCTTGTTAAACATTCTCAGTAATTTTATCAGCACTAGTAGGTTCTAATAGGACCCTTACTAAAGATACTTAATGTTTTTGCTATAGCATGCACATCAGTAATTTATACCTGTTCATTTTAAACTTTTTATTTCATATTGTAGAGACTTTTCTATGATTGCAGTAAAGCTATATATTCAATCAATGTTTCGTTAGTCTATTCCCCTCCTTTCCCATTCTAGCATTTTGATATAATAAGTTATTTCCATGTTATTAATATATTAGTAGTTATGTGATTGTGTATTAATATCTATTCAGCTCCACAACTGTCTGTGGGCTTTGCTATTCTCCCTTCTCCTCTTTCCTTTCTCTTACTGATATTGTTATTGCTACTGTTCCATATATTTAATATTTAATAAAATAATATATTTTAATATAAAGCACCCCTCCTACCAATCTGCTCCTTCAAGATTCAAATACTATTTTTATGCATGACTCACTTTGCAGAAATTTGTTCATGTTTTGATAGACTTCAGCCCTTCCCAAGAGATGACCATGCCTTTAAACTTCAGTTCTTCTCAAAATGTATAGTTCAGGGATGTGCAATTGCTAGGGATTGGGGAGCACATAAGCCATTTGAGGGTACTTTGTGGACATTTGAAATGCCTACACATGGCACACAATGTCTCCCAATTAAGAAAAAAGGCCCATGTGGTCCTAAAGAAAATCATGCCCTGTATATGACAAAATGCCTCATAGCATCCCTAGAGGCTGAGGGCACTATGGGATGTTGTGAGGGGACTGGACACTTAAAGTTGGATGTGATTAAGAGAGCACAGGTTCCTTGGGGAAAGCATATGCAGCCCAAGAACCATATTTTCCCAACTCTTGTAGGCACTAGTTGATTTTCCTACCACTGACAAAATATTTGAGGCTTCAGAAAGCAAGGCAATAGAAATGTCTGCCACAGATCCAAGGTGCAGAAAAATCCCAGTGTGAGTGGATGCACCCTTTCTAACAAAGCCCTTATTTCTATATGCAGTCCCCCTCCTCCCCCCTTTTCCTCCCTTTTCTGCCCATCAGGATTCCTAAACAGATAGAGCAATATTGTGTATATCCAGGGGTAGGCCACCTTTCCCCTTTAAAGGCTGAGGATCTTCAGCTCCCAGAATCCCAGGAGCTATTGGCCAACATGGGACTATTGGCCAACATGGCTGAGGCTTCTGGGAGCTGAAGTCCCTCGGCCCTTAAAGGGGAAAGGTTGCCTACCCCTGGTGTATATCTGTGTGAGCTCAGACAGACAGACATAGCTTTTCTTTAAAAACAGACCCACAACCATTTAAAAACCTGTTTTAAAGACTGATGGTCATACAGTACAATACAGGTGACCTGCAGGAAGCTCAACAAAGATAGAGTCAACCTTGCCTTTGTAGGGAGGGAGTTTCACAACTGAGGTGCTGCAAGATAGATAGCTCTGTTCTCTTCTACTTACCAGTCTAGCCTCTTGGAGTTGTCAGGCATACAATGCAGCCTCCTTTGTAGATCTCACATTCTTTTCCGGGCTCAGATAGGAGGCAAAGCAGAACTAACGCTAATGATACCCAGGTGTCTTGCATTTTGCAGCAGTGGTGGAGTAGCGAGGGAAGGTGAAAAGATGTGTGGGAGCTTGGGCTTAAATGATGGTGACATTGCTCATGCCTGACACACAGAGGCTAACCTTTTCCTTCCAGCACAGCAGATGGTGTGCGACAGTAGGGTGAGGATTGGGGGTCAGGAAGGTGATAGTAGGTGGAGATCCAGAGCATTGGCTGATTATTCAGAGCAATGCCCCTCCCCATCCATTGGTAGTTATGCCACTAGGTCCTATATGTACCTTGACAAGTCAGCAAAATCAAAGCTATAGCCATGCTAGTCTGGAAAATCAGTATGGAGAGAGATCTTGTAGCACCTTTGAGGTAGTCTGAAAGCTGTTAAAGATCTCTCTACATACAGCAAAAGTTAGGCATCTTTTAGTGTCCACCCCATTTGGCTAAATGGGAAAATCAAATATATGTTTAATTCTCTCATCTTGTCATTGGAAACTGTTTTCATTTGATCAAATCATGTTCCAAGATCGCTGCTCTCTCTTCTCTGTGTTCCTGCCCTATCCCAGCCAGTGTGGCTGAATTTTGAGTATCTGGCAAAACTCTCTTATGTGTACATTGGGCACTCGTTTATTCTGAAAAACTCACAAGGTTGGCTAAGCCATTTCAAAGTCTCCCAAGCTTTCTCTGTAATCCTCTTAAAATATTATGCCGTGTGACTTTGCATACCGTATTGTCAGTGACATAAAAGGTCTCTTTGATTTTATTTACATTTTTCCACATGATTAGTCTGCCATGCCTCTGAGGTTAACTCTTATTTTCACTTCACCATAGTGTTTACCAGATAGGAAGAAATGATTAGAACTTTCTCACCACCATCATTTCAAACAAAATTGTTGATTTCTGGGGTCATGTTACTTTTAAAGAAACAAATGCCCCTCACCCCAAATCCACATTTTTATAGGTCAGGGTAATTGTACTACCACAGCAGCTATGTAGAATTCTGCATGAATGTTTCATCAAGATGAAGTTCACAACTGTTTTCTTCAGGAGATGTTTACTTTTCATTTTAGCAATGCATTTTGTAAACACTAACACTGGACAGGGGAATCTTTTATTAAAAATAGCCCCTCTACTATCCATCCACTACCCTACAGATTAATCTTTCCCCTCCTTTGTCAACATACTTTTCCATTGCAAAATATTTGCCTTTTTCAAACACTATGAATTATTGGTAGTTGCTATAAATAGAACAAACATGCCTACAAGGTCATGTTTTTAAAAATAAAAAAAATAAAATAAGTAATTGCTCATTAATTCTTTTAAATCATTTCAGTATATGCAAACACAATATTGCCAATTTACTCACACAATTGGCTGTCATTAATAGCTATAAAAATGCTCTGCAATTGGGGAACAACCATCTGAAATGGTGGCAGGAAAACTGATTTTCAGGGGAGTATTCAAGAGTGTTTCTGGAGGGAAGGCTCTACCGGCAGCACCCTATTTCTTTCTGTCTGTTTCCAGAGGTGAATGGGGAGAAATGTACCTTAGGGTGGATTCAGAAGGAGCAAATAGTGTGCTTTCAAGGACTGGTTGCATACTCTTGAAAGCAGTTCAATTCACACAATGCACAACCTCTCCTAAACAAAGCAGCATTCATTCCTGGTATCAGAACTGTTCCCTCCAACATTTCACAGATGAAAACCAGGACATGTGTGGCCAAGCAACAATAGAGTATGGTTAAGATGGGGGAAGAACACACAAGCCAGGAGACGCTGAAGCAATATTCTTTTTCCTAAGCCTATAGAAAAGGGCATAATTTTGTCCCTTCCTTTCCCCCTGCTCAGATAAGTGACTGCAAATTACTTTCATACTTTGAACTCAGTTTGCAGTAACTGAAGTAAGCTAAGGACAAAGGGGTAGCGTGGGAAGAGGAACGAGAAACTGGGGCATTTTAAAAACAGCTGAGAAGGTGGG
This sequence comes from Phrynosoma blainvillii, assembly GCA_026167975.1. NCBI lineage: Eukaryota > Metazoa > Chordata > Lepidosauria > Squamata > Phrynosomatidae > Phrynosoma > Phrynosoma blainvillii. The sequence continues at coordinate 70,191,669 of JANUYF010000004.1, forward strand.
ACAACAGAGGATTAATTGGGATTGTTTCTGCCAAATCAGGATAGTGGGAGGGTATGAAGCAGTATTATTTTCTGTTTACAATAAATCACATAACTTAAATTGACTCTCTGGTTTCCATGTATTTCAAGTATCACAGACTGTCACTCTATTGATACACACACAAAATAAATTACGTATCTTCCCCATATTGATTTCCAATTTCTTCTCTTTTAATCCCTTTATCATTACTTTAAGTCATGCTTTCTTGCTCATTTCTAATCACATCCTTCCTCTATAACAATTTTCCTGATAATCCACATAATTCTATATAATTTTAATTTATATATTTATAGCAGGTACCTTTATATTTGTTTCTTCAGTTTTAATAAGTACTATATCTCATCTATCTGCCTATCTATCTATCTATCTATCTATCTTCATCGTTAACATATTCTTCTTAATACTGTTTCATTCTGCTGCACTTATGGCTACCATCTTCCCCCATTTCTCTTTGAAATATTGTATCAACTCATTCCATTGATCTTCAGATTTATTCAATGAGTTTATTTTAATTAGTACAGTTAATTTGTCCATTTACATCATGTCATACAATTTTGTTAGCCAAACTTGATCTTCCTTCTAATTATATGCATGACTAGTCAGTTAGGCAGTGTGGATAGCCACATACTTGGCTTGCCTGAAAGAGGCACCTGAATGTAATTTCTGAGGAGTGGAAGAGTGCCAATTGCCTAGCAATCCAAAGTGACCAAATTCACTAGCAAAACATGTCAGGGATGATGGGAGTTGTAGCTCTTCACCTCTGGCTCTAACTCACCACCTTGTTATGCAGCAGAGCTGACCAGCTTTGATCAGTGGTTGATGCTTCTTTCCCAAGCAGCAGAGTTTCAGAGAATAGGCTGAAGACCCTGACAAACTCTCCAAGCCTTCTCACTCTTCTTCCTGAGATGTCTCCAAAGTTCTCCAGGATTCTTCTGGCTCTTGTATCTTCCCTCAAGACACCAGACAACTCAGTAGTCTTATATAAAAGATCTACTTTATTCTACTATATATAAATACTATATGCCCTACAAATCACAATCTCTACTACTCCACAATATCTCCAAAACTACACCACAATACACCAAACTACTCCACAATGTACATTAGCAAACATTGCAATTTATAGCCATTGTTAGACACCACCCACCAGTCAGTTTCCACCCAGTGGGTGTGTACATACATCTTGATTGGTCCCATACCTAAGACCAACCCAAGTGTTTCATCACTTTACCTTGACCACTTAATGAGTCTCAGGTGTTTGCAATCTATCACAGGTGTTCTCAATATACCTTCTATAACTTTGTCCTTGGCTCTCAAGGCTTCTTAATTATATTATCTTTTTCACCTGTGTATCTTCCTGATTGCTCCTGCTTAGTCACTTTGACATTCACATACATATTTTTATTTCTATTACTGTATATCCCATGTTGCTTTTTCCTTAACAATCCCCTCCAAAATAAAATATTGTATGTGTCTTACAATGTCATTCCAACCATTTGTGTCAGTCTTTCATGTTTTTCCGCCGTCAATGCTTTTGTGAACAAATCTGCTATGTTGTGTTGTGTTTCTATATATCTCAATTCTATTTTACCCTTCTGAACCATGTCTCACACATTTTGATATCTTACTCCAACATATTTTGTTCTGTTCTTCAAATTTTCATCTTCAGCCATTGCTATGCATGACTGTGAATCTTCCAGAATTTCTACCGGTATCTTGTAACTTTCATTTAAATCATTCAACAATTGCTCAACCCACTGTACCTCATTTACTATCTCATTTAAAGCTGCGAATTCTGCTTCTGTCGTACTTATCGCTACATTTGTTTGTTTCCTACTTCTCCAGACTATTGGACTTTCACTGTACTTGATTATTATTCCTGTAACTGACTTCTTGTCTCCTAATTCTGATGCAAAAGAACTGTCTACATAGCAATCTAAATCTGAATGACTGTTTCTAATTATCAATTTCTTATCTAGAGTTCCTTTCAAATATCTCAATAAGTGTTTTACTGCTGTCCAGTCTTCAATTTTTGGATCATTAACTCTTCTGGACAATACATTTACAGCATATGAAATGTCTGGTCTGGTGTGGCAAGATATGAATTGTAAAGATCCTATTATACTCCTGAATAAAGTCTTGTCTTCAAAATCTCTAGTTGTTTTTTCAGATACAAAACCAGTTGTCATTGGAGCTCTTACTATTTTAGCATTTTGTAATCCACACTTTTCAATCAAATTTTCAATTTTCTTTCTCTGACTTAACAATGTCCTTCTTCTGTCCACTCAACACCAATACCTAAATAAGACTTCAATAAACCAAGATCTTTTAAGACAAACTTTTCAGACAATTCTCTTTTTACTGATTCAATTTCCTGTTTTGACTTTGCTGCCACGCATAAATCATCTACATAAATCACTAACACTATGTCTCCTTTTGTATAGACACAAGCATCTGCAATGCTCCTTTTGTATCCTAGTTTAACTAACTCATCATTAATGCACAAATTCCATGCTCTGGCACTTTGTTTTAACCCATACAATGCTTTCTTTAATTTATAAACTTTCTGACTACCAATTTCTTCAAAACCTTGTGGCTGCTCCATAAATATCTCTTCATCTAAACTAGCATTTAAGTAGGCTGTTTCAAAATCAAAATGTTCTACAACTAAATTCCTTTTTGCTGCTACAGCTAGAACCATTCTCAAACTTTCTGGCTTTGCAGTTGGAGAATATGTCTTATCATAGTTCTCATACTGCTGTTGTGCAAAACCCTTAGCTACTAACCTAGCTTTATACTTAATACTTCCATCTGGCATTTCTTTCTTTTTGTACACCCACTTACAACCAATTACTTTCTTGTCCTTGGGTCTGTCAACAACTTCAAAAACATCTTTATTTACCAGACAATCAAACTCATCATCCATTGCATCAATCCATCTTTCCTGTTCTTCTCTAGACAAACTTTCCAACTCTTCAAAACTTTCAGGCTCTTCCATTGCTAAACAAGCTCTTGCATTTGTCACAACAAACCTATCTGGTGGCTTCCTAACTCTGTGACTACGTCTGGGAATAAACTCTGCTGATCTGCCTCTTTCATCCTCACTTTCTGTACTGGGAGTTATAGTTCTATGACTAAATCTCTTGTCCTCAGTCATTCTAGTAGTAATAGGTCTAGATTGTGTCTCATTATCAGAAGAACTATCACTGCTGCTAGTAGATGCTTCTGGCTTAACTGAAACCCCTCCGTTTCCTGAAGTTGGTTCAGTTTGTGTTTCTGGCTCATTTGAATTTCCTAACCTCAAGAAAACTTCCTTATTGGCATGCAATTTGTCCCAACCGGCATGTCTCTCGAAATTTGCAGACCTAGAATACTGCACTTCCCTTCCACCTAAATGAAACTTGTAGCTATTTCCTGAATACCCCAAAAACCTAAGTCTTTTACTTTTGGGTTCTCCCTTTTTCCTGAAACAAGCTGGTATGTAAACATAAGCAAATTGTCCAAAGACTCTCAAATACTTGTAATTTGGCACTCTCCCATACAATACCCTGTAGGGAATGTCTTCAATTTCTGAATGATACAGTCTGTTACTAATATGTACTGCTGTCAAAGTTGCTTCTGCCCAGAAACTATCTTTTACCTCTGCATCTGCCATCAAACAAGCAGTTATCCTTTTTATATCTTGTATTTTTTTCTCCGCTAAACCATCTTCGTTAGGACAAGCAGGATTAGTAGTTTCATGCCTTATTCCTACCTTTTGAAACCAATTAAACAATTGATTACTTAGAAACTCTCCTCCCCGGTCAGTAACAATGGTGCCTACTCTAATATCAAATTGTCTTTCCACCATTCTCACCCATGCTTTTAAACGTTGCCCAGCATCAGATTTGTTTTTCAATATTCTTACAAAAGCAAACCTTGTATACCTATCAACAATTACTAGGTAATATTTGCTTCCCCCTAAAGATAAACAATTAGCTTGGGCAACATCTGCATGTACAAACTGAAATGGTCTTTGAGCAATTCTTTTGGTTTTCTTGGCTACTGGAAAAGCTCGGACCTTTACCTGATTACATACAGTACAATCTAAGTGATTTTTGCATTCAGCAACTTTTAAATCTGGACACATACTGATTAACTTCTTTAAACATTTGAAACTAGCATGGCCAAATTTCCTGTGTAGTTCATGTATGCAGTCTTTATGAATTGGACTATTGTCTATGTTATTAGCATTTTCAACCCTGTAGCAATCAATATTGTCTTCCAAATAGTAAAGTTCATCCTTTTTCAAGCCTATGCCTCGCAATTCCCCATTCAGTTTTATCTTACACATGTTCTTTTCAAAAATAACTGTGTAATCTCTGTCTGTTAACCTGCTCACTGATAACAAATTATTTTCTAACTCCTTTACATGTAACACATCATTAAAGTTTTCCTTTAGCCCAGGAATGAAAACTGTACCCATTTGATTTACAGTACTGAGCTCTTTCCCATCAGCTAAAACTACAGCATTTACATTAGCTGATTTTCTATTACTTATCAAATTAATATTGTTACACATTGAAGATGATGCTCCTGAGTCAATTAACCATTTACAATTAGCATTTTGTTTTTCCTTAGTCATGGTTGCAAACCCCTTTTTGTTACCACTGTCCTTCAAAAATGGAGGTTTGGACTGTTTTTGATACTGCTGCGGCTGCCATCTGCTCTCCTTTTGCTTGCTTCTCTCAGCAGCAAATTGTTTACATTGTCTCTGTAGATGACCAATCTTTTTACAATAAAAACACCTCCGTTGCTCCCTTGTAGAAGCTGCTTCTTCCTGCTTTTGTAGATCAGGTGTCGTTTGTTGTTTTGGCACAGTCCTCAAACTTGCTGAGTCATTCTGCTCAGACTTTCTTCTCAAATTTTCCTCCAATATTTTTGCAACAATTAAGTCTCTGTTCAGCTCAGCTTCTGGCAAATTTTGCAAGCTATTTGTTATGTTGTCCCAAGAAGGATCTAGCAATTCCAGCAAAATGTAACACTGCTGCTCTTTGCTAATTTCCACTCCTCTCAGTTCAGCTTGCACAAATAAATCTTGCATTGTTTTTAAGTGTTCTATCACACACTGTCCTTTCGTTATCTTTTGTCTGTAAATTCTTTTAGACCAAAGCATTTTTGCAAATGCAGTTGAAGGAGTGTGTATTCTCTGCAAGGTATTCCACACATCCTTGGCGGACACTTTATCTCTTACGTCGTTAATCAAGTCTTCTTCTAGCATGAGATAAAGACATGCTTTTGCTTTAGCGTCTCTTTCTCGAGTGGCTGCATTAGCATCAGCTGCCAGCCCTGTTTCAACTGTCGACCACAGAGACTCCTTTATTAGTAGAGATTGGGCATATATTTTCCAGGTAGAGTAGTTATTTCTATTTAATTTACTAAACTTTGGTATTTCCATCTTAATTTGTGCAGTGACTCAATTTGACACAGTCCTTCTGAGTATGCACAGCAGACAAAATACAAAATGATTTACTCACAAGGCTCCACAAAACTTTCTTCCACTCTCTGGAACTTTCAGCTTCTGTGGATGCTGGTTGCTCTAGTATCTGGGCCCGTAACCCTTGTCAGGGATGATGGGAGTTGTAGCTCTTCACCTCTGGTTCTAACTCACCACCTTGTTATGCAGCAGAGCTGACCAGCTTTGATCAGTGGTTGATGCTTCTTTCCCAAGCAGCAGAGTTTCAGAGAATAGGCTGAAGACCCTGACAAACTCTCCAAGCCTTCTCACTCTTCTTCCTGAGATGTCTCCAAACTTCTCCAGGATTCTTCTGGCTCTTGTATCTTCCCTCAAGACACCAGACAACTCAGTAGTCTTATATAAAAGATCTACTTTATTCTACTATATATAAATACTATATGCCCTACAAATCACAATCTCTACTACTCCACAATATCTCCAAAACTACTCCAAACTACACCACAATACACCAAACTACTCCACAATGTACATTAGCAAACATTGCAATTTATAGCCATTGTTAGACACCACCCACCAGTCAGTTTCCACCCAGTGGGTGTGTACATACATCTTGATTGGTCCACATAGATCATCCCATACCTAAGACCAACCCAAGTGTTTCATCACTTTACCTTGACCACTTAATGAGTCTCAGGTGTTTGCAATCTATCACAGGTGTTCTCAATATACCTTCTATAACTTTGTCCTTGGCTCTCAAGGCTTCTTAATTATATTATCTTTTTCACCTGTGTATCTTCCTGATTGCTCCTGCTTAGTCACTTTGACATTCACATACATATTTTTATTTCTATTACTGTATATCCCATGTTGCTTTTTCCTTAACAAAACATGCCTGTGTGGAAGCAGTGTCAGAAGCCCAAGTGCCCACATTTGTGTATTCATTTTGGATTATTTTCCCTCAATGGGCAGGAAATTGTGTCTAGGCATGAAGTGCATCACATGTCCCAATTGCTCATACTAAAATCTATGACTTTTAAAAGAGCTAGTCTGGATCAAAGGGTGTAGATTGTTTCTGGTTAGCAGGGAGATAAAGGCTGCATCTACACTGCAGAATTAATACAGCTTGACACCACTTTAATTGCCATAGCTCAATGCTATTGAATTCTGGGATTTATAGTTTTGTGAAATATTTAACTTTCTTTGTCAGAGATTTCTGGAACCACAACAAACTATAAATCCCAAGATTCCATAAGATGGAGCCAAGCAGCATTAATTCTGCAGTGTGTGTGTGTGTGTGAGAGAGAGAGAGAGAGAGAGAGAGAGAGTGATGTGCCGTTAAGTTGTTTCCAAATTATGGTGACCCTATCATGGGTTTCTTTTTGGCAAGATCTGTTCAGAGAAAGTTTGCCATTGCCTTCCCTTGAGGCTGAGAACATGTGACTTGTCAATGTCATCCAATGGGGTTCATGACTGAGTTGGGAATCGAACCCTGATATCCAAAGTCATGGTCCAACACTTAATCGCTATGGGGCTGTACAGATGGCTCTGTGCTGCCCCAGGAATGTCAGATCGGGGCTGCAGCAACCGCATGCCATGGCTCCCATCTGGCAGTTTCCTGCTCCTAAAAGAGCTAGCAAACGCTGCTCCTTTTTGGAGCAGCAAAAAGCTGCCTTATTGCTGCTGCCACAGCTTTTCTGCACTCCTTTGGTGCAGTATGTCTAAATGCTGTGCAAAGGGAGCGCTCTGACACCATGCAGTGGGATGTGCTGTGTGACAGAGGTATAGGGACAGAGTCAGGGTGGAGTTACCCTACCCCAACTCCACCCCCAGGCTGGCCCTTTTGGCTGATCTGTACAGGACCTATATCACACTGGCTCCAGCAACCTAAAAAGCATAAATAGTGGGCATAAACAGCAAACCTATGCCTTCTTCCCTCTTGCTGGAATCATTTTCCAATAGTGATGCTTGCATTCAGACTCAACAAAAATATTGTAGTTAGCTGCAATATGTGGTTTGAACGCAATAAGAAAAGAGCATGCTGAGGACGAGTAGAATCCTAGTCAATTCATGGTCTTATTACTGCTACCCAGGAAGCCAATAGCTGGTTATATAGCTATGGTCCCATTGCAAATTGCCTTCCCCTGTTACACATGCAGGTGAAAATTAAACACTTAATGCAACTGAGGCAATGAACACTATCCCTCAAATAATTTATTGCTGCTCCTGTGATCACTCTCAAAGCAAATAACTGTAATGAGAAAATCATTGGGACCATAAAGGTCCTTCTTTTCTGACCAACAAGCTCTGCAGGATGTCTCCTCTTTCATTTGCTGAGCACTTCATCAAGCAATCTGATCCCACTACCCCATGTTTCAGGACACACGCCCCATTCACACTTGTTTTTTTGTACTGGGTAGATCTGGGAAGATTCATTGATGCAATACCAAATCTGACTCAAATAGAAGCTCACACTACGTTTACCCTGATCAAATCTCTCTGGTGCAATTTAACCCTGTCAAGTTCACGCTGAGCAAAGTACTGATCAAAAATGGAGCCTCCTTATTGACCACATTCGATCATTTTTGGGTTCTTTTTGTTCTGTCAATGAAATGATGTGCATCTACATCACACTGTTTGGGCAAAAAAAAAAAAAAAAAAAAAAAAAAAAAACCTCATCCTTGGAGGGTTTTGGCAGACCCCTTGCCATGAAACCCCCATGAGAGCTTCTCCTTGTGGGGATCCCCCCCCCCGCCGCCAGTCTCGGAGATTGGGAAGGACAAGCATTTTGAAGGTTCCTTGCCATGAAACCCCCATGAGAGCTTCTCCTTGGGGGGATCCCCCCCCCCATCAGCCTCGGACTGGAGAATAAAATCACCATGTGTTGAAGTCATGGAAATGCAAAGGTTTGCACTTTTTGTCAAATAAAAAAAGTAAAAATAAAAATAAAAAAACCCAAAGAGCCTCCTTCACCCACTTCGTCAATATCTGAACATTGGGGCTATGACATCATCAGGGGGTGGGGAGGGAGCAGGAAAGAGAGAAACAGCTAAGGGGTTGTTTAAAGGGCCCAGTAGTGGGAAATTTGAAATCATCAGAGCCAGCAATTAGACGTGAGCACAAAAATGGTGTTTGCCATCCACTCCAACCTGTCAGAGGGGATAAGCATGTTCTGCCCCTCTGCCCATCCTCTGGCCATTAATCCCTTCCTTCAGGAAGCCTCAGATAGGATTGAGGGAAGTTCACATTGACAGCACCCTGACAAAACCATTTTCCCCCCCAAGAGACATGGGGAAAAACTCGATATAGGAAAACTCGCAATGAGGGAGATTTGTCCCAGGTCCACCCCTATTCAGGTGTGGAAAATCTGGTGCCAGTGTGAACTACCCACTTTTAAACCAGTTTGCAAACTGGTTTATAAGGTAGTGTGAACAGCCCCTTAGTCTCTTCTATACTCAGCTCTCTAGATCAATGAATTCTTTATCCACTGATTCAATGATCGATGGTTTGAAAATATTCCAAAATGATATACATTCCAAAAAGCAAACCTTGAATTTGCTATTTTAGACAAGGGACAGCATTTTACTATACCTCTGCATTTAATGAGACTTGAGCATCCACAGATTTTGGTAGCCACAAAGTGTCTTGGAACTAACCTCCAGCGGATACCAAGGGGCCACTGTATTTGAATATTTCACTCCATCATCTACCACAATCTGGGATGGGAAATGGTCAGGAATCCTCAACTTTTGAAGGACTTCTTGTCTATGTGTTAAGATGTGGTGCAATATTTATAGAATATAGTCCATTGAGGGAGTTGTCAGGGTTTTTTTCTCAGAAAGGTTCACATACATGCTCCCTATAAAAAGCTTTTGAGGGAGGGATGCACACTGTAGTGGTGATATGGTGTTCTTATTACATGTTACCAAGGCACCATTATGTCGTTGATGGATAGAGGGAGGGTGACGTGAAGGGGATGTTGGTGGTGGTGGTAATGCTCCAAGAAAGAACCACCTAGCTAATAGAATGCTACTCACAGGAAAAGGAACCATATCAATAAGGGAACATGGGAGTAGCAACTAGCTATTCATTATAGGATAGTAGGAAACATCACAGAACAAAATATGAATAGCAGGGATGCTTAAAAACAAGTCCATATGGTACAGAGGAAAAATCTGTTGTGGGACCAGTCAGGAATACATGATTGCTATGTGATCTACCTAGCTCACAACCAATGGAAAAAGCATAGCCTTCTTCTTTCCCCTTCCTCTGGTGCTCTAAAGACTCAAAGAATATGGGCTCATCTACTTTGTAGAAATAATGCAGTTTGAAACTACTTTAAGTAAGTCAATCCTATGGAATCCTGGGGTTTTTAGTTTTACAAGGCCTCTAGCTTTCTCAGACAAGAGTGCTGGTGCCTCGCAAAACTACAAATCCCAGGATTATGTAGGATGGAGCCATGGCTATTAAAGTGCTGTCAAACTGTACCATCTCTATAGTGTAGATGCACCCTACATTGCCTTTTAGGCAAATGTAGACATAATGTGATTTGGAAATGGGATTGAAAGAACCTATATTTGAAAAGGTTGTGGATGTTATAGAAAGCAGAAGAGATCCATCCACCTCTGTTGGTAACACTGAAAAACCCTCAAGGCACCAGTTCTTTCCACAACTGTTAGAAAATTACCATGAAAAAAAAAACTGTATTCCTAGTCTTTCCTAATGTACATAGGTTTGCAAGCATTTTTCCTCTAATGTACATATTTTTTTCTGTAATGTACATACCGTATATACTTGTGTATAGGTTGACCTCATGTATAAGTCGAGGGTAGGTTTGGGGGCCAAAAATTTGGAATTTAATATGCCTCATGGATAAGTTGAGGGTAAAACTGAAGGGCATGTAATGGGGCCGGGAAGTTTTTCAACATCCTTTTTGAACTGTGGTGCCAAGAACTGGACACAGTATTCCAGGTGAGGCCTGACCAAAGCAGAATACAGTGGCACTATTAGGGTACTTCACTTGATCTAGATACTATACTTCTATTGATGCAGCCTAAAATCACATTGGCCTTTTTAGCTGCTGCATCACACTTTTGACTCATGTTCAACTTGTGGTCTACTAGGACTGCTAGATCCCTTTCACACATAATTGTGTTAAGCCAGGTGTCCCCCATCTTATATCTATGCATTTCATTTTTTTTTTTTTTTGCCCTAAGTGCAGTACCTTACATTTCTCTGTGTTGAAATTCATTTTGTTAGCTTTGGCCCAGCTTTCTAATCTATTAAGATCATTTTGAATTTTCATCCTGTCCTCTAGCGTATTAGCTATTCCTCCTAATTTGGTGTAATCTGCAAATTTGATAAGCATGCCTCCTATTCCTTCATCCAAGTCATTGATAAAGATGTTGAATAGCACTGGGTCCAGGACAGAACCCCATGCCACCCCACTGGTCACTTCTCTCCAAGATGAAGACCCCTTTGGAGGCAACCGAGCTGGGAAGAGACTTGGGAAGTGAAAGCTCCCTTGTCACTACCATATTGACTCATCCATAAGTCAACCCTGTTTTTGGGCTCACTTTCGTAGCATAAATTTTTCAACTTATAGACAAATATATACGGTATTTCTTCTAATGGACGCATTTTTGTATGCATCTTTTAATGAGAGAACTGCACCACAAAATTCAAAGCAGCATAAAAACCAAAGGATAATTGAATTTTGGTTTGCATTAGTTTGTGTAGTGCAAATCATATTTGGTTTGTATTAAAATGAGAACCAACCGTACTATAAATCGTCTTACTTACAAAAGAGTTCCCACACTTCTGTGACAGACTTCCAGTCCTTCTGTGTCTGAAAATAACTGGACCAGATGAGGAGTCACTCTAATTCTTTCCCTATGTTTAGTCAATTAACCTTGTTTATTTAAAACTATATAGAGCCATGACTCTAGTTCCCTAGACAGCTTGATGAACCATTTATCTCACCCAGAAGAGCAGTTTGTGGGTTCATTATTTGGTTTTATTTTATAAAAATGGACAAAAAAAGAAGCACTTGAAACAAGTGTGTGTAATTGTAAAGGCACTGAAACTCATAAGGAAGCTTGGGAGCAGGTGGAAAAACCTGAGCTACATTTTAATTTATTATTTTTAAATTGACCAGATTGCAGTTTAGTGTATCTTCTCAATAACAGGCTACCAAACTGTTATGTAGCACAGTTTGAAGTTGTAACACTGTTTTGGAATGATGGATAATCTGTTCTGTAAATTAAACATCACCCTATGTTTGTGCCTGATAGCATAGAATGACTTCAGGGAGCTAAACAAAGAACTGGGAATGCTGCACACATTCTTGCAAAAAAATAAAATAAAATAAAATAAAAAATCTTTTTGCACTTCTGCTGGTGCTGCTGATTATTGAAAATGCTGAGAAAAGTGTTGAGACCAGGATGACAAGGTACTGATTTTGGTAATGAAGAGAGAGAGTTGAGTTCCCAAAAAGTTTTCATAAAACCTCTATTTTACAAAATAGTTCATCTGTTTTAGGATAAGGCACAGATAAGCATAACAACTTGGGGGGATGTTCTGGCTGCTGACCCCATTAATTTTTTCTCCACTGAGTCCAACCTATCTCCTATCACTGAAATAAAATCCTAGTAATGTAGGGCCAAAGCAGATGATGCAAAAGAATGCCCCAAGTCTACTCTGGATCATGCTCAGGCCCAGAAACAAATGAAAGACACTCCCAACTGCCACCGCCCTGGCATCAGAAGGAAAGAAGAAGCTGGCACAACACCATACCTAGGCCCAGAAGCAGATTATGGGTTCTTCTTCCATCCCAACTACCACTGCTGTTGCCTTAGAGGGAGAGAAGAGTCAGGCATAGCTCCATCATGCCTAGGTCCAAAAGCAGATTAAAGGCCCTCCCTTCATCCCAGATGCCACTGCCAAGGCTATGGAGGGAGAGAAGAAGAGAGATTATCTACTGGACCTAAACCCCTCCCACACTGGTTCTCCTTTTTCCTTTTGGGTAAGGTCTTCCTTAGATTGTAAGCCTGAGGGCAGCAAACTGTTTTGTTGTTATTTTACTTGTAAAGTACCATGTGCAGTGATGATGCTATCTATCTATCTATCTATCTATCTATCTATCTATCTAAAGTGAATAATAATAACAATAACAGGAACTGATGAATTAAAAATAATTCATATATCTTATTATTATAGCAAATGAAGAAGGGGTAACCAATCAACAGATAAGGAGAAAGAAGGAATTATTAATAAAAGCCAGTAGTTCTGAAAGCATGTAAAACATCTTATCCATTTAATATCAGACTTTCAATCCAATTGTTAGAACATCTAGTCATGCTAGCACACTGTGGAATAACAATTATATTTCAAGATTGAAAAAAATACCTAAATCCTGATGAAGAAAAAAGACAAGAGGCTAACATAGAGGACACTGGATGGAGGACACTGGGATGAAAAAGTCTGGCAATTTTGTTATCTGGATTTTCTGCTAAAAGTGAGTCCATGAAAGATGTCATTTTCAGGTTAAACAGCTAGTATAGAAACAACTCATATGTAACAGTGATGAAAATTTAATTTCCTGCTTGAGATACAGCAAGAGATGAAAGATGGCAGGCATTCATAGGTGGTGTTGCATACAAGCAGGATTAAGGAGGACACATAGAAACTGACAATAGTTGTTTGTTACTGCAATCCTCCCACTGCCCATGGCCAAAATTGCCAGAAAAATTCATTGCACCCTCTGTGAGATTTTTTTTTAAAATAAAAAAATCCAAGCAGATATGCAGAGTGCACACTTCTGGTCAATGCACATCTGCTGGGCCCAGTCATTTTGCTGTGTGAAGAAGATCCCAAATGATGTTCATCCAGCCCCCACCTCATCAGTGATAGAGACAATACCTAAAAAATCTTCCTGTTCTGTTCAGAAACTCCTTCTTTCCTTCATCTAGCCTTTCCCTTCAGGGTGGAGACAGGCGTATTCTGAAACAGGTCTCTTCACCTTGCCTCATGGCATAGTCAGCCTCAACTGGGCTTCAAAGAGAACATGTCAGTAGATGGTCTCACTCAACTTCAGAGAAAACCAACCTTTTGTGGAACAGGGCAGAGAAGGAGAATATTTCTCTTTCATCTTTGCTATGATGCCTTTCAGGCAGAATTTTTTTGCAGCTTACAGAAAGCCTGTGCCATGCTGACAACAGAGAACTCTGAAGAACAATTGGAGAGAAAGACAAATGCTTTGTGTGAAAGAGTAAAAGAGAAGTATATCAGGCTTGGAAAAGATTTTGTAACCTACAGAATATGTTTGGTGACAAGGAAGGCAAATGGACAATCTTTGTGTTTTTTAAACTGTGTAGGAAGATTTTAAGGGAGGAAAATATTGGTTTACTGTTAGGCCTCTGTCCACTTTGAGTTTTTTTAAAAGTATTTGTTACATTAACAACAAATTTCTTAAAATATATAAAGTGAAACTAATAAGCTTATCACACTGTGTTCTTGTAATGTAATGGGTATGCAATGTGAATGGAACAGAATGTATTTTATTGCATGATATGATCCTCATCACGTTCCCGTTCCGTGCTCTGACAATCCTTAGCCTGTTCCAGCAGGAGAACTGTAAAAATACATCCTCAGCCAGCAAGAATGCTTACAGACCATTCCAGAGGATGTGGATGCAATAATCTTATCTGGTCCCAATCTGTCCTTGTGTTCCGATTGGCTAAAACAACCTCCTCCCCCCCCCATCCTAGAACGTCCACAAACTCAACTCAACTCTTCTGGTGTTGACACAAGGAAGGTGCCACAGATAATTTTAAAAATATTTTTTATTTTTGTAGGTTGAATTGCATCATGTTTATGAGAAAAACAACGAATGCTTGCTACCTAAACCTCTCGGTAGCATTCTTTCCAATGCAGACATAGGGGTTTTCACATGCGCCAATGAGGGATAGCTGAGGAACTACTTTAGTGTCGGTACCGGTACAACAGTAAATGCAGTGCGATAATATGTGTTCTCATAACATGACTATCACTTTATCAATAGTCTATTGCGGTAACACCCATTCCCATATCATTACATTCCAGAGACTTGGTGGGAACGTTACAGGTACTGGTGCAATAAGCTTATATATTACTAGAGAAATATCTTCTGGTAAGCACAACAGGTTTTCAATGAGAAAGTTTTCTCACAGCTGAAGTTATGATATTGATGGGTTTCTACCATCACAAGAGTGATACTTTGGAGAAAGGAGTGAAAGAATGTCAAAAGCAGGGAGATAGAATCAGATCAGCAAAAGGGCTGAGCCATTCTCAGTTAACACACAGGAAAGTTATTTTGAAAAATCAGACGAGAAACTATTTTGCTATTATCTGCTACAGAACAGCAGGATGGTGGAGAAAGCAAAAGCACACACAATACCCAGATCAAATATTTTAAGAGCATTTTTTCCTGAGCAGAAAACAGCAGCCTGCCCAAAGCCTGATATCAAAACTATTCCTAACCCAAGCAAAGTGATACAAAAAGAAAAAAGGAAGGAAATGAACAAGCTTCTACTCTCTGTTATTAAGAGAAATGAACTCCCAGAGAAATGAAATTATTTTTTTCATAAGGAAAGTACTGCTTTGGTTTGACATATGCTATAAAATAGTGATGGCAAACCTTTTAGAAACCAACTACCCAAACTCAATGGCATTCTTGCACTGGGTGTCACTGGGTGCAGGGGGCGGGAAATCCGGTGGGTGGGACATCCACTTTCTGTGGGCGGGACTTCCGGGGGAAACCTAAGGTGCACTCTCTCAGCCTCAGGCTAGCAATAGCAAACCACCACTGATGAAACTTGCCAATAAAACTCCATCATTCCTCCGTATGATCCATCCCGTGCACTTCGGTCCTCTGGGAGGAATTTGCTTCAGCCTGTTAAAACTAGGCTGTCTTCAACCTCCCAGAGGGTCTTCTCGGCAACTGCTCCCAGATTGTGGAACGGCCTGCCGGATGAGATCCATCAGATTACCAGTTTAAACAGCTTCAAAAAGGCTGTAAAGATGGATCTCTTTTAGCAGACCTTTCAAGACTAGTTTTTCCCAGCCTAAGGAGTGAGCTCACCCTATCTCTACCCTCTGTCGCATTCATAATCTGTTGTCTGCCTGCCATTATGATTTTTTTTAGATGTTATAGTTGATTGTTTTTATTGTTTTTATTGTTTTATATGCTTGATGTTTAATTCTACTTTAAGGGGTGGGAGGGGGTTCTTTAGGACTGTACATTGTGATATTTTAATTTTGTAAGCCACCCCGATTGCTTTAGGATCACCATAAGTCAGAAATGACTTGAAAGCACCACACACACAAGAGACGCTTTCTCAGCCTCAGAGGGTGGCAATGGAAATCCCCCTCTGATGAAGCTTGCCCCATGATAGTTTTACCTTAGGGTTGGCAGGAACTGGAGCTCGAAAGGGGGGGACAGTGCTCTGGACCCATAAGTGGGAAATGACTTGGAGGCACACAACAACAACAACAACAAGTATAATAAAGCACAGAAGGCACAGCACAAGAACAAAAACAAAGAGAGCCAGTGGTTTGAGCGTGCAACTCTGGAGACCAGGGTTCTAATCCCAGCTTGGTCATGAAACCCACTGGGAGACCTTGGGCAAGTCAACTCTCTCAGCCTCAGAGGAAAGCAATGGCAAACCTCCTCTAAAGAAATCTTGCCAAGAAAACCCCATGATAGATTCGCCTTAAGGTCACCATAAGTTGGAAATGACTTCGAGTCACACAACAACAACAACAACAACATGAATAGCCTCATCACACCTCACAAAAATACAATTCCCAGAATCCCATAGCATGGAATCATGGCAGTTAAAGTGGAATCAAACTGGATTATTTCTGCAGTGTGGATGGTCTCATTATGTGTCACAACACTACAGTTCCCAGAAATGTGGCTGCATAACTTACCATGTCAGACCTTTGCAGAGGCAGGGTGGGGAGCCTAATGGCAATTGTGTCAGCTCCTGATGGTATCTGCTTCCGAGGAAGCACCGTGAATGTCCAAGCAGGACTGTGTCCAGAGCACCCCTCTGGGAGAGAAGCCTTTCCCAGCCAGAAGGAAGAAGGACTGGATGGATGGGTGCTTTGTCCAATAAGAGTGAGCCAGAATGTGCCTGATTGGCCGATCTGGAAAAGCCCTGCACAGCAATGGGTAGGGCTTTTCCAGGATTGGGTAATCAGGCAGTTCCTGGCTCAACTTTATTGGACATGGCACCCATTCACCCAGCCCTTCTTCCTTCTGTCTGGGAAAGGCTTCTCTCCTAGCAGGGACACTCTGGCCATAGTCCTGCTTGGACCTTCGACTAGAGCCAGTCTCAGGGCATCCAGATCCCTGACCCAGGACTTTCTCACTGCATGCCCTTGGCCAGGGGTAGGCAACCTTTCCCCTTTAAGGGCCGAGGGACTTCAGCTCCCAGAAGCCTCAGCCATGTTGGCCAATAGCCCCATGTTGGCCAATAGCTCCTGGGATTCTGGGAGTTGAAGTCCCTCGGCCCTTAAAGGGGAAAGGTTGCCTACCCCTTCCCTTGGCAATGGCTTTGCACACCAGAGAGGGCATGCATGCCATAGGTTTTATAGCCATAGGCTATAAAAGATCAAGGTATATTGACTGATTCTTGCCAAAGACTAGATCTCTAAATGAGTAGAGAACAACTTTTCATCATATCCTTATCTCTCAGACCAGATATAGGTCTTGCTATTGTTTTCAACTGAGACATTCCTAGCATGCGAGCAGGCATGCCTTTGGATCAGTCTAATTATTTAGGTGCCTACAATGAAAATAAATCTTTTGAAGGATCTCATACTAATATTAGTTGCTTGGAGTATGAAGTGCTTGTGCATAGGTACAGAGAAAGTCTGCTGAGTTTGTTTGGTCGCCTTGTACTTTGGACATATCTGGAAATAGAAGTTGTTGCATGCTATACTTCCCAAGCAAGAGGGTGTGTCATATGGGACAACTTGCTTCAGGTGGTGCTGCTGCTTCTGTGTTCCCTGTGTCTCTGCAGTTTGGTATCTTTCTTTCTTAAGTGCCATTCTCAAATGAAAAACAATCCAAAAACAGCTTTTTGTAATGATCTATAATTCTGTGTGCATAGTATGCAGAAGATAAATGCAAGGAACCAGAGGTTGAAAAGCACAGGAAATTAATTTTTTACTAAACATTCCTGAATTATATAAGCAGCTGAAGACAGTAATGAGTAAGCAGTCCAGGGACATTCTAGAAGAACCAGTCCTGACTTGATGGATTTCAAATAAAGATCAGACTAACAACTGTCAGAAATCCTTTCTATGAGGAGCTTTGTACAAGAGGACAAGGGTCCTTTTAGTTCTGTGAGTCTGTTAGTAGGTCAATAAATAGATTCATCCTTCGTTTCTTCTGCCTGTAGCTATGGGATTGCTGAGAATGTGAGCCCAGACATCTCACAACTAACTGAAACAAACCTGAGTTGTAAATGTGCTGAGCAATATGGGACAGCCACACAAATAAAGGAAAAATCAAGGGTGCTAGCCATGACCCATAAAACTTGAATGTTATCAGTTATAACAGGTCAGGAAAAATACTGTACCTAATTAAAAGAATGATTATGACTCTTACTCTGTGATTGTGACAGTTTCCCCTATACTATTTTTTCATTTCCATAATGAAATCCCTTGGCTCAGCAATGTGGCTGGGGCTGTGGTTTGTGTGATTTTTTTGTAGTCATTAATCCCAGAAACACATTTTAGACTTTTGCATTTATCATGGAAAGGTGATAATACATTGTAGTGAAAATGGAGAGCAAACTAATGTGATAGATATCATGCAAATTAAATGCAATGCCCCTAGGGAAGTAGGGAAAACTACAAAGTCTAGAAGAAATAAAAACAAGCAGAGAAATTAATAGGAAACAAATATATAAAAATAGTCTACCATTTTAATATATGTAACTCTGAAGAAACTTGCCAAGAAAAATCCTATGGTTGTTTTGCCTTAGGGTTGCCATAAGTAAAAAATGACATGGAGGCACACATCAACAACAAAAACCATTGAAAGATGTTTGAATTATAGCAATTATATAAGCAGCTGAAGACAGTAATGAGTAAGCAGTCCAGGGACATTCTAGAACAGGGGTAGGCAACCTTTCCCCTTTAAGGGCCGAGGGACTTCAGCTCCCAGAATCCCAGGAGCTATTGGCCAACTTGGGATTATTGGCCAACATGGCTGAGGCTTCTGGGAGCTGAAGTCCCTCGGCCCTTAAAGGGGAAAGGTTGCCTACCCCTGCTCTAGAAGAACCAGTCCTGACTTGATGGGGAGGGGGGAATGGTGTTGTTTTAGATTGTATCCATTGTATATTGTATTTTATTATGTTCACCACCCGGATTGGTTCACCATAGGGTGGTATATAAATAAAAATTATTATTATTATTATTATTATTATTATTATTATTATTATTATTATTATTATTCAGGATAAGAAAAAAGAACATTCAGAAATATACACCAGGACAATTATCTTTGTTTACGAAGTGACATTTGGAGAAAGTTTATATCTAAAAGTTGTTGATTTATGCATTAGTTTGTAGTATTATATTGTAAAAAGTGGCATAACTATACTGATAGATAACAAGAAACTTACTCTGATGATCTGTTTAAAGGGGAATCTGCTTGATGGTATGAAGCTTTGTCAAATTGCATGCTTTTCATATTTTGCAGCTACCACCACCAGGGCTGTGGTGCCATGCAGTATCTTGAAGCCTGTAACCAAAAAGAAAGAGAAGCCACAATGGAGGACAGATGAAACTGTTCAAACAGTCAAGGATAGAAAAGAAGCAAAGGTTAAAACTAACAGAAATAGAACCAGGAACCTGAATGCAATTATTCAATGACTTGAACACAGGGATAAAGAGAACTACTATAATAACCAATGCACAGATATAGAAGATTACAACAACAACAAAAGGATGAACAAGAGACCTCTTCCACAAGATCTGAGAAATTAAAGGGAAATGGAAACCAATAGTGGGGATGATTTAGAACCAACTGGGGAACACATTGCACAACTAAATAGAAATAAAAATATGATGGAAACAACAGACAGAAGAATTATATGAAAGAGATGAAAGAATGACAGGGACATTTAAAGAAGAAAGCATGAAGTTGAACCTTCAATTTTAAAAAGTGAAGTAGAAGCTACATTCAGAGCACTTGAGAGAAATAAATCAGCAGGAACAGATGGCATACTAATAGAATTGCTTCAGTCTACAGAGAATCCATTCTACAACAATCTGTCAACAAATATGGAAACCAAAACAGTGGTCCACAGATTGGTAATGCTCAATATATTCCACTTGTCAAGAAATGGGATACTAGGAATTGTAGTAACCACTGGACCAACATACTAATTTCCCATGTGAGTAACATGATGCTCAAAATTCTGCAACAAATACTTTTACCATATATGGAATGAAAAATGCCAGTCCAAGCTGTGTTCAGAAAAGGATGAGGCACTAAAGAAAATCAGCTACTGCTAACAAAAAGATAGACAACTAGAGTCAATAAAATAAACGGCATGGGTTCAGACCAAGGAAGTCAGTTTTGTGTTGTCTAGTCTTGGGAATGTATGTAGAGAAGGAGAATGGAAGGTATTTTAAGTTTAGGGGAGGGGGGAGGGAAGGGGAAAATAGAGATGAATGTTATTGGTTTATGTTATTTGTAATATGTTACATGTTATGTATGTGTACCTTATTTGTGTAAAATAAATTAAAAAAAAGATCATATAGCAAACATACATTGGATAAAGAATTTTTTAAAAGTAAGCTTATCCTTCTTAGACTATAACAAACCCTTTGATTGTCTAGATCATGAAAACCTTTGCTCTTAAAGAAATGGGCATTTGAGTGTCTTTATGCAACAACCTGTATTCAGGACAAGAGGCTGCAGTTAGGAGAGAAAACAGAGAAATGTAATTGTTTCCAGTTAGCAAGGGAGTCAGGCAAGGCAGCATTTTGTCAGCCTATCTGTTTAACTTGTATCCTGAAAATATATGTAAAGCAGGATTAGACTCAAAGGAAGGAGGTTTGAAAACTAGAGGAAAGAACATTAACAATGTAAGATATCCAGACAACACCATGCTACTAACAGAAAATAGCAGAGACTTGGAATGATTATTGAAGAAAGTCAAAGAAGAAAGTGCAAAAGCAGGTTTACAGTTGAACGTTAAGAAAACAAAAATAATGACCACAGATGATTTGCATAACTTTAAAGTAGACGATGAAGACATTTAAACAGTTCATGATTTTCTATACCTTGGCTCAGTCATTAATCAGAATAGAGAGTACAGCTAAGAAATCAGAATATTAAATGAATACTAAAGTCAGGATTGTCCAAGCCATCATATTTCCCATTTCTATGTATGGTTGTGAAAGCTGGACAGTGAAGAAAGCTGATAGGAAGAAAATTAATTCAGTTGAAATATGGTGCTGGAGATTTCTATGGATATGTGGAATGCTAAAAAGTCAAATAAATGGGTTCTAGAGCAAATCAAGCCTAAATGATCCCTAGAAACCTGGGACTGTGGTACTTTGGCCATATCATGAGAAGACAGGAATCACTAGAAAAGACATTAAAATGTGGAAAGGTGGAGGTCAGCAGGAAAAGAGGAAGAATGCATTCCAGGTGGATAGATTCAATCAAGGAAGTTATGGCCATGAATCTGCAAGACCTGAGCAGGACACATCTGATGACAGGATAACTTGGAGGTCTCTCATTCATAGGGTGGCCATGGATTGAAGACAACTTGAAAGAAGTTAATAACAAAAAACAAACAAATAAACATGTCTCCATCCCCATTTTTAGCACTATGTCCCTTTAGAGAAATTTCTGAATAGAACTACAGTGTAGGAGGACATCAGTGCCAGGAAATCACAGGTCCAAAACTTGTTACCCTCTTGGGGACAGGTTTTGCAATAGGAACCCCTCCCCAGTCTTTTTATTTTTATTTTCATTCAGTTGCAGAGGGAATCTGAATATGTTTAAAACAATGGTGCTGAGAACTTTGGGAGATGTTGAGCTCCTATTTGTTATAGTGCTTTTCTCATTTAACTTGATTTACAAAGTAGCTCTTTGCCTACTGGAGAAAATGTACAATGATCTGTATTTTATTCCCCTTCAGAATTAACAACAAATGTTTTTCTGTTGATCTTTCAAGGCAGAATTATAGTTAAAACAGGATTATAGCTAAGGGGGGGGGGGGACAAAATGAGGTTATTACATCTCCAAATAGGAATTCTGCCCCCACAAATGAAATTTTCCATCTATCCCCAAATTTTTAGTATTGCAATAACTTAAAATTTCAGTTGAGCATTTAGAAATAGTTTAGACATCCAAAGAAAAGGGGTCAACACATTTGCCGAGGGAATTAAAACACAGCAAATGTGGGAGCTATAAGTGTGAATGATTTTTCAGTGTCTGACGGTGTTCAGTGTCAAAGGTTTGGGGACTGAATGGGTGTTTCATTTGGAGGAGCAGAATTTTTATTGTGGGATAATGCCCTCAGTTTGCCCTCTGCATCTCAGCCCTGTTTTAGCACTAACAAGAGGCTGAAAAGAATTTCGATAAGAGAAATAACATTAAGGGAGAAGAATTAAAATACCTGAACATTTGCTTCCCCCTGAACCCAGCATAATGTTCAGAGGTGTCACAAGGGGGAATTCAGAGGAAGCAGCCACACTGGGTGACACCCTAATTGGGGTGATACCACTGTTCTCCAGATGTCAAAGGCATGGGATGTAGTGTGGCTCAGTGGTCAGAGAAAACAGAAGCTCACTTGCATTCAGTGTCTCCTAGCTGATCTATTAAAATCAAAACATTGGGACAACCCATCACAAGTCATTAAAAAAACAACAAATTGCATAATGTTAAATACAGCAGGAACACTTGTGGAAATTATCTATGATGTACATATTACAATATAAAATGCTGTATGTGACTTTTGTTTCACCAGACCCTCATCCTGAATTCTAGTCTTCATTTCCAAGGGGCAAAAAGTGTGTATTAACATGATTTATTCAACTTTGTTTCACCCACCCCTGATCTATCTGTATTCCTAAAGGGCAGACACTGCTACTGTTGGTTAACCCAGGTTTCACTCCTGCCAAAATCATAAACCAGGTCATGTCATGTCAGTTTTGCAGGAAGAAAAAAAAATATAAGTATCATACTAGGTCTTCTTTTAAAATTGGCAGGATACTTGGTTATTATATGCTGTTGAATGACTGATCTAATATATTTTAATGTTTTCAATTTATGGAATATCTAACAGCAAGACATCTTTTCTGTCATGCAGTTTGGTAAAAGAACCAGAGCCAAAACACTTGATTATTTTTAGTCACTTCTACTCCTTAAGCTCTACACTGAAAGAATAGAAGGAATACAATTGACAGAGCAAACACAGAAACATAATTCTGCTTCTGGTGACATGAGGCTGGTTGGATCTCTCATCCTCATCAGAAAACTTTGCCAAACAAAGCTACAGAAAGAAGTAAAAAAAAAGATTAGTCAGAGACTTGGCATGTCACAATCCCCCAGTCCTGTTATGGAAACTGCCATTCAATTAAGACAGTGACTTTTTTGCCTGTTAGCCTGACAGTGCAGCTTCTTGTCATGTTAGACAATGCTCAGCCCTTGTCAGAGTTCAGCTGTACAATTGGGATCTGTGTCCCAAGGCCTCTGGACAGGAAAAACTTAGATTTCTAACAGCAGCAAGCCTTTGCTAACAAGCCTCTGGACATTTGAGAAGTTTGGTCATCATCTGCCTTCTGTGCCAGCACAGAATATTGAAACAATATCTTCCCAGGACAGATTGAACAAATACAGCTTAAATGAAAGATGAACATCACCACCACCACCTCACCATCCCATTTTCCCTACCACCATTTTGCTTCATGAAAAGTCAAGACTATGTATGGAAATTATGTTTCCATTCAGAATGACTGGCAGACTGAGAAAAGGGGTTTGCAAATTATTCTTCAATGTTCAGGTTATAAAGTCAAGATGAGACTCATGTTTATTAAAGAAAGTATATAAAATTGCTTCTGCACCAATATGTGAATGCACACAAAAATCTAGAAAGGCTAACAAATATTAATGCATCCATGGATATCACCATGCTAGATATTCAATAATATGTATTTACTAGAGATATAATTATTCTAGGTTTTTTACTGGTTAACTTATTAAAGTGTTTTCCATGTCTTTAGTCTGTTTAAATAACCTTTTATTGTTTTATATTCTAAATTGTTTTATACTGTTTAAATTGATTTTTGTAGTGCATCATCCTGCAATTCCATGATGCAGGTCAGAGTGTAAATATTTTAATTAAAAATAAAATTAAAAGTAAGAGCCTTTATGGTCCCATTTATATCAGGTGTGTGCAGTGTTTAAGTGTGCTTCAGACTGTGTTCTTTCCTTTTCTGTTCAAGCATATTTCATTCCTGCTGTTATTGCATTGAATATGAATCTATGTTTCACTGGCTCTGAACTGAGCATGTAATGCAAGGCTTGAAAATTAATTTGATAATGTTAAGTGTTAGAAATTGGGGAATTAATTCACTACCATAAATACAAATAATTGAAATCATTTAATTAGTTACATTATCTTTAATTGACTCATTAATTGGGATATTGATGATGGGACATGCCATGGGATTTATAGAAAATGGCAAAGACATTGGCACTGTTCACCTTATGGAAGGCCATTTTGTTATTAACTCATGCAAAGGGCTTTTTGTTTTGCCTTTTAAAATTGTCTTTAGCCAACCTGAAATCCTCACCCCCATCCCATGAGCTATAAAGCCCACAATAGTATAGTTGTCTGGGAATGGTAGGAATTCACACACTGGGGAAATGTCAGTTTGGGAAAGGCTATCCTCAAGCATATAATCTCATTGTACTACCTGTCTGATTCAGTTTGTAACTTTTCTGCATCTCTATTTTCTTTCCATCCCCAATAACATGTACACGTTTATTCACTTTTTAAATGCTTTGCTTATTAAAGGAGTTATTCATTTCAGCGGAAGGACATTGATCCACTGCAAGTACAGTGATGAGTGTGCTATGTAAGTGCATTACAAAATGAGTCTGTGACTCCAAAGTGAAGAATTCTTAATCTGATTTTTAAAAAATCTCTTTGTATATGCAGAATATTTGTGAATATATGGGCACAGCTGCATCCTTTCTGCATCTCCCCTTCTAATCAAGACATGTCATATTCAAAGCATATATTTTGTATGCAGAGCCAGGAATGCCAAATACAATATGTGATATCTTCAGTTTAAATGATCAAGTATCTAACAAGTCCTTTACTCTATGCACCCAATTTACAGTATTTGTATAATTAAAAGAGGGTGGAAAAAAGAAAGGGGAGGAAGAGAGTTGGTGGGTAAAAGTGAAGAATGGGAAGAGTGAGGACAACTGGCTCAATTCACAAAAGCCCATATTAAACTTCAGCATGGTGTCCTAAAGCAGTTGAAAGATTGCATGATGTTAGATGCAAATGCACTTGAGAATTTCTGGAGCAAGGCAATTCTTACAGCTAATTTTCTGGGAAATCATACATGGAATTCAGCTATAAAGAACACACCTTTTCACATGCTTTACGGGAAAGCACCTAATCTGAAATACCTTAGGGTTTTGGGGCAGTATGCAAATGTCTATGTGCCAGCAGCTTTCAGAAAGAAAAATCAGTCCAAGTGGAGAAGGTTGATGTTTGTGGGGTATTCTGGGAATAACTACAGGTTTAACATTGGTGGTGGAGAAATCTTGCTATCCAGAAGTGCCAACTTTGAGAAGCATTCAGGTTGGGACAGATTGCACTCCAACAAAGAAGTTTTTTTCTGAAATTAGGACAGTTAGAAACACCTACCAGAAATGGAGAAGTGGTGAAACAGGAATCAGCTTCTTCAGATAGTGAAGCTAGCACATCAGATCAGTCAACATAAACACGACCAACTACATCTAGGATGTCTGAGACAAAAAGACACAGGGATAGAGATTCTCACACAAGTTCTGACACTGAAGATGAGGGAGGTAGAACAAAATTTTTCATTCCAAGATGAACACAATGAGTCAGAAAACAACCAGAGTGTTTTGTAGTACAAGAAGCTAGAGTTTGTACAGTTGTGGTTGATGAACTGGAGAATTACAAAGATTTGCAGAGTTTTCCTGATGAGGAAAGGGAGAAATGGTTGTCTGCTATGGAGCAGGAATACATGTCTTTGGTAGATAAAGAAGTGTTTAAAATTGTTGAAAGACCTAAAGATCACAAGGTGGTTGATTGCAAATGGGTTTACAAGAGAAAGGAGATGCCAGATGGTAGAGATACAAAGCTAGGTTGGTAGCAAAAGGTTTTGCTCAACAGAGGTTTGAGAATTTTGACAAGACATTTTCTCCAACAGATAAGCCTGAGAGCCTCAGGTTGGTTTTGGCTTTAGCAGCAAGGAGAGGCCAATTGGTACAACATTTTGATTTTGAGACTGCATACTTGAATGCTTGTCTTGAGGAAACTGTATTCATGGAACAACCTTTGGGTTTTGAACAAGACAGTGACAGAAAGGTGTACAAATTGAATAAGGCTTTGTATAGATTGAAACAGAGTGCTAGAAGTTGGAATCTTTGCATTCATGAAGAGCTTGCGTGTGTTTACACAAAGGGAGATGTTACGTTGGTGATTTATGTTGATGACTTGTGCGTGGCAGCTAAGTCTAAACAGGAGATTCAGGCAGTGAAGAAGGAATTGTCAAAGAATTTTGTTGTCAAAGATCTAGGTCCTCTCAGATCCTATCTTGGAATTGAGGTGCAATGGACTGAGGATGGCAGTTGTTTATTGAGTCAGCAGAAGAAGATAGAAAAGCTGATTGAAAAGTGTGGATTGCAAAGTGCAAAAGTAGTGAAAAGTCCTATGTCAGTTGGATTTGTCAATAGAGAAACAACAAGAGAGTTTGAGAATCCAGAGTTGTTTCAGAGCATTGTTGGAAGCTTAATGTTTATAGCAAATCACACCAGGCCTGATATTACATTTGCAGTTGGTGTGCTTAGCAGAAAAGCAAATTGTCTGAAGGTTGAGGATTGGACAGCAGTCAAACATTTGTTGAGATACCCGAAAGGTAGCATAGACAGGAAATTGAAGATACAGAACAGCCAGGTTGGGCTGGAATGCTTTGTTGATAGTTCATTTGCTTCAGAATTGCATGACAGAAAGTCAGTTACAGAATTGTTGATCAAGTTTGGAGAAAGTGCGATAGTTTGGAGTAGAAAACAGGGATATGTAGCACAAAGTACAGGTGAATCAGAGTTTGCAGCATTGTCAGAGATAGTCAATGAGATACAATGGATCAAACAGCTACTTCAATATTTGAATCAGGATTGTTCTGGGCTGGTTTTGATTTTTGAAGATTCACAATCATGCATTGCCATGTCAGATGCAAAGAATTTAAAGTGCAGGACAATGTACATTGGAGTAAGGTTCCAGAATGTCAGGGAACTGGTACAGAAAGGAGTTGTGCGTCTACAATATATAGAAACAAGACATAATTTGGCAGACATTTTAACAAAACCATTGGGAATTGGGAGACATGACCAGATGTCACGTCTACTCGGGATGTCACTTTAAGTGTACAGGACTAGCCATTGTGCTAAGATAGTTTCACAACAGAAAATAGTGTGCCTCACACATCTGTACATTTTGGATGGGATTGTAGGAATATGTATGGGTTATACAGTCAAAGGAGAAATGTAGAGATGTGTGTGTGTGTGTAGATTTCCTCATGAGAACAACATCTAGTGAAACAAAGAGAACTCGACAGCAGGTGGCCAAGAAGACATAAACAAGTACAATTTCAGCTGGGAAAAAGATAGCCAGTACATCAACAAGGTGAGCTCATGGGAAAGTAGTCACATGGGTGATGATGGACAGTAAAAGGCTGGGTTAAAACACATCATACAAGCATTATCCAATCAGCATAAGGTTAACACCAAGAAGGTGGAGTATGGGAAGGGCCAAAGTATCCTTTGTTCAGGTTTGTTTATATATGAAAGCACTGTGTGTGTGTGTGTGTTCGGCAGTGGTTAACTATGGAATTAGTTTTTGGCTTTTAGTTTTTGAGTATGCTTATACTGCTTTTACAATGTAACTCCTGGATCTGGAAACATGGATCTGTAATTTTTCTTTTCTACAACATCAGCAAGATGTGATCCTATAGTGGATTGCATGTTTTTCTTTTCTTATTTTACTTTATGGAACAATAAAGCTCTACTTTAGAACTACAAGAAGCGTCTGCATGCTTTTAGCATGGGAAAGGCTGATGAAGGAAGCTGTTCTTCACTATATTCTGCTGTACTCTGTACTCTGCTGGATTCTACATATCACATCTGAATATCAACAAGAGCATGGGTTTAACATATAAAAGTTCCAGATCTGATCTTTGTCATCTCAGGGAAGGGCTGGGAAAAATACCTGACTGAAACCCCAGAGAGCTGGAAGAGAACTAGTTAGAATACTTCCTATGACATGTATACGTGCATTTTCTTTTATGTTTAGAACATAGCATGTAAGTAGACAGTGGGAAGCCCAGTGGCCTGACTCATTATGAGGCAAAGTCGAATTCTCTCATAGTCATTAATATAAATCAGACTCAGAAGTGAACAAGAAGTGAAGTGGTATGCAATTTGTCTAGAGCTGAATGGCTAAAAAATACCTCTTCCAGGGAGGCTGGATTCTTCTGCTAGTCAAAGAGAAGGTTCCAGGCCTTAGCAGTAGAGTAATAGGAATAGAGCGCATGAACATGCATTTTACTAGAATGATGGTTCTGAAAGGGTTGCCTTATATGGTATTGCTAGCTAGCTATCATAGCAGTGGGGGGGGGGGGTTGGGGGCAGTGAAAGAGTTGCTCAAGGGGTGCAAGATCTGGAGGCTCTGATCTTCCTTCTTCCTCCTCTTCCCAAACTTTTTTATGTGTAAAAATTTACATGTGTTGGGTTAAATATTGAACTTACTTAAATAAAGCTGTTCTAATATGAACAATGTTTTTTCCTTTAAAAATGTTAAAATATGAATATACATGAATGTGCAAGTGAAAATACACACACTAAATAAATGAAATATTCTTATTCATATACTACATTGGGGTGGACACAATGTCTGCTTGTAGATGTAAGGGGAGGTTTCAAGGGTAGCAAGTTTGAGTACCACTGCACCACAGTATATTTTAATCATTCAAAAATAATGTCATTTCCTTCACCAAAGGTCTCTTCCTCCACCTCATTGATTCATTTTTATGTCACTGGATTTTCTATGTCCACTGATAGAAGGTGAGCTCCCTGTTTTGACAGGGTGATTTATTTATACTTCTTCATTTAAAATTAACATTCGTGTTCAACATGCCTAGGCAAAATGACTAATTCCTTGGGATCAACCCTTCTCATTAATTCAGGAGAAGAAGTGTGGCTCTGTCAACAACTGTGCAATTGCAGAAGGAGCATTACACTTAGTACAAGTTTGGAAAAGGAGATACATTAGCTTAAGATCTCAAGTGAAGCAACTACAGATCAGTTCCAGCTACTTGACATAGTAAATACAGAATTCAGTTTTCTTTGTTGTAGCAATTTGAGTGTGCAGATAAATATTCTGGAAGCCTGCTCCCCTCCGCTGCAAAATCACCAGCCAGTTGTTTCACTGCTCTGGAATAACCTTCCAGCCTCCCAGGAAACAGATAGGAGACAGGTTTCTCCAAAGAGGCACTTTAATTCTTCAGTTGCAATATGTATAAAGAAAAACTACAAGCACAAGAACAGGAACAAAGACAAAGGAAAGAACAAAGAGACCACATGCTGAGGGCTCAGATTATTTATAGACACTTGCCATGTGGCCTCAAAACCCAGCCTCTTCCTGTGCCTCCTTCCTGTGTCACATGAATAGCAGTTCCCACCAAACATGATGACCTAATGTGTTTATCACTTGTCTACATGTTCCCAGACACATCCTGACCTTGAACATCTCCTGTGTTGTTTTGTACCCCAGCTGCAGATAATTTTCCCAGCTAGCAAGCTGTAGAAGTGACCTGCAGTACCCCATGTCACTTTACCACATCTGTACATTTACACACAAGTTACATTTTCCATCATTCCCCTCCAAATATATAGATGTGTGTGTGTCAGGTTATTTGTTTGCATTATGTATCTTTGTCATCCCCTTGATTTTGCACTTTAACTCAACAGCTAAAATTGTGCATTTAAGGTGCCATTCCAACCCGACGTGATAGCTGTTCATGTCTTTCAATTGGCAATGCCTTTGTAAAAACATCAGCTATGTTGTCCCTGGTGTCAATGTATTCCAGATGCACAACTTTGTTCTGGATCATTTCCCTGACATTTTGATACCTTACACCTATGTATTTGTTCTGCATTTCAAATTCTCAGTCTCTGACATTGCAATGCATGATTGTGAATCTCCATGAACTACAGTAGGTTCAGCACATTTTTCACCTAAATCCTCAAGCAATTGTCTTATCCACTGTACTTCTCCAACCATCTCTGACAATGCTGCAAAATCAGCCTCAGTTGTTCTCAGAGCTACACAGTTCTGCTTCCTGTTGTGCCAAACTATTGGACTTTCTGCAAACTTTATCAACAAACCAGTTACTGATTTTCTGTCATGCAACTCTGACGCAAACGAACTGTCCACAGAACAATCAAGTTGACCAATGCTGCCCTGTATCACCAGCTTTCTGTCCTTGCTGTCTTTCAGATACCTTAACACATGTTTTACTGCAGTCCAGTCTTCAACTTTTGGGTTGCTCATTTTCCTGCTAAGCACTCCCACTGCAAAAAGAAAAATGTCAGGCCTTGTGTTGTTTGCTATGAACATTAAGCTTCCAACCACACTTCTTAATAATTCTGGATTGTCAAACTCCTTTGTTGACTCACCACTGGTATAACCAGGAGTCACTGGACTTTTCACTACTTTAGCACTTTGCAGTCCACATTTCTCAATCAGCCTTTCTATCTTTTTCTGTTGACTCAACAAACATCTACCATGCTCAGTCCACTCCACCTCAATCCCTAGGTAAGCCTTAAGAATTCCCAAATCTTTAAGCACAAATTTCTTGGCCAATTCTCTCTGGATGTCTGAATTTCATGCTCTGAGTTCACTGTGACACACAAGTCATCAACGTAAATCACCAAAGTCACTTCTCCCTTGGTGTACATGCATGCATCAGCAATGCTGCATTTGTACCCTAGTTTCAACAACTCTTCATGAATGCAATGATTCTAACTCTGTGCACTCTGTTTCAAACCATACAAAGCCTTTCTCAACTAGTACACTTTCCTATCACTGTCTTGTTCAAAACCCAATAGTTATTCCATGAACACTTTTTCCTCAAGACTAGCATTCAAATAGGCAGTTTCAAAATCAAAATGCTTTACCGTTTGGCCTTTCCTTGCTGCTAATGCCAAAACCAACCTCAGACTTTCTGGCTTAGCTGTAGGTGAAAACGTTTTGTCAAAGTTCTCAAACTTCTGCTGTGCAAAACCTTTTGCCATCAACCTGGCCTTATATCTATGAGTACCATCCGGCATTTCTTTCCTCTTGAAAACTCATCTACAACCTATCACCTTGTTGTTTCTAGGCTTCTCAACAACCTCAAAAACTTCCTTTTCTACCAATGACATGTAATCTTGATCCATAGCAGAAAACCACTTTTCCTTTTCCTCCTCAGGATAACTCTGCAAATCTTTGAAACTCTCAGGTTCATCAGCCACCACTATACAAGCCCTTGTACTCTGCATTACAAAATGTTCTGGAGGTTTCTTCACTCTCTGAGTCCTCCTAGGTATGATTACCTTTGTTCTACCTCTCTCATCCTCACTCTCTGAACTAATTTGAACCTCTGTATCTCTTGTTTGCACTGATTCAAACTTGCTAGTTGTGATTGGGGACTGAGGTGTTTGTGTTTGTGTAGGATTGTGTTGAAGTACTAGGCTCACTCTCTGGTGATACTTCTTGTTTTACCATCCCTCCATTTCTAGTACTCATGTCCTTTTGTCCCAATCTAAGAAAAACCTCTTTGTTGGAATGCAGCTTTTCCCAATCCAAGTGCTTTTCAAAGTTGGCACTTCTGGATAGCAAGATTTCCCCATGACCAAGATGAAATCTGTGGCTATTCCCAGAATACTCCGCAAACATCAACCTGTGCCATTTAGGCTCACCCTTCCTTCTGAAACTGGCAGGTACATACACATTTGCATACTGCCCAAACACTCTGAAGCATTTCAAGTTAGATGGTCTGCCATAAAGCATATGGAATAGGGGTTTCTTTACAGCAGAATTCCAAACAAAATTTGCAATGTGATTTGCTGTCAGAATAGCCCCCCCAAAAAAAGCTTCTGCATCTAACATCATGCAGTCTTTCATTTGCTTTAAGACACCTATTTGTCTTTCTGCCAAGCCATCCTCCTGCGGAATTGCAGGGTTTGTGGTGTTATGATGAATCCCCTTCTTTCTTAACCAATTTTTCAAACAATTTGACAAGAATTCTCCACCCCTGTCTGTGACCAAAGAGCCCACTTTGTACTCAAACTCCCTTTCAATCATGTTAACCCAATCTTTGAAATGCTCTGCTCCTTCACTCTTTTCCTTCAGGAGCATCACATAAGAGTATCTGGTAAAACGATCCACAATTACCATAAAATACTTGCTGTTTCCCAGGCTTTTTTTCAAAAGGTCTCACTAAATCTGCATGAATAAATTAAAGAGGTCTTTGTATTGTGCGTTTGCTGTGTTTGGCCACAAGAAAAGCCTTCAACTTTATCCTGCTGCAAACTGAGCATTCCAGGTGATTTGAACAAGGAGACATTTTGAATTCTGGACACACCTCCCCCAGTTTCCCAAGACTGGTGAAGCTTGGATATCCCAATACCCGGTGGTAGTAATGTGCACAATCTAAATGCAACAGCATATTATTGACTACTGCACATTCTGCCCTATCCACCATATAATAAATTGGGTCCCTTTTCAATGCTTTTGCACAAACCTCATCATTCATGGTGATCGCACACTAATCCCCCTTGAAATTCAATGCATACCCATCAGTTGTCAAAGCAGACACACTAACTAAACAGTTTTGCAATTTAGGTACACACAATACATTATCAAAGTCTTTAGCCACCCCTGGGATGAACACAGTCCCCATGTCCTTTATCTCCCTTGCTGCACCATCAGCCAGAGCAACTGAAGGCACATTGGAAGATATCTTACTTTTCAGGAGCTTAGGAGTGTTTACTATATGTTCTGTGGATCCTGAATCAAGAATCCAGTCTGGATTAGGCTTGACTTCCTGGTGGGTCACACTGTCTCTGCCTTTCATCACAGCTACAACACACTTTCTAGTCCCAGAGTCTTTGGGTAGTTGTTTCTTGGCTGCTGCAAATTTTCTGCAATCCTTCTTCAGATGACCTGGTTTCCCACAATAAAAACACTTTCTCTCCTTGGACACAGCTGCTTTCTCCAGTTGCAGCTCTCTGGAAACTCCCTCTGGTGTATACATGGACCTAGGTGCTGCTTGCTGTTGCCTCTGGAGTCCTGCCTCAAACCAGCGACCAGCTCCATTGTAACCTGCCCCTCAGGAACCCCTTGGACACCATATAGAACATGCTCATAGTCCTTTGAGAGACTTCCCAGCAAAAAGGATGTTTTTTGCTCTCTTGGGATCTCAACACCCCTCATCTGGACTTGATTAAACAAATCTTGGATGATTTCAAGATGCTTCTCTGGAGATTAACCATGCTGCATCTTGCATGCGTACAACACTGTGCTGGATTGATGTATGTCTTTAAGAGCAGCTCACACATCTCACACATCTTTTGTGGATGTCTTGTCCCTGACATAATTAATCTTGGGGGGGGGGGGAGATTGATAACAGGATAGTAGCTTTTGCTTTCTTGTCATTTTCCTGAATAGCTGCTGCAGCTCCAGCTTGAACTCCAGTCTGAACCACATTCAAGCTTCAAATTCATCATAAGTGGTCTGCTCCTCACCCCTCATTACCATGAGTCTTCTTTATAGACAACATGATATCCACACTTCTGAGGGCTAGCAGAATACCTACTGACACACTGAATCTTTTGTTGTTGGTGTTGCTTCATTGTGATGACACAATAGTTAGTCCTAGTCTTCTCAGAATCCTCCATGGAGCATGGCCAGTGAATATGCTGGCTGGAATTCTGGGTGCTGTAGTCTGTAAAATGTATGGGCTGCTACCAGGCAGGTGATTTCTGAAGCAGAGTAACAGAACCCTAGAGTTGGAAGACACCACAAGAGCCACATCACAAGGGCCATACCTTGTTGACATCATAGACAATCATCAAAAAGTTATCCAATGGATGAACTTTATACTCAACTAAGCTAACTCCATAGTTTGTTAGTTTGGCAGTCAATAAAATAAGAACTCAGGTCACCTCTCCTATGAGAATATCAGAGCCCACAACCCCCGCCATTAGCTTAGTTGTGTAGGAATGAATATTCTTCAGCTCCTTGCTATTTTCTTTTGTTCCCACAGTTTCTAGAATGTTGAAATATGATACTCCAGTTCAAGAAGATTTTCTTTGTTTACCACATGGGCTTAAGTTGTTTTGCCTGTGTAGAGGGCACACACCAAAATCAGCCTTGCAACAGTCTGGGTGGAATTGATGTTTATAATCCACCATTGGCTATGAGGGAATTATGACCTCTCACTGCTGTGAGATATTTGCTATATCCATTTGTCGTCTATAAAGCTTGCTATGCACCAGTGGCATATGCCACTCTCAATATTAAATGAAGTCCTTGATAGACCTGGAATTATGTCTAGTTTCAGCTCAAAACATAATTTGCAAGTTCTACTTACTGATACATTGGATTACTTTCTCAATCCCTCAGCTGGCTGGACGATTGTGCCAATTGTGCTTGTAGGCTGTGTCAGTAATTACAGTGACTTTGTCCTCACCTGTAGAAAACATAGTCCAACTGCTCTGGAGGGCTCCAGCTAGCTAGCTTGATTTAACTAGCTTACACCAGATCCCTTGTAATCTTGAAAGCTAAGCAGGGCCAGCTCTGGTTAGTACATGGATGGAAGACTGACAACAAAGACCATGTGCTATAGGCTATATATTGGAGGAAGAAACAAGCAAAACCACCTCTGAATATTCTTTGTCTAAGAAAATGCTATGAAATTTGTGGGGTCACCATAAGTTGACTGGTGACTTGAAGGCATATACAGTGGTACCTCGACATACGAGTTTAATTCATTCCGTAACCTTGCTCGTATGTCAAATTGCTCGTATCTCAAAGCATCTCAATTTTTCCCATTGAAATTAATTGAAATGTAGTGTGCGGTGTAGTGTGCGATTCCTCGTATCTCAAATCTTGCTCTCATCTCAAAGCAAAATATTGCTCGCTCGGCGGCTCGTATCTCAAAACACTTGTATATCAGGGCACTCGTATGTCGAGGTACCACTGTACACAGAGAGACTCAGCCTCAGCCAGTAGGCTGTGCCAGTAATTACAGTGTTTTTGTCCTCACCTGTAGAAAACTCTTTTCAGAAAGAAAGGAGGGTGTAAAATTAAGAAGAAGCAAATATAGTTGCATTGGAATATGCCTGCATCCATGCTAAGGTCCTGACCTTAGCATGGATGCAGGCATATTCCAATGCAACTATATTTGTTCTTGTAACATAAAGCCTATGTTTATTGAAACTGATATGGTATCTGTGTCTGTCTCCCAGTTGTTTTGCCTTTCCACCTGGAGCTGTCAAGCCTGAGCTGCTTGTGTGTGAAACTAAATAAGTACAAGCCAGAGCAAATGGAACAGAAGACATTTTCCTTCATTCTGTGGCTTTGATTTGAAGGAGAAAGGTTGGTAATACAAGCTGCCTCTCAAATCTCATGGTGTATTATTTATTGTGGCAAATACTAAGAATATATCTTGCTCAACAGGGGGGGGGGGGAAATAAAAGAAGTTATGTATACAATCTTTACTTTTATTGAAATCCCCTTAACAGTATTCTTTCTGTGTAGGGCTGTATTTGAGTAGGACTCTCTCTCTCTCTGTTCTTTCCTTTCCTTTCCTTTCCTTTCCTTTCCTTTCCTAACTATGTCTTATTAAAGAAGTCTGAAATGTCACTAGCCTATGTTATCAAACAGCACCCCAAAACACATTCTCCTGCCCCATGCTCCCAGCTATTTCATTTTCTGACAGAAGTTCTTGTGACATATAGCGCAAATGACTCAGTAAGTGTTTTTAGGGTAAATGTGGAAACTCTGCCAGACTGCTAAGGGGAAATTTCTCAGGAGTATTTCACAGTGTCACTCTTGACATACATCAGGCAATGCCCAATGACAACAAAAATGACATAGCTGCAGTATTATGTCTCTTTTGTGGATGGAACACTGACACTGGTTTTTTCTTTTCTTCTGGTGACAAGATTTATTCATGCTAGCAAAGCAAAACCATTGCCTTGTAACATATTGCTGTATCTCCAGCATGTTTGTAAGGCCATCGTTACTCCAGTGGCAGCTTATGGTTTCCAAAGCAGTGGAACAGTGAAATTACTCTGGGTTTTGGTCTAAACTTTAAAGGAGATGGCCAAGATGCTGAATATATTTCAGAAACTTGGATAGTTCCTTCTATGTGTTTGGACTGAAATCTGGGCCTCATTCACACTTCATAATAAACCAAATTTTGTCTTGGATCATTTCGAATAGATGGAGTGATTTAACACTGAATAAATGTTCACACTATCAAAACTGCGATTTAACCTGCCTGTTTCAATTTAACCCACTCAATGTTCACATTTAACAATTGGATCTATTCAAAATGGATTATCTATGCGATCATGTTACAGGATAAACGCATCACAGAGAACTGAATCTTTGAATCGGTTTATCTGGTTTTAGCACTGCCCCCTCACAAACTGTCCTGGAGAAATTCAGCGCAAGTGGTATGAATCAGTTTGAAAACCAGTTTATTATGTAGTGTGAATGAGGCCCTGGAGAAGTTTCATTGCCCTACTGTCACAAGAGCCACTAGTTGCCACTGTTGTAATAGACTGGGAATCCACTGGAAGTATTTAAATAGAGGTTGCATGTCCATCTGCCAGGGCTGATATCATTACAAGGTTCCTTCATGGAAACTACTCATGAAGTATTCAGGGGTGTCTTATCCAGAGTTTTGAAGTAAAGAGTTACAAGTAACATTGTATTTGTGAGTTACTTCAAGAAGGTAAGCAATTTATGTTTCAAACATAAAGGAATGAGTGAGATCAAAATCATTTTACTTGTACACTGAGTGATGTTTTCAAGTTACTTTTAAAAGCTACTCTTAAAAAGTCATTTTAAGGCATTTTAGAACCACTTTGATAGAAATTTTCCAAATTTTCTGTTACAGTTTTGTCAGCCCTATGAGGGTTTTTTAAATGAAGTGTAGAGTAGGAACTAAAAAGGAAAAAAAAACCAAAAAGTAACTAAGGGGAGTTGCAGACTGCCAGAAATAGTGCAAATTGAGTCCACTTTTAGGGTTAGGGTTAGTGCTAGTGAATCACGGGAATTGATTTTTTTTCTGAGACATTGAGCCTTCTCTGTCAGAGAGCTCTGGTGCCACAATAAAATACAGTTCCCATGATTCCCTAACCCTAACCCTAACCCTAAAAGTGGACTCAATTTGCACTATTTCTGGCAGTCTGCAACCCCCCTAAGAACACAATAAGTAATACAACGTAATACTTTTAAACACAGCAATGAGCAATGATGACAAATTACATTCTAAAAACTGTAATAGGTAGTGGGAATTAATTACTTTTAAAAAGTAGTTCTCCATACTCTGGTTTACTATATGAGGACCCAAAATTTCCTTTCTAAAGGAATTTCCTTAAAATTATTCCTTAAGATGATATAATCATTGCACAATCATTGGCATTTTTGAATTGAAAGGGAATTTCAATCCTTTGAGGTTCATTCCTGGTGTCTGATAATAGATTGAACTCAGCAATTTATTTAATGTTGCAGCCCCATGTGGACTCTAGCCCAGAGTTTCACCCTGAAAAAGCAATTAAGCCAATTTTATATAGAATTCGTACAAAAATAAGCAGTCACAGCAATTGAGCAACAGTCGTACAAAATCATGAATAAGGAGCAAGCACTATTTCCAAATTATGTATTTCACAGTTGTCCTTTGCATCTTATTTCAGTGTTCTAGCTTATCAGCAGAACACATCAAGATGTTTTAGAACATGGGTCAGAATGTAATGTTTAGCTTAACCTGAAATTGCTAGCCGCTTGCTACATTTTTTAAATGTCTAAGCAAACTGTTTTCTTCAACATGACTCTACCATTTACCTCTGACTTTTCCTCTTGACCATCTTCTTTTCATAGCTAGTGAATTGTTTGGGGACTGGCCTTTGAAATCTCATATCCAGTCTGATGCACATTTAATGATGAGTAATTTTCACTTTGTTTAATGGAATTTATTTCTAAATAAGTCAGTACAGGACAGCTGGGTGAAGTAACAATGATGTGGGGATTGAAGAGGTCCCAGATGGCCATGCCCTTTTCTCCATCTTGGCAGTTTCCTAGCTTTTATACATCATTTTCTCATTCTAAAAGGTTAAATTCCTCTCCTAAGGCTTAGTTACTAGCAACAAGAGCATGAAGTTAAAATTTGATGATTATTTGATCACACTCTATTGTCTTTGGCTGCCCTCAACACCCAACTTGAATGAACCCTCTGAGACTTAATTGTCCTGTTAGTGACATCCACAAATGTTAGTCCAACTTTCTCCAGTGTTGCATACTTTCCAACAATTCATAGGTGAAAACTGAGGGACACATGTGGCAAACCAGCATCACAGTATGGTCAAGATGGCAAAAATTATTAATAAGGAAAACCAGACAAGCTAGGAAGAGGATGCAGCAGTCTGCTTTCGAATGGAAACTACTTTTGCACTTTGAACTTAAGGCCTCTGCAGATCGACCTAACCCCAGCCCAATGACGTCCTGACACGGTGCGCCATTATGCATGGTGCACGGCATCAGGACATCTTTCCAGCACAGTGTTTTTATGCACTGCACCAGAAAGAGCTGCACACCAGCTCTTAGGGTGCTCTTTTGCTGCTCCTTTAGGGGCCGCAAAAGGGAGGATCGAGTCCACGGCATGCGGTTGCCATGGCCTCGATCTGCAGCTAGCAGGGGCAGCCCAGAGCCACCCATCTGCATAGCTCCTTAATTTGCAGCAATTGAAATAAACCAAGGGTGAAGGTGAAAAGTGGGAAGAGGAGAGAGCAATTTGGGGCATTTTAAAAGCATATAAAAATGGGATGGCAGAGGATTAATTGGGGTTGTCCATGCTAGGTCAGGCTAGATGGAGGGTACTGCATGTGTTTTGTCTTTTTGGGGGGTGTTGATAGTTATAGAGGCTGGGATACTTTTCCACTCTCACAAAATGGCCATGTCCCCATGGCAATCTGCTTCTTCCTGCACTCCTCCCCTCCCCATGGTCATGTATTGGCCACTGGAGAGCAGGGAATACTTGAGAAGCATCTGTTTATGTGATGACTACAGCTGGAAGCACAATGATGAAGACATCTTCTGGGAACTCTTGAGAGCATAGGCCTTTCAATGAGCTCTAGCCCATGTTCAGTCAGACTCACTCCAAGTCTTCCACCATTGTTGCTCTAGTCACTGTCCCGCTCATTTCATCATTGCCAGCCCTAGTGAACTAGGGGGCTTATTTGGTTCCACTTTGTGGGAGATGCTTAGGGACAATCAGTCCAAATAGGCCATTTCCCTATTCCAAGGATCAGCCAGGGCTTCAACAGAATCACCTGCCAAAGCAACAGGAAATTTCCCAAGAGCCACCAGGAATCCATCTGATTCCATACGTCTCCTGGGGAGGACCATCTTAATAAAACCCCACCCTTGCAGAAGCTCTGAGACCCCATGAGTCTAAACTCTACCTGGTAGTGATCAGTCCATGGCAATGAACTACAGATAGTTACTCCATGCCCTGTCATCCTGCCCAGAATAGAAAACCAGATCCAGAGTGTGTCCTGCAGCATGAGTGGCACCAGCTATTATTTGGGACAGCCCCATGGTTGTCATGGCAGACATGAAGTCCTGAGCTGCTCCTGACAGAGGAGTCTCTATGTGGATGTTGAAATCCCTCAATACAACAAGCTGAGAGGACTCCAACACCACCCCTAAGATCAACTCAAGAATGGAGACTGTTGAGCAGCGGGATGGGTGGTACACCAACAGAATCCTTATTCTGTCCCAGCCACCCACCTTTAAGTAGACACACTCATACCCAGCAGACTGTGGGACAGGGCACCTGGTAAAGGAGATGGACTCCCAATTCCATCTGCAACTCCACCTCCTCAGGCCTCACCTGCTGCTGTACAGCAAACCCAGGTGGACAACACTGGGAGAGATTAACACCTCCTCCACCCCACTTCATCCAGCTTGGTCTCTGTGATACAAGCCAGATTGGCATGCTCACCCAGGATCAAGTCTTGGATCAGGGTTATTTGTCCATTCCCCAACCTGGCATTGAGGGACCATTTTCAGCCCAGGGGGCCTCCACCAAAACTATCCAGACAGTTTGAAATGGGAGATATCTTGGGAGTAACCAACACCCTGTCGCTTTACCTTTTGTCATGATAATAAGGCTGACTCCCCATGCCCTACCCTCCTCTGCCAATTACTGTTGCAATGGCTGCTCCCTGGACTGCTTCCCCCACCACACCCTCCTTACCACACATTTTGCTATTGTAGGCAGGCAGATTGTTAAAAGGTTACAAACAACCCAACACACCCCTGCCCTCCCAACCAAAGGAACTGGGACTACCTCCTGAAAGCAGGCAGGTGGCAGAATTCTTTTGGGGTGTGTGTGTTCTTCTCCCTGTCATATGCTGGCTCCCCTCAGACCCAGCAGGCACCCAGCTTTTTTCTCCTTCCCAAGGTGACAGGTGATCCTACCTAGCCATATAGCCAGTAATTGGTGGGTGCCTGGGGAGTGGTTTGGAAGGGACCAGTCTTGACCAGGCAGCAGTCTAGGGAATTATAGTTTGGGAGAAGTACACTAGAGCTATCTAACAGAGCATTCAAAGTAATTCACTAAATTACAGAACCCAATATTCCTTACAGCAAGGCCATGACAATTAAAGTGCTGAATCTGTTGGAACTTATAGTGCAGATACTCCTTTAATTTGGATCTGGACTGCTACTCCCAGGATGTCCAACAACCTCTGGAGGGCCATGTGCTTCCCAGTCCTACCTTAGACATAGCCAGCTTTCACTGTATTTTTAACTGAAGCTTCTATTCCACATTCCAAGACTTTATTGTGAAAATAGTTTTCCTGGCAGAGGCTTTATTATGCTGGATGCATTATATGAGCTGGGGAGGCGGTAGGCACATATACACATTAACTGAGGAGTACTGTAGGACAGTCTTAGTTAACAAGGTAAAAACAAAAGATAATGGAATACAGGAAAACATTTTCTGCTGTGGCAGTTTCAGAGCCTCTGGGACTATAAAAGGACATAGGTTCATTACAGATTCAGAGGGAACAGGCTGCTTGCTAAAAGCACTTGCACCAATTCCAGGAGTAACAGAATTTTATTAAATGTTTCCCATGCAAATATTAAC
Organism: Phrynosoma blainvillii; assembly: GCA_026167975.1. Classification (NCBI taxonomy): domain Eukaryota; kingdom Metazoa; phylum Chordata; class Lepidosauria; order Squamata; family Phrynosomatidae; genus Phrynosoma; species Phrynosoma blainvillii. Next base: position 70,232,935 of record JANUYF010000004.1, read on the forward strand.
CAGACCTGACCCTTTTTAGCTTCAGATCTGAGAAGCTCTGAGCCTGAAGGATAATGGCTGCAGGCTAGAGTATGTAGGCTGTATTCCCAAGCGGTAAGACTTGTCTGTCATAGTCACTTTTTACTGCTCTTCACAGGTTTGAGGATACTTCCAAAATATAACCAGCAATTTATATGGTGCATGTATTTCTCTTTTACATCTGGGCCAATTATAGCAATGTTCGTTAGACTTCCTAAAGCAATATGTTTGGCTCCCCTCCCACACACCTGTCACCCAACATTCGGTGCAATTTTAAGAAATGTGGATTAAATGACTCAGATATTTGTAGAAAACAAAGCTCAGTCTTTTGTTTGGGAAGTGTCCTCAGAGGCCGGATTTTAAATTTGCATCACACACTGATGTTTGTGCTCTGAGTTCTTTTGCATATACATCCAGTTGAGTAAGAATAACAGTGCTACTATTATATCAGTGCTGTGAACTAAGAAACACTGCTTGAATATTAAAATATTCATGATGAACCCACAGGATAAAGTTCATTCTTGTGGAGAAGAGGTGTTAAATACATTTGAAATGTGAATAATCAAAGGGAAGGAAAACTCATAGCCAAGTCTAAGAACTAGCTCTCACAATGTTTACCCTGCAACCAAAGAAAGAAATGTGTGTGCATGTGCCTCCAAGTTGTCTGTCAGCATGGTAATCCCAAGAATTTCTTTGGGTTTTCTTAGGCAAGGAATGCTCAGAGGTGGTTTTGCCAATTCCTTCCTCTTAAAAAAAAAAGAAAGAAAGAAAGAAAAAAAGCCTACAGCACCTGATGTTCATTGGTGATCTCCCATCTGCCCTGCTTAGCTTCCAAGATCAACTAGGAGCCTTTAGGGTATTTCAGCCCCTTTAGAAAAGAATAGTATGTTGGTAAGTATTTTGTGGTGTAGTGGTCTGAGTGTATGAGTACAACTCTGGAGACCAGGGTTCAATTTCCACCTTAGCCATAGAACCCACTGGATGACCTTGGACAAGTCATATGCTCTCAACCTCAGGGGAAGGCAATGGCAAACCTCCTCTGAACAAATCTTTTCAAGAAAACTGCATGATAAATTCACCTTAGGTTTTCCATAAGTTGGAAATGACTTGGAGGCACAGAACAACAACAACAAAGCCTTATAAACTCATCTCTTGGGCTCATCTTGAATGCAATAATATAATTTATTTTTGCTGGCTACTCATTCTATTGCCTCAGGAAATATATAACAAATTAAAGTCTATTAATCCAAGTTATACAGAGTAAGCTTTTTGTGACCAAACTTGAAAGCAGTGAGGTTCACATGTTGTTTGATAGTCTCCGTGCATGAAATGTAGTTCTTAATTGACACCAACTTTTTATTGCTGTCTTGAAGACTCTTGTGCTGATCTTCCAGAGATTTTATGTCTTATTGTCTTGAATCCTATAGGCTAATGCCAACTGGACTAAACCAACTGAATCAACTGATGAATGGTAAATCAACATTTAGTTAAATTCTACTGATCCAAGGTGTTTGCTGTAATTAGAACTAACAATAGGATACAAGCTATTAATACCTGGCTTGCCAAAGAGCATCTTCAGACTTCAAAGACAGATAAATTGTCCATACTATCATTCTAGATAGCCTGTCAATTGGGCATGGGAGTCATCATTTGGTGGTTTTGCTTCTATTTGGATAGCTATTCTAAGAAGGTAGCACTGGAAATTATGGTTCAAACCCTTGGAAGTTATAATTTGTGGTTTCTATGATATTTAACATTTAGATAAAGCTACTGGGATAAATAATCCAGAGTTTTGATCTCAGGCACCAGAATGTAGCTGATGTCCAGCTTTATCTAGCTGTCACCATCCTGAAGCAGTGTTTGGGAAGAGTACTGGATTAGATGACCATTAAAAAGAGTATCGGTCAAGGTGAAGGTATGATGGGTCATTGGTTTGTCTGTCCAGGTGAATGGAATCCAACCTGTTTTAGAAGGTGTTACACTCTCCCCAAAGGATGAAAGTCACATGATTTTGGGGAGGGACATGTTGCATCTTTGGAGAGGGCGTTTCAGAGCAGCACTCCTAATATGACAGGAATATATAGAAGTAGGTGCTTCTTCATGTAGAACATATAGGAGTAAGTGCTCAAAGTATTCTCCAATCAAAAGTGCTACCAGCTGCCATGGAAGGCTCCTGATTCAGTACAGTTTCTGTGTTCTGTTGGCAGATCGAGATGGATGCAAGGTGGCATGGGGTTTCCCTTTTGAAGACACTTTCATACATTTCTTTTTTCAGTGCACTCATCTAACTTATTAGTTCTTCCTTCTTGTCCCTAGTGCCCTTTTAAAGGTCTTTTTGATTGAAACTGTGAGGTGGTTCCAGACCTCCATTCATTCACAGTTGTCGCTCAGCCTCATTTTTTGCTCAGCCAAGGGAATTTGTTGTTGTTGTTAGCTGCCCTGAAGTTGGTTCCAATTCATGGTGATTTTGTGGATGAGACATCTCCAAGAATCCCTATCTTCCACTGCCTTGCCCAGAACCTGCAAGCCCTTCCCCATAACCCCACTGATTGAGTATATTCTCCTATCTGCTTGTATGAAACAGGTATTTGCAATGAATAGATTATTGGCCTCACAGAATTCTATCAGATGCTCCCCTGCTTTATTTCTTGTTCCTAATCCAAATTTTCCTACTGTTTTTTATTCTTTTTTGTTGCCAACTTTAGCATTCAAGTCTCTAATGATTAGTTTGAAATCTTGTGATGGTATGTTGTCAATTTCTTCCTGGACTGCATCATAGAATCTTTCAATTTTTCTTTGAAATATATTGAACAGAAAAAAAGAGAAACAGCCTGCTTGGGAAGAGTGAGGGGAAGCGGGGAGAGGAGCATAATCATGCCTACTCACACAATCCAATTGCTTGCATATTGGAACTACAGTGGGAAGAACTTATCACATGTGAATCAGCAAGGGAAAAGCAATATGATATGGAGGCATTGATAGGTTTTGCCCATCAATGAAAAAGAGTACTCCAGCAACAGATGGAAGATGAAGCAGCTACAGGATAGATATGGTGCCATGTGATAACGTATGGCCACAGATGTTACTATCTTGCTGTAATTCTACTTTAACAGCCTCATGTGTTAAAGCCCATATTCTTTTCATTATGTTACTAATACTACTTCATTACTTTTTTAAAAAATACCCTTTAAAAAAAGAGAACTCCATTTAAAAATCTATGAAAGACCTAAATGCTAGGAGGGAAATCCAACTAAAATGCCCAAAAAAAACATTTTAACTTCACCACAGATCCCTTCCTTGATTCAGGCCAGGTTTGTTACAATGCCCTGAATGATAAATGATAAAAAAAAAAATAAGGAGGAAATGTTACTTATTAAATGAAAAAAGCATTACCAGTTGCTATTTTGGAGAACAGAATTTCATTATATCCTTGTCACTCCAAACAGTAATGTGTTATAGGAAAGACTGTTACTTGTGGTGGCTGGAATTTATGATCACAGTTATGAATGCATAAGCTAGAATTATACATTCAGAACATTTTTATATTCACAATTCACAATGTATTCAATATTGCAAGTAATACATAGGGATCATAAAAGTCTCCCAATACTGACTTACTGGACAGCAGCTACTGTGAATGATCGGGGTCTCTTTTTCTGTCAACTGGGACACAGAAGACTGATGTTTCCACCCTCCTCCCATGAGCAATTGCCAGTGTGAAGAGGAACTGCAAAAGGGATCCTGCTTCTGACCATCACATCAGAGATCACTCATGGGATGGGATTGAGAACATTAGTCTGCTCCATCCCATTCCGCAGGAGAACACTCCCCCCAGTGGCTGCTGCCATTAAGGATGGAGAGGTCCCAGGATATGCTATTTAGCTATGCAACTAAGGCTGAATCTGCACTGCAAAAACAATGCAGTTTGACACCACTTTAACTGCCATGGCTCAGTGCTATGGAATCCTGGGATTTGTAATTTGGTGAGCTGTTTAGCCTCCTCTGTCAGAGAGCTCTGGTGCCACAACAAACTACAAGTTCCAGGATTCCATCGCACTGAGGCATGACAGTTAAAGCAGTGTCAAACTGCATCATTTCTGCAATGCAGATGCAGTATCAGGTAGTTTGGTAACTATGTAGACATGTAGATCTCTGGCCAATATTATTTCCAAGCTTTGCTTTGTTATGTTTAGAGGCCAGAAATTCTTGGAAGTGACTTAAAAGATGCAGGTTTTAATGCTCTATAGTTCCATCTGTCCAAGAATACAGGCCAATTGTTCTAGCTTCCTGGACACATGAAGAAAACTTGGCCTGAATAAACCTGGCCTGAATCAAGAAATAATCTGTTACAAATATTACAACCCTTAGCCATCTACAAATATCTGGGGCAGAGTCACTTGCAGATCTGAGTAATTACAAAGCTAATTCTTCCTTGTGACGAACATCCTTTCTCCTCAGTTGCATCTGACATACAGAGATGTTCAGGAAATTAACAACTTTGATATGTTAACTCTAATGTAAAAGACCACAATTCTGCATTGGCTGAGGTCCAGCATGCAAATATTTTATGGACCTATAGAAATTGTTCTTTCAAGAAGAAAATCTAGAAGCATTTAAAAAAAGCAACACTTTTATTTAATTTTAATCACAAAAATACAAAGAATAAATAAGTCACACCAGAACATAAGGGAAATAATTCAGGAACAGTTTGGGTGTGTGCATGTGTGTGATTAAATGCAGAGACCAAGGTATTCTAACACAGAGTACCCATATGATGCTAAAATCTGCAAGATTTAGTCAAATAAAAGATTTTTTTCAGGTGCTACAATGCATAGTTAGATCTAGATATATTGTTGTTTTTGTTTTGGCTGATATTCTGAAAATTCAGATGCATACAATGCAAATTATTATATATATTTTGGTTGTGTCTGTATGAAAGAGCTGCATATAAGTTCCAATTAATGGCTCAGTAATTACTGCAGCTAAGTAATTACTTCTGTAACAATTGAACTGGTACTATTTTTGGATATTGTTACACAGCCTTCAGACCCAATCTATCAAGGCTAATGCAGGGAAAGAACAGCATTATTTGTAAGGAGAAAGACAAGGGACAATAGTTTCCATATGAAGAATGGAAAGAACATATCCATATGCATACTAAAGTCATCCCTAAAAGGTCATGTTTAATGAATGCTTCCACCCCCATATACCTTTTGTCCTGCCTGGAGAATATATATATATATATATATATATATATATATATGAATATAAAAATTCATCAGGCATGTGTCTGTTGTATGGCTTTCTTAAAGGCACTCTTTTAATCACTCTTAGGATATTAAATTTGTGCAGAATTCCAGATAAGATTAAAGAGAAAAATAGAAATGTTTTAAACATGGCAACATAATCCTAAACAGGTACCATGACAATCAAGACAGAACTCAGTTTCCTAGGCAGAGTAAAGAGGTTTGGAGGCGACACTGCTTTGACAGCTCCCAACTCAAAATCCCCATCTCTTTGACACTTATCACATGCATAATAGTAATATCTTTCACAGCAGACAGTCAGGTTCTGTGGCTGCAATCAAGCTGTCTGTGGCTAGACAGCTAATGAAACAGGGTGCCATTCTCCAGCGTTATTGGTGAGAAGAAAGGGACAGAAACAGAATTTACTAACTGTGAAAGAAGGGCTGCAGTAAATATCCTTTAATAGAAATGATAGTGTTAAATGGTCAATTAAAAGGTGAGTGTTTCCACATTGGAAAAGGTGCCTGTATTCCAGATAATCCCTAATGAGTCTGAGCAATCATATTAAGCTTATTAAACATTCTAACAAACTCCAGTATATTTACTAAGTAGGTGTTCGTGTCTCCTAGTGAAATTTTTGAAATGGCCATCATTGTTTAACTGGGGGACACATCTGTCTGTCAAAAACACAATATTATTAGCATGATTCATTATCATCATCACCATCATTATTAGAAGGAAGAGGAGGAGCGGAGGTGGTAGTCAGATCAGACTCTTGAAAAATATTTATATCTTTAAAGCAACTGTAGCAGATAATAGAGTCCAATTCTCTGTCCTGGGACTCTCCAGAGACTATATGAACTGCCAAAAAATGCCCCAGACCATGCATTTCTGTTTTTTTTTAAATGCATATTTTAAACAATGTGTGGGGCCCTACAACATATTTAAAATCTGGCTTCCAGAAGACCTTCTGAAAAGGCAATTAACCCTGTTTCAGGAGGACCAGGAAAGAGGTATGTCTGGGGCTTCAGGAGGCACTGGTCACTATAATGTTAGTGACATACACAAGCCTAAGTCTTCCTTATACCTGCCTATGCTTTTTCTTTTGGTCATTGCAGAAATTAGTATTCTCATCCACCCTCCATAATGACAAAAGCCCCCAGGCTCAGGGTTTGCTGCAACAGTACTCCTCAGTAGTCACCCCTCTGCTATCTATGGAATGGCTGTTCGGGGGTTGCCACAGTAAAATTGTGAGTCCTAGGGATAGTGAATGGGGAATGCTTCCTGTGGAAATCTTCAACTATGCTGGTTAATGTAGAATTTCAGTTACTGACCACCACAAAAAAACTCTGTGGGCTGCACTCAGCCACAGAGCTGAACTCTTCCAAAAGCTGTTTTAAAAAAATTGAAAACTTTCAAATTTTACCAGCTACTGAGATTATCTAGTTCATATGTGAGCAGCTAGTGGCCCATGGGATGCATATAACCTCAGATACCCTTAGTGCATCTCCCAGGACTTCATGATAATCAGGCATCAACCAAGTGGTGGGGAACAGATTGCTGTTTTCACATGGCTGTTTGCAGCAACAAAACAAACAACTTGATAAGAATCACTTGTGGGAGAGGGTGAGATGTTTTATCTATGTGCTCATCCAACTTCATTACTAAAGGTTGTCCCTTTCCACTAACAGCAGTAGTGGAACAACATTCTTAAGCAGGATTGTTGTGGGAGGAGACAAGATTAAAGACCAGGATTACCTTATCAAGACCTTATCAAGACTCTATTGTAATTCACCTGAACAATCAAGGTTCTACATTGCACATAAACTGTATGAAAACAAAAAAGGCTCTTCTTTTTCACAGGTTCATAGAATTGGAAGAGATCACAAAGTCCATCCAATCCAACCTTCTACCATTCAGGAATACACAATCAAAGCAAAGTTTAACCTAAGCATGAGGAGAATGAAAAGACAAGAATAGAGGAAGAGTTATTGCTCTTGCTTTCTCTTCTTCCGTGCCCCTAAAAGTTTAGAATTCCTGAATCTGGCTAGTGGCCTGTGGTTTCTGAGAATTGTCTGTCTTCAAGACTGGCCCAAAACATGTTGATATCAGAAGCAAAGTATAAAATGACCTTCTCCCACTTCCACTTTTCTATTTGAGCAAGGGGGCACTATCTTCCCAGTCTCACAAGGACAATAGCAGGCGTGGCACCCACGTCTGTCCTCCAACATGTTACTGCCATTCCCTGCCCACTTGTCATCATCTGCTGTCTAAGGAGGCCATTTCACTATGTCTAAAGATAGGGCTGGCCTTGCCTGTCTAAACAAGTTTCTAATTTATAAGACAGGGATAAGTATTGCCTTATAAGACAGGGATAATTATTGCCTAGCATCAAATTGTTAAACATTATGCAACTATCATTGCATAATAAGGTTGTTATCTGCAGTCATGTTGACCTTAGCTTATGGCAACTCTATGAATGAGCGATGTTCAAGATCCCATCATCAACTGGTCTGCTTACTTCTTGCAAACTCAAGGCTGTAAATCAATCCACCTGTAAGTGGTCTTCTTCATTTCCTACTGCCTTCCACCTCTCCCAGCAGTCAAGTCATGTTTCATGATACATTCAAAGTATGATACCTTTATTGGGCCAACCAAAATGCACAACTACATGTTGCAAGTTTTCAAAGTCACACTGGCTTCTTCATCAGGCAAACAGGAGAAAAAAATTGAAGATGTTAGTCTTGGGCTTCAATTTTTTTCTCCTGTTTGCCTGATGAAGAAGCCAATGTGACTTCAAAAGTTTGCAACATGCAGTTGTGCATTTTGGTTGGCCCAATAAAGGTGTCATTGTTTGGATGTTTTTTTATTTGCTGTATGGCCAACACGACTACCCCTAGATGTTCAAAGTATGACAGCCTCAGTTTAGTCGTCTTCAGTTCTAGTGAGAGTTCAGGCTTGATTTGTTATAAGATCCATTCATATATTTTTTATAGCAAACCATAGAAATCTTCGCCAGCACCACAATTCAAATGAGATCTTTTCCTATCAGCTTTCTTCACTATCCAAATTTCATAATCACACATAGGAATCAGAAATACTATGGTCTGGATGGTTCTGACTTTGTTGTTTAATGACATGTCTTTACATCTTACATAGTGCCTTCATGGTTGATTTTCCATGTCATCATCTTTTGATAGTTTGGCTAAATGCATTTGAGTTAATGACTGAGCCAAGGTATTGAAATCCTTAACTTTACAATGTCTTTGTTACCTTCTTTAAAGTTATGTAAATAGTCTCTGTTCATTATTATTGTCTTCATAATATTCAGCAGTAAGGTTGCTCTTGCACTTTCAATGATGTGAAAGTGAAATGATGAGACAATCCATAATGATAATAAGGATCTGTCAAGACCATGTGGCACCTTTATCTAGAAAATTACATGGATGTGGCCACTGAAAGGAACTGGAGCAATGGTAACAGGGTTACTACAGTTCAAGTGGCAGATGCATGAGTCAACATTTGGAAAGCTGTGCATCATGGGAGGTCTGATGCAACATGTACAGTGGGTGAGACCAGCCCGGTATGCATCATGGGAGACCTGATGCAACAAGACTGATGCATCAGGCACTGGGGATGAAACCAGTCAATTTTCATTAGTGCATGGCTGTCACATGTTACCAAGAAGACCACCTATATATGGGAGAGGGTCAGAATCTCCTTTGCTGGTTAGTTGTGGTTGGTGGTTGGCAAAGCACTTTGTTGGTCTGTATAGCTGTGAGTGTTCAAGATGGACATCTGGTATTGTATGTATCTTTGTAAATATTTACAACAAAGATTAAAGCCCCCATTGAGTGAAGTCTCGCTGTCCAGCAATTCATTTCTCCAAGCTGAAAGCAACAGCCTGCATGTGGGAGGATTTTTCCTGTGCCGTCTGGAGCAAGACTCTTCACAGAAGACTATCTTCTGGGCGTTCCTGCCTATGTGCATCTACTCTGCATGTGTGTATGCTAGATCCTGCCTGTCTGCATACCCCAACAGGATCTGAATTTAAATCCAATTGTTAGTTCCAACTAGACTAGAACAAATAAAATAATGATATTTATGTAAGTTTCCTGCAGAATTGATTTAGTCGGTCAACTCTATTTGGGGTCAGCAATGAGAATTAGACATAAGTGGGTACTGTTTCTCATAAGACAGTATGTATTTTCTTGCTAAGAAGACTATCAGAAGAGCCATTCTGGAACATATCAAAGACTGTCTAGTCCATCACTGTGTTCCCAAGTGGCTAAATGATAGGATATCATCAGCTGGGACATGAGATACCAGTGGAAGACCATCAACTAGGACATGAGCATAATAGCACCCTTCCCCTTATGTTCCTCAACAGCTGGTACTTCAAGGCATACTTTTTCTGATATGGGAGGTGGACCACCATGACCAAAAGCCACTGACAGTTTTTGACTAAGCATTATATGAATGTGGTTGAGACAGCAAACTTTACAAACAGGCAACAGATACTGGAAGTGTTGCATTAAAACATGTTTAATGTACGATAAATTGCAGTTCAGCCTATCCCACCCCAAGCTACCAAAATAATATTGTTGCAGCACTCAGTCAAAGCAATTTAAACTCAGCAAGCATGAAGTGGCAATACGATCAAGGCATGCAGTTCTGGCAGAACTGTGTGAGAATGCTTTCAAGCATAGAAGAGACATGACTTACTTGCTTCTGAATCTCTAATATGCACCTTGCAATAGAGGAAATAGTCACTTACTAGATGAAGACAGAACCTGTGGCATAGAAATTTAAGCTTGTTAACGTGTTCATCATTAAGGGCACAGTAACACTACACATTTAAACCAATTTTACTACTATAACTTCTTCAAAGAAAATTGGAAATTGTTCTGGGATGAGACCACAATTTCCTAGGATTCCCTGATGAAAATCCTTTATTAAGTGGACTTTTGAATGATCATAACTGCAGCAAAAGCTCAAAAATTGTTTCAGACACAAATTGTGCTCATGACCGGCATATTTAGAAGCTAAAGCAGAGGCATCAAGAAGATGTCATATATGGAAACAAACCATATATGCTTCAACCTGCATTTCTAGCAAGGTTTCAGCAAGCTAGAGCTGGTGGGTCTGACTTTTAACCAGCAAGTAATTTATATTCCTGAAAGTATAATTAGAATGTGATTTATAATTAAAATGGCAGGAAGCTTTCAAAGACAATTCATCAGTTCAAAGTAACTGTATTGGCTGTTCTCTTGCCCTGAAAGCAGTGATAGTCTTTTGTAGCCATGTTATCATATGAAATTTGATCCACATGAGCTGTACTGCTGAACAGCAATGGAAAGAATATTCACCATTAGTCATTATTTGACCAAAGAGAGAACAAAAAAGGAAGGAAGGAAGGAAGGAAGGAAGGAAGGAAGGAAGGAAGGAAGGAAGGATAGTTTTCACCATTCAGGAAGAATAACATTGTGTTGAAAATTTTGCATTTTTTGTCTAGTAGTCACACAGCACAAAGTGTTCTGGGAAAGTATTTTATGTAGAAATCCACATATCCACACATGTTCTTTTTATGAAAATTGTGAGCTTTTGTGTAGAAAACACATTAATTTTGCACAAAAACCAATTTCAAAATAGCCATATCACCTTTTTTGTAAGATTGCTGGTTTTGCACGTGCGTACATGCACACACACACACACACACACACACACCTTGCACAAGAACCCCCACATGGCTATACGGAAAAGATGCAAAATCAGCAATCTTGTACCCAAAGAAAATTAATCACATTTGGGTTTTATTCAATCTTGTATGTGCACACACACACACACATACCCACACACAGAGCTAGATCCAAAGCATGGTTTTGAACACACAGAAAAATCTCATGATTTTCACAAAGGAATTTTCACAAATTGTAGTTTAGTGCAGAATTAATTCTTACAACATGTCAGGATCTGTAAATACCAGGTGAAAACTGTGCAGAAATTATTATTATTACCCCCACTCCCAAAGATATTGTCACATCTGGCATGAGAGTCATCTAAGTATTTTGTGGATGTCCCAGCTGGATAAAAGAGAATGAGAAATGGAGAATCACAGCTACAAGGTGCTTTTTTCAGCATCTGAAGTGAACCAACACATGTACTGTACACTTGCTTCAGATGATGGGATAAACCTATGTAGCTTAGTATAGTTATAGTGCCATAATTCCATTAGAACTGTCATGGATACATCCTATGGAATCCTGGGTTTGTAGTTTGGTGAGACACTAGAGCTCTCTGGCTGAGAATTGTAAGTGATCTTCCCTAATCTGAAAACTACAGGATTCCATAGGATGGAAACATGGCAGTTCAAGTGGAATCATAGCACTATAATTGTGTAGTGTGAAAGGGCTCTAACTTATTTCCTATTTTTTAAGGCTTCTCCTGGACTAAAATGACTTAGCCTCCTCCTCCTCCTTGTGGTGAAACTATCCACATGCCCACCAAAAGGCACATGGAACAAAAATCTCCCACACACATTTTGATGGGTTGCTGGAGGACCTCAGGATGCTTAAAAACAGGTTTAAGAACCATAGTTAGTCAAGAGATTGCACTTCCCCCACTGTATGGTAGAATCCGCCACCATGGTGTCCCCTCTGCTGTATGCATTAAGAATATCCAGATCTTATAGCTTTGCTTTTCCTCAAATTTGAATTCAGAAAATCTGGGTAAATTCTGAACTGAAAACAATTTTTCCACCCACCCCAAGCATATATTCATTCTACCATATGCTTTGAAGGTTCTGTGAGATCTCTTGCACATTATTATTATAATATCAACATGTTAAAACAGAAAGGTGTTTGACCTCTTTGGTTTGGTTTCCAATAATTTATCTTTAAGGCCTGTCTGTGCGCTTCCCAGAAGTGTCTGTAGGATGTTGGTCTTGAAAGACCATTGGTCTGATCCAGAGTTCTTATCAAAATGTTGATCTTTCTGAAAAATCAAGGACTATATTTTTTTAAGTTTGTAAATAATTTATTTGATGTATGAATTTTAGTGTGTGAACATAATGGATTATTGTACATTCAGGATTCCAAATGTGTTAACTTTATCAGCTTCCAAAGAGAGATAGTGTGTTTTCTTCATGGGGTATTGATCATAATCTTTTCATCCATATGGTTAAGGGGGTTGCAGACTGCCAGAAATAGTGCAAATTGAGTCCACTTTTAGGGCTAGGGGTAGTGCTAGGGAATCATGGGAATTGTTTTTTTCTGAGACATTGAGCCTTCTCTGTCAGAGAGCTCTGGTGCCACAATAAAATACAGTTCCCATGATTCCCTAACCCTAACCCTAACCCTAAAAGTGGACTCAATTTGCACTATTTCTGGCAGTCTGCAACCCCAGTTAGTATACTTTCCTAAGATAAAAGAATGATTCTGGCCAACTGCCTCACCCAGCATCGACAGTTTTGTTAGCATATCCAATACTGACTGCAAGAAATGGAGAAATTCTCATTAACTGCTCTTGGTCACACCACCTCTTGTTACACTTCTTTTGTAATGATTTCCATTGCATTAACTTTATAAGTACTGGGGTACTGGCACTTTAAGCAAAGCATTCAATATATTCTTGTTTATAATATATATGCACAAATAAACTGCTATACTGACAAATAAAATTTGAAGTGAAGGTATCTTGACTGATACACTGTCTCTATCAGCCTTAATTGTTCCCATCTCCTTTCCTGAGTTACTCATCTGCAGTGATATAGATTTGAATAGATTGACTTGGACTCAAGTCAGACTCATGTTGCTTCAATTACTGCTTCAATGACTTTACCCATGACTTGTCTAGACTATGTGTATCTGTGTCATGTGTATAGAACCCCCCCCCCAGTAGAATTAGGTGGGGTTATCAGAGTCAAGGTTATAGATACAGCCTCACACACCCTTTCTACATGCACATTATCCTTATTTAAGTCATGCTTTAAGGAGCTTCTATACAGTACCTATCAGCCCCAACTATTCTATAGATCAAATAAACACCAACTATACATACTCATATATGTCTAGAAATTTTAGTCAAAAATTGACCCCCAAAACCTGGGTTGACCTATCCACGGGTCAAAGTACTGTATTTTAACTTTTATTTAAAAAGGAACCATCAGCTGGTGAAAGGTAAGAATGTAATCTGTCCTGGAAGCACTGACCTCCATCAGCTCTCTCATCCATCCAGCCTTTAGTGGAAGCACAATGCCTGCTTGAATAAAACCCCTAGGTTTTACCCTAGACATCCATGAGTCATATGAAAATCCATAATTTTGGCATCAAAATCTACCCTTGACTTACAGTTGAGTATATACAGTAATTTTGGGCCAGTTGGAGTTCCTAGCAGAGAAATATGAGTTGTCTTTCCAAAGGTTTTGCAGATTTTATTTGAACAAGGAGTCTTTTAGGGGATGAAACCAGAGATTCTGGTATCTGAGGCCAGTCCTGGATGTGCTTCAGCATTCTCTTCAAAAATAAGGAGGGATATTTTTGATTTGTCAGGGCCAGTTCCAATTAATCCTCTGTCATCTCATTTTTTCAGCTTTACAATGTCCCATTTTCTCTCTCTTCCTCCCACTTCCCCTTTTGTCCTCCACTTACTTCAGTTGCTGCAAACTGGGTTCAAAGGACAGAAATAGTTTGCTCTGTGTTATCTCAGTAGGAGGGGGAGGAGTGGCATAGATGGAATCTTGCCTTTCCCTGTAGGCTCAGAGAAAAGTGAACTGCTGCAGCCTCTCCTAGCTTATGCATTTTTCCTCGTTAATAACTTTGGCCTTCTTGAGCACACTCTGATATTGCTTGACCACAGGTTGTCTCACCTTTCATCTGTGTAATGTAGGAGGGTATGTATCTCACTTTAGAACAGGGGTAGGCAACCTTTTTGAGCCGGGGGCTGGGTTGCTGTCCCTCAGACAATTGGGGGGCCAAAGCACCATAAATAAATAAATAAATAAATAAATAAATAAATATTAAAATAAAAAAAATAAAAAAATAAGCATGCACACTCTCTCAGCCCCAGAAAAGCCAGGGCAAAAGCCCTGTGGAGATTTTGCCAAGAAAACCCCAAGAACAAGTAATAACAACAATAATCAAAATCATCATGACGGGGGGGGGGGGCGGCGTCGACAGGACTGGCCTAGGGCTGGTCCAAAGGCCTCAGGGGGCCGCATCCAGCCCCCGGGCCTTAGGTTGCCAACCCTGCTTTAGAACAATCAACAGGCAGCATGAAGTCTCTGGATTGGCCAGATGTCATTTTAGTCCTCCATCTTTGTCTGCTGAACAGACAAATCTTCTGCTTACTGCTTGGAAGGCTTCAGCTCTACTCTGCTAGGACTGTATTTGGATATGGAACACATTCCCTGGCCTGGCACCAAAATATCACTACTTCTTTTTAATTACTAAGAGGGGGGTTAATATGCATTTCTCTATCTTCCTCCCATATTCCACTTTGTTATTTGTTTTCTGTGTTTAATCTGTGTGGGTCATGTAAGTATATACTGTGTTGTATTATTATTGTTATGTTTTATATGATTTTAGATTAATGATGCTTTTAATAGGGTTGTTTATTTGATTTTTTTGCTGTTTAAATTATAATTATTGTTTTTAAACTGTATTTTGTTTTAAGCTGTGCTGTGATCTCTTGTTGGGAGAAAGGTAATAAATGAATAAATATGGATTGGATTGGATTGGATTATTCTGGGGTGTAGCTATAAAGGACACAAAAAGATGACGTTACCCCCCCATAAAAAAAATCTGGCCCCCAATATATTTTTTTTTTAGTCTCAAATATCAGTTGAACATTTGGAAACACATTTTAGCTATCCAAAGAAGAGGCAAAGACACTAAGTGGATGCTAACAGAGAAAATATAAGAGTTCTATGTTTCAACAATTTCCAATGTCTTACTCTCTGCAATGCTAAAAATTTGACAGGATGATAGAGAACAGCAGCATAATTTTCTGCCTCATTGATTAGCCCACATTCACAAACATAAATGAGTAGAGAAAAAGCTGTTTTTCATTAACTTTCCTTAAAAATGAATTATCAGAAATATCTGAAGTATAAAACATAAGCAATACATCATTATCTTGTTAAGTCTTGAGAGAAAACCAAGAAACCATTCTCCCTTGCTGTTACTTTTAATTCATTATCACTGTAAGAGTTTGGCTTCACTTCTTAGCAATCACAAAGGATCTAAAATGACCTATTACATAACTTGAAAAGACATGAGTGCCCAGCCTGGTAGAGATACCTTATCAACTTCCATCTATACCCTATCCAGATTATTTCCAATTTTCATAATGCATAAGAGGAAAGCACATTTAAACCAAACTTGATATGACATCTTTTTTGACATCATCCGAATAACAATTGTTTTAGCAACCAAAGCTCACCCATTCTCAAATACAGACAAATTTTGAAGCACTTGAGCCAGAAACAGTGCAAACTGAGGGCCTCGGCAGATGACTAAAAGAGTCGTCTGCGAGACCCAGAAGAGGAGGAGCCACTGCACGAGCAGCGCTCCTTCCTCTTCCTCAGGTCGCCCTGGGAGCTGCCGGCCCTCCGCACGGCCGGCGCTTCCGGGGCAACCTCCCGCCGCAGCGTCCGGACACGCTGCGGCGGAAAAGGCAGGGAAAGTGTGCCCTACACGTTTAGGGTGCACTTTCCCTGTCTTGTGGAAGGAGCGCTGATTTTGCGCTCCTTCCAGGGACGCCGCAAGAGCGCCGCGGTCTGGCTGCCGTGGTCCCGCGGTGCTCCGGACCAGGGCGTCCCTGACGCCCTGGTCTGCATCCCCCCTCAGTCCACTTTTAGGGTTAGGGTTAGTGCTAGGGAATCATGGGAATTGTTTTTTTCCCCCTGAGACATTGAGCCTTCTCTGTCAGAGAGCTCTGGTGCCACAATAAAATACAGTTCCCATGATTCCCTAACCCTAACCCTAACCTTTAAAGTGGACTCAATTTGCACTATTTCTGGCAGTCTGCAACCCCCCTAAGGGGGAAAACATCTGAACTAAAATACTGTCAAACTGATACTTTTCTTTATTTGTTGCATGATTCTTGGTGAAAGCATGAATCAGGAAGGATCAGAGATGGGAATCCAGGCATTATCAATCATTACATTAAATCACATGGGGGGGGGGAGAATTACGCATGAAATGAAATACCTTCTCTTCAAATAAAAATGTAATTTGATGTAATGATAGGCAGTGGTTGTGACCTGGAACCTCAAGGGCCAGGGCAGCAAAGAACAGGAGGGATGGAGAAGCAGGAAGGGGAAGTCTATAGCACAGTGCTTTATTGTAAAACAAGTGAACAGGAAGGGGCCTTCCAGGGTCTGTGTGTAAAAGAGAAGGAGTGCATGGAGAGGTGAGAGGAGAGCCAGGCTTAATCAGAGGCCATAGTTCTTGCTACAATAATCTGCAGCCAATACACCTTATTTTCAACACACACCTTAGCAGCTATTTCATGCAAGTGACATAGAGAAATGTCATCCTCCAGGAAGCATCAGGAGAAGGAAGGATAGATGGAAACAATCATAGAGGTAGTCCATGATATATCTCACTGCAAAATGGTGAGGTGAGCCCCATCCAACCTTGGACCACAAGACACTGCTATGATTTGTTGACGAGATTTCTATGCCAAACCCATCCACAGAACTTGGGTAGAAAACCTTACATATAAAGCAACAGAACATAAATTTTCACCAGAAGTGATGGGCAACTTGTAGCACTCTTGGACTTTAACTCCAATCAGCCAATAGGCAAAGATAAGGACTGGAGTGAGTTGCAGTCCAACAACACCAGAGAATCCCAATTTGTCCTTCACTGAAGTATATGAAAGTATGCAGAGTGGGTATAAGGTTATTGAAATCTCATTTTACTCATGGTGGATCTTGCAGGAGAAGCCATTTTATACCAGATTCTGCTACATTTTCAATATGAGTACAAATTTCAGGAGTTTTAATATAGAAACTGCAATTACTCTCCTTTCTCATGTGCTGTTTGCTATCTGTCCACAACTACATCTTATTTTAAAAGAAATTATACTACTTCTTGAGATGCCAATATGCAGCATCATCTTTATCTGTAACCAATCAGATTTGTTTGAGCATGGCAAACAATCAAATCAGAATGAGAAAAACAACTGCCTTTATTCTGAGTAGGGCTTTATTTTCCTCTATTTTTACCTGGGGGTAGGGGTGGGTAAACCTTGTTAAATGGAAAAATATATTTTGTTAGAGGTAATCTTTTTGAAATTTCCATTTGCCTCTCTTTATATCCAGCCCCCTTTCTTTTCAGCCTCCCCCAGTTAACCTCCCTCCCCAGGTTTAAGACCTCTGAAAGGATAAAAAATGGTATGTGATTGACTCTTGTTAAACATTTCAATGGCTACATGTGATGCATTCATGAAAAGAAAATGTTTTTTGTTGTCCTGATCATGGGACATTAATACCAGTTAGTTGTGTTGGAATCCTTCAGATGGATAAAAGTCAGCCTGATTTGATAGCGAGTGTGTTCCAAATATAGATGTGGCCATAAGAACAGAAAACTTAAGGGCAGCTGTGGGAATAATGGTTGCAGTGGATTATCAGATGAAATTCTTAACACTGCTAGCAGCAGGTAAAATTAATGAGGACAGCAGAAACAACTTGACCCATTTTCTGAATGCAGACAGAGGATAAGCTCAAAAGCTAGAGAGAATACCAACAACACACAGGTGCTTTTGGGCAAATGGAGATTTCAGCATTAGGAACCCTACAGCTACTGTTTAAAATGTTTGCAGAGCTCAGAAAAACTCCCTTTTTAAAATCACAACTCTTGGAACTCTTGAAGGATTCTGGGAAGTCCAAGAAAGTCCAAGTCAAAGAAAGGAACTTCCCAAGGTCTGGCTGAAAATACATGATGTGCTATCTTAGGCTATAATCTGGACATATAATGCAAGATAATACCTAACATTAGACATGCCCCTTCTCATGATTACCTGCTGGATTAAATCACCAAAAAAAGAAAAAGCACAAATATGTTGGTGAAGATGCAGAACCATTCTAAGATGGAGTAGACTGCATCTGGCCCAGTGAGAACCGCAAGTATGTGTGAGAGGCCAAATGTAGCTTAAAATTAAGGGCAGTGATCCCTCCCATCGAATGTTGATGTTGAGGTCTATGGCAGCAGTCAAAAAGACCATTACACTTTGTAATGGTTTACAGTCTGATCCACCCCATATGCTCCCTACGAAACTGAGAACTGCCACTGTTTCTCTAGGCCAGGGGTAGGCAACCTTTCCCCTTTAAGGGCCAAGGGACTTCAGTTCCCAGAATCCCAGGAGCTATTGGCCAACATGGGACTATTGGCCAACATGGCTGAGGCTTCTGGGAGCTGAAGTCCTTCGGCCCTTAAAGGGGAAAGGTTGCCTACCCCTGCTCTAGGCATTCTTTTTTTATTGCTTTCTGAAGCAAAAGAACATGTATTTTTATGGAAGGGGTAAGAGTAAGCTGTTGGTGTAACACAGTCATTCCTTAGTAATTCATTTTCCTATAGTCACTAAAAACCAACTTTTGTGAAACAGAACAATATCCTGCAGCTGGATTGTGGCTTCATATATAATTAGCCAACAGCCCTGAGTAGGATCTTACTGTGTGAGCAAGTGATTAGGGACCTATGGAAGTAGCACAACAAATGTTAAAACCTAAGAAACATCTGCAGATATGGCAAATTGAGTGGAAGATCTGCCTTGACAGGTTGTGCTGGTGAACAGTTGGGAATCCAGGGATGTATTTGTGCAGTCTGGAGTAGGCTTATGAAAACACAGAGACTTGGCAGGAGCAGGAACCAGTGTCAAATGGTTTTGGAATGCTTGAAAGCACCAGGTAATTAACCTCTTCAAAACTGGCAAATGTCAATGGAACATTAATTATTTTTTTACTATTTCCTTTTCCAGTTTACAGTGTAAAAACTCTGAACTCTGGTGAGTGATCAGCTATGATGGGCTAGATAACATGAGACTGGCAATCATGGCATCAAGAACAGGGGGAGCAAAAGACAGACACTTAATTTCTGACTAGCTCTGCATTCACCCAAATTCCATACTGATAAAAAGGATTTAGGAGCTGCCTGGCAGTTTTGTAAGTGTGGCTTTTACAAGCTAGTACAAAGCACCAATTCATTTTGTTTGGCATATGCTCCAGTTTCAACAATAAACTCTAATGAATGTAATTCTTTAATAATGCTGTCCACAGGAAATAAACATTTGCACGGTTATGAGGAGGTGTGTACTTATTATGCTGTATTTTAATGACTGCTTTGAAATTTTGACCACACTTTTGAGTTACATTGGGGGTGGGAGTGCTAATTAACTTATTACTATAGCAAACATCAATTGTAATAATGGCAGCTACCCAGGTAAGAAGAAAACTTTTTTTAAAACATAAATTTTGTTTAATTGTCCAGGTCTATGACTCACATATGTATGCGTGTGCACACATGTGTAGAGAACTAAGGCATTTCTTACACATATCTTTCCTTTTCTATTTTCTTTAGAAAATACCGGTACATCCTTTAATTTTGGTTGACTCAAGTAATTACTTGAGAAATCTAGGCTCAGGTTAAGTGTTTGTGGACATGCTCTCCATGAAAATTCTCTCCAAGAAAACCAAACTGAACATATTTTGATAGCATTCTAATGGTTTAAACAGCCAACCTTCCATCTGTAGGAATGCGTCCCCCACCCTGTCCCACTCCTTGTCAATGAACAAGATGTTTTTGTTGTTAACTTCCCTCGAGTCAATCTCTATTCATGGTGACACTATGGATGAGACATCTCCAAGACCCCTATCCTCCACTGCTCTGCTTAATTCCTGCAAACCCATACACATGACCTCCTTAATAGAGTCCATCTATCTGTCATGCCCTGCCTGGATGAGGACTCGAAGGATGGGTCAGAATGTCCTCTGGACCATGAGCCTATTGTGGAGGAGACCCAGCCTGGCCCTAGTAGCCCTACTTTGCCAACTCCCGCGGAGTCTCCAGCAGAGTCTGTGGTGTCTCAGGAGGTTGTGTCACAGCCAAGCCTTCCATCAACAGATGGCTTGGCTTCTGTTGATAGGCACAGGGGACTGTGCCTATCTTTAGTCAGCGTCAAGCCTAAAGGGCAGGCCTTGGGCGCTTGAGGAGGCTTTATGGGAAAAAAGCCGAGGTAATCAAGGGGATCAGCCCCAGCTGAGCTTTGGCAGACTGGGGATTTAAGCAAGTGTGGTTATCTGAGCTTCCTGGTGAACGCCTCTGTCTTGGTCTCTCCTCATTCTTTGTCTTGAACCTTGACTCTTGACTATCCTGGACTGTGTTTGTCAGGTCTTGAATCCTTTTTGATAATCCAGTTCTAGGGATATGAAGAATGGCTGAGTAACTGGAAAATACAGGGGAATGATGCATTGACTGTTGCCATATTCTACAGACTTGATAAGGTATTAGACAACTTTGTAGTATCTTCTCTATTTTTCCTCAAACTATTGTCTTAAAATCATCAAAGTTAAACTATACATTACATTTTTCCCTGTGCTTTAATAACTGAATACCAAAAGGGTTTCTGCATTGTGGAACTCAATTACATTTTCTTACAAGTTTGATTTATTTTATGGGAGCAAATCAGATTGTGCATCATCCTGTTTAGAAAATAGTGGCTACAATCTGATTTTTTCTGACTTCATACCACCTCCTGGTTTGTTTTTAAAAAAGCATTTTGATCACTAACAGTATATGGCTTTGAAACTGTGTAAGCTTTTATAGTAATCACATTTTGTCTAATAAATTCTCATGATAGTTAAAATATTGCCCCTATTGGCTACACTTGGTTACATAAAGAAGTTTGAATTGCATTCTAATAGATAATGTTTTTTTTAACTACAAGAAGCAATGATAAGAACAACAGATGTGAAAATTTTGCATTTACTAAGCAATAGATTCAGAATTAAAACCATAGTACTACATAATTAGAGCTTAATCTTGATGACTGCAGGCTTATATGAATTTAGCATACTCATTTGTAAATACAAGAGTAGTTCAGGACCTGGATGTCTGGGTAGAACTTCTAACACATGGCTGGGAATGTGTGGCCTTCCAGATGTTGTTGGGCTACAACTCCCATTAGTTCTAGCCATGGTATCTAATGGCTAGGAATGGTGGAAGAAATACTGTAGTTTAACAATATCTGGAGGACCACACATTCCCCAGCCCTACTAAAGTGTGCTTTCTGGAAAACTTTCAAAAAGTGCTTAGATAGTATGGAGATTTTCTGGCATAGGATTGCTTATTTGGCACACATGAGCTAGACTGGGTTACTTATTTGATCTCTTCCATCTCTGATTCCATGAAAAAGTGTGATGATTTTCATTCAAAAAGTTTGCTCTGTTTGATTCATAGCAGGCTGAGAAAGTCATTCAAAGCAAGAGGTAGCCACTTGCCTCAGGAATCTTACAGATACCAGGCCAGCCTGTATGTCAGTCCAAGGGGAAAAAATGCTGATCACACAAAGGCAAAGGCCTTTGTCTTTGTCTGAAGTTTTCCTTGACTTCAGAAAGGCAAGAGGGTCAGCATCCACTAAGCACTCAAGGTCCTTAACTGTCTTGTGTAAACTGTTTAGAGTGCACCTGGAGACCACCCACCAATAGTAGCATACAGAGCCCTAAGCATTTTAAATCTTCATTGCTTTCAGCTAAACAGTAAGATCAGAAAGACATTAAACAGGTATTCTGTGCTATTGAGATGATTCATTGAGCTCAGATCTCTGTTGAAACAACTTTGCCTTGTCTGAAAACTCTCTCTCTTCCTGCAGAACTTGACTTCTCTCCCAGTTTACTTGGATCTAGCTTCTTGGAACCAAATATCTATGGTCTGATAATATCTACTCTCCACTGTGGCAGACATCAACTCTAAGTGAGTCTCATTTGAGATCATGTGTGGTGTTCAGTGGTCTGACATCCCTCTTCAGCCAGTGCAAGACAATTAAGAGTAAATATTCTGCTAGTCTGAGCAGCAACATACAAAAAAAAAATCAACATTCTCAAGAGGTTTACATTTATGCAAGGAGAGCAAGAGGAGCTTTGAAAATGTTTTTAGAAACACAGAACAAGAATCTTTTGTAATGTTGTCCAAATACTAAATCAATATACCTTTAATCTTCTAAGTAGCAGTTGCATGTCATTCTCTTAGGTCCCAGAAATATGTACAAGAAAAAAGGCCAATACTAGAATCAGTGGATGCACTGCACAAAAGCTCGGTTTATCAATATGGCAGCTTCTGGCAAGGCACATACAGATTGCCATGTGGGATTTGGGGAAAATGTAAAAAAAAATGTTTCAAGGAAAAAAGCATAATGCTCATTAAAATATTGAGCATCTGTTCTTCTAGGCATTAGGCAAGAAAGGGAGCTCAACAGGCATTTTTTGTGATATTCCTGTCTACACTTCTATCCATGTGTGGACAAAAAGTCAAATAGGTTCTATTAGTATCTATTTTAATTTTTGCAAGCCACCATGAGTCCCATTTGAAGGTGGGATATAAATGGTTAAAACAGAGGAGGAGGAGGAGGAGGAGGAGGAGGAGATCATCTCTGATTATTTACAGTAGCTCTGTAGATACGTCTGCATACCATTGATAGGTTCATATAATATGACGTCCCACCCCCACCCCCAAATATACTAATGTGATTATATTTCTATATGTACACCTTTCACAGTGAAATCACTGAAACATTTAGGAGAGTCCTTCAGTGTAACATAATAATAGTCACAATAACCTATCTCTTTCTAAGCAAAACACTGGCTCCTTTCCTTGAAAAATATAATTTCTAAAATAAAAAGTATGGGACATCTGCAACATATATGTCTACACATTTTATAACAAATACCTTTCACTTACAAAAACCCTTTGAAAAACAACTGTCACATTTGCAATTGCTTTATCATTGTCTATCTGAGCTGCAGGGTAGTTTGCAAAATTATTGGTACTAACGCTTAGCAATTATCACAGAGTATATCTGTACTATATGGTTGCAGCAATCTGATACCACTTAACGACCATGGTTCCATCCCATGTATTCCTTGGATTTGTACTTTGTTGTGGTCCTTAGAATTATGTGCTAGAGACCTCTAGTGTTATAGTTCTGGGGCATTAAAGCTCTCTAACAGAAAATTCTCAGTAACTCAGCAAAGTATAACTCCAAGGATTCTATAGGAAGGAGCCATGGTGATAAAAGTGGTATCGGACTTCTATAACTGTAGAGAGACTTTAAGATTCTGACTTCTTGTGTAGAATAATGTCCAACTCACAAGAAAAAAAATGTATAATTTTTATTGTTGTTGTTCACTGCTGTCACTGAGTACCCAGTTTGTTGGGGGTAACTGGCTTACAGATTGTAAACTGCTTAGAGAGTGCTGAATTAACTGATAAGCAGTATAGAAATATAAATGCTATTGCTGTCAACTTTGACTTATGGTGATCTTATGAATGAAAGATCTCCAAGTCACCCTATTCTCAAATACCCTGCTCAGGTCTTGCAGACTCAGGGCTGAGGCTTCCTTGATTGCAGTCTTCCTCTTTTTCTACTGCTTTTTGTTTGGTTTTGGTGGAGTAGTGTATTTGTAAATCCAGCAGAACCAGGGAGCAAAAATCCAAGCTTCTAAAAGTTGAGTTTTATTGTTGTTGTTGAAAGAATAATAACAACATGCAAAGTAAAATACAGTCCACTATAGGATCACATCTTGCAGATGTGGCTAAACAAGAACAAAACTACAGATCCATGTTTCCAGATCTTAAGGCTACATTGTGAAGCAGTATAAACATATTATAGATCCATCGAGAAGTAAAGAGAAGAAAAAAGTGTGATCCAAAGGAAGCAAATAATAATAATATCAATGCCTAACACAAAGTTTCTCAGTCCAGCCCCTCTCCACCTTTTGGGTGTTAACCTTCAGGTTGATTGGATAATAATAATAATAATAATAATAATAATAATAATAATAAATACTTTTTATTTAATATCCCGCCCCTCTGAGAACAATCGGGGCGGCTTACAAATTAAAATCATAATACAACATTAAGAACTATTCCCCCCCCCACCCCTTAAAAAATTATTAAATCCAACATGTTAAAATACACCATATAAAAGAGGAAATACCTCTATAAAACATCGAAGCAATAATACAAAAAAGCATAGGCATCAGAGTATATAAATCTTAACTCTCAAAAAGGTCGGAGGGGAGGACACATCTTCAAAATATTCTAAAGTCTTGAGCCGGTGGTTATTCCAGGAAGGCCTGCTGGAAGAGATCCATCTTGACAGCCTTTTTAAAGGTGTCAAGTGATGTCAATCGACGGATCTCCCCCGGCAGGTCATTCCATAGTTTGGGGGCAACAGCAGAAAAAGGCCCTCTGGGAGGTAGTCACCAGCCTCGTTTTTTGAGGCTGTAACAAATTCCTCCCAGAGGACTGGAGAGTGCGGGGAGGATTATACGGGAGGAGGCAATCCTTAAGATAGCCTGGACCCAAGCCATTTAGGGCTTTAAAGGTAATAACCAACACCTTGTACTGGGTTCGGAAACTAATAGGCAGCCAGTGGAGGGACCTTAATACTGGGGTAATATGGTCCCACCTAGATGTTCCAGATATTAATCTGGCTGCCATATTTTGAACTAATTGCAGTTTCCAAACCAAGCACGAGGGTAACCCCATGTAGAGCACATTACAGAAGTCAAGGTGTGAGGTTACCAATGCGTGCACAACAGTCTCAAGATCCCCTACTTCCAGAAAAGGGAACAGCTAGTGTATCAGCCGAAGCTGATAACAAGCGCTCCTGACCGTCGCATTCACCTGATTTGTCATCAGGAGCGACGGATCAAGGAGCACCCCCCAGACTGCGAACACAGTCACTGGAGGAGATTGTGACCCCATCCAGGACTAGAGGTTGCAACCCAATTCTTGGTTTCGGGGCCGCTACCGTGAGCACCTCCATCTTGTCTGGATTCAGTTTCAATCTGTTTTTCCTCATCCAGCCCATTACCGCCTGAAGACATTCATTGAGAGAAGAGATGCCATTGGAATTCGAGGCCGACAAATGAGACACGGAGAAATAGATTTGGGTGTCATCAGCATACTGATAACACCCAGCACCATAACTCCGGATTATCTCATCCAGCGGCTTCATATAGATGTTAAACAACATCGGGGACAAAATAGCTCCCTGAGGAACCCCACAAGTGAGGTCCCTCTTACTAGAGCTACAGTCCCCGAGCAGCACCCTCTGGGACCTACCCAAGATTGGATGATGTGTATGTGATGTATGCTAACCCAACCTCTTGTTGTTCATCTTCCACCATGTGATCTACTTTCCCATAACAACTTTTTATTATTGTTTCCTTATGTAAACAAGGATGATTCCCCACTTAGTGGTTCTCTATTGTTTTGTCTTTCTAGACATCTGGACTGAGTTGTTTGTGCTCTGCCTAGAAGCTGTTCTCAAGTGGAAAAATACAGACACACACATCTCTACATTTCACCTTTGACTGCATAGCCCATCTATACTCTGACACCTTTTACTTTACCAAGCATTGTTGCTTTTCCCAATGAATCATGACTTCTTCTTCGTGGTCTCTGCAAATCACACAAATGGGTTATTCTGCGCCTGCGCAGCAACTTCGGAACCTTCTTAGAGCTTTTAGAAGCGTTTTGGCGGTAGCCCCGCCCACTCTCCAACTGCCTTATTGGCTGGCTTCCCGCCTAAACCCTCAGTTCCTTTTATCCGCCGCAGCAGCAGCATCTAGGAACTCTTCAGATATTCTTTTTTTCCCTGTCTCACTTTAAATTGCCTCTTGACAGGATCATTTTGTGTTTTGGTGGTGTTTTTGTTTTAATATCATGGTTCATATTTTAAGATAAGCACTGCAATTCTGTGGGAATCGCAGTCTGGCATTCTAATTCTATTTCTGAGGTAAAATTTTTCTATTCTAATTCTATTTCTGAGGTAAATTTTTTCTAAATGGCCACTCGCTCTTTTGGTGTGTTGGCAAACCTCGTTATTCCCAAATTGGAGATAAATTTCTTTGGAAATACTCCTGAATGAAAGCTGTTTTAATATCACCCGCCTCTTGGAGTGTTTGACAAAGGCTATAAGGCCATTTTTACTACTAATGTAGATATAGATAAATATAGATATATGGATATAGATTTCTATCTATATATTAATATATAGATAGACATAGATAGATATAGATACATAGATATAAATATATCTTTGGCCGCTTGCCCTGCTTCATGCTCGGCTAAGGTCCATCCCTCCCTTCATATTTTAAGAGGAGCGCTGCAATTTCTGTAAGAATTGCAGTCTTACATTCCAATTTAATTTCTGAGCTGAAGTTTTTTCACCGACTGCTCAGTTACAAGATTATTAAAATGGCCGCTCACCTTCTTGGTGTGCTTGCCAAAGCTCCATTATGCCCTATAGGGGGACAATTTTTCTTTCGGAGGGTACTCCTGGAGGAGAGCTGTTTAAACTTCACCTGCCTTTCTAACTTGCTTTACAAGGGCTTTAAGGCCATTTTACTGCTGGATGTATATCTATGTATATGGATAGATATATATAGACATGTAGATATAGATAGATATGGATACAGATAGATGGATCCCCCATGGCTGCTTGCACTGCCTCATGTTCGGCTACCGTCCATCATACTTCTGAGAGTTTTTTCTCTGATCGCTGTGCCCCAGACCCCTGGGGGTCAATCCGACTAGTTTGGAGCTCTGTGTGGATCCTCATCCCTGACTCTCCGGGGTCATTCCGATTGGCTTGGAACCCGATGTCGACACTCCTCGGTCCCTGACTCTCCGGAGTCATACCAATTGGCTTGGAGCCCGATGCTGATACTCCTCGGTCCCTGACTCTCTGGAGTCATATCGATTGGCTTGGAGCCTGACATGGATTCTCCTCGGTTCCTGACTCTCCGGGGTCATACCTATTGGCTTGGAGCCCGACGTGGATACTCCTCAGTCCCTGACTCTCTGGGGTCATACCGATTGGCTTCGAGCCCGACGTGATGCTCCTCGGTCCCTGACTCTCCTCGGTCATACCGATTGTCTTCGAGCCCGATGTGGATGCTCCTCGGTCCCTGACTCTCCGGGGTCATACCGATTGGCTTGGAGCCCAACGTGGATGCTCCTCTGTCCCTGACTCCCCGGGGTCATACCGATTGGCTTGGAGCCTGACATGGATATTCCTCGGTTCCTGACTCTCTGGGGTCATACCGATTGGCTTGCAGCCTGACATGGATATTCTTCGGTCCCTGACTCTCTGGGGTCATACCGATTGGCCTGGAGCCCAATGTTGATATTCCTCGGTCCATGATCCTCCAGGATCATACCGATTTGCTTGCAGCCCAACGTCGAAACTCTTCGGTCCCTGACTCTCTGAGGTCATACTGATTGGCCTGGAATTCGACGTGGATACTCCTCGGTCCCTGACTCTCCGGGGTCATACCGATTGGCTCGCAGCCCAACAGGGATATTCTTCGGTCCCTGACTCTCTGGGGTCATACCGACTAGCTTGGAGCCCGATGTTGATATCCCTCGGTCCCTGATCCTCCGGGGTCATACCAATTGGCTTGGAGCCCAACGTGGATACTGCTCGGTCCCTGACTCTCAGGTCATACCGATTGGCTTCAGTTCGATGTGGATACTCCTCGGTCGCTGGCTCTCCGGAGTCATACCGATTGGCTGGACTCGTCGAAGATGCTCCTTGGTCCCTGACTCTCCAGGGTCATACTGATTGGCTTACAGCCCAACGTCGATACTCATCGGTCCCTGACTCTCCAGAGTCAAACCGATCGGCTTGGAGCTCGAATTGGATACTCCTCGGGCCCTGACTCTCCGGAGTCAAACTGGTTGGCTTGCAGCTCAACTTCGATGCTCTTCGGTCCCTGACTCTCCGGGGTCAAACAATTGCCTTGCAGTCCGATTTCGATGCTCTTCGGTCCCTGACTCTCCGGGGTCAAACAATTGCCTTGCAGTCCGATTTCGATGCTCCTTGGTCCCTGACTCTCCGGGGTCAAACTGTTTGGCTTGCAGCCCGGCTTCAATGCTCCTTGGTCCCTGACTCTCCGGGGTTAAATGACTCTCCGGGGTCAAACTGATTGGCTTCCACCTCTGCATCGATCTTCATCGGCCCCCTGACTCTTCAGGGTCAATCTGATTGCCTTCCAGCCTGACCTCGATGCTCCTCAGTCCCTGACTCTTCAGGCTTGAACCGGTGGGCTTCCAGTCCGACTTTCATCCTCGACGGTCCTTAATTCCATGGTCGGGCCGGCTGCCTTGCAGCCCAACTTCAATGCGTGATCGGTCTCTGACTCTCTGAAGTCAAGCGATTCATTTTGAGCCCTACATGGATACGTGTTGGTCCTTGACTCTATGGAATTAAACCGATTGGCTCGCACCTCTACAGCAATTCTTATCGGTCTCTGTTTCTCTGAGGTCAAAGCAAAAGCTGAAACCAAACAGACTGGTCTACGATCACTTTGTATGGTGTCTTCCCCTACCATGGGGTGATGGCCAGGTTGGCATCATAATATAGCCACAATCTGCTTTGGATTCAAGGCTGTGGTTGCCCTCTCCATACCGAAGCCAGCTACATCAAGCCTTCGGTTGGGACCATGACTGTTCCCTCTGTGTGGAGGTGCACTACTGGTTACTGAGTTGGGACCATAGCTTTTCCCTCTGTACCAAGGACCACTACTATGTCCAATTCAGAGACATGCTTGTCCCTTTCTCGGAGGCCCATTGCCACTCTAATAGGTCCCATTACAGCTCCTACAATTCATCCCTCGGGGAGCTGCTATTAATCACTAATTCAGCCTTTGGACTCTGGTCACCTTGACACACACTCTGTGGGACTCGAGGCTGTGATTACTGCCTCTATACCGAAATCTACAATGTCATGCTTTATTCTGCCTTTCATTTCATTCAAATTCAACCCAGGTTTAAAGTTGTTCCCTCGATGCTGAGGGATGGCAGAGTCAGCCAGATATTCACAATCGACTTTGTCTCCATGTCAAGATCTGGCATCAGGGCTATCTTATATAGCTGTTTTCTAAGATGTGGTGCTCCCTCCTTATTGAAGTGGGCACCACCATTTGCATGTTACATTCTTGTGAGGATGTGCTTTGTCTCTGTTCACCAGAGCACCCTCGATACCAACAGTCCTCCACTCTCTATAGGACTGGAGGACCAGATTCAACAATTGGTTGCTTTTTGATGTCTAGGGACAGTACCATTATTCACTTAATACTTCCACGGTTGGAATCGTCTTGTTTCCCTCCTTGAAGGGCTTGGATACCATCACTCATCCTCTAACACCAAACAATATTCTTGTATCGCTCACTGATACAGATGTATTCTGGGATGCGCTTTATCTCCACACACTGGGACCAATGTCATTGCTTCCCTTAGACTACCAAGCCAAAGGCATGATTACACCTCCATCTTGAGGGCCATTACCATTCCAGGCTGGCTACAAGCGATACTGGGGTGATCATACCCCCTTTTTATTCCCAGTCTGACATTAATGCTTCATTCCTCCCCATTGGTGGCTTCAGAATGTATTTGTTCCCTCCGTCTCAAAAGAGGATTTTCACGTCCCCTGTACAAGTGTCAGTAAAGGCAATTGGTGTCTTCTTTAAAAGGCCACTACATAATAAATAATAATAAATAATAAATTTTTATTTGTAGCCCGCCCCTCTGCAAGGCAATCGGGGCGGGGAACAGCAGTATTTAAAAAGAACAGAGTTAGAAACATTCCCTCTCCCCACAATCCCATCCTCCAATTCTGTAATAAGAATTACAAACCTCGCTCCATACACGCACCCCTTCCAAGAGGTTCTTATCAATGTCATACCTATGAAACAGGTGACAGGCTATTTACCGCTGGGTCTCCACCTGGGATGACCTCATCTCCTATACTGACCATCGATTACAGTGTAATCCCCTTGGACTCCATTTCAGTCAAAAACTGTGTCAGTTCTTTCCCAGAATAGCCCTCTGGCAACATCACTGCAATCCAACCCTCCATTTCACAAACTTGTTCCCCCTGTGGATACTTCATGATCTTAGGACATGCATACTTGTCTCATCCCTCCAGGCTGACTGATGTCTTAACGTCTGGTTCTTCCGAGCCTCTGGTCTCAAGACGTCTTTGGTGAGGTGGTTATAATTCAGGTCTCCATCGGCAATCCTGCCAAAGCTAACTATGCACTTTGCAGATGCCCTGCGACTTCTCTGCCTTACAGATAAGCTTGTGCTTCCCCAGTTATAGTGCTCTATCACAGTGCACTTCATGCTTCATCACGAACCCCAGATCTATACGATAAACGGTTTCACACATGTCTAGGGCTGGGCTTGTGGCTTTACCATCTATTCCAGCCCCTGTTCCTTAAAATTCTTCTCTCATGAATCACTCATGACAAGTTAACACCATATTGATCCTTATATATATCGTCGTTGACCACTTCTCATCGTTCCTGCTGAGTCCTGTTATCCTTGATACAACCTCTCCAGGACATCACTGTATGGAATAGCATCCCCACAGGGATCTCTTTATAGATACACAGTAAAATTCTTTACGTGTATAATGCTGTGACTAATCTTCTAGTCATCACACCAACTACTATTGTTTTTCTGGGACTTTCACCAATAACTACATGTTTCAGGCTGATAGCCTGAAACATTAACTTACACACAGCATTTCTTGTGGGTCATAACAATTGGATATCATGTTATTTCACTCTCACTGTTGTTAGTGTCCTTGCTGCGACTAGATGAGGTTCTATTCCTCCTCTTTGAGGTCCACCAATACTCTAGAAGCTGTTATTGAAGCTTCCCCAGTTCAATACCATCAGGCTCTCCCTGTATAAGACAATATCCAGATATCCTACTGCCCACTTTGTAGTGCAGTCACTTGTTTCTGCCATTTGTTGGTGTTGCCCAACCATCTCATTGCTGGGCACACATGGCCTATTTCACATTTATGTGAATGTTTAGCCCTAGATTGTTTAACGTTCTAGCCGTTATCTGTCAATGCCATAATTTTCAAATGATGGCTTAGAGGCTTATCAGGTCACTGCCCCTTTTTCATCTTGAAAGATTCCCCTTGACACATCTTTAATTTTGAGGGTTCCTAACCCTCTTTTTTCCTGTTTATCAATGTCATGTCCTGGACAGCCTCACATTGTTGCAAGTCTCTTGCCTTTGCATTAGTTCTGTTCATCTCCTATATCAGACAGAGTCTCTACACCTTCCTTCTTCTTGCACTTGTCCACTTGTAGTAGTGAACTACTTTCACTACCTACTGGATAGCTTTGCCATTATTTCCATTGCGGGCAAATCTGTGCTGTTTAGGTCAGAGATT
Organism: Phrynosoma blainvillii; assembly: GCA_026167975.1. NCBI lineage: Eukaryota > Metazoa > Chordata > Lepidosauria > Squamata > Phrynosomatidae > Phrynosoma > Phrynosoma blainvillii. The sequence continues at coordinate 70,264,683 of JANUYF010000004.1, forward strand.
TTCCTTTGACCTTTGCCATACATCTGCCTTGTTATTACAGACCATCTAGGTCTATCAACAGACTGTGCAATATATGGGTTAGCTGGCAAGCCTATTTTCTTTCTGCCACTGGGCATGTTCTTACCTGCATTGGTGACTGTTTCCATTATGTCTCACTACTGAAATTTCAACTTGTCTCATAGAGTCATGATTTTACAGGACTGTTCGTCCCTATATTTACATGCCTAGGGCTCAGATTCACGAATGGTGACTTTGTTTGGAGGCAATGTGCCATTTTATGTGGCATGGCACTCCCTCCTCCATTGACTTTAGCTTGCTAGTCTGAATAACCCATTTGTGTGATTTGCAGAGACCACGAAGAAGGACAGGTTGCACACCTGTAACAGTATTTCTTCGAGTGGTCATCTGCAAATTCACACAAATCCTGCCCAACCTCCCCTCAAGTCGTGCCCTGCCTCTTCTTCAGTCCTGGGCTGCTGCTTTGCTGCTTTGGCATCCTTGGAACTGAGGGTTTAGGCGGGAAGCCGGCCAATAAGGCAGTTGGAGAGTGGGCGGGGCTACCGCCAAAATGCTTCTAAAAGCTCTAAGAAGGTTCCGAAGTTGCTGTGCAGGTGCAGAATAACCCATTTGTGTGAATTCGCAGATGACCACTCGAAGAAATACTGTTACAGGTGTGCAACCTGTCCTTCTCATGATAAGTACAAGTGCTTCAGATTAGTCATCTTGGTTTCTAGGGAGAGTTCAGACTTTATTTGCTCTAGGACCCATTTATTTGGTTTTTTAGCAGTCCCTGGTATCTGCAGAAACCCTCTCCAACCCCAAATCTCTTTCCATCTGTTTCCCTCAATGTCCAGCTTTCACAATCATACACAGAAATGGGAGATATGATGATTTGGATAATCCTAATTTTAATATTAAATCATATATCTTTACACTTCAGGATCTTGTTTAGTTCCTTCATAGCTGCCCTTACAAATCCTAGTCTTCTTCTGATTTCTTGACTGCAATCTCCATTCTGATTCACTGAGCCTAGGTATGGAAAACCTAAAACTATCAAGGTGCTCTGTGGATGAAACACATGATTGTGCTAGCATCCAAAAAAGTTATCTATGGGATGCATTCAACATGTGGCAGAATCTGGATTTTCAGCCTCTTTCTCCTGAAGCCCTGTCTGGTGCTGTAAACATGCTCTGGAGTGATTCCCAGGCCTTTTAGGCTGGTTTTTAAAGTTTTATAACACCCAGGGGGGCTGTGGGCAGGATGTGGATGTTCCCCCCCTTCCTGCTTGTATAATAATAATAATAATAATAATAATAATAATAATAATAAATTTATTTGTATCCCACCCCTCTGCAAATGCAATCAGAGCAGCTTACAGTAACAAAACATCACAAATGTACAATCCCAGAACCCTCCCACCCCTTAAAACCATATTAAACACCATAAAATTAAAACAACAACAAACTATCAATTAAACAATTAACAAGAATATAAAAGCAGAGCAGACAGCCAATAGCAGGTGTGGCAGGGGAATAGGGGAAGGGCAAAACTCACTTCTTGGCCTGGAAGACTAATCAGGAAAGGCCTGTTGGAAGATATCCATCTTCACAGTTTTTTAAAAGCTGTTTAGATTGGCAATATGATGGATCTCATCTGGCAGGCCATTCCATAATGTGGGAGCGGTTGCTGAAAAGGCCCTCTGGGAGGTTGCAGACAGCCTAGTTTTAATAGGCTGGGGCAAATTCCTACCAGAGGACCTGAGTGTGTGGGGCAGATTGTATGGAAGGAAGCGGTTCCGAAGATAGGTTGGACCCAAGCCATGTAAGACTTTAAAGGTGATAACCAACACCTTGTACTGAGCCTGGAAACTAACCGGCAACCAGTGTAGTGATTTTAGGACCGGTGTTATATGGTCTCTCCTAGATGTACCGGAGAGCAGCCTGGCTGCCATGTTCTGTACTAGCTGGAGTTTCCAGACTAAGCACGAGGGTAGCCCCATGTAGAGTGCATTACAGAAATCAAGATGAGAGATTACCAGTGCATGTACCACAGTTTCAAGGTCCCTTACTTCCAGGAAAGGGCGCAGCTAGCATATCAGCTGAAGCTGATAACAGGCACTCCTGACTGTCACATTTACATTTAGTCATCTGGAGCAATAGATCCAGGAGCACCCCCAAACTGTGAATACAGTCCCTAGTGGAGAGCATGATCCCATCCAGGACTGGAGGTTGTATTCACAGAAACTGCTTCTCCAAGTGCAATGATGCCTTGGATACTAGTCAATAAACATATCCCTATATCTCTGCCATATTCCAGTACGATTACACTTTCATCATTGTATCAAGCAGGCAATGTAAACTCAGTTACTGGAGCTTGGTCTAACATCAGTGTGATGAAGGAAGCAGAGGAGAGAAGAAGATTCATGAATTCTCAGAGACTTTATTTGGTACTGAATACTTCTGGGATACTGAGCTGGGATTAGTAATGTATCATATTTTCTTCCTTATTCAAGATCTTAATGTATTCCTTTTGATTGGCACAATGCACTTCTTGACTACTAAAACATGCAGCCATTTTTTTAAAAAAAATCATGATCATAACTCATCTTTCAGTTCTGGTACTACTTCTTCATTTGACAAATGCCTAAATATCTTTAGAGTCTATTCACTCATACAGAACCTATAATCAATAATTTATTCATTGAATAATTCAATGTAAATGGTATTTTTTTTCATTCTGCCACCATTAAAAAAGAAAGAATCCATACAAGTTTCATCAACTGGCAATTACTAATGTACTTTAGTTACTAGATTGATTTGATTCTGACAGGTTGTTAATATCTCTAAATTGTACTAAATAAATGCTATGCATATTCAGTAGCATGTTGGATCTATAGGAACTAATCTTGTTTTATTGGAAGATGTATTTTAAGACCTTGGAGGATGTTAGGTAAAAGCTTCCATTTACCGAAAGATGTTTCATCACCAGTTTAATGTTTATACTCTTTTGTTCTGTCCCCTCTTTCTTTTAGTGTATATATGATCCTAATTAACAGCTAGTTTTCTGGGAATGTCCTTCAATGCTGAGTAAGTGCCAATGGACAGGCTGTTCAGGTCTGATCTCTTGCCCTCTAAAGCAAGTATTGAAAAAAACCATCACCCAAAAATCCACTTCTCATTTGAGGAGAAAATTATGATAAATAATGCAGGGAAACCTTTAACATATTTGGAGATGCAATCCATTTTGTTTTTGTGATTTTGTGGGGATTTTTGGCCAGAGAAATGTCAGTCTCGGGAATGTGAAATGGTTGAAAGATATAAAAACAGCTGTGGGGGGGGGGGGGAGGGCATGTAGACCCGGGCCCATATTTTGCCCACATTGGCAACTAAGACGTCTACATGGGAATTTCACAACAGGAGCTCAAATGGCTATCCTGTAGCATACAGGAATATCCAAGTGGTTACCATATATACTCGTCTATAAGTTTAAAAAATTATGGCCAAAAATTGACCTCACAATCCCAGGTTGGTTTATTTACAGGTCAGTATGGTAATGTGATAGCAGCTCTTTCAGATTTCCCCATGGGGTGAGAAGATAGTTTCTGTTTCTTTTGAGCCATGCAGAAAGAGTCCTGAGTGATTAATTGCTTTTAAACAGAGAGCCTCTCCCACCATAGCTGGCTGTCACTTTCTGGCTGAAGGCTGAAACCAAAGTTGAAAATAAACAGCCTCAATTAGAGTCCCTATTGTTATACACACACATACATACACTGAAGGAGCCTCCAAGTTTTCCCCTTGACTTATCCATGGTTCATGGCAAAATCCGTAATTTTGGGCCCAAAACCTCCCCTTGACTTATACATTATGTTGACTTATAGATATAAATATCTAGGTGGTTAAATATCTTGCATTCGGTGATTCTAGAGTATTGTGTGACCCCATGGAAATTCCAATGTACTGAAGGTGAGGGTTAATGAATGTGTATTTCTTGAGCTCACTGAGAATTCTAATCCTACTCTTTTCCATCTTGTGTGTATACCTAAACATTACAAGTGGCTGAGACTTGGGAATATTGTTTGCAACTCTACAAATAATAAAACTATAAACTATCCACCTTATAGAATTCTGTGTGAATTCTACAACAAAATGTGACTCTGGGTTACTAAAAGCTTCCCTCTGAGTAGACTGGGATTAAAGAAGTACAGACCATCAAAAACAAGCAAAGATGACTCCATTGTTTTGAAAGGAATCTCTTTAGTTTGCACCTTGTGTTCCAGATTCAAATATTCAAAAACTGGCCCACCAGTGTTTTCTATACATACAGGCAGACCAAATCCATCCTAGACCATATGCACACTGATGTTTTCTGTCCTTAAATCATTTTTCAGTCTGGTTTTTGTCTGTCTACTTCCTTATAAGAATATGGCAACAGAGCCCATTTGTTCATTGGACAGACCATCTTGTGACCCCATCCTTGCCAGTACAGTCATCCCTCCATATCCACAGACTGTTTCCATGGATTCAACAATCCATGGCTTGAAAATATTTTTTTAAAAATTCAAAAAAACCAAAACTTGATTTTGCCATTTTATAGAAGAGACACCATTTTACTACACTATTTCATATAATGGGATTTGAACATTCATGGATTTTGGTATCCCAGGGTGGGGGTGGGGGTCCTGGAACCAAATCCCAGTAGATACCAAGGTCCCACTGTATAGCTTTCTTGACTATTTCATAATGATGAGAAATTTCCAGATTCAAATTGCTGGGGTCAAATTCTGATGTGTGCCAGTTTTATATGAAACTGATCTTTTGGTTTGTTTATTGATCTTAACCACATTTTAATATATCTGCTCTCAAATTGCTGTACACATGTGAATGTCTGGAGCTATTATTTCACAAATAAGGAAAACAAAACCCTAAGATGTGTTCCAAAGTGCACTGAAGTTAGTAGAAGGCTTAGTGTGAGAAATGCCCAGTGACTTAAGCAATGTTTAATGGTGTTAGCACACCTTGAATACCCTGCCTTATTTTGGGGTACAAATATTTTGTTATATTTTGTTATTATAGCCGTTATTATAGAGGCCAACAGCATGAACCTGTAAAAGTCATGATGACCTTTAAGTGATCTTCTCATGAATGGTCACATAAGACCTGAAGGCATGTGGAAAGGACCCATTCAACTTAAGGGGTGTAAGTGTTGCTTCTTCCTAACCCCCTTCCATGTGCATTTTCTCATAAAGGTCAAAGACAAAGACATCTGTCAGCCTAAAATAAATAAATAAATAAAACTTATTTGTATCCCGCTTTTCTACTATAATAGTAATCAGAGCGGCTTACATGTTAAAACAAACCAATACAATACATGAGTCATATATCTTACCTTCCCCCCCCCTTAAAAAAGAATTAAACTTAGCACAATTTAATATATATATATTATCTGTTAAAAACTATTAATAACAATGATCTATTGGGAAGAAAGGCAGCATAATATTAGTGTAAGGGGGTTTGTTTATAGCCGAGGTATTCTATTCAGGAAAGGCTTGCCGGAAGAGATCTGTCTTTTCAGCTTTTCTGAAGCTATTTAAGTTGGTAAGTTGATGGATCTCCTCTGGCAAGCCATTCCACAGTCTGGGAGAGGTAGCAGAAAAGGTCCTCTGGGAGGTTGCAGTTAATCTAGTCTTCATAGGCTGCAATAGATTTTTCCCAGAGGACCTGAGGGTGTGGAGTGGATTATATGGAAGTAGGTTGGACCCAAGCCATGTAGGGATTTAAAGGTGATAACCAACACCTTGTACTGCACCCAGAAACCAATAGGTAGCGAGTGAAGTGATTTCAGAATAGGTGTTATGTATTCACTCCTAGATTTTCCGGTGACCAACCTGGCTGCCATGTTTTGTACTACTTGAAGTTTCCGGACTAGGCACAAGGGTAGGCCCATGTAGAGCGTGTTGCAGAAATTGAGTCATGAGGTTACCAGTCCATGTACCAGAGTTTCTACGTCCCTAACTTCCAGGAAAGGGCGCAGCTGTCATATCAGCCAAAGCTGATAACAGGCGCTCTTGACCATCGCATTCACCTGATTAGTCATCTAAAGCAATGGATTTAGGAGCACCTCCAGACTGCAAACACAGTCCCTTGAGGAGAGCGTGACCCCATCTAGAACTGGAGGTTGCAACCCAATACTTGGTTTGCGGGCCCCTACTATAAGTACCTCCATGTGATCTGGATTCAGTTTGAGTCTGTTTTTCCTCATCCAGTCCATTACTGCCTCAAGAAACTGAGCTGCTGACCGAGGCATGGAGAAATATATTTGGGTGTCATCAGCATTCTGATAACACCCGAGCCCATGTCTCCGAATAATAATAATAATAATAATAATAATAATAATAATAATAATAATAAAGTTTATCTCTATACCGCCCCTTTGAGGACAATCAGGGTGGTTCACAGTAAAAATACAATACAGTCATACATTAAAATCAATTTCCCATCCCCCTTAAAAAATTATTAAACCACTTAGAATTAAAACCAGACATTTTAAAACATCCGTATCTAGCATATTATGCAATCAATAACTGCAGCAATATTCTACTCAAATTTCAAGGGGGAGGCTTAGGGGACTCTTCCAGAGAGGGTTCCTGAGGCTGGGATTGTCTATTCTGGAAAGGCCTGCCAGAAGAGATCCATCTTGACAGCTTTTTTGAAGCTGTCTAGAGATGTCAGTTGACAGATCTCGTCCTGCAGGCCGTTCCACAATCTGGGGGCGACAACAGAAAAATCCCTCTGGGAGGTAGCCAAAAGCCTCAACTTTTGAGGCTGCAGCAAATTCCTCCCAGAGGACCGGAGTGCGCGAGGAAGATTATATGGGATGAGGCAGTCCCCAAGATAGTTTGGACCCAAGCCATTTAGGGCTTTAAAGGTAATAACCAACACCTTGTACTGGGCCTGGAAACTAATAGGCAGCCAGTGGAGGGACCTCAATACCAGAGTAATGTGTTCCTCCTCAATGTTCCTGAGGCTACTCTGGCCACCATATTCTGCACTAATTGCAGTTTCTGAACCAAGCACGAGGGTAGCCCCATGTAGAGCGTGTTACAGAAATTGAGACGTGAGGTTACCAGCGCATGTACAACAGACTCGAGATCCCTTACTTCCAGAAATGGGCGCAGCTGGTGTATCGGGCGCATTTGGTGTATCAGCCGAAGCTGATAACAGGCTTTCTTGACTGTTGCTTTACCTGATTCGTCATCAGGAGCGACAAATCAAGAAGCACCCCCAGACTGCGAACACAGTCACTGGAGGAGAGTGTGACCCCATCCAGGACTGGAGATTGCAACCCAATTCTTGTTTTCAGGGCCTCTACCGTGAGCACCTCCATCTTGTCTGGATTCAATTTCAATCTGTTTTTCCTCATCCAGCCCATTACTGCCTGAAGACATTCATTGAGAGAAGAGATGCCATTGGAATTCGAGGCCAATGAACGAGACACGGAGAAATAGATTTGGGTGTCATCAGCATACTGATAACAACCAGCACCATAACTCCGTATAATCTCATCCAGCAGCTTCATATAGATGTTAAATAACATCGGGGACAAAATAGCACCCTGTGGAACCCTACAGGTGAGCTCCCTTTTACTGGAGCAACTGTCCCCAAGCAGCACCCTCTGGGACCTGCCTGAGAGGAAGAACTGGAACCACTGCAGTGCAGTGCCTCCGATACCTAACCCCCTCAGGCGGTCCAAGAGGATTCCGTGATCTATCGTATCAAAAGCAGCTGAGAGGTCTAGGAACACCAACAGAGTCACACTACCCCTGTCGATGCTCAGACGCAGATCAAAGCAACCATGGCAGTCTCAACCCCAAAGCCTGTCCTGAAGCCAGTTTGAAATGGGTCTAGATAATCGGTTTCATCCAAGACAGCTTGGAGTTGAAGAGAAACCGCTCTCTCGATGACCTTGCTCAAGAATGGCAATAGTGAAACTGGCCTATAGTTGTTCATGTGCAGGGGATCTAGGGAGTTTTTTTTTTCAGAAGCGGCCTAACAGCCGCTTCCTTCAAACAAGATGGAATATGTCCCTCTCTGAAGGATGCATTGATGATGTCCTCCTCAATGCATCCCCCCCCCCGGATGGCCAGCCATGATGGGCAAGGGTCGAGAGGGCAAGTTGTTTTCCTCACTCTACCAAGGAGCTTGTCCACGTCATCAGTACTCACAGATTGCAACTGATCCAGAATAACTTCATTGACGGAGTCGCTGGACACCTCATCTATGGTTTCTGTTAGAATGGTGGCGTCTAAGTCAGCTCTTATCTGAGAGATTTTATCTGCAAAGAAGTTGTTAAACGCATCACAGCAGGCCGTCGTCGGGTTAAGTAAGGGATTTGGCGCAGGGGGCACCTGCGTCAGCTCCCTCACCACCCTAAACAGCTCTGCTGGGCATGACTCTGCAGACACAATATGTGCAGAGAAGAAAGATCTCTGCTCTGCACACATTGCCTCCAGATAGGACCAAAGAAAGTTCCTATGGGGTGTTCTGTCAGATAAGAATTTTCCCGGTGGCTTCATGTATATATTGAAAAGCATCGGGGACAGAATGGCACCCTGAGGGATGTCACAATTCAGCTTCATTTTGGAAAAGCAACTGTCCCCGAGCATCACCCTCTAGAATCTACCTGAGAGGAAGGAACAGAACCACTGCAACACAGTGCCTCCAATTCCTAATTCTCTCAGGTGTTCCAAGAGGATGTCGTGATCTATAATGTCAAAAGCCACTGAGAGGTCTAGAAGTACCAACAGGGTCACACTTCCTCTTTGATGCCTAGATGGAAGTCATCAGCCAGAGCAACTATGGCAGTCTCCACCCCATATCCTGCCCTGAGGCCAGTTTGAAATGGATCTAGATAATCGGTTTCATCCAAGATGACTTGAAGGGCAACAGTCCTCTTGATCATCTTTCTCAAAAATGGCAGATGAGATATGGGGCTATAGTTTTTCATATCCAGGGGGTCCAGGGATGGCTTTTTCAGGAGCACTCTAATGACCGCTTCATTTAAACAAGATGGAACACAGCCTTTCCTAAGGGGTGCATTGATGACATCTCTAAGAAATGTCATCAAGGCATCTCTCCCCTGGACGGATGGCCATGATGGTCAGGGATCAAGAAGGCATGTCATCTTCTTCATGTTTCCAAGGATCTTGTCCACATCATTGCTACTCACCAACTCAAACCGATCCACTTTAATCTCATTAATGAGGTTATTGGACACCTCATCAGTTGATACTGCTATAAGTCCGGCATCTAGGTTGGCTCTTATCTGAGGGATTTTATCTGCAAAATAATTGTTAAAATCATCATAGCAGGCAATTGTGTCGATAGCCTTGGCAAAATCGGTGTTCCAAGTATTAATCAGAGCTTTGACAGAATCACTGGCATTACTAACCATTAAACCCTCTAAGGCTTTCTTGAAACCAACTGGTTCCATTAGCCTTTGAGGGCAGACAATTTTAATGGGTCCTCCACCCCCAATGGAGCTAATAGTGGCTCTCAGTTCAAGCTTGACCAGAAAATGATCTATCCATGACAATGCAGTGGTATTGACTACCTCCGTCCATGCATATTCCTGTTTCATGCTAAAGACCACATCGAGGGGATGACCCACACAGTGCGTTGGCCCGGTGACTAATTGGGATAGGCCCATGCTTGTCATGGATTCCATGAACTCCCAAGCTGCATCTGTTAAACTGGTCTCGAGTGGGATATTGAAGTCACCCAGAACTAAAAGCCTGGGCGACTCCAATAGCAGCTCTGAGAGCAGTTGTGTCAGCTTGGATAGGGAGTCTGTTAAGCAATGGGGTGGATGGTATACCAACAGAATCCCTATACTATCCCTAGTCTTCAGGGTCAGGTACATACACTCAAACTTAACTGTAAGCCACCCAGATTGATATTTCAGAGGGCGGGGTATAAATAAATTTTATTATTATTATTATTATTATTATTATTATTATTAAACTGGTCTGTTTTCTGAAAGGTCAGCTTTCTCATCCACAAGAAGATTGTGGATGATGCAAGTCTTATTCTTGACCAACCTGGCATTACAGAGGAGCAAAGTAAGGTTCTATGGCATGGTTAATAAGCTCCCTATCCCACTTAGGGTAACCGAGTGAACTGAAGGCAGGATCGCTTTCAAGCATCGAACCCGCCTTCCTTTGTAACAAAGTTTTGCTCTGTTATCGCCATGAACAACCTCAATTGCCGCTCCCAGTACATCCTCAGCTATCTCTCCCCCATTACAGTCCCTCTATCTGGTTGCTTTATCAGTCCCAGAGTTTGCAAGGAGGGTAGCCCAAACAAATGACATCTGAGTAGTCCAGACTCTTCTGATGATGAGGCTCTAATCACACCCTTCTCCCAGTGCACCTCTCTCTCAGCTAAACCCCCTGCTGCCTTTCAAAGCTTTGGGATGATGGTAGGCAGAGCAGACCAGTCTCCCTGATAGCTACCATTGTATTTCCCAACATCTCATCCTGTCCCAAACTCCCTGGGGTTGTCCTGGTTTTATCACTGCTTGATTAAATCAATGTCACTGCCATCAACCAAAAGTATTCCTTTTATAACTCTGAAGTTAAAACCAGTGGCATCACTAGGGTTGGTGTCACCCACTGCGGTAACTCATGGTATCACACACACCCCATTGACCTCCTCCCATTTCACACCATATAGAATCCTTAGTAATGCTTTTTTGCACTAATGTTACTCATAAATCATAATTCCCATATACCACTGAATGTAATGCGAATAGTTGTGACACAAATAACTAGCAAAATTAAAATTATACCTTCAAATTACAATATCATATGCACAACCTAAATGTATTTACATATACATCATAAAGAGTTGGTTAAATTGTGATGTTTTTAAAGAAAAATTTAAAAGAATATTTTTTAAAAGAATTCAAAAAATAAATTTAAATTTGAAATTTGAAATTTTAAGTTTAAAAAATTCTGGGGCCTCTCCTTTCTCCTCCCACTGAGCTTCACCCCAATCCCACCATCTCTTAAAACATTTTAAAGGGAAGCAGATGAATGCCACAGGCTCTTTCTGCCAAAAGGTAAGTGTTTGAGGAGCAGTGGTGTCACCCCCCCCCCCCAGGGTGTCTCCTGGTGTGGTCTGAACCCCCTGCACACTCCTAGTGACTCTACTGGTTAAAACCATGAACCAGCTAGGAAGTCCATTGTTTCTGAGATTCCTGATAATCAACTCAAACTGCTTCAAGTCACAGTTTGCCCCATAAATATACTCAGTTGGGCACTCCCACTTTAGCCCAGTTTGGAATCAGGCAGAAATTCTGTCTGATTCAAGCCTGATCCCTTAGTACAGGGGTAGGCAACCTTTCCCCTTTAAGGGCCGAGGGACTTCAGCTCCCAGAATCCCAGGAGCTATTGGCCAACATGGGACTATTGGCCAACATGGCTGAGGCTTCTGGGAGCTGAAGTCCCTCGGCCCTTAAAGGGGAAAGGTTGCCTACCCCTGCCTTAGTATTTCTAACTGTACCACAAAGCAGAGTGCTGAGCCTCATCCAACTCTTAGCTTTCCCTCAGATTGGAGCCTGTCTTGTGGAACTGGTACATATTGCCCATTGCAAATCCTTTAATTATCTGTCTACTACCACCTTTGTGTGTTTGAGAGAGTGCTTTATGTGTGTGTTGATTCCCCTTTTTATAACTAAATTAAACTAATTTGGAATCTGTCTCTGGAGTGTTTTGGGATCAGAACCAATATACTTAGGGCCTTTGCAGACTGCCAGAAATAGTGCACATTAAATTGAGGCACTGCCCTGGCTCAGTGCTAGGGAGTCATGGGAATTGTATTTTTTTCTGGGACATTGAGCCTTCTCTGTCAGAGAACTCTGGTGCCACAATAAATTACAGTTCCCATGATTCCCTAGCACTGAGCCAGGGCAGTGCCTCAATTTAATGTGCACTATTTCTGGCAGTCTGCAAAGGCCCATAGGCTGAAAGTCCCAGCTAGAATTACCCTGGCCTTCTTGCTGTTCCTATTGAGCTAAATTAATTTATATTTTTTTGTGGATTTTTCGGACTGTGTGGCCATGTTCTAGAGGAGTTTCTTTCTGATGTTTCGCCAGCAAGAAACTCCTCTAGAACATGGCCACACAGCCCAAAAAATCCACAAAAAACTATGGATGCCAGCCATGAAAGCCTACGACTTCACACTAAATTAATTTCCCCATTGATTTCAATTTGTGGGTGCTCTCCTGGGACTCTTAGGTTGTTGGGTTGGTTTGTTTGTTTTTGTTTTTTGTAACAATAGAATTATAGAACCATAGAGTTGGAAGAGACCACAAGGGTCATCTAGTCCAACCCCCCTGCCGTGCAGGAACACAAAGTCAAAGCACTCCCAACAGAGGACCATCCAGCCTTGGCTTAAAAACCTCCAAAGAAAGAAACTCCACTACAATCTGGGGCAACATATTCCATGGTCAAACAGCTATGCAGTAAGTTCTTTCTAGTGTCTAGGTGGGTCCTTTTTTCAGCAAGGAGTGATTATATATGGATGCCCTCATTTATTTGAGGAGGGTGTTAAATATATAACCTAGAATTCATAACAAATGCTATGTTTGTAACAAAGTTACAAATGCTATGTATGTGTGAGTGAGTCATATTCATAATCCCTACATATTCAACAGTATAGGGAATACATAGGAATAATAAAATTCCTCCAGTCCTATTTTACAGGACATCAGCTGCTATAAGCAAAGGGAGTCTGTTTTTCTGTTGATCGAGGCACTGCGAGGTAATGTTTCCAGCCCCCGCCCATGAGAAATCTCTGGTGCAAGGAGGAATTGCAACAGGAATCCTGCTTCTGATTGTCACACTGGAGATTGCTAGTAGGAAGGTTTGGAAATCAACAAGTGAACAGACCTCCATCCCTTGCTGCAGCTGATGCCTAGTAAGTCAAGATGGGTGTGAGAAGATGCTACTTAGCTAAGCATAATTACATAACTGATCTAGGAGGTTTCCCATTAATTCCTGATTTGCATTTCTATGCCTCAGTATCAAACAGTAAGTCTCATGATTCTAGTTCTAATGCAATTTTGAACTGTAGAGTAATGGAAACTGGCTCTGGCATCCTGAATTGCAAAATAATTTAACACATGAATGTTGCCCACTTTTCAAAGACTTTCAAACAGCACATGTCTTTATTGTGGTAATTGACACTAAGCATCCTCCTTTTGTCTGTATAAGCCACTTAAGAGGACATACAAGTACTTAAATCAGTTTAGGACCTTGAATAGCAATAAATGTGTTTTATGTGAGAAGCTTAAATCAGCTTTGGCTTAAATCAGTATGTAATGTAAATGAAAGCAACAGTGGTGGCTACAAGGTACATTTGAATGTGTTTCCCCATTCTGTCTTTTATCCCTCACATTTGGATGTGATGCAAATACCAGCCTGCTGGCATCCAGATATCCACCAGAAAAGGCACCCATCAATTCATCCTAAATCCTGACCATGATGAAAGCTTGATTAATGGGGACAAAGGAAATGGTCTCCTTAGTAATTCCTCCCAAATCAGGAAAAAATTGTCCAAGGAGGTTCAGTTTGCTCTGATGACTCTGTTTTACCTGTGACATATATTTTATCTATTTTATCTGATATATGTGTCTCTACGTCAGTGAGGATGTTATTTTTGTGAACTATTTTGTTTCAGAATTGATTTTAAGCTGGCCGTGTGATGTAGAAGCACTAGAAGGGTAAATTTTAAGTGCAAATTTATAAATAAAGAATAAATAAATAAATAGCTGGGAATATGAGGATTTTTTTGCTAAATTACTAATTCTCAGTGAAACAAACTGCCTCAACACGTTGAGATGGCCCATGGAGAGTTCATTAACCTTTAAGATATTTTTGTTGCCCATGTAAGAATGAGAAGTTGGGGATTTTTTAAAAAAGCATAGATTGCATAAAATTACTGCAGTGTCTTTTCCCTTTTTGAAGATAAATATACTCTTTCACAAGAAGCACAGGAGGACAGGCTGCTTGGTCAAAAAGATGCCACTGATACCTTTCATTTTTAAAAGTCCATGGAAGAAAGCAGTAGATGGCAAAGTTAAGCTATGTGATTTGCACATTCTCATGATTTCCATAAAAATCATTCTTGTAACTGTGACAAATTTTTCAAGATTAATATAATAGGAAAGGAAGGAAAAATTTATTTCTCTTTCTTGCATATGAGAATGAGACAAACAAAGACTGACTGTACAATTACACATGAAAGGACTGAAGGACATATTGATGTTCCCCACTCCTGCTCTTTGAGGGTGTTGTGTGAGTGATCAGAGAGAATAACAAGGAAGATCAACTCTTGCTGCTTGTTCTCCTGATATCTCCCTCCTCATCCACTCCATCTCCTTCCTATCAGTCTCTCTCTCCCCCCTCCCTCCCTCTCTTAGGGCCTTATCACATGGGGGTCCAATGCAGAAAGTATCCAAAGCTGATACGTATACTTCTCCCGTGTGTTTACACATATCCAAAGGCAATCCAAAGCTGAAACGTATTTGTTTTCCGTGTGTTTACACATATCCAAAGGCAATCCAAAGCTGAAACGAATTTCCCCCCCTTGATCCGAAGTCAAAGGGGATCTTTTGACATTCGGATTTTTGTGGATGTACAAGCATCCTCCGCGGCCAGAGACGCCTCTCCGCCAGTGCCTTGGGCTGGCTGGAGGGCTGGCAAGTGCGGAGGGAGGGCGAGGCGTGGGAGGGAGCCTCTGCCGCCGCCTCCTCCGAGGACGAAGCTGCCTCTCAGCCGGTGCCTTGGGCCAGCTGGAGGCCTGGAAAGTGTCGGAGGGAGGGCGAGGTGCGGGAGGGAACCCCCGCCGCCACCTCCTCCGACCGGAGAAGCCTCTCAGCCGGTGCCTTGGACCGGCTGGAGGCCTGGAAAGTGTCGGAGGGAGGGCGAGGTGCGGGAGGGAACCCCCGCCGCCGCCTCCTCCGACCGGAGAAGCCTCTCAGCCAGTGCCTTGGGCCGGCTGGAGGCCTGGAAAGTGTCGGAGGGAGGGAACCCCCGCCGCCTCTGCCTCCTCCAGAAAGGCCCCGGAAAGGCCCCAAAAAGGCCCCGGAAAGACCGCGCTTCGGTTAGTCTTTGCTTACTTTTCGCTTCCTGGCCAGCGTTTGATAAGGCCCTTACACACACACACACCAACAACAACAACAGAAATGGAGAATCTGCCACTCACCTGTCCATTCTCTGACCCAGAGAGACAAAGGACTGGGTCATGCTGGGATTTCATGCTGATTTGTTTACTATCATTTTCTGGTTCTGGCAAGGGGCAAGATGTCAGAAAGGGCATGAGAGGTTGTGCTTCCTTGCCCTCCCCAGTCTCTGGAGTCTAGGGTTCATGATAACATCCTGTGGTTGAAAAAATGGAGATGGTGACTGTCGTTGAGACCTAGTTAGTTGGATTGAATTACTAGTGTGTGTACAGGCTAATAGGATTTAAAATGGACAAGTCAGAGATGCAAAAATCTGTGCCTTCTCAATTGCTTCATCAAACAGGGTCATAAACTGCATGTCAAAAGTACAGAAGGAATATCGTCCTTTGCTTGTAGTCACCATATATAAAGTTCCAGGACCTGAATGGTCTGCAGGCCTGAACTTTTCACCTATGAAACATGAGCTGACATTTTTTTTCTTTCTAGCTGACATTTATTTTAAAAGTATGCTCACGTGTGATGTGTGTATGAGAGAGAAAAAGTTAGATTGCATCTCTCAAGAAATTTATTTTTTCTCTCCCACTACCAGAGAAAGCAGGAAAGCTGACACCAGCCCCTTCCTTTGCACTGCTGTTCTTAAGCTTGTACAACTTCAAGAGCATCATAATATTTTTCTTTAAAAACAATTCTCTTTAAAATTCATTGAGTGCCTTTAAAGCATTGTTACATAGATTTAGCAATTTGCTTTGTACACAGATGGAACAGGGAGCATAAATTCCAGCAAACCTGCTGAGGGAAATTGCCCTAAATTGGGTAAGAAGTGTTCTTTAGCCCTCTGAGATATAGGCAGTCTCCCAGTAGGTCAGCCTACAAAAACCCACTTGGAGGGGGAAAGTTTCTATATACAAAAAAACATATCTAGATTCCTGTGGAGTATGAGACCTTGATAGAGTCTGAAGTGATGAACAAACAAAACATCGATTGTGTGTTATACTACATAAAGATACTAGTGGTCACATCAATCATATGCACTAGGACAATGGGTGACCTTTTCCAATAAGAACCAGAGCTCCAGAAGCAGCCATTAAATTTCACAGCAGCCCTATTTATTGTACATCCATGGCATTCATCACCTATAAGATGTAAACTTCCTGAAACTGCCAACACTTGCCAATCGTCCTCCATGGGAAGAAATGTTATGAATGAATGATAGGAGCTTGTTTTTGTCACCATTTTGGCAACTTTAACACCATTATACTTTTCTTGTTTGCCCAGTTTTGACAGGAGAACAGCAGCTGAAAAACAAAGTTGACAAATTCTGGCAGCAGTAGGAGGGCGTCTATAACAATTTTGTATGGACTGTTGTTATTATTACAGATTTTCCAAGGACAACTGCTGAGGCTGGCTGGCTGGCTGGCTGACAATTTTTTAAAATGACATTTTGGAAAAGCCCATAGTCAAACTGTTTCACATCCAGGGCCAGATACCAAATTCTCATGCTAAAACATTACAATTCTTTTCACAATCTTCTTCAGAATTTTCCCATTGGTTTTTTTAGACCTTACTTTTGAGTAATGTGGCTTGTGTGTATGTTTAATAGCCTGCCTTACTCCCTGTACCATTTTAAGCAAGTAAAGTGATAAGTAGTCAAAAAAGAAGATATGATATAAATCATCAAATCTGCATAGCAAAAGTTGTAGAGAAAAAACAAGATCTTTTGTTATTACAGTTGGCCTTCCATATCAATGGATTCTTTATCCAAAGATTCAACCATCCACAGCTTGAAAACTTTCCAAAAAGATATAAATTCCAAAAAGGAAACCTTGAATTTGCTATATTATATAAGTGACACCATTTCACTACCCAATTTTATTTAATAGGACTTGAGCATCTACAGATTTTGGTATCCACGGGGCAGGTGGGGGGGTTGGAACTGAACCTCAACAGATATCAAAGGCACATGGTACCAATTTCTTTGTAGCAAGATGGTTAAGTCTCCATGGAAGCTGGGGGAGAGGGGCCTTCCATGACAACTGGTTTATAATCCGAGTTTTAAAGGAGCTGTCCAGGGTGCCACATGTCCCCAAAGAGATTCTAACTTTTGATAGATCCTTAAAGTTTAGATTAAAATATGGAACCAATTTACCTCCCCATTGATAGGGGAGCAACTAACCACCACTGTAACTTCTCTTTCTTGAGCAATGTGAGTTTAGACATTTGAGCCTTTACAGACTGCCAGAAATAGTGCAGCTTGAGGCTACTTTAACTGCCCTGGCTCAGTGCTAGGGAATCATGGGAATTGCATTTTTTTCTGGGACATTGAGCCTTCTCTGCCAGAGAGCTCTGGTGCTACAATAAGCTACAGTTCCCATGATTCCTTAGCACTGAGCCAGGGCAGTTAAAGTGGCCTCAATTTGCACTATTTCTGGTAGTCTGTAAAGGCCCATTTATGGTTGATAATGGGTCAGAGAAGAGCTGGAGCAGTTTTCTTTTGAATAACCATAACTCTGTCAAATGACTTCAGCTTTTCCCTTAGCATGGTATGATGTGTTGGTAAACATTCTTAGGTTTCCAATGTTTGTCCCTTTAACTACCAGATATAATGAGCTAAAAGACCATCTTGATTTTAGGCCATGGAATCTAAGGTACAGAGGAACATGATGTTTCTCTTAGTTGGCTAAAATCAGGGATTGACAACTTCCAGATGTCCAGGGCTAAGTGTGCTCTCCCACAGGACATCAAAAGACCACATATCCTCCTGTTGCCCCAGCATCTCCCTCTAATTTTTACAACAAAAAAGGGCCCTTGTGCCCAGGGGCAGAGCTTCCAGTGGTTAGCAATATACTTATATTCCGTCCCTCCCTCCAGCTGTTTTAGCTATGAGGTAGGGCTTTTTTTTCTTCTTTCCAAAGCTGGAAAAGAAGAGATGTTACTTCTAGACTTAGGCTGATGCCATTGAGTATTTGGGGGCAAAAGTTGCTCAAAAAATGGGGTGGGGAAAATACTGGGTAGGCCACCTTAACAGAATGCATAGAGCGAGGAGTGCATGAGGCCCATGGGCTATATCTGCCCACTACTGGCCAATATAACAAGATTGTGATAGCAAATGTTATTTAGCACAGTGGGGACTTTCTTCCTATATCAGTGGCAATTTTAGAGATGACATGCAACTTTAAAGAGGGTGGGTGCACTTATCTACCAGTTCCCAAATCATTATCTGTGTAACTTTTGAGATGGTGAATACTTGCTGACTAGGGATATTTTGAGATGCAAAGAAGACAGTATAAATTTTTTTCCTGTACAAATAACAAGAAAGCACAGGTGCTTTGAGTTTCTTTCTTTTTTTAATGATTACATTTTAATGAGGAAATAGAAGCTCTACCTAAAATATAATCATACACAGTGTGCATGTGCAATTTGCAAGCAGTATTTAGGAGAAGATTGCTCACTTTCTACAGCTATGGATCTTCACATCAGTACTAGACAGGTGAGCACTATGTATAACAAAATGAAAATTACTTTCAGGTTACATCCCTACTGGGTTTAATTGCACATCAAATACCAAAGGAACAAGGTTCCATATAGAAGTATATGTCACCAGGTATTATCATCTGCTAGCAACTTAGCATTTCTTCAGTTTTATAGCTGTCTTTGCTGTTTATAAGGGTAGTCTGTTAGCAAAAAGTACTATGTTTGTAGCTTGACTTCACTGTGTGGCCACAAAAGGTCAAAGATGTCAAATATAATTTGATGTCAAATATAATAAAAGATGTTAAATATAATTCATTAACTCTCAGTCAATACAGACCCCATTCAAGAAAGAGATACAGGAAATGCCAAGTTTATTGTGCACTCTTGGTCTCTCTCTTTGTGGAAAAAACAAGTTTCAAATAGTCGGACCTACAGAAATGATGCAATAAAAGCCTGGTACAAAAGCCTCCCATTGTGTGTAATGATTTCACTGTCATGTACGCCATTTTCATGTATGTCACATGCAGAACAGAATATGTTCTGGCCAAATTTGTGCCACATTGTGTCTGAACACCTCTCGCCAACCCATTGAACTAGATTACATAGATGCTCCTCGTACATGGTTGTGTTGCTATGGTTTCCTAACCAACTTCCTATGCTTCTGCATAGGACATTTTTGGGCATGACTTGTTCTTAACAGACAGCCTCCCCGTAAAATTAATCTTATTTTAATTTGATACATTAATTGGCTATAAAAAACCAACAACAACAACTTCTGTTAAGTATATGGGGGCCTCTACTGGTAAACTTCAAGTATTACATTAATATTTGTGTTTTCTTTTAGTTATTGTTGTTTTAAAAATATGCATACATATTATATAAACGTTTTCCCCCTTGCTTCAGAGGGCAGGCCTAGAATGAGTTGGTGTAAATTTCATGGAAGGAAAGTTTGGCTAAATACAGCAGGAGAAATTGCCTAATGGTGAGAGCAGCTCAATCTGTGTGCATGTCAGGGGGCAGGGGAGAGTGGACTGCAACTGTCCGTATGTGATAGTTAATCCCCTGTCATCCCACTTTTTCAGCTGCTTTAAAAAGGTCTCTGTTTCTCTTTTCTCCTCTCACTATACCCCTTTGTCTTTTTTAAAAATTTCATTTGCTGCAAACTGGATTCAAGGTTCAGAAATAGTTTGTACTCAGTTAGGAGAGAAGAGAGGAGTGGATGGAATCTTGTCCTTCCCTTTAGATTCACACAAAAGCAAACTGCTGGTTTGTCCCTTCCTCATTAGCATTTTAACCACAATTTGATGTTGGTTGGCTGCATGTGTTCCAATTTTCATGTGTGAAATGTTGGAGGATGTGCTGACTCAGGAGATGATGGACTCCTCACTTTTTATTTGAGGTAAGAGTGGGGAACCAGTATCTTTTCAGACATTTTTAGCCAGCAAGCCCCAGCATTCCTCACCATTGATTATACTGGCTAGGGTACTAGAATTTACAACATCTGGACTTAGAGTCTGATGCCACAAGCTATGCCAGATATAGCTGATGGGACATGCAGGTCACCAGCATCTGGAGGGCATGTTTCCTGATCCTGAATTAATAGACTGTTGTATGTCAATGATGCTGAAGAAGCAGATCCCATCTGAGTAAGGAGCTGGACTAGATGACCTCCAAAATACCTTCACACTCTGCAATTCTACACTTTTGCAATACATGTAACCAACAATGAATATAATCCAACGAGTTCCTGTTTTCATCTTTTCTCATTTATGGTTTTGAACAGTTTTATTAAAGAAGAACAGTAGGTGTCAAGGAGCAGGGATAATTGTCATTGCTAGTAACTGGACTGTATCAATTCAGGCCGCAGACAGGGAGTCATAACATGCCTCTTTTAAAAAATTCCTTACTATGTAATGGAGAAGAGATTAGTCAAGTCTGAGCTGCTAGTTTTCTCTATACTGGACTCTCCCTCATCCCTATAGAGGAGCACACCATCATGTAGACTAGAAGCTGAACATATCCAGTGTGTCAAATATACTTTCAGTGCAGGCCAGAGGAGTTGCAGAGTGAGCACAAAAGAGAGCAGAGAGCAGTTGCTATGACTTAGGAAGAAGGGAAGTGAAAGGTTTCTCGTTATGTCTTAAACTGAATTTTCCTAGTACAGCTGGGAAATACAGTGATCCCTCCATATTCATGGAGGTTAGGGGTGAAGGACCCCCATGAATGTGGAAAAACTGCAAACAACAACAAAAACACCACACTATTCTTGTAACCTAAGAGAACACCTCTCTAAGAATCTCCAGGTCCTCCAGTGCAACTCTATGGTCAATATCTGCCAGGAGCTTATCATACAATCATGCTGGAGGACCTACAAATGCCTAGAGAGGTGTTTTCTCTAGGAACTTCTAGGTTCTCCAGCACAACTTTATGGTCAACTTCTGACAGAATTGTGCTGGAGGACCTAGAGAGAACATATTAATCAAAATCACAAATAATCAGATCTGCAAAAGTCAAAGCCACAAATGTGGAGGGCCAACTGTAATGAGTTTAAAAGAACCTAATTGTGAGGGATGCGATTCCTTCTTTGTCATGAGGACATAACAAAACCACATTGCAAATGTAATACAGCAAAGGAGTGACGTGTTGTTGTGCAATGACTAATGTTTTCTAGTTACTTTCTAGTTCCTTTAAAAGCATTTGCAGAGCCATATCAAATGGTAGTTTTCAGGTTTTATATCATACAATTCTCAGTCTGATTTTTTTCACTCCCACAAAATGTAACATACAGTTCACACACAGACACGCAAGAATTGGGAAGGGGCTTTGTAATGATTTGGTAAAAAGTTACTTTTCATACAGAATTTTCCAAACTCTGGTCTCCAGTGCAGGGATTTTCAAACTGTATTACCATGTACGTCATGCCTGAAAAGAAATTTCCCCAATGAAATTGTAGGATTCTCCAGCCCTTATCCCACCAATTGTGGGGTTCCCCACTCTGGCATTTCTACCAGTGCCACCAACGGTGAGGTTTCTTCTCAGGCAATCCCTCCCCCTCATTGAGATCAAATGTGTGTGTGTGGGGGGTTACCCTTTAACCCACCAAATGTGAAGACTTCCATGGTGCTCACTGCAATTTCCAAGAGTGAGGGCTTTCCATGATCCCCACCTCTGCCACAATATAAGGACTTCCTCCTGTCCCACATGTGTGTCACCCACTGTGAGGACCATCCAAATGCCCTCATAGTACCTATGAGGATTTCTGCAATGTTTATCCTCAATGGCTATCACTCCTCTATATTCAGAGCTGCCACGACAGATACCTTGTCTGAATCCAGGTTCTCAGATAGATAGCATTTCCAGAGGCCAAATGTGTACAAAAATGAAAAACAAATCTTTATTTACAGAAGTTAAATACAACACAGCAGATTATTTATTACATTAAAAAATCTTTCTGTACAGAAATTAAATACAACACAGCAGATTATTTATTGCATTTAAAACATTAGCCCTTTCTCCCTCTCACTCACACACACTCCTCTTAAGCTACTCAGACTCTTACCAATAACTCAACTCAAATTCCCTTCTCTCAGTCCAACCCTAATCTAACTCAAAACCCTCCTCAAACTCTTTTCTAACTGTACTCCTCTCAAACTCCAGGCAAACTGAAACTCCCCACTCATTCACCAGCCTTATAGAAATCACTTCAACCATTCCACCAATCAGCATTCACTTCAGCATGCCAATCTCTCCCCATTTCAACAGTCCTTACCTCATATTCTAAGAGACCTAATATTCTAATGTATGATTAATTGATAAATAAATTGAACAACGTTTTCAAATACATCACACAAGTCCCCTGGTACTTACTTTTTCTTCTCTCTGCTTTCCACACCCCTCCTACAGAGCTGGCCTTGGTACTGATGACCTTCCAAGATGCCAAACATGAATGTTACAAATTCTGGGCACCTAGAAGAATATTGATGAGATGAAACATGTCCAGGTAAGGATGACCAAGATGACCTAAGGTCTGGAAACTAAGCCATATCATGAACGACTTAGGGAGCTGGGTATTTTTAAATTGGAGGGAATAATAACACCATAGCTATCTTTGAATATCTGAAAGGATGTCATGCATAAGATGGTGCCACCTTGTTTTCTGCTGCTCCAGAGACAAGGACACAAACCATTTATCAAATGACAAGGAACAAGATTCCACCAAGGATATATTCAGATTGGCATGCTGAAGTGAATGCTGATTGGTGGAATGGTTGAAGTGATTTCTATAAGGCTGGTGAATGAGTGGGGAGGCTGGTGAATGAGTGGGGAGTTTCAGTTTGCCTGGAGTTTGAGAGGAGTACAGTTAGAAAAGAGAATATATATTTACTGTGGGAATTGTATGAAAGTGGAACAGATTGTCTTGGAGGGTGGTGGTCTCTCCATCTTTGGAAGAGGTTGCATGGGCATCTTTTGGGAGTACTGTAGTTGTGTATTCCTGCATGGTGTGTATGTGGAATGTGTGTGTTGGATTAGATGGCCCCTGTGGTCCTTTCTAATTCTAAAATTCTATGATTGTATGAAGTTCTGCTGTTGCAAAAAGGATCATCTGGATCAGGGGTAGGCAACCCTTTTGAGTCGGGGGCCAGTCCCCCGAAGTCGTCCCTTCCGGTGGGCCAGGGGGGGAATGGCGGTGCGTGCACTCATGTGCGCGCACGCGCAACCCCGCTGCCGTGCACACTGCCGCTGCTGCTGCCACCTCCGCCGCCGTCTCTGCCGCACGTGCTGCCACAGCTGCCTCTGTGCATGTTGCGGCCACCATTTTGTTCTCCAAAATGGTGGCCGCCACTCGTGGCTGCCATTTTGTTTTGCCAAAATGGTGGTCGTGACTACGCGACTAGTTTGTGCATGCACGGGAGTACTGCGCGTGCGCAAACGCGTCATGGCCACACGGCGTCAAAATTAGCAGCAGCGGTGGCAGGCGGTGTCAGGGGTCGGCGGGGGCTGGTAAGCGCGGGGGCCCGGGCCGTAGGTTGCCGACCCCTGATCTGGATGATGCTGAATCTGTGTGGTAGAAGAGCAGATTTATACATTGTCTGTCCCAAACCTCATGTTTCTGTGTTTGTGTAATCCTGCATTGGTAGAAGAAAAAGACAAGACCCTCTGATGGCTGAGAGTGGGATAGGTGTGCACTAGCTAGAAAAGTAGGGCTAAAGAATAATTTGTGGAAAATGGCCCCATAAGCATACATTTTTGGCATAGCTAGATGAACAGTCAGAATGAAGCCAGGGATTCACACAGCCCATTTCCATTCAAGTTGTGAAATCACAGTGGTTCCTTTCGGTCCTGATTACATCCTTTGTAGAAATTTATTTCACAGCTTGAAAGATGCTGTTAGAGCAGCTTTTGTTCTTTCTTTGACAGGGGAATGGACTTACCAGTACCTCAAAGATGCATCATTCCACCCACCTCTCTCCACATTTTATGTTACACAAAGCAAACTGCTTGAAGGCCTAGATAGATCTGCATTGTGTGGCTGCAGGTGCTGATGATGTGGAATCCAATAAAGTGTGAATGAGGATAAAGAAGTGTCTGAAGAGAATAGCACAGCTGTGTCTTCTCATTGCTTCTTTTGTTCAAGCTAATGCCAGGCTTCCTGTTGGGAAAGTGTGATGTGCTGTCCAGGCTCACCTTAAGGATCATTTCCCTTTCTTATATGGAACAATCCTTTTTCAGGTGTTAGTCTATAGGTAAAGCAGGGTAGGTGGGATGCAAGTTTCTATTCCCC
The DNA here is from genome assembly GCA_026167975.1 of Phrynosoma blainvillii. Classification (NCBI taxonomy): domain Eukaryota; kingdom Metazoa; phylum Chordata; class Lepidosauria; order Squamata; family Phrynosomatidae; genus Phrynosoma; species Phrynosoma blainvillii. The sequence goes on from JANUYF010000004.1 coordinate 70,289,179, forward strand.
ACATGAAACTTCTTCCAATCTGATGTTTCTCTTAACCTACATTTAAAAAATCAGCTTATAGCATGATTTTTCAGAAACAGAGCTCTAGAATAGTCACATAAGTGATGTCGATTTTAACTATAGAGGTGTCCATTGTCAAAGGCCAGTACAGTGGGCCCTTGGTATCCAGTGGGGTTTGGGTCCCCTGTGGATACCAAAACCCATGGATACTCAAGTCCCATTAAATATAATGGAGTAGTAAAATGGTGCCCCTTATGTGAAATAGCAAAATCAGGGTTTGCTTTTTGGAAATTATATTTTTTTAAAAAATACTCTCAAGCTATGGATGCTTGAGTCCAGGAATTCACGGGCTGACTGTATGATGTAGTGGTCAGAGTATTGGACTCGGACTCTGGGAGACCAGAGTTTGAATTCTTGCTCAGTCATGGAAACCTACTGGTTCATTAGAGCCAAGTCATATTTCCTAAACCTTGGAGGAAGGCAATGGTAAGCCTTCTTGGAATACATCTTGCCAATTAAATCTATGTGCATGTGCATATGGACAAATTACTCTCAATTCCTCCCAGGTTCACTGCATCCTATTTACATGACACAGGGCCAAAACCCCAAACTGAGAGTGGACTGTTTTCATGATACCTATATTCAATTTAGGGTTTCTTCCCCCTAACATGCACTTAAATAACTCACCTTTTGCTGCAGATTTTTGGCTCTCTTCACAGCAATAACAGTGAATGCCTTCACTTGGGCACCAGTTACTTTGAGGTCAGAATAAGGTGCCCAGTGTCAATAGTATGGCTGGATGCCTTGTTTGTCAACAGAGGTGCTGGGTGAGAAACAAAAACAGTGTGGGAAGGCAGCCACCTATCGTTCACTGCAAGAGCTGAAATCCTGCAGCAAAAGAGAGCAGGTCAGGATGAATTTAGGAGGAATTTGTGGCCAGAATATCTGGGAGCAGACCAGGGTATTCTGGCCAGTGTACACCCAACCTATGACAAGGTCACCATAAATCAGAGTTGACTTGAAGACACATAACAACTGTCTAAGGGATGATGAATCAGTGAAGAGTTTACATTTGTTTGAATGTATAGTTTCCCAAGTATTTTTGAATTTCACTAACCCAAAGTACAATGGTAGAAAGAATAAGGGTGTATCCACACTGCAAAGTGTTAGCACTTTGATACCACTGTAACTACCATGATTCTATCCTATGAAATTCCAAGATCTGAAGTTTCAGAAATTCTTTACCAGACAGCATTAATGGTGAAGTTCAGCGGGGTCTACTAAAAAGTTTGAAATATCTCTCAGATTCCTTTCCCAGGATTCTATAGAATGAATACATGGCAATTAAATTGGTTTAAACTGCTATAATTTTGCAGTGTGGATGCTATGAGAGCTTTGATTAAACACCAAAGGAAACATTCCAGCTCTTATGATTATTTCCTTAACAGTAAGCTTTGCTTTGAGACAGCTCAAGTTGTCTTTTAATGAGTCTTCCTTTCCTAAGAGAATAACTGTAGAAGTGTCTTCAACTAAAGAAAAATGAAACTACTCATTTCTCTAGCCTACTACCATCACTCTGCATTCTTTTCCTTATACTTCCTACTTAGCTTGGGGTAGGGGAGAGATGGGAAGAAAATGCAGGAATAATAGTCTTAAAAACTCTATCATGCCTGATAGAGTATAGCTAAGAAAAACAAAGACTGAAAATAGGAAATAAACATGTAATATTTATCTAATGTCTTTCATTAGGCTGCTCAAAAAGCAAGATGGTATTTGATTCTACTGGAGAAACGTAACTTCCCAGATTAAAAACAATAATTGCATAGAAACACATGGCAAATTTTACTCCACTTGGTTGGGGGGGGGGGGTTGGGTTTTTTTGTGTGGGGGGGGTACAGTATATAAAAGTACACAATAGTGAACCACATCCTACCATTTTTGGGGGGTTAATTAACAGATATGACTGATACCCCCTCCTCCATTCTGATAGCTTAAATAATTGTTTTTATTTATTGTAGTATATAATGGCTCTGGTATTTTTGCTTGGTCCAGTAACTGTTTCTTTGTTGGTTCTTACTGGTTTTAATTATTTCTATATGCATTGACATTAAATTTTAAATGTATTGGCTGGAAATGTGAACCTGAGTTTTGTTGTTTAGTTCTAACTAGAGAAAACCCATTGATTTTATTATTGAATGGTGAGTCAAAATGTAGATAAATCTTGTTGATTCAATGGGTCTACTAGTTGAAATTAACAATAGGATTTAGGTTATGTTTCTTAAAGCTAATGTATCAGCATTAGTATAATTTATTACCCTTACACCTTTTCCCATGTAAAATGTTGCACATTATATTACTTGTCTATAACACATTAGTGATGCATAACTTATTAAACAATGAATACTTAAAAATATCAAAAATGCTCACCAATGGTTCCCAGAATAAAATGCTAAAGTTATGAATAATATTACTAACAAACAGTGACATTACTGCTGTAAAGCCAAATGTAGTGGTTTTACCTTTATTGGCACTTCTTGCAAAAAAAAAAAAAAAAAAAAAGGAAGCAAGGAATTAGTTACAAGTAACAATGGAAGGAGGTGACTGTAGACAGCCCCCCCCCCCCCCCCAGTATCCAATCCCTCCTGAAGCAATGCCTTTTTTTTGTGGATTATGCACAGCCCCAGGGGTAGTAGTTTCTACACTCCTAGACCTTCTGCAAGTCTACGAACTTGTCTTTATTGTTGTTAACTGCCTTCACGTTGGTCTTGACCCATGGTGACCCTATGGATGAGACATCTCCAGGCCCCCCTGTCCTCTCCTGCTCTGCTCAGCTCCTGCAAACTCAAATTCATGGTCTCTTTAATAAAGTCTATCCATCTAGCATGTGGCCTTCCTTTCTTTATGCTTCCCTCCACCTTTCCTAACATTATTGTCTTTTCCAACGATTCATGCCTTCTCATGATGTGTCCAATGTACGACAGTCTAAGTCTTGTCATCTTGGCTTCTAAGGATATCTCTGGCTTGATCTGTTCTAGGACCCATTTGTTTGTTCTTTTGGCTGTCCATGGAATCTTCAGCACTCTTCTCCAGCACCACATCTCAAATGCATTGATTTTCCTCCTATCTTCTTTCTTAACTGTCCAGTTCTCACATCCATATGATGGCTTGTATGATTCTGACTTTTGTGCTGAGCTGTATGTCTTTGCATTTTAGGATCTTTTCTAGTTCTTTCATAGCCACCCTCCTCATTCTTAACCTTCTCCTGATTTCCTAGCTGCAGTCCCCATTCTGATCAATGTTTGATCCCAGATATGAGAACTCTTTTACTATTTCTATTTCCTCATTGTCTAGTTTGAATGTGTGTAAGTTCTCTGTGGTCATTATTTTTGTTTTCTTTATGTTCAACAGTAAGCCTGCCTTTGCACTTTCTCCTTTGATCTTCCTTAGTAGTTGTTCCAGGTCTGTGAGGTTTTCTGCTAGTATTATTATGATTATTGATATTTCTTCCTCCTATTTTCACTCCTCCTTCTTCCATGTCCAAGCCTGTTTTCCTTACAATATATTCTGCATATAAGTTGAATAGGTAGGGTGATAGGATACAGCCTTGTCTGACTGTTTTGCCAATTGGGAACCATTCTGTTTCTCTGTGTTCTGTTCTGACAGTAGCCTCTTTAAGGGTGTTCCATAGCCTTTCATGATCTATGCAGTCAAAGGCTTTGCTATAGTCTATAAAGCACATGCTGATTTTCATTTAGAACTCCCTGCTATGCTCCATTAACCATCATATATTTGCAATATGATCCCTTGTGCCTCTTCCTTTCCTGAACCCTGCTTGGAACACTGGGATTTCTCTCTACATGTGTGGTTGAAATCTATGTTGCAGTATTTTGAGCATAATTTTGCTTGAATTGGAGATTAGTGCTATGGTCCTATAGTTGCTACAGTCTCTTGTGTCTCCTTTTTTATCAATAGGAATGTATATTGATCACTTCCAATCTGTTGGCCATCGTTTTGTTTTCCATATCTGTTGATATATGTTGGTTAGCACTACAATTGACTCTCTCATTGTGGATTGTAGAAGCTCAATTGGAATATCATCTGTTCCTGGTGATTTGTTTTTCGCTATTACTCTTATTGCAGTTTCCACCTCAGTTTTTAGAATTTGGGGTTCATCTTCATATGGCTCTTCTCTCCATGTGTCTTTCATTTTGTCATCTCTTTTGTATAGTTCTTCTGTGTATTGCATCCAACGTCTTTTTATTCCTTCCTGGTCTTGAATTATGTTACTTTTATTGTAGCCCGGTCCTTGGTTTGAACTTTTCCTTGATTTCTCAAATCTTGTGAAATAGGTCTCTAATTCTTCCTTTTTTTGTTGCTTTCTTCTGTTTATCAACATTTGCCGTGGTAGTAATTTTCCTTATATTTGCGCATTAGCCATTGTACTGTTGTGTTCATGTTTCTTAGTTTATTCCTTTCTCCTTTTTGTTTTGTTTCTCTTCTTTCCTTTGTTGCTTGTAGCATTCTATCTGTCAACCATGGTTTCTTCACTTTCCTTTTGTCTGTTGGAAGTGCCTTTATGCATTCTTCTTTTCTTATGTCCCTGGCTTCAGATCAAAGCTCTTCTGGTTCACAATATGTTATGCTTAGTATTGCAAATCTGTTCCTTATATTGTCAATTAATTCTGTGGAAATGTTGTTTAAATTGTATTTTGGTATGATGATTGGTTTTGTTCTATTCTTGAGTTTTACTTTTATTTTTGAAATGAGTAAATTGTGATCTGTGCCACAATCAGCACCTGATCTAGTCTTGGCCACCAGTATGGAGTTTCACCATAATCTATTTGGTTTTTGCGTTGGCCATCTGGTGATGTCCATGTGTTTACTCTGGTTGTATGAAAAATGTGTTTGCAATGAATAGGTTGTTGGCTTCACAAAAATTGATCAGATGCTCTCCCGCTTTATTCCTTTTGTCTAGTCCAAATCTGCCTACCATTTTTGTTTCTTCTTTACTTCCAACCTTTGCATTCCAATCTCCAATGATGAGCTTGACATCCTGTGTTGGTGTGTTGTCAATTTCTTCCTGTACTCCTTCATAAAAACTATCAATTTATTCTTGTTTTGCCTCAGTGGTTGGTGCATATGCTCGAATTATGGTGATATTCATAGGTTTCCCATGGAGTCTTACTGAGATGATTTGATCTGACTTTGCATTGTATCCCCTGACTGCTTTTGCAATATCTTTTCTTAATATGAAAGCCACCCCATTTCCTCTTGTCTTTTCATTCCCTGAGTAGAACACTGTGTGGTTGTCTGATTCAAAGTGGTTCATTCCTGTCCATTTTAACTCACCCACCCCAGTACTGCTATGTTCATGCATTGCCATTTTCACTATGGGGGGAAGCAGACGAGGGCATCCAAGATGCCCTGCGATGGTGCGCTGCGGGACTGGAGCAGTCGTACCACGGCACACCGTTGGCGCCTCTGAAAGGAGCGCAAAAATAGCGCTCCTTTCAGAAGTCAGTGAAAGTGCGCCCTAAAAGCGTCGGGTGCACTTTCACTGACTTTTCCACCGCAGCGCGTGCAGTCACTGCGGCGGGAGGTTGTCCCCGGAGCACTGGACATGCGGAGGGCCGGCGGCTCCGAGGACGACCTCGGGAAGAGGAAGGGCCGCTGCGCGTGCGGCTGCCCCTCCTCTTCCTTGCCTCGGAGATGGCTCAATAAGCCGTCTGCCGAGGCTATATGTCTAGCTTCCCTTAGCCCATGCTTCTCACATTCCATGTCCCTATTTTATGTGTGGTACTGCTTCTGATGGGGTTTGTCTTTCTGAGAGTGTTTCCTGCTTGCTTCATCATATTTTTTACTGCCCTTAGGGGCTCTTACAAGTGTGTTTTCCTTTAGTTTCTATCTTTCTTTCTGTTAGTGCTCTTGTCCTGCCTGTGTGACACTTTTGATGTCTCCTCATCTCTTTTTTTGATAAAATTACCAGCTTGCTAGATGAAGGGAATGCAGTAGACATAGCATATCTTGATTTCAGTAAGGCTTTTGACAAGGTCCCCCACGATATTCTTGCAAACAAGATAGTAAAATGTGGGTTAGACAATGCAACTGTTAGGTGGATTAGTAATTGGTTGACTGACCAAACCCAAAGGGTACTCAGCAATGGCTCCTCTTCATCCTGGAGAGAAGTGACTAGTGGGGTGCCACAGGGTTCTGTCCTGGGCCCAGTGCTCTTCAACATCTTTATCAATGACTGTATTTTATTGTGGCAGTCTGCAAAAGCCCTAAGATTCCATGAAAGATTCGGCAGCAGAAAGAGAGATCTGAGGTTGAATCTTATTTTCCAAGGACATATTTTTTTCTCTGTCTTTATGGAGTTGTGATGGGGTGTCTGATCAGTTTTATGGCCCCAAGGGGACTCTCTCAGATACTCTAGGATAGCATCTTTGGCCTTGCTATATGTTAACAACTTCTGGAAATGAACGGCTATCAGTTTCTATAAATGGGTATTTTTTCAGAGAATTTAAAACTTACCATTGTAGTAAGCTTTGCTAGTATTGCACAGCTTGAGAAACATCAAGCTCAAACATCCAAAAACCATTGTCCTTTGTGTTACTTGTGGCTTCATTGAAAGCATCTAATTGGCCATTGTCACTGTAGGAAGCATGATATGGCTTGGGTCCAGGTTATTTCAAGGACTGTATCTCCCTTTATGAGTCCACTAGAGCACTAAGATCATCAGCAGATGCCCTTCTTTCTATCCCAGCACCCTCTCAGGCTCATTTGGTGGGAACAAGAGAGAAGGCCTTCTCAGTGGCTGCTCCCAGGCTTTGGAAATCCCTCCCTAGAGAGGCCAGGATGGCTCCAACCCTGCTATCCTTTCGGCAGCAGGTAAAAACATGCTGTCAGGCCTTTTCAAGCTACTAAGGGCTGGGATGTAAATGTTGTGCATTTTAAATTTAAAGGTTTATACTTTTATCATGTTACATTTTAATTCATAACTGTTTTAACTTTTTAAGTTGTTTAACTGGTTTTTTAAATTTTATATTTATTCTCTTTAATTTTATATTGTTTTAAATTGTACTGTCAGCCCTCGGTATCTGTGGGAGATCCATTCTGGACCCCCCCCCCCCCCCCGTGGATACCAAAGTCCGTGGATGCTCAAGTTCCATTGTCCCCAATGGTGGCACAGCCATGCAGCTGCTCCACCATTCGGGACAACAGAACTTCACCTTCCTCCACTCTTGTCCTCCCTTCCTCCCTCCCTTTGGCCTGGCTGGCTGAGCCAGCACCACCCTGGCCATCTGAAGCCTGTCTCGCTGGTCTCAATGGCAGGGGATCTTCTGCTCTGCCACCACATCTACCTGGAAATGAAGGATGGGTCTGGTCACCTTGGTCTGGATTTCCTCAGGGGGGTAGCCAAAGCAGTCAGGGGCACATGAGAGAAGGAGCGTAAGCAAGGGAAGGAGAGAATGTGTGTGTGCAAGAGAGAGAGACAGAGAATGAGAAAGAGAGTGTGCAGCTTCCCCAGGCTCTCTCTTCTTTCTCCCTTGCATGCAAGAGCAGTTTGATGGCATAAGATGCCTTCCTTTCCAAACTCTCTCCCAGCCCTCTGCTGCCACCACCACTGCCACCTGGAAATGGGGGACGTGTCTGGTCAGCCTGGTCTGGATTTTCTCATGTGTGTGTGGGGGGGCCCCCACCAAAATTGCTCTGAGTCATGCAAGAAAAGGAGTGTGAGTCAGGGAAGGGGGGAACGTGCACAAGAGAGAGAGACAGAGTGAGAAAGAGAGTGTGCAGCTTCCCCAGGCTTCCCTATCTTTCTCCCTTGCACACGAGAGCAGTTTGTTGACACAAGACACCTCCCTTTCCAAAACCTCTCCTAGCCCCCTCCCTCCTCCTCCTCCTCCTCACCATGGGCTTGCCATCTGTGGATGCTTGAATCAGTGGGTGGCAAGTCTGCAGATACTGAGGGCCTACTGTATTGTTTTTAAATTTGCTGTTAGCCACTTTGAATCCCTATGTTGGGAGAAAGACATGATGTAAGATGATGATGATGATGATGATGATGGTGAAGATGATAATGAAAATAACAATAATAATAATGGATTAATAATGGATTTTTGGTCTGATCCTGAAACAGCACCTCTCGAGCTCTCCAGGGCACTGCACTCAAGTGGTTGAAACTGAAGATATAAAAGTTAGCATTGTGAATCCATATGAAAATATTCCATAATGTCAGTAGAATGAAAAATAAATATGATTGGACATAATAATAGTGGTTTTATTACTTATGTATCCCGTTGCAATTTTTGTGATTATACAAATGAATACAATCCAGGCATTAGCATGAGATGGCATTCTAGAAGAAAGGGCTGTGTGTGTGTGTGTCGTGTTTAAATAAGCAATGAAAAAGCTATGCAAGGTTGCCACAAATGATAAAAGGCAGCTTTGTTTAAAACAATGTAGAAATTAGTATTCTTATTCTTAAATAATGCAGCAGCTTATTAACTAATTTTGACACCCAATTTAGCATTGTTACGAGAACCTTAATTTACACTTTGGAACACACTGAATCTAAAGTTTTGCAAGCAGGGTGTGAATTAGCTAAATGTCAGTGCATGAGTCTTTCATCTGTGATGTGCAAATCACATAGTGTGGAGATGAACAAGCAAGGAAAGACAGTTTATTATCCCATTTCTGTCCATGTCACTCTTCAATTCCATCAATTTTGTATAAAACAAGTATAATGTGATGACAACAACCCACACATAATTTTACATGATACAGTAAAGATGGCAATTTATTATCATAGGGAGGCTGTTTTGGTTTCTCCAGTTTATCTCTTCTGCCATTCCCTGTTGCTTTTATGACTGATGGTTATTCTAATCCCAAAAGTAATCCTTAGTGTCCCTTCTGGGCACAGAAACAACTGTAAATGTATGGCCTCACACAGCCACCATAGACATGACCTTTAGCTAAAACTTTGGCCAAAGATGCCTTTAGGTATCCCTCTTCTACTTTAAGAGAATTACAATAGAAAAATAGAAGAGCCATGTTGGATCAAGTGCAAGGCAGCCCATAAATGGGACATGAGCACCATTAGAACTTCCCCTGTAGGTAGTAGTAGTGGTACCTCCTCTCATATTAGATATTTTGGTATGTAAAGGAATCTTGTAACACCTTTAATACTAACTGAGAGAAAGAAGAGATGCTCCTTGACAAGTCACAGAGGCATGCTGTGCAGATTGTGATTTTATCAAGACAAGTACTGTGTCATTTTATACTGTCAAATGCCACCTTAGACCCACTAACTGTGGTTCTCAAGGATTATGAGAGGCAAATTCTGTTCTGAAATCACACTGAGCATTTTATTTCTAAACTGCAATTAACACATGCCTTCACAACTTCTCTCAAATGAAGCAGCAACAGAATTGCCCTAGCTGGAAATCAATGTCTGCCACCAAGTGGGGATTTTCCAGTACTTACAGTGATTGCTGCTACTCTGCTGCCTAGTGTGTGTTTTGAGTCAGTATACATCTGAGCAGTGCTGGGAAGACAGGCAAAAAGCAACACCTGAACATAGGCTCACACATATGTGCACACATGCATGTGTTCGCACACACTCAAACACCAGTTACAATAATCACTCAGCATTTTCACACACTGGCAAAATATCCACTTCCTCTCTAAAAAAAAAAATGTTCCCCTTGCCACAGATAAAATACATGCAACTGAGAAGATGCTTTTGCACATTTAAGCATCAACATTCTCAGATAGAATGGCTTTAAGTAATCAGTGGTACTGATGGGGGTAAGTGGAGAACAAGCCAACACTTTCCATAATGTATTGGGAAGTCTTTTGTTTACTTACTTTTCTTTAGGAGTCCATTATTGCCAATGTGCTTTCCCCCAAATGCTTGACTATTGAAAGATTTACACATCATAGAACAGCTGGGGGTTGGGAACTACCACCTATAATTCCTGTAAATGGTGTAACGTACAACTAGTTTGGATTAAATAATGCAGTTAATGTGAGAGGAAAGGAAACAATGTGCTTAACAGAAAGTGTCCACTTTTCTGTCAGAAGTGTTGTGAAATATTGATTACAAATGGATGAAACTCTCAGACTTGCCACTCATTTCAGTAACCAACTGCATTCTGCTTCTGGGTGTTTCTTTTCTGAGTTCATAACTGTGTGGGTTTTGTTTTTGTTTTTTTAATATCAATGGCATCAATCAAATTACTTCTCAAAATGAACATTGGTAATATCCTTATAACGTCCTAGTGAGTATTTGCAGAATTTTTCTTGTAATCTGCAGTTGGATATCTTTCACAATATTCTTTTGTGGCAGGCCACGATTATTGCCATTTTACAGATGAAGCATGGGGAGGGGGAAACTTTGGCGAAAGATATTTGGGGTTATTTGTTCTGAGACTCAAACTTCTGTCCATTTGCTGTCCAAATTCTCAAATGATTCATAATTTGGCCATGATTCTCATCTCAATGCAGTTCTGTTATAGGTCCAGAAGGTGAAAGATGCTCCATTTTCTTTGGCAACCACCCAACACCAGGATGTACCTCCATGGCCAGTCAAGGCACAGGAAGTGGAGGTAGCATTTGGTTGCTTTCACACAGGCAGAGAATCTGTTAAAAATAGAGATTGCAGGTTTACCAACATCTGGTATTGACCTATCAGATTTAAAACACTCATCAGTTCTATATTGCTTAATATGAAGGGAAGGAGAATAGTTAGAATTACTTTGAGCTTGCTTTCTAAAACCCATTTTGTTTAACTATCAGATAATAAACAGTTTAAAAACACTTTCAACTTAAGATATCCTTTAAAAGGAACAGAAAACAGTAAATTAGTACAAACAAGAGGGTAGAGATACAAGGCTTCACCACATGATATGCGGCTGCTGTGAGATGTTTGGACACCAAACAAGCATCAAATGGGCAATGTCCTTTGTCATTGCCCTTCACTGCCTTAGGCTTCTGTTGGTTATGTAGCAGTCTGCTGGCCACACCCCAGTAGAGCAACTGGTGCTTCCTGCAGCCAGGTGGATAGTCTTACAAGTGAGGCTTCTGTTCTTCTTACCAACCACAGCCAGAGAATAGCCATTACCCTCTCAGGGTGGTTCTACACTGGCCATTTAATCTGGAGCTGGCATTATGCCTCTGACCAGCCCTGTACCAATCATGACCCTGTATGAATCATGATAGCAACCACATGCACTTGGCCAAATCCAATGTGATGTTGTATCATTGTATGTATGAGCCAGTCAGGCCAACACTTATTGGGTCCACTGGCCCATCCCCTGTTTTTGGAGCCACCACCACCACCACTTCCTTTTGGGCATGTAAGATTTGCCTGGCATACCATGCTCTCTGCTGAGGACAGAAATGGCTGCCTGGACATGTGATCAACATGGAGTTTCAGTGGCCATTTCTGTCCTCAGTAGAAAGGGTGACATGCTGGTCAGGCCTTACATAGAGCTCTTGTCTACAAGGAAGTGGCATTAGTGGCTCCACAAACAGAACATCCCTTTTCTCTGCAATGAACAGTGTGGGAAGGGGGATGGCAGAGGCCTACATCAGCTGTCCTTGTGCCAAAAGAACCCAAGGTCACTCTGGAGTTTCTGGAAAACACCAGGATTTTCTCCAACTTTGATTAGTTCAGAGAAAAAAAGTTGGCTGAAGGGCAGAAAAACACAGACCATCCCCAGAAGTAGCTAGATGTCATCAGGGCTACCAACACTACTTTGGGGTGAGTACGGCATTTTTCACTGCTGTAGACAAGTCTGTACTACTGTAGAAAACCCCTCCAACCATCTGAAGCTGCAAGGAGAGGTGGGGAAAAAAAACTTCATGAAACCCTCTCCTACCATCTGAAGCTGCAAGGAGAGGTGGGGGGAAGAACTTCATCCTACCCCCTCCTACCATCTGAAGCTATAAGGAGAGGTGGAGGGAAAACTTCATCCAACTCCCTCCTACTATCTGAAGCTGCAAGGAGAGGTAGGAAAAACCTTCATTCAACCCCCTCCTACCATCTGAAGCTGCAAGGAGAGGTGGAAAGAGCCATGTGAGTCCATTTTAACCCCCCCCCCTTCCAGAGGTTGGACAGGAGAAAACAGAGAGGACAGGCAAGGAAAACCAAACAAGGGCCAGATGAGAGACTAAAATAAAGAAGGATATGAGGGGGGAAGGGAAAAGGAGGGAGGAGGGACGAGAAGGGTAGGGAAAGGATCAATTCAACAATAATGGGGGCAGGGACAATGACATAGGGAAACAACTACTGGGCAGCAGCAGTAGTGGTGAGTGTCACTAAAGTGAAGAACAGCAGTGACATCATAGCTAACATTTGTTAGCACTGCACACCGGGAGGTATAGGTGGTCCTCCTTGTGCAACCCCCACCTAGAAAACCCTATGAATCATAGAAGCATAGAGTCATAGAATCATAGAGTTGCAAGAAACCACAAGGGCCATCCAGTCCAACCCCCTGCCATGCAGGAACTCAAAATCAAACCATCCCCAGCAGATGGCCATCCAGCCTCTGTTTAAAGACCTCCAAAGAAGGAGACTCCACCATACTCCGAGGGAGTGTGTTCCACTGTCAAGCAGCTCTTACTATCAGGAAGTTCCTCCTAATATTAAGGTGGAATATCTTTTCCTGAAGCTTGCATCCATTGTTCCGGGTCCTGTTCTCTGGGGCAGCAGAAAACAAGCTAGCGCCCTCCTCAATATGACATCTCTTCAAATATTTAAACAGAGCTATTATATCCCCTCTTAACCGTCTCTACTCTAGGCTAAACATACCCAGTTCCCTAAGTCGTTCCTTGTAGGGCATGGCTTCGAGACCCTTCACCATTTTAGTTGCCCTCCTCTGGAAACACTCCAGTTTCTCAACATCCTTTTTGAATTGTGGTGCCCAGAACTGAATACAGTATTCCAGGTGGGGCCTGACCAAAGCAGAATACAGTGGCACTATTACTTCCCTTGATCTAGATACTATACTTCTATTAATGCAGCCTAAAATTGCATTGGCCTTTTTAGCTGCTGCATCACACTGTTGACTCATGTTCAACCTGTGGTCCACTAGGACTCCTAGATCCCTTTCACATGTAGTCTCGTTAAGCCAGGTGTCCCCCATCTTATATCTATGCATTTCATTTTTTTGCCCTAAGTGCAGTATCTTACATTTCTCTGTGTTGAAATTCATTTTGTTAGCTTTGGCCCAGCTTTCTAATCGATTAAGATCATTTTGAATTTTCATCCTGTCCTCTGGGGCATTAGCTATTCCTCCTAATGTGGATAATCGCTCTGATGCCACAATAAAATACAGTTCCCATGATTCCCTAACCCTAACCCTTAAAGTGGACTCAATTTGCGCTATTTCTGGCAGTCTGCAAAGGCCTTACTTTTCCAACCTCTGGGAAGGGAGAAGAAGAAAGCCAGCATGGTATAGTGGTTTGGATGTTGGACTGTGGGGGGTTGCAGACTGCCAGAAATAGTGCAAATTGAGTCCACTTTTAGGGTTAGTGTTAGGGAATCATGGGAACTATATTTTATTGTGGCACCAGAGCTCTCTGACAGAGAAGGCTCAATGTCTCAGACTGTTTGACTATATTCTCTGTTTGACCCCTTGGCTTGATCCCATGGACCTTTGTTACTGGGCTCTGCGTTTATTTGTAAGTTTGCTCTTTGAGGCTTACTTTAGCTCCACAAGCTCTGTGAGGATTTCCTTTGTTTATTTTTGGACTGGGTATCAACATCTGGCTACTTTCCTGGACACTGGGTGACATTGGGCAATTCACACACTCTCAGCCTCAGAGAAAGGCAAAGGCAAATTCCCTCTGAACAAATCTTACCCCCCAAAAACCTTGCAATAGGTTCACCACAGGGTCACCATAAGTCAGAAATGCCTTGAAGGCCCACAATAACAAATGTTATGAGTGTAGGACAGACCAAAGGATTTCTCCTAATTGCAGGCATGTTCACAATCTTGAAATCTATTTTAGCCATGGATCTGGACCTTGATTTCAGTGGGCAGGAGGGAGTGAAAGTAAGACACAGCCCCAGATAGGAAGGAAAGAAAGGAATGAGAACTCTGTTGCTTCTTCACTTCTGCCCTGACGACATGAGTCTGGCAGGACACTGGATATTACAGAGGCTCAAACATCAGAGTTACCCAAGTTAAAGGATAAGACTCACTTATTAGAATGCTAAATATTGTGAAGTTCTTATATACTGGCATGATGGTGCATTTGCTCAAGATCCACACAATAGCAGAGTCTTATATAGAAACTTGGATACCCACAGGTTATACATTATCAGTAACACCAAAGGTTTTCACAGATTATCATCTGTGTTGTTTTACCACAAGATATCTGTAAACATAAGTTCATGGTTTACAAAAAAGATTAATGGCTGGACCAAAAGTAGTGGGTTATTTCAATTGATTGTTCACAGCCACTTACAGAAAATGGTTTAATAGGAATCTGATGTATCAGTAACTATCCAAAATGGTAATTTAGACTAATTTAGGATGAAATGTATTTCAGAAGACAACGGGATTTGTTTTCACCTCATGCTTCTTTAGCATCATGATAACTTCCTTCTAAACACATCTGAGGAAGTCTATGGAAGCTCATGCTATCAACTTCTATCTTCCAGATAGTCTCAAAGGTACTGCAAGATTCTTTTGCATACTGATTTTCTAGACTAACATGGCTTTGTCTTTGAATTTCTTCCAAATCAGGGTGGGAAATCTTTGGCCCTCCAGATGTTTTAATCAATACCTTCAGCATGGCCAATGATTATGGGATTGGGGCAGATGTAGCTCAAATTATCTGAAGGGCCAAAGATTCCCCACCCCTTTTGTGAGCCTTCTTTTGTTAGCCAAGAATACAAATCTTTTAGAAAAACCCAGGGGAAAAAATTGATATTAATTAGTGGGGGTTTTTGGCACACCCCCCCCCCCAATTTAATTGGATGCATTTGAAATGCATGTGAACAACAAAGACTCAATCCAGATTCTACCTGGATTATTTTCACCATCTGAATAACCTGTAAGGAACTTCCAATAATAGAACCAGATCATTGGTTCTACCATGCTGTGTTGATCATTCTAGTTCATTTCAGTGGGGATTTCACAGGAGGATGTCTGTGTTGCTTCCTACAAAATTGCAACGTAACACTATAATGCTCCAATAATGTGATTACAGTTTCCTTAATTATCAGGATTTACCAGTGAAAATGCCAAATGGAATAAAAGACACTGCCTCTGCCAGGATACAGAATTCATCACCTAAATGTGCATTACTCACATTATTTACCATTCCCAAAGGATAAACTGTGTTGAGTAAGCTAATTCATATGAACAGGATTAGTATATCCCAGGAGAGGTCATGTCACATTGTGACTGCTCTCTTAGGGTTTTTTTTTTAATGCAGTTGCTGTAGTATCAAGGTAGTGTATGTGCTGCAATTTCTCTCATTTCATTTCTGGGATAGAATCCACTAGGGAGGGTTTGTAATCTCGAAGCTTTATTGGAAAGCAAGAGCAAGAGCATAAACGATTTTGTACAACGGAAGAAAAGCTACTGAAACTGGTATGAGAAGCTATAGTCTCAGATGCATGAATGAGTAAATTACAAGTTAATCTGTGTGCAAAAGAGTTTTACTGATCTCTGCCTGCCTCCTGAGATTTTGATTTAACCAAGAAGCTAAGTAACTCTATTCACACATTTTCATTTCTGTTATTCTATTTCCCATCCACCCTGAAATACAGCACTTATTGACAGATGTAACACATGATGTAGTTGGAGTCTTAGAAATAATACAGTCAGGATTGATACAAAAAACCTTTAATAGACTAGAGAGTGTATATTTTGGACCATCCTGCAGAGATATAGGATATTATCACATGGAGGCTTACTGCTCTTAAAATGTGGCTAGATTGTCCCTAAAGTGCGAGGGTGTGATCATCGGTCATGCTTGCCTCCCGTGATGAAATCGTCATGGAGATGTCCTGTCATTAAAGCATTTGCAGAGCCATCATTTCTCTGTATAACAAGAACTTCAGTTATGCTGAGAAATGGCAGCTCCCCAAATGCTTTAATGATGAGATGCCTCCATGACGATTTCATCATGGGAGACAAGCGTGACCAGTGATCACACCCTCACATTTTAGGGATGCTTTAGGGATGATCTAGCCACATTTTAAGAACAGTAAGTCTCCATGTGATAATCTCCTAAGTCAGGCTTCCTTCCTTCGATCCTCTATCCATTCTTTCTGGGCTATACAATAGAGCAGTGGGCCCCAAACCTTTTTGAGCTACCACTCCCTTTTCTCTTGGGTGCCAACCCTAGCACCCCTTTCCCATGCATATCTTTTGGTATTCTCTACTGTTCTACTGCAAATTCAAAACAATGAATCTTGGTCACTGCTCCCTTTGCACCCAGTCACCTTGGGAACAGCAAATGAGCAGTTGGCTGAGCAGCAACAAAGAAGCCTCTTGCTTGTGCCGGCCTTGCAGTAAAAACCAGCATAGGCGAGAGGCTTCTTGATTGCTGCTTGACTGGCTACTTGGGCCACTTCTCCTTTGTGCCCTGTCACTCTGGGAGCAGGAACTGAGCAGCTGGTGAGCAGCAACCAAGAAACCTCTCGGCCATGCCAACCTTGCCACAAAGGCCAGTGTGGACAAGAGGCCTCTCGGTTTCTGCTTAACCAGCTGCTCAGTTGCTGCTCCCAAGATGACCAGGTGCAAAGGGAGATGCTTCTTCCCAGTCAGTAGGGACTCTCAATACTTCTTCAGAGCAAGGTGCAGCCAGTGTGTGTATAATGGGTTTACTGACACCATATGCTCTGGACTGGAGATTGGTGTGGACAAAGACAGGGAAAGATTTTAACTACAGGTGCCACTCCAAGATGAACTCTTTCTAAGAATTGAGCCCAGATATGCCTCCCCAGAGACATATCTTCCCCAGATAGCTTGAAGAGTTCCACCCAAAAAACATTGTTTCCTCTGCTACTTCTTCTCCCTCCAATGAAAGAAAGCAGGAACAGCAGCATGACCCCAACCTGCTAGCCAAGTCCCAACAAAGCTCACAAAGTTTAAGCAGGATCCCAAATTTGAAAGGTCCCTTTTTCTACCACTTCTCCCCATCATCATGTGCTCTAATTCCTTGTTCCAGTCTTTTCCAAAATAGCACCACTCTGAGCCACAGAAGCAATGTCCTGTTCCCAAGTCTTGCGAGACTTTCCCAATCAGTGCTACTAATGAAAGATGTGCTTAAAAAGTTAGTTGATGTGGGCAGGCAAAGAGACACCACCACATGAAGTGATCAGCGAGGCTGTACAGTGGTTTTAAGGGATCCTGAAAAGAGGTTTCATGAAATCCTTAGCCCCACCATGGTCCTAAAGGCTGCTGGTTCCATTTGTCTTTCTTGCAAGACAGTATTTTGACTAAAGGCCCCCCAACATCCCCCTTTCCCCTCAGTGTCCCCTGGATCCTTCAACTGCCCCCAGGGGGGATATACTGGCCACTTTGGCAATCACTGCAATAGAGCAACTTGCAACTATCAAGTACTCTTGAATATTTGTTGGAATTGTGAATTCTTAAAAGGGGTGGTTGGACTGACAATAGATACAGAATCTCCATGCAGTGATACTTATTTAGTTGGAGTGTTCAGATGAAGGTTTAGGATAAAGCAAGGAAAAGATCAGAAGCAGTTAAACTAGGACATCCCTGAGACATAGTACAAACACATCTCCATTAACAAAGCCTCTGGTAAAGCCCTTTTTGTACAAGTCTCTTTATGCTAATTCACCCCCCTCCCTCCTTTCCACCTCTTCCAGTTTTCCTGTTTCTTCTATCTAACTGGAAGGGTTGTTACAGTTTTTAGCAGCATCACCACTGGAAGGATGATGGATGGTTGTAGAAACACAGGCTTTTGGTGTCAGGTTGCAGCATCACATCTGCAGTGAACAATGCAATAAAGCTTGAGCAAGGAAAAATTTCTGTTGTATGTGTGTGTACCTACAATGGACAAGGCAAACAGCAGAGTCCCTTACTGAGCATTTTTGAACAGAAAAACAGAGAAAAAAGGGGAAAACAGACAAATCTGCCTTATCAGGTATCTCCAGACTGTGTTTTTTTTTTTAAGCATTGATCTGTAAGTCCAGACACCAAAATGCAAATCATAAGAAAAGTGTAGGCTGGTGAAAGAAAAACATAATTCCCAAATGGATTTTAGAAGAAGTTTTCAAATGGTTTCTAGCAGGTTCAAAATGTATGTGCTTACTACTGCAAGGCTTAACAGGGACATTGATAGCACCATCATTCCACTTTTTACTGCCATGACTGTATCCTCTAGAATCCTGGCATTTGTAGTAGAGAGCTCTACTGATTCACTGAACAACAGACCCCAAGATCACATTGGATGCAGCCATAGCAGTTAAAGCAGAATCACAGTGCTTTAATTGCATAGTGAGAAAAGGAGCCCAACCTGTTTTTTTTCATTTCACATTTCATATTGCATGCTTTGAATAAAAGAATTGCTGAAATATATTGAAATGTTATTTTTTGTGGTGTATGAATGGATCCCTATTCTTTCTGTGTCACTGTCAGTCCTCCATATCTATGGATAAAGAATCCATGGATCCAACCATCCACAGAATAAATTATATATATTCCAAAAAGCAAATCTTGATTTTGCCATTTTATATAAGGGATACAATTTTACCATGCCATTGTATTTATTGGACTTGAACATTCATAGAATAAAAAGTTGGAAGAGTCCTCAAGGGCCATTCAGTCCAATCCCTGCCATGCAGGAATACACAATCAAAGCACTGCCAACAGATGGTCAACCAGCCTCTGTTTAAAAACCTCCAAAAAAGGAGACTCCACCACCCTTCAAGGGAGTGTGTCTTGGAACCCAACCCCAATGGATACGAAGGGTCCATGGTATTTCTACCTGTGGTACTAAATTGTCTGTTAATGAAGTAATGCTCAGCAATACTGTCTATGTTGTTAAATTCAGTATACCTATATTTTTCACAGAATGTTAAATTCCACCTCCCTTGCTTTCTTCAAGAGGTGACCAAACCTATAAATGCCGCTTGATTAACATTTCTGTATAAGGTAAAATGAAAATGAAAATTACAATAGGGTATCTGGCTGAATGTTAGAAAGATGTAAATTGTCATACAACTGCAGCTTCAATTAACCTTAATTTTCCTCACACAATGATCATGTTTATTGGAATAGGTGTTCTGAACTGTATACGAGTGGGTATCGTAAAGTAATAATTACCACCTGGAAATTATTATGGTATATTGATGAAATTTTGTCAGTATCATCATTGGTCCCTAAGTGCATGATGTTGAGGAAATCAGCACTTTGTGCCCTTTATTTTTGTTACAGGTTGTGCCAGAAGTGACTAAAGTGTAAGATAGAGAAAATTGAGGTTCGCAGTGTGATAAAGTTCCTGCATTGGAAGGATAATAATGCTCGGCAAATTCATGATGAGATGGTAGTAGTTTGTGGAAACAATTGCCCATCTTATGACACTATTGTGAGGTGGAAAAGGAATCTCCAAACTGGTCATATTTCCCTCACAGATGAGCCAAGACCAGAAAGACCATCACTGTGGCTGCATTGTCCATCACTGATGGACGATGCAGCCACAGTGAAGAAAGAGGAGTGTTTAATCCTGGAAGACAGATGAGCAACCATCCAAATGATCATGAATGAAACTGGTCTCAGTTATTGAAGTGTGTGGAAAATTATTAATGATGAACTACACATGTCTAAAGTGTCTGCACACTGGGTTCCACGTTTGCTAACCCCTTTCCAGAAACAAACACGGTGTGACCTTTCAACACAGGTGTTGACACTGCTGAAACAGAATGAAGATAATTTTTTTTGGTCATCTGGTAACCATGGATGAAGCTTGGATCTATCAGTATGATCCAGAGACCAAAACCATGAGCATGGAGTAGAAACATGCCAATTCTTCTCCCCCACAAAAGGCAAAGGTGCAAAAGTCAGCAGGGAGAGTCATGCTCTCAGTTTTTTGGAATTGTTGTGGAGTCATTCTCACAGTTTACCTTGCAAAGGGACAAACCATCACTGGCACATACTACAGCAATCTTCTGGACAAGTTGTGAGATGCTCTGAAAAAGAAACATTGCGATATGCTCTCCAGAGACATTCGTCCCCTAGCTGACAATGCACCAGCTCACCCATCTCGTTGTATTTAACAAAGCAAGGGCATGTGGCTTTGAGATCTTGCAGCATCCACTTTATTCTCCTGACCTCACATCTAATGACTTTTTCTTGTTCCCAGAAATGAAAAATCCACTGTGGGGTCACTGATTTGACAACACAAATGATTCATGAAGTGGAAATCTGGATGGTGACTATGTAGAGAAATGTTAACAACTACAAATCAAAACAAACTTTCTGTCAATTTTTTTTAAAGGTGATAATTAAAACTTTACGATACCCCCTCGTATGTACTACACACTTCAAACATACACTTAACACTTTTTTGTTAACCAATCTGATGAACATTTGCAATACAAGAGGTCCTAGAATCCTCAGGCATAGCTTTAGAGAGCACTCAACATATTTCATGGCTCCAACTCTGGTCATAGTCTTTGAATGTAATACATTTTTACATTATTCTGGTTTTGAACCAATTCACAGGGACAAACTGATTATGAATGTGGATTTCATGGATCTATGGGCAGGTGAACAGGCATGAGGTTACAACTCATGTTTATCTTGCATAAAAAAAAGTAAAAGTAAAGGCAGTCCCTTTATGAATGTCTAGTTGTAACTGAAAGTAGGGGGCGGTGCTCATCTCTGTTACTAAGTCAAAGAGCCAGCATTATCCAAGGATGGCTCTGGTGGTCATGTGGCCAGCATGACTGCACAAAATGCTGTTAACTTCCCACCGAAGTGGTACCTATTAATCTACTTGCATTTGCATGCTTTCGAATTGCTAGGTTGGCAAAAGCTGGGACTAGTGACAGGAGCTTACTCCATCATCCAGCACTCGGGCATCGAACTACCAATCGTCAAAATTGGCATCTTAACTACTAAGCCACTACATCCCATTTATCTTGCATATCAACTCACATTTATCAAGGCACCACAAAAGTGCTGGAAATGGGTTTTAAATATCAATATAATAAGCATATGAGGAACAGCTATGTGTTAAAGTAATCGTATGGTCATAATAATATCCAGTTCAGCCACATCATTTTGGTTTCTTCTTTCTACAGTGCACAACTGTCTTGGAATATTATCCCCCCACCCACCTATCTCCAATTTCTGAATACAAAGTTATCCATTAGAACTTGCTGGTATTAAAAAAGAACATTCATCTTAAATTAGCTAATGTTTTGGGAAATGCTGGTTGGACTGATTCAGACATGCTTACAGTAGATGTAGTGAAATCAATGACATTTAATTTATTCATGTCTAATTTAAGCCCTGATTGCACTGGATCTACCCAAGTACCAAATCTCTATCCAACCTGTCAATTATTTAAAATCAGGCTCTTCTCACAGATGGAGCTTAGTAGCATGGACAGGAGAACAGACATCAGCGAGCAAAGTTCATGAGCATAAGGCATACTTGGTCCAACCACTTTTTTCATTCATAAGTTTGTTGGAGGATAAAATAGAATCTTTGTGCTTGGAACAGGATACCAATTTGAATAATAGTGCGAGTACCTTTAATAAAAGCTTGAAAAACTAAGTTAAAATGCAGTAAAGTCCAATGCAAATAAGTGTTACAGATTGCATTTGAATCCACTGCTTTAAATTGAGGAGTGCAGCTTGTTTTATCATTCATCACCATTTATTAAAGTATAAAACAACCTAATATTCAGTTCATAATATATGCATGGCTAAGATGCCTGTGCATGGCTGAATGAGATAGCACCTTTTCTTTCCTAACATATGAAACAACTGCATTATAAATAAATATCCTAACATTCAGCAGACACAAACACTTTTAATTACAGCAATTAATTTGAAGAGTTGCCTAATTAAATTTCCCTAACTACCTGATGTTGTCTGCATATATTGAAACCTGCCAAAGAGAGCAGAATGAAAAATGAGAGACTTTGAAAATGGTCTTTTTCAAGCTCCTACAGTGAAAAGGAAAAGCCAGTAGTGGAAGTAATCAGGAACATGTCAAGTTTTGATAGACTATGGGTGACATCCATTGAATGTGAGTTTGCATTTTACAACATCTTTGCACAGAACACTTTTGCACTTGCTTCCTTTTCTTGTTTAAAAATAAGCAGAATTCCACTAAGAGATGCAGGGCATTTTGCATTATGTCTTCAAGTGTGAAGAACAGAATGTGTTAAACATGGAAATAATCCCAATCATTTGGTTTCTTCCTGCTGATACATGCCTGAAATCTTGTTTATATGCTTTCAAGACTTCATGTAAGAACTGGGTCATTGCACAAACACATGCTGGGAATACTGACTACAATGAGGAACAAAAACTGAAATGTTCAACCTGACTGGTCGATATGCACTGTAGCTGGGTTTTTTTAAGCACACTCCCTAGTTTAGACAAAACAATCTGCATTTAGTGGGGAAATGAAATACTTAGCTGTACTACAATTTACTGTGCCCAGCTTTTAAAATATGAAGTCTGCCATCTTGTTACAGCTATTGTTATCTGTGTCTCTGCTTGTGTGTGTACACATACATGCAGGAAACCACTGGCCAAAATCCTGTATTGGGAGATGTACCTCCAGCATGTAGCTATGATATGTTTCCTGGTACAAACCCTTCAGAACACACCATTTTAGTTTGGTATGCTCACCCCCTAAAATGGCAATTTCTGTGTCTAGAGGGGAGAGGCAGCAGGCATGCTTCCAGATATTTTATTTTATTTAGATACACTACAACACTGTCAACAGGCATCCCCAGGGTCATCTAGGTGTCCTGAAGAAGTCTTTGAAGAGTATGTTATTGCTGTGTGTCCAGCTAAAGGTAAATAGCTGGATGTCTTTGCTACTCTTCATGGTCTTCACTGACATGAAAATAGTTTGGGGGGGGGCACACTGAAAAGGTGGACTTTGCGGGAATTTTGTTCATTGCATAGTCATTGTATGGAACATCAACAATCTAAGATATGCAGATGACACATATTACTATTGGGAAATATTATGGACTTGGAACAATTATTGAGGAAGGTCAATGAAGAAAGTGCAAAGGCAGGATTGCTGCTGAGCCTAAACAGAACAAAAATAATGACCACAGAGGACATACATAAATTCAACTAGACGATGAGGAAATCAAAATAAAGATTGATCATACCTTGAATCAAACATTGAACAGAATGGAGACTGCAGTCAAGAGATAATAAGATGACTAGAAATGTGAAAGGTAGTTATGAAAGAGTTAGAAAATATCCTAAGTATAAAGATATAAAACTAAGCATTAAAGTTAGAATCATCCAAGCCATGGTATTCCCATACATCACTACATATAGATGTGAGAGCTGGACAGTGAAAGAAGCAGATAAAAAGAAAATTAACTCATTTGAGATGTGGTGCTGGAGAAAAGTGCCAAGGATACTGTGGACAGTCAAAAAGACAGACAAATGGGTCCTTGAACAGATCAAGC
Organism: Phrynosoma blainvillii; assembly: GCA_026167975.1. Lineage (NCBI taxonomy): Eukaryota > Metazoa > Chordata > Lepidosauria > Squamata > Phrynosomatidae > Phrynosoma > Phrynosoma blainvillii. Next base: position 70,312,849 of record JANUYF010000004.1, read on the forward strand.
CTGAAATACCCCTAGAAGCCGTACTTTGGCCACATCATGAAAAGCATAACTCATTAAATAATGCTGGGCACCCTAAATATGGTGATAGAAAGAGAGGAAGATCACATGCCAATTAGCTGGACTCAATCAGGGAGGTCATGAACATGAGTCTGTAAAACTTAAGCAGAGAAGCGGAAGACATGGAGTCTTGGAGATGTACCATCCACAGGGTCACCATGAGTCTAGGTCAAATCAAGGGCAGTTAGCAACAATGGTCAAAATTCCTAAATCGGATTTACACTATCAAATTCACTAAGAGGATGCTTCCAGTTAATCTATAAATTTGGCACATGGGTGATACAATATCAGACATTCTATGCCCCCAAAATATAGAATTCTATTTCATCTTTAACACTGCATAGGAAAGAAATTTAAAAACCCAAACTGAAGAAAGCCTTCCTTTTTCTCCAGGTGAAATGAGAACATGAGTTGCTTAACAGTACCATGCCAATTTTCATAAATCTTCCATTTTAACCATTTTGAGCATAGCAAAATGTTCATGGAAAGCCTTGCCTTCCTCTGCTTTTATACTTTTTTTTTTTTTAAATGGAGCACTTGGAGATAGCAAAGCATCATGTTTGACCAACATACTTATGTGTAGGGACCACAGAGGTTTCAGAGAACTAAGGCACCCAGCTGAGTAGCAATATGTGGAAGCTTGCCCAGTGCACCTCATGGACCGCTGCAGCAGTCATTTGGCCTGAGGGCACAACATTACCATCTAGCTGCCATTGCACACCAAGGTGGTACATTTGTGCATGCAGGTGAAGGATATCTCCTTGTGAAATGTTTGTAAAAATACTTACACTGGCAAAACTTCAGGTATGCTATTGGAAGTCACTTCATGGCCTTGTACTTCAGCTCCCAGAATCCCACAGCAAGCAGTTAATATAAGGGGACTTAATGCTAAAAACAAAAACTCTGAATTTTCCATTCATTGCCCCAGGTGGGGCCCCAGGTGCCCCAGGTGCTTTCTCTTTTTCCCAATAATGAGACTCAAGGCAGCTTACAAATGATTAAAAGTGTTGTAGATTTGTTTAAAAAACAAACAAACACAAAAGCATCATTAAATATGTGTGTGTTACCGGTATTTTAAAAAAGCAATTGAACAATCTACAGAATAATAACCATTTAGAATTCATTAAAAGACAATATATATAACCAACAGAACACACTATTAAGAGCCCATCACAGGCTATTGACAGTTTCTAAAAGCCTGATGAAAGAGAAAAGTTTTTTTATATTGTCTTTTAATTAATGTTAAAAGGTTATAATTCTATAGATTGTTATTTTTTTAAAATCGCACACACATATTTAATGATGCTTTTGCTTTTTGTTTAGCATGTTTCCATGATCAAGAAATGTTATATAATGCTTAACAAAACTATTATTTTCCAGTTTTGCAAAGATATAACTTGTTGCCCTCTAGTGTATAGTTTGAAAAACATCTTTAGGAGCAAAGCCTGGTTTGTGCATTCATGCTTGGTAAGAGCAGAGAGGAAAATCTGCTAGCAAACAAAGAATCATAAAACTGTATTACCCTCAGGAAAAGCAGCAGTATGGGAAGTGACCTCTTCACAAGCAACACTGACCAAATGACCATAGAGATATACATCAGTGTTCCTGTGTAGAACACCCCCTTTTCAAAGAAAACATAGAACTACACACACATTGATGCTAATACTCCAACACCCATTTTCATCAATGCTTGTCTTCATGTGACAAAATTCATCCTATTTCTCAGAAACTGAAATTGATCTCTAGGTAGAGGCTTGGTAAAAAATTTCCACAGGCATTTCCTCTGATGTAGAATATTCACGTGGTACTTCTGTCCTTGCAATGTAGGAAAAACATAGAGGTGGTACTCCTCTATTTGTTTCAGATGAGCATCTGAGCTGTGGTTCTGGAATCCTGTCTGCTTCCTTAGCAAAGTCCAGTTGCACCAGCACAAAGAAGTCTGAATGCCGTTTGTGGGTAACAAATGGCCACAACTTTATTCATCTGTACAGGGTCTTATACAATGATTTGGCAGCCATAAATCTTCACATTATTTAACTTCCTTCTTGATACATGTGTATGTGTGCATACCTTAATTCCTGATGTAATTCTCACCCTAAATTATGTCAAGCCATCAGGGATAAGTCATGCCCTAAACCAAGCATATGTCAACAAGGGTCATAGATAAGTTGTCAAACATGTAATCAAATCTTCCCCCCATCTAATCCTGACATCATCTTTAAGATTGATGACGTCAGAGATTTTAAACTGTCAATGTAAACCAATCACCCATCGTAAATTACAAATATTGACAAATCAGTTATCCAGTTATCCCGGGGGGGGGGGGGGGTCCCTGCCCCGCCACAGGAGGGGGCCAGCCAAGCTTGGCATCCCCCCCATAGGACTCCTTTAATGTGAGAAACAATGGAGTCCAAGTACAGATCACAGCCCTCCGGGGAGAGATGAACCTCATCATCCCTGTACAGATGTGGCAATTCCACCCTAATCTGGTCATACTCAACACATGAGGCCCCCACAGCTTCCAACCTCCTCAAAACTCCCCGATTCACCCAGCAACAAGCCCCGTTAATGGCAGAGTCTTACATTGCACCGGGCCAAGTTTGTCGCAACAAAAGCTTGGTCCAAAACAAAACAGTGCCCAGTAACCGTCATCGTACTTCATGGAGGTCTGCAATGATCCTTTGGACTAATTGCAATCCAGGGGTTTTGACCAAATCATTCTCACCCAGGTGGATGAGGAGTATCCAAGGAGATGGGAAGGTATCAGCCAACTCAATGATTTAGGGAAGGAGGGCCCCCCATAGCATGCCTTGCCGCTCGAACCAATGAATGTGCCCAAATTGCTCTAGACCCAAGTTTGAATCTCGGCCCAACTGGAGATCATATTGTTCAGCCCCAAAAAAACCAAGCTGTGACTGACAATCCAGATGTCACCCTGATCTCCATCTGCTCAACAGAAAACCACAAATTAGAACCTCGAGGAACCATTGTTCGCCCCCCCCTTAAACTAGAAGTCAAAATCTAAACCTAAGGGCGGATGTAAGCTTTAAATGCTCCAGAGCGCCATCGCCCAATACGTCGCCTAGGCCATGATCACAGCATCGCCTAGGCCATGAGCTGCCACAGACATGGCAGCTCCGATCCGAAACGAATGAGAAGAAAATTGGTAAGCCCACATGCTTCAAAGCCTCCCGCAACACCGCCCTAAATTGAAACTGCATCAAAGGAAGGCCAGAAACATGTAAAAACAAATAACCAGGGGATGCTGGGCGTAAACTGAGGTAATCTGTCAAAGACTTTACTGGGCAAATCTGACCCCTAAGTGCCCGAGATAATACTATGGTTTGACCCCTGGCCAATTGGTCCATCTTTGAGTGCCTAAAGTGCAATTGCAGGCCCTGCTCCAAAATTTGAACATCAGATAACAATAATGCCCGGCCTGAAGTATCCGAGCAAGAACTAGGGATGAGCTCACTAATTCTGGTTGCAGAAAAAAAGGCCAATGAAAAAGGTAACTTCCTCAGGCGAGGAGCACACCACTTGGAGGGAGTGCCAAATCTGGATAAGGATTGAATCTGTCACCGGCATGCGAGTATCGCGCACCAGAGGGAATTCTCTAGACCATCCCTCCAAAGCCCTCTGTACCCTAAAATCCACCATGGGATCCGAGAACCCCCCCCCCCCGCCCAGAGGTAAAAGGACAGTGCCTCAAACTTTCCCCTAATAGTAACTGGAGACAGTCCGGACTGTCTAAAATGAACCGCAAAGCAGAGTATGACTGCTATCCTCAGGGGCCAAGTCTTGATTTCACCCACAGCTCCAAGAAATTGTCTAAAAGCTCACATCGCAAGCTGATAGGATTTGGGTGTAGAAGGGGCAATGGAGTGTAGAATAGCCCGCTCAATCTCTATCCTCCAAGGTTCCACAGATGAGCTGGTACTGTCAAAGGCTGCACTGCTGCTTCTGGAGCTAGCTCTCAAAACCTGTGAAACTGAAAATGTGAAAGGGCATCTGCCAAGGGATTCAATAGGACAGGAACATGGCAAACCTGAAACAGAACATTGAATTTTAAACACTGCAAAACCATGGACCTGACCAATGCCATCACCCTTGGGAACTTTGAGCTCTGGGAATTGATGACATGAATTACTGCCTGGTTGTCACACCAAAACCAGTTTTCTGAGTAAATTGCCTAGGCCAAAGATGAACTGCCACCACAATAGGGAACAGTTCGAGAAAGGTAAGATCCCTTGTCAACCCAGTACTCACCCAACCCTGAGGCCAACTTTCCGCTACCCATTGCCCCTTCCAGTATACACCAAAACCATGGGCTCCAGATGCATCAGAATGAACATGTAAATCTGCCTTGAGAAGCATCTCACTCCTCCAGAATGATACACCATTGAATTCCCCAAGAAAAGAGTCCCATACCTTCAGGTCCTCACGAATCCCACTGTTGATGCAAATGTGGTGATGCGGGGAAACCACCCCCCTCATGGCCTGATATAGGCGAGCATAAAAAGCCCATCCCGGAACCACCACTTTGCAAGCAAAATTCAACAAACCTGCTAATGATTGAAAGTCATACAACATGGCCTTATGCTTACCTATCATTGTCCTTACCTGTTGCCTCAATAGGCCCAATTTTTCATGCAGGAGGCGAGATAAACCTTCAATTGTATCAAGCTCGATACCCAGAAAGGTTAGCTGGGTGACAGGGCAGGGTCTTTTCATTAGCCAGCAGCACTCCCATCTTGTCCATCAAAACTTGAAAAGCCCACAAAGTGTCCCTGCACGTTGATGTGCTGGGGGCCCCAGCAAACAGGAAGTCATCAAAGTAATGCATAATTGCAGAATTACCAGACCTCTTCACAGCACACCAGTGAAGGAAGGTACTAAACTTCTCGAAAGCTGAGCAAGAAATGGAATAGCCCATTGGCATCGCCTTGTCAAAATAGTACATGCCCTCAAATTGGAAACCCAGCAAGTCAAAATCCTCTGGGTGTACCGGAAGTAGCCTGAAGGCAGATTTTATATTGTATTTCCCCAAAAGAGCTCCTTTGCCCAAAGCTCTAACCATCTGTACTACTGAATCAAAGGATGCATAATTCACAAACGCCAGCACTGGGTCAATAGCGTCGTTCACTGACTCCCCTTTGGGATAAGAAAGATTGTGGATTAAGTGATACTCACCCAGCATCTTCTTGGGAACCACACCTAGCGGTGACAACTGTAATGTTGGCATTGGCAATTCTCTATGGGGCCCTGTTATCCTCCCTGCTGCCAGCTCCTTCGCTAGCTTGTCCCGTACCACCCCCGGTAACTCCCTCACTGAACGTGCATTAGGTGTAAACCAAAAAACTCTTAAACCAGAATATGGAATGTGAAAACCATGTGTAAACCCATAAAGTAAGTATTGGGCAGAATCCCACTTGGGATAAGCCCTCAACCAGGCAGCCAAAATATCCAACTTAATGGGCATTGGTGCTTTTTTCTCCAGCTGGGGAGCCTGAGGGGCAACTCCAGCCCCGGTCTGCTTACCTTTGAAGCAGGAAGTGCTAGGGTGATTCCCGGCACAGGTGCCACATTGATGATCGAATTTACAAGTCTGCCACCTGCACTTACCTGCATTAAATTCCCAGCAAACTCCCGGTAATCTCTTTTCCCCCATGCCATGCCTCGCATACTGCCCTCTCAGCTGAGTGACCATAGGCATGAAGCTGTTGTCACATCTGCTTGAAGGGGAGGCACCAACAATCACGTCCGCCCACAGCTCCACTTGTATGTGCCGCCATGAAATGGAATGATCCAGAGCAGCACACATCCAAAACTGCTCATCATACTGAAGCTAAGCAGACCATCTTGAGTTAAAGTGACAATTAGTGTAGGCCTTTATCATTATCTCCTGGTACTTGGACAATTCCAGAGACCTTAAGGGCTCCTTCTCCTCAATCAGTCCCCTATAAATCATAAACCACATTATCCAATTCACAAAATTCCTCTCCAACTTGGGGCACTTGTGGGCCTCAAACTCTTTAGGGAGACTAAATACCACTCCATCTTTTACCATAAGTCTCAGTTCCGGGTCCCGGAAAGTCAAAGAAAAAAAGTCAATGAACTCACTCTTCTAAATCCGCTCCTTCATTGTGAGTGGGAGATGAGAGCCTAGCAGAGTGGCCACATAAGGGTTGCAATCTTCTGATCTTTCCACCCCCAGTTGACCTAAGGCCCCCACTGAGGCAGCTCCTTTGGTCGCACCTACCTTGCCAACCAGGGGCTGCTCCACCCAGACCCCTGCCACCTGAGGTTGAATTGCTCCATCCACCACTGAGGATGATCCAGGTGAAACTGAGGGTGAACTCTCAGCTCCACCGCCCTGGCCAGCTTGAGCACCAGGCGCCCATACTGCTGCTGGCCAAGATCCCAAGGAAGTAGATGAGTCAGACATACCTGAGCCCGCCAGCTGCTGTGGGTTTTCTATCGATGCTTCAACACCCCCAACTGGATAAGACCCGGCCAAGGCCCAATTGTTCAGCTGCAGAGTGGAGGAAGCACCTCCTGCCACATTGGTCACTATTTCTGGGGCTTCTGCAGCCGGCCCGCGGGCCTGGCCTGAAGCCACCGCCTGTTGTACCACCTTGTACAAATCAGCCAACGTAGGCTGTGCAGACACAGAGGCCACTGCACCCTGCTGCAGCAAACCAGGAACCTTTCTCATGAGCTCCATGACCTCAGCTACAGTTGGCTGCCTGTCCTCCATGGCTGTATCATTTACCACACTACATGAGGTGTCACCTGCTGCCAGCCTAGATGACGGTACCTCCTGCCCCTGTACGACTTGTGGCCGCACCACTTGTACCTTGCTTGTAGCCTCAGAGCCTGTGGCTGGATGGGCCAGAGTTCCAGGGTTACCCCCCCTGTGCCCCCCTCTGAACGAGCTGCTCACATACAGCGACACATGCTGCCATTGTACGGCCCAACTGTGCTAGGTGGGCCACAATCTCGTCATTGTGTCCCTGGGTTTTGGCCGAATGCTTAGGTGCCGACTGGCGCTTGACTGAACCAATAGGTGCTGCGCGCCGCTTAGATTGAGGCTTGCTCCATGGCATATCCTCTCTAAAAGCGTATTATTATAATGCTTGACTCTCAGCTGAGAATCAAACCCTTGTCACCAGAGTCGCAGTCCAATGTTCAAACCACTGAGCTACGCTGGCTCCCTTGGCTGCTGATCTGCTGAGCCACCCTGGTTCTCCCAGCCCCCAATCCACTGAGCCACACTGGCCCTCTCGGTCGCCGCTCCGCTAAGCCACGCCGACTCTCCCGTCTGCCAATCCACCTAGCCACGCTGGCCTTCTCAGCCGATCCACAGAGCCACGCCGGCTCTCTCGGCTGCCTGTCCAGAAATGGCTGCCACCACGTGGCTGAAGGCCTTTATATAGGCCCCAATTCTCGCCTGAAATCTCACGAGATTATGAAGTCTCACATGGGTTGATGGGGGATCTGGCGAGATCCCCTCCCCCGATTAGGTGGGAGCTGTTAGAATATAGATGGGTTATACAGTCAAAGGTGAAATGTAGAGATGTGTGTGTCTGTAATTTTCCTCATGGGAACAACAGCTAGGCAAACAAAACAGCCCAGTCCAGATGGCCAGAGAGTCATAACATTAGAAGGGTCTAGCTGGGAAAAGCAGCCGAGTTCAGATAACAGAAACAATAACAAAGTTAGCCTGGGAAACAAACCACGTGATGGATGATGGACAGCAAGGGACTGGGTTAACAAACATCATATACATTACATCCAATCAACTTGGGGGTAACACCCAGAAGGTGGAGAAAGGGCAGGAATGAGAAACTCTGTTTAGAATTGTTTATATTATATGTTCTTCCTGAATGTGCGTCTTCTCTTCACTTCTCGCAATGGATCTATAATATGCTTATATTGCTTTTACAATGTAACTTTAGGATTTGGAGACATGGATCTGTAACTCTTTTGTTCAACCACATCAGCAAGATGTGATCCTATAGTGGACTGTATTTTACTTTGCTTATTTTTACTTTTTGCAACAATAAAGCTCTACTTTTAGAAACTTGAGTTTTTGTTCCCTGGCTCTGCTGGATCTACAAGCACACCACACCACTAAAATTCAACAGGAGCCACAGGAAGGGCGGGACTTCCTGCTCTCCCAGCCCATCGCGGTGTCAGCCTTCTTAACATGGCCGGCGCAACAGAAGGCTCCTCCTGATGCATCGGGGGGCAGAGTCTTTCCAAACCTGGTTCTGGTTGCTCATTTCCCCTTCTGTTTGTGTACTCATGTCTTCCTCTTCAAATCTAGGCAAATATTCCAGTAGTTGGCCTACATCTTTTATCTCTGTGTGCAATCTGTTGTGGCACATGTCATGTCTAGTTTCTCACTTTCATCAAAGTATACAACACTTACCACTGTGATTTTTTCTGTTTTCAGGTGCAGAATTCTATATCCTCTACTTCCAGGCTCGTACCCTACCATTATGCCTTCATCCACTTTGTCATCTAGTTTGGATCTTCTCTCTTGTGGAACATGAGCACAGGCCAATGAACCAAAACCTCTGATATGGTCCATAATTGGCTTTCTGTTGTGCCATAGTTCAAATGCGGTTTTATTGGTTGCTTTTGTTGGCAGTCTGTTTTGGAAATATGTTGCAGCCATTATAGCCTCTCCCCAAAATTGGTTGGGAAGTCTAGCATCAAGCAACATGCATCTGACCATCTCTACCAAGGACCTGTTCTTTCTCTCAGCAATCCCATTCTTTTCATGCAAGTTAGGAATGCAATGTCTATGTTCAATTTCTTGTTCTCTCAAATATGTCTGCACTTCATGTGAAAGATATTCTTCACCGTTGTCTGATTGTATAGTCTCAGGTCTTTCCCCAAATCTGGTACTAACCATAGTTACATATTGCTTCAGCAACCCACAGACCCGACTCTTTTTTTTAATGAATATGTCACACTGTGTCTGGAATAATCATCTATAAAGGTCAGCAAATAACAATTTCCAGATCTAGATACAGTTTGGATTGGTCCACATAAGTCTAAAGGAACTATCTGTAGTTTTATGCTCATGGATTTTTGGGATGGAAGGTTTAGCACCTTTTTTATGCAATGCACACATCTTGAGGTATCAAATTTACATTCTTGTAATTTCAGACCTTTAGTTAAATCATCTCTCTTCAAACAGGATCTCAGCATGTTGACTTGCTCTCTGGTACAGTCCAATTCATAAACATATTTTTTCTTAAATTCTCAGGCATATATTTCTCCATCACAACTGATTGTGCATAGATTCCCACTGAAATGAACATCAAACCCTTTTTCTGTTATGACTGACACACCTAACAGAGTTTTAACCCTGGTACAAATAAAATATTCTTAGCTGTGATTAAATTTGTGCCATTGTCTGTATTGCATCTTAACAAGCAATCTTCTTGTTTGAAAGAATGCAAGTAGATAAACAGGCTCTTCGGCTTAGTAATGGAGATGAACAACACGCCCTAAGGTTGGACACGACTTGACAATCTTTTCAATGGGGAATACCTTTACCTTTTACCTAAACTATTGAGTCAGGTCAAGAAAACAATTTGAGTAGAATAAAAACCAAGAGTATAGAATCTAATGTCTGTAAAGAACACAACAAAGCACAGAGTGTCAGGGATACACTGCTGTTTGAACCATCAAACTATTATTGGCTGAAAAGCTATTGTCTGTGAGAGAATGGTGCCATATTTTCATTACCTTTGGATTTTTACATGTGTCTATTTAAAGCTATTGCTCACCATCATGTCATAATCACACAAGCCAGTCAGCACCATGTCACATGATGACTTTTGTCCACATAATCATTCTACTATTGTGGATCTCCTGTCATATTGTATATGACACACACAGAGAGAAAACAACATTCCCTTAACAGTTCTAATGACCTAACTTACTAATTTGTTAAAATGTAGGTGTTGTGATTTTATCAGGCAATCTATGGTGTTCAGACATTTGGTGGAGAACATCTAATGAATGTATAGTTTAACAAATTCATTTAACCATTGTCCCAGCCTCTGCTCAGTTATATTAGACTCAGTTTATATTAGACTTAGGCCCTATCTCTCAATGGGGAGACCGGATGATGCACAACCGAAACCCCAGTTCTAGTGTGACAACTGGCTCAGTCAACACTAGAACTTGAGTATACCCCTCTAGTTTAAAAATATCCAGTTGCTCCAGATCTTCCCAGAAGATCTAGAGCCCTCTGTTTTGATGCCAGTAAGCTGTCTGAAATGGCATGTCCTTCACCACCATGGGTCACTCATTCTAAAGCCAGAATTAGAGGCCAGCCAGTGATTCATGGAGCCACGGTGGCATAATGGTTTGAGCATTGAACTAGGACACTGGGAGACCAGGGTTTGAATCCTGGCTTGGACATGGAAATGCACTGGGTGACCTTGGGCAAGTCACACTCTCTCAGCCTCAGAGAATGGCAATGGCAAACCCCCTCTAAACAAATCTTGCCAAGAAAACCCCATGATACGTTCCCTTTAGGGCCCCCATAGGTCAGAAGTGACTTGAAGGCACACAATACACACACACACACACACAATCAAGGCTGAGTGCCTTATTCTGACCTCAGAGCACAGTGACCCATGGTGGCAGTGGATGTGCTGGGCTGCTCAGTGGGATGCATATGCAATCAGCCATCTGGTGTTGGAACAGAAGGCCTTTTCAACAGGGGAGGGCCAGAGCACCTCTGGAGCCAGGATACTCTGGGGTGTCCTGCACCAGTGCAGACAGGAGATGAGTCTCCACAAACAGAAGGATGAAATGGGGAGGATGTTATGATTAATGGGGAGGAGAAAGATGAGGTAGGAGAATGGACCATGCCACCTACAAGTGGAGATGTGAGGATTCCCTCTTGCAAACAACATATATGGCAAAAACTGCTGCACCTTAAAACTCCTCTGCTGGCTTTTTTAAAAACAGACTTTTCAACTCAGATAAATGGTGGTGGTGGTGGTGGTGGGGAAACAATCTCTTGTCTTTAGCCTGAAGCAGAATAATCCATTTGTTCTCTCGGCTTAGAGCAGGGGTAGGCAACCTTTTTGAGCTGGGGGCTGGGTTGATGTCCCTCAGACAATTGGGGGGGGGGGCGAAGCAAAAAAATAAAATAAAATAAAATAAAATAAAATAAAATAAATAATAAAAAAATAAAATAAAATTTAAAAATTTAATTTAAAAAATATATATGCATGCACACTCTCTCAGCCCCAGAAAAGCCATGATGGCATAAACCCTGTGGAGATTTTGCCAAGAAAACCCCAAGAACAAGTAATAACAACAATAATCAATATCATCATGGCAGGCGGCGGGGCTGCAGGGGGCCGCAGCAGCGGTGGCAGGACTGGCCTGGGGCCGGTCCAAAGGCCTCTGCGGGCCGCATCCAACCCCCAGGCCATAGGTTGCCTACCCCTGGCTTAGAGTAATAGAATCTTAGGGCCTTTACAGACTGCCAGAAAAATGCAGCTTGGGGCCACTTTTACTGTTCTGGCTCAGTGCTAAGGAATCATGGGAACTGTAGTTTATTGTGACACCAGAGCTCTCTGACAGAGAAGGCTCAATGTCCCTGGAAAAAAAATACACTTCCCATGATTCCCAAGCACTGAGCCAGGACAGTTAAAGTGGTCTCAAGCTGTATTATTTCTGCCAGTCTGTAAAGGCCCTTAGTTGCAAGGTAGCACTAGGACCATCTATTCTAACTTTGTGCCATGCAGGAATATACAACTAAAACACTCCTGAAAGATTAAAACAGTGGTTCTCAAATGGTGAGGCAGGATGCCCAGCGTGGGAGGGCAAGAGTTGCTTGGGGGGCGGGATGAGACTTGGAGTCTCTCTTCCCACCTCTTCCCTCTCTTCCCACACTTTTTAATGTGTAAAATTGACACATGCATTGAGTTAAATATTGAATTTACTTAAATAAAACTTCTAATTTGAATGTTATTTCTCATGAAATGTTAAAATATTACTATATGTATATATGTATGTATATATATTTATATATATATGAATGTGCAAATGAAAATATACAATCTAAATAAACAAAATATTTTTATGCATATATTGTGTCAAGTGGGTGTGGGTGTGCAATGTCTCCATGTAGATGTAAAGAGGGATCCCAAGGGTAAACAAGAAAAAAAGAGTACCGCTGGATTAAAGTATTCCTGAAAGAAAGCTTTAGGGAGGAACTAATTCAGCCTGTGTCAGATTGGCATGTGTTACTTCCCAGTTCTGTATCAATCTATGAGGCAAAACTCCCAGCAGTGTGGCCACGGATATTGTAATCTACCAAAGATATTTTCCCAACTTCTGATAAATAAACATTTTTGCATGCATTTTATCCTGAATAATAATCCATGTTTATGTAATAATCTCTTTATTTCCTTGATGGTTCAATGAATTCATGTTTTAGAAGGTGCACCGTACTGAGATTGAAATGAGCAGGAAAGTTGCATTTTCCAGAATGTGACAAAATGTAGATTCACTTCTTAACGATGCATGTTAGGTATGCACATTTTGTTCCCTTAGTCCTTGTGTATGGGGAGTGCAGTTGAGGAATATCTACTGACCCCACTCTCCATGTCCTGCAGTCTATATCTGTTCAGCATATAAGTGGTGAAAGAGGCCTATGTATGTTCAACAATTCATACATAATGCATAGTAAGGTGTCCTGCTCATCCAAGGATTCCTGACTGTCAAGGGCAAGCAACCATTTTTCAACATTGCTGTACATATTGGAGCACATTCCATATAAAGCTAAACGTACAGTTGTAGAGAGTAGAGGCAGAAGGGATGGTCTGATTTGTGAATGTTTGTGTGTGGGGAGATGGGTTTTAAAACAGGGCCATGAAGCACAGCATCAGGGGAAGACAATGGCAAACCTCCTCTGAACAAATCTGGCCAAGAAAACCCCATGATAGGTTCCCCTTAGGGTTGCCATAAGCTGGAAACAACTTCAAAGGCACACAACAACTGTCATGTTGAAGCCTATTTTGGATTTATTTTGCATTACCACTCCCATAGCCCCAAATTGGCCACATTTCTAGGCTTCTGGAAGTTGAAGCTCAGAGCATTTGGAAAATCAACATTTCCCCACCCCTAAGGCAGAATGTGGCAAATAGAATGAGGTACTAACCCAGAGGAAATTGGTTTTGTATCAAGAGAATTTAATGGCATGGGTCTTTATTTACCTAGTCTGGCCATCTGTGTATGTATTCCTTTTGGGAAGTGAAAAGGAACAAAGAAAATTCATCAGTGATACCCAAAGCTCATACCTGTCCATGAACTGTTTTTTAAAAACAGGTTTCTTGGATAGAAAGAACAGAAAACTGAGCCTTTTGCTCTGAAGCTCATTGAACAGCCTTGGGCTAGACATAATTTCTCATCTTACCCTACAGGGTTATTAGGAGGATAAAACTGAGATAACCACATGACTACCACCTGGAAGTATGAAAGATAAATAAAATAGCCTCATTGTCTTTTACTCAATTGTAAAAACCTGTGGCATTTTAAATTCTGCATGCTTCATCAGAAAATATTTCTGAAAATTTATATTAACTAATTCAAGCCAAAATTGTAAATACTATTGAAGTGGTAACAACAACAATATATATAATTCCAGAAAGCTGATTTTTAGGGGAACCTATCAGTCCGGTTGTTCTTGGTCTTCCACACCAATTCCCAAAGCAGCATCCATCTTATAAAGTTCTGATGGCTTGCTAGGTATCCAAGTCTGTGTCAATAATAAATCACTTTTCTTTCTTTTTTTCTTTTCTCCTTTTTCTTTTTGTTTTGGTTATATTATAGGTGCTTCAAGCAGTTTTCATTATTTTGAGACACATGTTATTAAAATACTTGAGAGTCTCTGTTTTAATAGAATGCATTACCTACCAATATTTGACATGACAACTATTTGTATCAAAATAAGTAAACAATCAACAATTTCGGGTTTAGTTTTAATTCTAATTAGCCTCTTGTGTTTAGCTCTTCTTTCTGAGGATCTATGATGCTTATGATGTTTCCAGAGGCATCAGGTTTATTTACCTCTCCTGACCATCTACAAAGAATGGAATTGGATGAGATTTTTATGTTACTGATATTGCAAGTAAGTTATGGAACAGTCCTCATTTTTTCCTTTAAACTCCCTTCTTGCTTTTATATTTCACTAGATTCCAGGACAGCATCAGTGATTTCAAACTACAGAGTACTTTACTGTCCAATGTTATGGCTGAACAACCAAGAAAAAAGGGGAAAGAAAGGAATTATATGTGTATCACTCTTGAACTAATATGTGTATCACTCTTTACTAAATTGCTACAGAGAAAAGTTATTATCTGTGGAGACTGAAATAAAATGTCTTTATAACCTATTGTCCCTTCCTACTGGTTTCTTCCCTGGTTGAGTAATCTAGGGAAAACTTAACTCATACTCTTTTCATTTTGGCCCAGTGGAGGAATCAATGACAGCAGTAGCACCACTATCTTTAGCTGGGCTGCAAACCCCACTGTATCGCCTCTCCCTGTAATGTTCTTTGTCTTTGCTCTCCTTTTGCACTTCCACTCTTTCTCTTTTTCACTTTTTAAAATTTGTCTCCAAACTTTTTCACATGTATTCAGTTCTTCTCTCTCTTTGGTCTCCTTACCCCATGAATACAGGGGTGAGCAGCTGTGTCAGGAGTCCATTTCTGTGCTCACAACAGGTTTAGAATGTATTTTCAGCTAAAAAGCTGAAAGTAGTCAAAAATCCTCCTGTAAAAAGATTCAGTTCTACTTCCAGTTTGTACATTTGGGGTGGAAAGCTAGTTCTGGGGGTAAGTTTGGGGAAGGGGTCTGGAGCTTGGGAGTAAAAAGGTTTAGTGGCCCACAAGAAGGGGTTGCATACCTTCCAACTGTCCTAATTTGGCAGAAACAGTCCTGATTAATCCTCTGGTGTCCCACTTTTTTAGCTTCTTTTAAAATGTTGCAGTTTCTCCATCTTCCTCCCATTTTTGCACTTTGTCCTCAGCTACTTCAGTTGCTACAAACTGAGTTCAAAATGCAAAAATTGTTTGCACTCAATTAAATTAGCACAGGGAAGAGAAGAGAAGATGGTGGAATCATTCTCTTTCCAACAGGCTCAGGCAAAAGCAAACAGCCACAGTCTCTCTTAGCTTTTCTCTCAGCAATGGAAAGGCCATTGTTTTCAAGCTGCCTGTGTTTATACAACCTGTCTGTGGAAATTATCACACAGTTTAAAAAAGCTACTTACCTCTCCCAAGTTGAAGTTTCATTGGGACTGCAGCCAGGTTCTATCACATGGATTTTGCCACTGCATCTGCCGACTGAATCCCTCCTGGCTGCAGCCCAGGTCCCAGGTGCACTCAGCAAGCCCCTTTTCAAAGTCAGAAATCCCCCAACTCCAGGGGGCTCTGGATGAAACAGATTATCTGGATCCATTTCAATCTGGTTTCAGTCCTGGCTATGGAACAGAGACAGGTTTGGTCAGCTTGGAGGATGACCTACACAGGGAACTGGACAGGGTGTGTGTGTTCTTGTTGGTTCTACTGGACCTTTCAGTGGCTTTCTATACCATTGACCAAGGTATCCTTTTGGATTGCCTCTCTGGGATAAGACTTGGAGGTGCTGTTTTACAGTGGCTCCATTACTTCCTGGAAGGGTGAACCCAGAAGGTGGTGCTGGGGGCCCCCTTCTCAACCCCCTGGCCATTGGCCTATGAGGTCCTTCAGGGTTCTGTGTTGTCCCCTATGCTATTTAACATATACATGAAACCGCTGTGAGAGATTGCCCAAAGTTTTGAGGTACAGTATTATCAATATGCAGATGACACTCAACTCCACTATTCCTTTCCAGCTCAATCCAAGAAAGCTATCCTGGTCCTAAACCAGTTTCTGTCAGCATTAATGGGCTGGATGAGGGAAAACATGTTGAAACTTAATCGAGATAAGACAAAGGTGTTAAGGAAAAAGCAACATGGGATATACAGTAATAGAAATAAAAATATGTATGTGAATGTCAAAGTGACTAAGCAGGAGCAATCAGGAAGATACACAGGTGAAAAAGATAATATAATTAAGAAGCCTTGAGAGCCAAGGACAAAGTTATAGAAGGTATATTGAGAACACCTGTGATAGATTGCAAACACCTGAGACTCATTAAGTGGTCAAGGTAAAGTGATGAAACACTTGGGTTGGTCTTAGGTATGGGATGATCTATGTGGACCAATCAAGATGTATGTACACACCCACTGGGTGGAAACTGACTGGTGGGTGGTGTCTAACAATGGCTATAAATTGCAATGTTTGCTAATGTACATTGTGGAGTAGTTTGGTGTATTGTGGAGTAGTTTTGGAGATATTGTGAAGTGTAGAGATTGTGATTTGTAGGGCATATAGTATTTATGTATATAGTAGAATAAAGTAGATCTTTTATATAAGACTACTGAGTTGTCTGGTGTCTTGAGGGAAGATACAAGAGCCAGAAGAATCCTGGAGAAGTTTGGAGACATCTCAGGAAGAAGAGTGAGAAGGCTTGGAGAGTTTGTCAGGGTCTTCAGCCTATTCTCTGAAACTCTGCTGCTTGGGAAAGAAGCATCAACCACTGATCAAAGCTGGTCAGCTCTGCTGCATAACAAGGTGGAGAGTTAGAGCCAGAGGTGAAGAGCTACAACTCCCATCATCCCTGACAAGGGTTATGGGCCCAGATACTAGAGCAACCAGCATCCACAGAAGCTGAAAGTTCCAGAGAGTGGAAGAAGGTTTTGTGGAGCCTTGTGAGTAAATCATTTTGTGTTTTGTCTGCTGTGCATACTCAGAAGGACTGTGTCAAATTGAGTCACTGCACAAATTAAGATGGAGATCCTAAAGTTTAGTAAATTAAATAGAAACAACTACTCCACCTGGAAAATATATGCCCAATCTCTACTCATAAAGGAGTCTCTGTGGTCGACAGTTGAAACAGGGCTGGCAGCTGATGCTAATGCAGCCACTCTAGAAAGAGACGCTAAAGCAAAAGCATGTCTTTATCTCATGCTAGAAGAAGACTTGATTAACGACGTAAGAGATAAAGTGTCCGCCAAGGATGTGTGGGATACCTTGCAGAGATTACACACTCCTTCAACTGCGTTTGCAAAAATGCTTTGGTCTAAAAGAATTTACAGACAAAAGATGACGAAAGGACAGTGTGTGATAGAACACTTAAAAACAATGCAAGATTTATTTGTGCAAGCTGAACTGAGAGGAGTGGAAATTAGCAAAGAGCAGCAGTGTTATATTTTGCTGGGATCGCTAGATTCTTCTTGGGACAACATAACAAATAGCTTGCAAAATTTGCCAGAAGCTGAGCTAAACAGAGACTTAATTGTTGCAAAAATATTGGAGGAAAATTTGAGAAGAAAGTCTGAGCAGAATGACTCAGCAAGTTTGAGGACTGTGCCAAAACAACAAATGACACCTGATCTACGAAAGCAGGAAGAAGCAGCTTTTACAAGGGAGCAACGGAGGTGTTTTTATTGTAAAAAGACTGGTCATCTACAGAGACATTGTAAACAATTTGCTGCTGAGAGAAGCAAGCAAGGAGAGAGCAGATGGCAGCCGCAGCAGTATCAAAAGCAGTCCAAACCTCCATTTTTGAAGGACAGTGGTAATAAAAAGGGGTTTGCAACCATGGTTAAGGAAAAACAAAATGCTAATTGTAAATGGTTGATTGACTCAGGAGCATCATCTTCAATGTGTAACAATATTAATTTGATAAGTAATAGAAAATCAGCTAATGTAAATGCTGAAGTTTTAGCTGATGGGAAAGAGCTCAGCACTGTAAATCAAATGGGTACAGTTTTCATTCCTGGGCTAAAGGAAAACTTTAATGATGTGTTACATGTAAAGGAGTTAGAAAATAATTTGTTATCAGTGAGCAGGTTAACAGACAGAGATTACACAGTTATATTTGAAAAGGACATGTGTAAGATAAAATTGAATGGGGAATTGCGAGGCATAGGCTTGAAAAAAGATAAGCTTTATTATTTGGAGGACAATATTGATTGCTACAGGGTTGAAAATGCTAATAACATAGACAATAGTCCAATTCATAAAGACTGCATACATGAACTACACAGGAAATTTGGCCATGCTAGTTTCAAATGTTTAAAGAAGTTAATCAGTATGTGTCCAGATTTAAAAGTTGCTGAATGCAAAAATCACTTAGATTGTACTGTATGTAATCAGGTAAAGGTCAGAGCTTTTCCAGTAGCCAAGAAAACCAAAAGAATTGCTCAAAGACCATTTCAGTTTGTACATGCAGATGTTGCCCAAGGTAATTGTTTATCTTTAGGGGGAAGCAAATATTTTCTGGTAATTGTTGATAGATATACAAGGTTTGCATTTGTAAGAATATTGAAAAACAAATCTGACGCTGGGCAAAGTTTAAAAGCATGGGTGAGAATGGTGGAAAGACAATTTGATATTAGTGTAGGCACCATTGTTACTGACCGGGGAGGAGAGTTTCTAAGTAATCAATTGTTTAATTGGTTTCAAAAGGTGGGAATAAGGCATGAAACTACTAATCCTGCTTGTCCTAACAAAGATGGTTTAGCGGAGAAAAAAATACAAGATATAAAAAGGATAACTGCTTGTTTGATGGCAGATGCAGAGGTAAAAGATAGTTTCTGGGCAGAAGCAACTTTGACAGCAGTACATATTAGTAACAGACTGTATCATTCAGAAATTGAAGACATTCCCTACAGGGTATTGTATGGGAGAGTGCCAAATTACAAGTATTTGAGGGTCTTTGGACAGTTTGCTTATGTTTACATTCCAGCTTGTTTCAGGAAGAAAGGAGAACCCAAAAGTAGAAGGCTTAGGTTTTTGGGGTATTCAGGAAATAGCTACAAGTTTCATTTAGGTGGAAGGGAAGTGCAGTATTCTAGGTCTGCAAATTTCGAGAGACATGCTGGTTGGGACAAATTGCATGCCAATAAGGAAGTTTTCTTGAGGTTAGGAAGTTCAAATGAGCCAGAAACACAAACTGAACCAACTTCAGGAAACGGAGGGGTTTCAGTTAAGCCAGAAGCATCCACTAGCAGCAGTGATAGTTCTTCTGATAATGAGACACAATCTAGACCCATTACTACTAGAATGACTGAAGACAAGAGATTTAGCCATAGAACTATAACTCCCAGTACAGAAAGTGAGGATGAAAGAGGCAGATCAGCAGAGTTTATTCCCAGACGTAGTCACAGAGTTAGGAAGCCTCCAGACAGGTTTGTTGTGACAAATGCAAGAGCTTGTTTAGCAGTGGAAGAGCCTGAAAGTTTTGAAGAGTTGGAAAGTTTGTCTAGAGAAGAACAGGAAAGATGGATTGATGCAATGGATGATGAGTTTGGTTGTCTGGTAGATAAAGATGTTTTTGAAATAGTTGACAGACCCAAAGACAAGAAAGTAATTGGTTGTAAGTGGGTGTACAAAAAGAAAGAAATGCCAGATGGAAGTATTAAGTATAAAGCTAGGTTAGTAGCTAAGGGTTTTGCACAACAGCAGTATGAGAACTATGATAAGACATATTCTCCAACTGCAAAGCCAGAAAGTCTGAGAATGGTTCTGGCTGTAGCAGCAAAAAGAAATTTAGTTGTAGAACATTTTGATTTTGAAACAGCCTACTTGAATGCTAGTTTAGATGAAGAGATATTTATGGAGCAGCCACAAGGTTTTGAAGAAAATAGTAGTCAGAAAGTTTATAAATTGAAAAAAGCATTGTATGGATTAAAACAAAGTGCCAGAGCATGGAATTTGTGCATTAATGACGAGTTAGTTAAGCTAGGATACAAAAGGAGCATTGCAGATGCTTGTGTCTATACAAAAGGAGACATAGTGTTAGTAATTTATGTAGATGATTTGTGCGTGGCAGCAAAGTCAAAACAGGAAATTGAATCAGTAAAAAGAGAATTGTCTGAAAAGTTTGTCTTAAAGGATCTAGGTTTATTAAAGTCTTATTTAGGTATTGGTGTTGAGTGGACAGAAGAAGGACATTGTTAAGCCAGAGAAAGAAAATTGAAAATTTGATTGAAAAGTGTGGATTACAAAATGCTAAAATAGTAAGAGCTCCAATGACAACTGGTTTTGTATCTGAAAAAACAACTAGAGATTTTGAAGACAAGACTTTATTCAGGAGCATAATAGGATCTTTACAATTCATATCTTGCCACACCAGACCAGACATTTCATATGCTGTAAATGTATTGTCCAGAAGTTAATGATCCAAAAATTGAAGACTGGACAGCAGTAAAACACTTATTAAGATATTTGAAAGGAACTTTAGATAAGAAATTGGTAATTAGAAACAGTAATTCAGATTTAGATTGTTATGTGGACAGTTCTTTTGCATCAGAATTAGGAGACAAGAAGTCAGTTACAGGAATGATAATTAAGTACAGTGAAAGTCCAATAGTCTGGAGAAGTAGAAAACAAACTAATGTAGCGTTAAGTACGACTGAAGCAGAATTCGCAGCTTTAAATGAGATAGTGAATGAGGTACAGTGGGTTGAGCAGTTATTGAATGATTTAAATGAAAGTTACAAGATACCAGTAGAAATTCTGGAAGATTCACAGTCATGCATAGCAATGGCTGAAACTGAAAGTTTGAAGAACAGAACAAAATATGTTGGAGTAAGATATCAAAATGTGCGAGACATGGTTCAGAAGAGTAAAATAGAATTGAGATATATAGAAACACAACACAACATAGCAGATTTGTTCACAAAAGCATTGACGGCGGAAAAACATGAAAGACTGACACAAATGGTTGGAATGACATTGTAAGACACATACAATATTTTATTTCGGAGGGGATTGTTAAGGAAAAAGCAACATGGGATATACAGTAATAGAAATAAAAATATGTATGTGAATGTCAAAGTGACTAAGCAGGAGCAATCAGGAAGATACACAGGTGAAAAAGATAATATAATTAAGAAGCCTTGAGAGCCAAGGACAAAGTTATAGAAGGTATATTGAGAACACCTGTGATAGATTGCAAACACCTGAGACTCATTAAGTGGTCAAGGTAAAGTGATGAAACACTTGGGTTGGTCTTAGGTATGGGATGATCTATGTGGACCAATCAAGATGTATGTACACACCCACTGGGTGGAAACTGACTGGTGGGTGGTGTCTAACAATGGCTATAAATTGCAATGTTTGCTAATGTACATTGTGGAGTAGTTTTGGAGATATTGTGAAGTGTAGAGATTGTGATTTGTAGGGCATATAGTATTTATGTATATAGTAGAATAAAGTAGATCTTTTATATAAGACTACTGAGTTGTCTGGTGTCTTGAGGGAAGATACAAGAGCCAGAAGAATCCTGGAGAAGTTTGGAGACATCTCAGGAAGAAGAGTGAGAAGGCTTGGAGAGTTTGTCAGGGTCTTCAGCCTATTCTCTGAAACTCTGCTGCTTGGGAAAGAAGCATCAACCACTGATCAAAGCTGGTCAGCTCTGCTGCATAACAAGGTGGAGAGTTAGAGCCAGAGGTGAAGAGCTACAACTCCCATCATCCCTGACAAAAGGCACTCCTGGTCAGTAAGAAGGCAGATCAGGGAATACGGACCCAGCTTGTGTTAGATGGGGGTCATACTCCCTTTGAAGATGGAGGTTTGCATAATATAGATGCAGGGGGGCTGTGGGCAGGATGTGGATGTTCACCCTTCTGGCTTGTATAATAATAATAATAATAATAATAATAATAATAATAATAATAATAATAAATCCCAGGGCTATAAAACAAGGGCGGAAGGAAAAAGTATTGCTTGTCCTGCAATGAACTTCCATAGCAAATGACAGAAATATAACTCCTGAATAACAGTAAATATTCAGCTTTGAATACTCCCAGGATACATACCCTCCAACATTTCATAATTGAAAACTGGGACAAACAAGATTGGAGTGTGATCCAGATGACAAAGGCTAATAACAAAAGGAGCAATCAGCCCAAGATTAAGCATGGACAGCTTCCAAGCAAAGAGCTTTACTTCCAGCTGGACATCCTGCATCTAGGCAGTTCCCCTGTTGATGTGGCGATTATCTCACATAGATAATCATCAAATCATTGTAATGCCTCCCTCATATAAGGGATTGTCTTAGACATTACTACCATT
The DNA here is from genome assembly GCA_026167975.1 of Phrynosoma blainvillii. Lineage (NCBI taxonomy): Eukaryota > Metazoa > Chordata > Lepidosauria > Squamata > Phrynosomatidae > Phrynosoma > Phrynosoma blainvillii. The sequence goes on from JANUYF010000004.1 coordinate 70,335,122, forward strand.
TTGTTACATCATGTAACAAATGTATCTCAAGGAAATCAAATGGGTATGTGTTTAGCTGTTGGTTCCTTTGTCTTAGAGGATCTACCTGACCAGGTGAAGGATTTTTCCCCCAACACCAAAATCACATAAAAATTCCTAGAATACAAAATTTGTTCTGGGCCTGCCTTTACTTGCTGCATTCAGTTCTTCCTGAAATGCTGCTTCCTGTTCATGAATGCCTCATGCTGCAGACTTGCTGGAATCAGTGGCATCATTAGGGGGTGCAGGGTATATGTACCAGGTGATACCTTATGGGAGAATGACACCACTGCTCCTCAAACATCTGCATTTTGGCAGAAACAAGTTGTGCCATTCACCTGTATCTCTTTAAAATGCTGAATAGATGGTGTGAATGGGGTGAGGCTCACTGGGAGGATAAGGCCTCAGGGTGCTTTTTTAAATCAAATTTCAGAATTCAAACTTTAATTTTTTTTAAAAAAAACTTTCATTAAAAACATCACAGTTAACCAAATTTTCACTTTAACCCCATGAAATGCAAACATATTTATTCTGTGTGTATGGTATTGCAATTTAAAGGTATAATTTTAATTTTGCTAACTGTTTTATGTCACAACTATTACCATCACATTCAGTGATATATAGGAATTATGATTTATGAATAAATTAGTACAAAATCATGACTAAGGATTCTGTATGAGTGCAGTATGGGAGGAGGTCAATAGGGGGATGTGACACCATGAGTTACCACACCAGGTGACACCAACCCTGGTGGTGCCACTGGCTAAAATAACTTACTGAGGGGCCATACAGACAGCCCCCAAAGGGCTGCTTTGTGCCGCCCCAGGGAGCACCAGATTGGGTCTGCGGAATTCACATGCCTCAACCCCAATCTGGCTTTTTGCCATTCCAAAAAGAGCTGGCAAATGCTGCTCCTTTTTGGAGCAGCAAAAAGCCACCTTAGTGCTGCTGCAGTGATTCTTTTGCACCCCTTTAGTGCAGCGTGTCTACATGCTGCACCAATGGAGTGCCCAGATGCTGCACGCCATGCAGTGGGGTGTGTGGTATGATGACATCATTGGCATGGCCAGCATGCAGCTGCCCTGCCCCAACTCCACCCCCAGGCCAGTCCTTTTGCCCAGTCTGCACAGGCCCTAAGTGATTATTAAGTCTCCCTTTTCAGCTAAATCAGTACAGCCGGAAATTCTATGCTCGCCTGAAATGTCTGTCTGTCTGTCTGTCTGTCTCTGTCTCTCTCTCTCACACACACACCAGATTGATGTAATCAGAGAATTGTGTTACATTATTTTCACTCTTAAAGGCCTGGTTCTGGCTTGGAGAGGACTTGATTATATAGTTATCCACTCAGATCTCAGCTGATATTTCCTCCCCACCCCCTTTGCACTATTCCAGAGTTACAATATTCTTCAGCACACCTTGTGACTAGTCTAGCAAAATTAAGAACATTTATTATTAAATCTATTTATCATGGAGGGTGTTATTTGTGCAGTGGCCATTCCCACCTTTTCTTTGGTGTATGCGTGTGTGGCTTGGGGAAAGATTTTTATTGGCCACCCTTTTTAATTTCTCTTTTTCTTTCTCCTCTTAGTAGCTTCTAAACATCAGACTGCTTTGCCCAAATTCCTGCCAACACTTGCAATCTGAATCCAACCTCCCCCTCCCTAAGCCAATAACAGCATGGAACTCTGAAGGCTTGCAAGTTCAATTTTTTGAGTTAGCACTTTCCATTTTGAAGCTACTGTGTTGTATGAGCTAGTTATTTTTGCTACCTATTTGTCATTTGCCATACATGAGCCTCTACTATATTTGCTATTTCCCAGAGCAATCATTGTGAATATTTAAACCATATATGTTCAATAATATTTCCTTTTATTTAGCTCCATGTGGATATGGGTTACTGTGTCCAATTCATCTAATACAGATAATGCTGAACAGGTTTTTTTTTATAGGCATGCATGCTCACAACATGTGTTAATTTATACATACCTGGATTGTCTAGAGCAGGGACAGGCAACCTTTTTCAGACCTGGGCCGGTCTGCCATCGCCCAGGTCTCGGCTGGGCCGGGGGGGGGGAATGGTAGCGAGCGCGCGCCCCCCCGTGCACGCTGCAGGCGCGACCGCTACCGCGGCGGCTGCCGTAGTGCGTGTAGCTGCAGACGCCACAGCACATGTAGCGGCCACCATTTTGGAAGTCAAAATTGTGGTTGCAACGCATTTGCGCATGCGCAAGAGTACTGTGCATGCGCAAACGCATTGCGACTGCCATTTTGACTTCCAAAATGGCAGCCGCCATGAGTGCGGCCGAAAATGCGCTCTGACGGCGGCGAGCGGCGGCGTGCGGCGTGCGGTGGCAGTGATGGCGGCAACCTTCGGCCTGGGCCGGTAAGTCCGGGGCCTGGGGCCTTAACCGGCTCCCGGGCCGTAGGTTGCCGGTGCCTGATCTAGAGGTCCACAGAATAAATGAATCTCTATGGCCTGCCTCCACTCTTGTCTCCACAGAAACGTTAGCATGCATAATCTATAAAGCTAGTACTATAGGCTAAGGGCCTTTGCAGACTGCCAGAAATAGTGCAAATTGAGTCCACTTTAACTGCCCTGACTCAGGGCCTTTGCAGACTGCCAGAAATAGTGCACATTAAATTGAGGCACTGCCCTGGCTCAGTGCTAGGGAGTCATGGGAATTGTATTTTATTTCTGAGACATTGAGCCTTCTCTGTCAGAGAGCTCTGGTGCCACAATAAATTACAGTTCCCATGATTCCCTAGCACTGAGCCAGGGCAGTGACTCAATTTAATGTGCACTATTTCTGGCAGTCTGCAAAGGCCCTCAGTGCTAGGGAATCATGGAAACTATAGTTTATTGTGGCACCAGAGCTCTCTGACAGAGAAGGTTCAATGTCTCAGAAAAAAATACAATTCCCATGATTCCCTAGCACTGAGCCAGGGCAGTTAAAGTGGACTCAATTTGCACTATTTCTAGCAGTCTGCAAAGGCTCTAAGATAGTATCATCTTTAATGATTATGCATAGAATCATAGAATCATAGAATCATAGAGTTGGAAGAGACCACAAGGGCCATCCAGTCCAACCCCCTGCCATGCAGGAACTCCCAATCAAAACATCCCGGACAGGTGGCCATCCAGCCTCTGCTTAAAGACCTCCAAGGAAGGAGACTCCGCTACTCTCCGAGGGAGTGTGTTCCGCTGTTGAACCGCCCTTACTGTTAGGAAGTTCCCCCTAATGTTGAGGTGGAATCTCTTTTCCTGGAGTTTACATCCATTGTTTCAGGTCCTAGTCTCTGGAGCAGCAGAAAAATACTATAGGCTAACATGTAGGGTCACGATATCTCAGTGGTTAAGTCACTGACTCTGACAATTGCAAGATCGGCAGGTTGGCAGGTCGAGGGCCAAGTGAGGCATGATGGAGTGAGTTCCTGTCACTAGTTCTAGCTTCTGCCAACTGAGCAGTTCGAAAGTATATAAAAATGTAAGTAGATAAATAAGTGCCATTTCAGTGGGAAGGTAACAGCGTTCTGTTCAGTCTTGCTGGCCACATGACCATGGAATCATCTTTCACAAAACTGGCTCTTTGGCTTAGTAACGGAGATGAGCACCGCTACCTACAGTCGTACACAACTAGACAACCTTGTCAAAGGCGAAACCTTTACTTTTACTTTTATAGGCTAAGAAATATTTTAACAAACTCAATTAACTACATTTAAAAAAACCCAAAATAATTGCAAATTGCACAGCCCAGCAAGGAGGGTTTATCTGAGAGATAGTCTACACAGTTTATTATGCGAATTGCTGAGGATTTTCAATGTTTAATTGACTTCACTGAGAGCCTTTGCAGACTGCCAGAAATAGTGCAAATTGAGTCCACTTTAACTGTCCTTACTCAGTGCTAGGGAATCATGGGAACTATAGTTTATTGGGGCACCAGAGCTCTCTGACAGAGAAGGCTCAATGTCTCAGAAAAAAAAATACAATTCCCATGATTCCCTAGCACTGAGCCAGGGCAGTTAAAGTGGACTTAATTTACACTATTTCTAGCAGTCTGCAAAGGCCCTGACACTTTTTATTTAAAAGCATCTTTTAAAAAGTTATTTGAGATATTATGCCTTTTATCTGTGTTGCTATATTTATGTCACTTGTTTACTCCATGTGGCATGGAATCCTGGATGGCTGTATTGTGCTTCTATATACAGCTTCTAGATGATAAGAAGATATTTATCAAGTGCTAGGCTCATAGGTAATATCTGGAAAATGGGTTCAGTTGTCCACAACTCTTGTCTCTGGTTTTTCTTTTTAGCATCTCATTGCTGAAGATCATTCTAACCACTAAAATAACTTGTTAGCTGATGTCACTTTATCAGATGAACCAAGACCTTCCCAGAAAGTTTCATTGGCCTTTTTTTCAGAGCAATCACTACTGGCTTCTTGAAGAAGACATCTACAAAACTGCCTTTTTCAGGATTCTTTTTGGGTAATGAGAAAATTTCTGGATTTATGAGACTCTTCATAGCCTGGGAGTTATTCTGTGCAAAATTTACACATAGTCGTTTTGCACCGTACACAGCATTTTCTGCACCTAAAATAAGAATTCTAGATAGAAATATATTTCCTGAGCAGAAAATATTTATGGCACAGAAAATGCTGTAATTGGGGAGTTATTCTGTGCAAAATTCACATATGGTTGATTTACATAGAAAACATTTTCTGTTCAGGAAAAAACAGTTTCACTGGAGGAAATACTTTTTTGTCCCAAAATGTTGTTTTCTATGCAGGAAATATTGTTTGATGAGCAGAAAATGCTGTTTTCTGTGTAAAATGGTCACATGCAAATTTTGTGCAAAATATATCCGGAATTGTGAATAGCCCTCAAAACTGTGTGACTTTCAAAAATTTCTCACAGTGGAAAGAAAATTGCTAAAATTACTTGTTCCTTCCTTGGAACTTAGTGAAAAATGGCATCCCTAGGTAACAGTTCTTTGTCCAAATAGCAGGGAGGGCAGCAATATACCCCATAATTCTAAAGTGAAAGGACCCCTGTTGCTCAGACCATCAGCTATTCCTATACGGAGATGTGAACCTTTAGTTCACCCTTAAAAAACTTTTTTGACCAAACTAAAATACCCTGAACACAAAGATAAATCCCGGGCTAATTCTGAGTTAAGATAAAATGCTACAGTATTCAGGTGGTTGATGCACATAGTTTAAAACCACTGCATGTTGGGATGGACAGAGAACCTCTTGGTGGAACAGCAATTCAATCAACAAAAAGTAATGCAGGATTGCTGTCTTTTTTGTTCACCCTCTTTGAAGTTGGTGTGAGAGCATTTATGGCAAACCACACAATCTGCAGATAATGTTAGTGGCACAATACATTTTGTTTAACTGACAACAAGCCAGAGTGATTTGAACTTTAAATCAAGCATGCCTTGATAGCATGGAGCATTATACCTGGCTCGGGATGGCCTGAGGGCTGCAAGATCAATTCAGCACTGCTGAGCCATGTCAGCAATGGCTACTTTAAGATGCAGAGAAGGGATCTGTTTGCTGAGGAAGTTTAACTGCATTGAAAAGGTTAAGGCAGGGAAGCATTAAAAATCAGAAGTCAAACAAATGCATCTTAACAGTTTGATTACACATTCAAGATTATCCTCCCATCACTTAACAAACATAAGCAGCACACATGACTGTCCCCTCCTCAAAGATTATGAAATTAATTAGCTCATTAAAATCTGGCTGCCACAGTAGACATGATCTTATTTATTTATTTATTTATTTGTGAGTGTGCAAAACTAAAAGAAAAGAAAGAAAAAAGAAAAAGAAAAAAAACACCAGTTAAGAAACACAATCAAAGTGGAAGTACTGCAGAAGCAAAACAAAAATCCACATGTAGGTCCAGAGAGCCAGCATGGTATAGTGATTTGAATTTTGCTTTAGGACTTCAGGAGACAAGGGTTCAAATTCCTGCTCAGCCATGGAAAAACACTGGGTAACCTTAGAAAAGGCACAGTATTAGAGGAAGGCAATGAACAAATCTTCTGTGAAGAAATCTTGCCAAAAAAATCCTGTGATAGGGTTGTCATAAATCAGAGTTGACTTGAAGGCCCATAACATCAAGATTTCAACAAAAGCTAATTAAATGTTCAGATAGACATCCATATAACCCTGACCTTCTGCATTAAAACTCTATACTCTGTCACTAAGCTACTTAGAATTACAATAACCATTAAATAATAACTATGGCAAAATTATATGAGCTGTGTTTCATAAACTCCCTTCTTACAGTCTCCTCCTCCTGCCCACATCTATCTTGATTGATTGATTTTTATTAAAATGTTTATGCCCCACCCCATATCAAGAGATTTCAGGGAGGCCTATAATAGCATTTAAACAGGTTAAACAGACTAAGAACAGTAAGATAGTTTAAATAAGCTAAAACATATTAAACATTATGAGTTAAAATGGATTTAAAATGTAAACATTTTTAAACCTATATATAATGGTATTTGGGTTGAATTATTGCAGACCAAAGGCTTTGATGAAAGCCAAGTTTTAACTTGGCACCTAAGTGATAAAATCATTGGTGCCAGTCAGGCCTCCAGGGGGAGAGCATTCCATGGTTGGGGTGCCATGTCTGAGAAGGCCCTCTCCTATGTCCACCACAGTGTATTGATCTCACTGGTGGAACATGGATGACAGACACACACACACACCCCAGCAGATCCTCAGTTTTAAGCAGGCATATATGGGGAGGTGTTCCCTCAAGAGTCAATGCCACAAGCCATTTAGAGCTTCAAATGTCAGCACAAGCATATTGAACTCAAACCAGAAACATATTGGCAGCCAGCTCAATTTTTTTAAGACTGGCATGATATGTTGTCTATATGACATTCTACTGATTGGTTGAACTTTCACATTTTGCACTCACTACAGCTTCTAAGTCTTCTTCAAGGGCAGCTCCATGTAGACTACATTTCAGTAATCTACCCAGGAAGTTATCAGTGCATGGACTACTGTTGCTAGGTTATCTTTGTCCAGTGATAGCCAAAGTGCATTTTTTCTTAATTTTGGTATGTGTATGAATTCCACATAAGCCCAGATGTACCCTGCAGTGGACCCCAAGTGCTACCTGGGCCATGAAAGGCAGGTCATACCAAGGTGACTTGGAAGACTGGGGGGGGGGGGAACCCATCCCAAAGCCAAGCACATAGTGTGGGAGTTGTAAATGTACCATCATCACCTCCATAATCAGAAGAATGGGCGATAATTGCCTAGATGTCTCACCTGATGGTCCAGTTAACAACTTAATCCTTTTCCCATTAACCTTGAATATTGCCAAACCAGATTGCTCCACCCATACACTCTCACACCTTTGCCCTGCAGCTAATTTTATCCCTTAAAAACCCCTGGATTATTCCCCTCAGTGTTGCTAGTTTGGAGTTCATGGGGACACTACGTCACTGTGCTCTCTAGTCTAGTTACCAGCACTTCTGTTCAAACTAATACTCTCAGAACAGCTGTGTCTCATGCCACTTCACCCAATTGGATTGTGGAGAAAGCGTCATCTGTAGTAAGTATTACTTGTAATTCTGCCTCAACATCTTTTCCAAGCTAACCCCTGACTTCCTGGGCCTTGAATTAGTGTGTGTGCATATGTGAATTGCTGTGTGATTTTCTCCTTTAATAAATAATACTTTAATTGAAGAATTATGTCACTGCATCAATTCTTAGATCCCTTGACCTCTTGGCATACACATGGCAGACAGTCTCGCAGGGTCCTTGTAGCTGACCCCCTCTCAGTTTGAGCTAAATAAAATTCTCCATAATAGACTTTTGGCTAGACCAGGAAAGCAGTAGCTGGTACACCAGTCAAAGCTGGCACCAAGCACTCCAAGCCACAGAGTCTCCTGGAGCTTCTAGTGACACAGATGGATCTAGAAGCACTCCAAAGTGCTCCTTCTTCTTTTCACTTGCTTCTTCAGGGGGAGTGCAACCCCATCCAGAACAAGCTATTAACCCAATTCCTGGACCCAACAATGGTCAGTCCACAGAAACACATCTTACTGGGCTTCAACTTCAGTTTGTTAGCTCTCATCCAGCACATTACAGTACCCAGACACTGATCCAGCACCTAGTCAGCTCCAGCTGACTCTGATGGCAAGAAGAAATAGAGCTGAGTGTAATCAGCTTACTGATGGAACCCCACTTTACTAGTTTAGAATGCCTGAATAGGATTTTTTAATAATAGATATTATTTCAATGTTAGCCACATTAACTAAAGTATTTAAAATATTGGGAAGTTCTGCATGAATCAAAAGTCCATGTAGTCCACCATTATGTTTCTAACAGGAGCTGGTTAGAATACATCAAGAACCTGCTGAGGAGGGACTGTTGTTTCTCCATAGATCTAGATCTCTTTTGATGCGGTCAGCATCCAGTGGTATAAATGACTGTAAACAAAACACAAATCATGACACAATTGCACACAGTCATCTACATGTATAGAATGATACTTTAGGGAGGGAAAATGTAGAAAATGTATTTTTTGTAAAGAAGATCTTGGGTTTAATTTTTGCAGCTTCTGTTTTTGTTTTGTTTTGTTTAAAATCAGTTGGCAGGCTATAGGAAACACCTCCCTTGGAGTATCACTGCCAGTGAGAGTAGACAGTATTGGCTAGAATTGGATGTGGGAAATGATCCAACTAGATATAAAGCAGTTTTCTCCATATGAAATTTTGTAGCTCAATCCTGCTGCTAGAATAAAATACTCAACAAAGATTTGGAACTGTAGGGGAAAAATTTTTCAAATTGTTTTGTCTAAAGTAAGCCTTATCCAGCTGACATCCAGCATCCATTACACCATGCTGAGGAAGATGGAAATAAGGAAAGCATCAAATCTCCTAAGAAGTTACAACCATTGTACCTAGCTTCTCTTCACTTGTCATCTTTCAGCCATTGCACCAGCCGAAACAAAAACAGCTGAAGAGAGAGAAGAGGGCAGACCATCCTATTTGCCCAACTGATAGATCAATAGTTGATGGGGGGGGCCTTCTCTGTCTGTTCTGTTTCTACATGTGGTGCATCTCCTACTTGATTGGCTTGCTAGGAAAAAAACTGAAGTCTTCCTGTGTTTGGATGCCAGAATTTTTTTAGTGAAAAGATGAAGAATGATCTAGAGCAGGGGTAGGCAACCTTTTTGAGCCAGGGGCCAGGTTGCTGTCTCTCAGACAATTGGGGGGGGGCCGAAACACCATAAATAAATAAATAAATAAATATAAAACTTTTTTAAAAAAATAAAATATATATGCATGCACACTCTCTCAGCCCCAGAAAAGCGATGGCAAACCCCTGGGGAGATTTTGCCAAGAAAACCCCAAGAACAAGTAATAACAACAATAATCAATATAATCATGGCGGGGGGCGGTGGCAGCGGCAGGACCAGCCTAGGGCCAGTCCAAAGGTCTCGGGGGGGGGCACATCCGGCCCCTGGGCCTTAGGTTGCCTACCCCTGATCTAGAGCTACCTCTCCCTTCTTTGCTACCCACAACACTAATAATCACCCAGAATTTGTATGTTGACAAAAGTAAGGAAATACTTTTGTATTAACCTTGATGCAGGGAAATATCTTTCCTTCCTTCCTTTTGCCTTCAGGAATGTATTTCTCCAGTGTAATAATTTTCTTCATCTTTATCTGCCAGAGGAAACTGTCTTTTCAGAATCACATCATAGCCTCTGGAAAAGAAGATGAGCCTCTAGAAACAGGTGCTTAGCTAATCTCACTGACATCTCATGTCACTATTTGGAATAAGGCTCCATCATGTCAAGAGGCTGTATATACATCAGTGTTATTTTTCACCACTGCTCTGCAGGAAAGTGTGGCACAAATGCCACATCTCATTTGTAGGGTACTCTTCCCAGCAGTGGGAATGTTACAAGATGGGACAGGATGGCATGACCCCATCTGCTGCTGTTCTTCAGCTAGTTCTCTAGCATTTCCTTGTAATGCAGTGACTCTCCTTGTTTTACATCTTTTTTACCAGACAAATGCCACCCCTGCTCCTGTTTGAACTCTTTCCTGTTTACTTGCTTATCTCAAACTTTATAGTTTTTATGATGCTCTGTTTCTTAATAATACTAACAATTTTAGTGCACCATTAATTAAAATAATTACTATAATAATAATTTTCTTTCAAGGAGTGGTGGTTTTTTTGGCAGTTTGTTAAAACTCCATCTGCTGAGGCTCTTAGGAAAAACTAGCAACCATGACTCTTAGAGCATGGCTCAAAGGCTTAGAAATCATGAGGAAAAATAATGGAATGGAACTATGAAATACTAAGCATAAACTCTCTGCAGTCCTGTGGTTTTGGCAGTATACCATATTTTCAGGAACATTTATATTAAGGAATGACTACAGTACATTGACATACAGGCTTTGTGATTTAAAGGAAAAAAAGGAAATAGCACAGCTCTGTTTATAGGAGCGGAAACCAACAACATCTCTCAGCTAATCCCACAGTTCAATCAGACAGATCTTTCTTGGTCTTGTGCAGCTTTTTCCTGTAAATTTGCATGTGTGCGTGCACACACACACACACAGATATATCACATATGGAAGGCTATAACTCTGCCCTCCACTATTTTTCACCTTTCTCTCAGTCACTTGCCATAATTTTCTTTGACTAATAGAGTAGGGCAGTGATTTATACAGTGTGAGCCACTAATACACTCTGCTGTCAGCAGCACTTTAGTATGTCTACCAGACAATGAAGACAGGATTTTCTTTTCTATTCAAAGAGGAATGGGATGGTCATCTGTGCACATGTAAACATATTTTGCAAGCACACAAATACATATGCAGAAGCTACTGCTGCTGAAACAGAGACTACACACACACACACACACACACACACACACAGAGGCAGTAGGATAACATAGCGTAAGACATGATTTTTGACTTGTTCCATATATAACGAGGTCAAAACCATGGCCAGAGGTATGTTTGCATAGTTAAAGCCAGTGTGCCAGTTGTCCCCATTCCTAGATATGCCAGATCTAGATACAGTGACACATGCTTTGAATGCATCCCATTGGGTTGTTGTAAAGCACTGTATGTGGGAATTTGGAAACTAATTAGAAATTGCAGTGGGTCCAAGTTCCTACAGCCAAATTGTGGCTGATTACAATGAACATATATTGAAACACTTTTACTGGCTACAAGTTCATTTCTGGGCACAGTCCAAGATGGTGGCTATGATATATATACAGCTTAGACCATTTTGCCTATATAAGACTTTTCACGTTTAAAGATGTTTAGAGGAGGATTTTCTCTCAGTCCCACCACCATCACAGGTATAATTGGTAAGGAGTGCCTTTACAGAGGCTGCCTCCATGTTGTGGAGGTCTCTGGCATAGAAAATTAGGTTGGCCCCCTCTCCATTTGCAGGCAAATATCTTTTTGTCTACCCATTTGACTGGCAGCTGTAGAGAGTCTTTTCATTGGGGTGTGTTATACTTTTATCATTATCATTATGTTTTAGCTGCCATTTTAATTGTATTAAATTAATGTTTTTATTGTGATTGCTTATTTTATTGTTTTTAAAGTGCTTTATTATTCCTTTTTTTAACTGAATTTTGTTTTAATGTATATTGTGAGCTGTCTTGGGTCCTGCATTGGGAGAAAGGTGGGATATAAATGAAATTAATAAGTAGAACTTCAGTAACTTGTAGCTAGTTGTTCTAGATCAAGGACATGAATAATGTGGCCTTTCAGGTGCTGTTGAATTGCAGCTCCCAGAATTCCTTACCACTGGATCAGTTGGCTAGGGCTGATGGGAACTGCAGTTCATCATGTGAAGGGCTAAACAATTCCTGACACTGCTCTAGGCTAATGCTGACATTGTTGTCAGAAATCCTTCCCTTATCTATTATCTTCCTATCAAAATATTGTCTATTATCTTCTTATCTTCCAATGAAAAAGATCAGGGCTGGTAATGTTGCAACAAATGTACAATAGTGTAATGTTGATCTCTGAATATATCAGACTAGACATAAACTAATTACATAAGTGGTCCTTGTGTGCTTGGTTTTTCCCTCTACTAAATGCAGCCACAGAAAAACAGGGTAGATGGGACTGCATGGAGGTCTTAAACTTTTGCCCCTGTTGAGCACCCCAGAGTAGATTAGTTCTCACACCAGATATCTTCACCAGAAAGAAAACTCCTAGTAGCAACTTCCCCTGGGATAAATAACAGAGGTCAGGGAGGAATCCAGATTGGGGTTACAACAGAGTTATATCATGGTCCCATAGCATCTCATAATATGGTCCCATGCAAATTGTTCTCCTCCTGCAGCTGCTAATAAATAAATAAATAAATAAATAAATAAATATGCATTACTGCAAACTCTTTGTCCATGCCATCAGACCAGTTAAACTGAAATTGATTCCATAACACCATGGAAGATGGCTATCTCAACTGATTCTACTGTTAGTATGGCATCCAGATGGTTATGGAGGTGAATGGGTTTATCTTGTAGATACTTTAAAAATTGTCACAGTGGATCTTTTAAAGCCCTAGTGATTCATTCACCACAATAGATGCTGCCAATCTTTAAAGCACTTTAAAGAGCTCTGCTGCATAACATGTGATGATGCAACAGCAATGTGAGTCTTCTTTGAAGGCCACATTCATTTCTGATAGGTACATATTGTAGCTTTATTTGGTCAGCTTTGGAAGGACACTTTTACCATGCTTGCTTTAGTTATCTTTCAGCCCGTCTTATTATGCACCATTTCCTGGGAGAAGAGTAGCTTGTGATGTGCCAGAGGGAACACTCAGAGGGTGGGGGGGGGAGATATTGCAAATTATCGTGATGAGGGACTGTGATGGAACCTCTCTTCAGGTTTGCCTCACAGTTCTGAGCCTTGGGCCCATGTTACTTATCTTGTCCTTTTACGCTCAAGATCCCTTCCTGGATCTGGTACTCAGGCCTCAAGGTGTTTCTGTTCTGCACAGGTGGCTGTGTGGATCAGTGAGTTAAAGTGTGTGGATGAGTGGAATAAAGTGTGGCCAATCTTCGCTAATGAGTTATTAGAGTAAAACATTCAGACAGATGTAGAAATTAAAAAACAGTAAATATTTATTACTTGACACATAAGTGAAATATGAAAACCCTGAATTCTTTCCACATTCCCAGTTCTCAGTACCCTATTCTTCATCCTATTCTTCCCAGATTTGCATCCTGTCTCTGACTGCAAATAACAATTTTTACAGACCTGGTTTCTATCCTTCCCTCTATATGCCCCCTCATAGTATTCTCTGCACTGTGACTGCTGGCCCTAACCAGCCTTGCCCAGCTTCTCTCCTCACATGGACCATCACATCTTATCCCACCACAGCAAGATAAGGGCATAAATAGGATCACATGTTTTCTTCCCAGGAAAAAACAAATATAAAGGAATCCTGACTCCCTTTACATTTCCCAATCCTGTAGCAGGCAAAGATGCTGGAAGTCCAAAAGTCACTCCTGGAACTGATCTGACCATGATATCAGAGCTATCTTTCAGAACACCCCTTTTTTACCAAATGGAGGGAGGTCTACATTGCAGGTACACATATGCTGTCTGTTTTGCATCAGTTACAACTATTTGGCTTGCATTTTCTTTTGCAGGTACACTCTTTTTGAAAGGAAAAAAACAACAACACTGGACTTTATCACACAGGAGGCAAGTGTCCTCCTCCCGTATATAAAGCGCATGTAATCCTGAAAATATCCCATAAGAGCAGAATGATCTTCAGATGATGTCCCCCAGCATCACCATTGTCCCGCAATTAACCCATGAACAAAAAGCAGCAAAATCCCACTGCTTTTTATTCACAGGAAAATTCTGAAAATAAAAAGCAGCATGATTTTGCCACTTTATTCATAGGTTAATTGTGGGATAATGGAGACATCAGGGACATTATCTGAAAATCATCCTGTTCTTGTGGGATATTTTTGGGATTAAATGCACTTTATTCATGGGATTGCCTCCTGTGTGATAAAGTCCATTGCTTAAAAGCTATATCTTTACTAAGTATTTGTTAAGCAGGTAAAGTCTTTTTTATTGCTAGCCAGCCCCAGTGGAATGTATGTGAGTGGGTGGAGAAAAAGGGTGGGAAGAAGAGAGAAAGAGAGAGAGAGAGAGAGAGAGAGTTGAAAAGCAAATGATTTGCAATGTTCTTTGAAAATGGAAGGTCTTTTCAGTGATGAATGGCAAAATCCTGTATTTACATTGCAGTCTCTGATGTATGACTGTTAAAAAGGCTTGTTTGAATTAACAGGTTGGATGAGTTCTTATTTTCTAACAAGTAATACTGGAGCCAGCATCATGTAGTGGTCTGAGTGGCCTCAAGGGCTGCCATTTGGGGTGATTGGAATAGCTGTTGCATCAGTGGCCTTTTGGATTCTTTTGGGGCAGTGTCCTCCCCCCCTTTGGGGGAATAGATAACCCCAGAAAACAGTGCTTTAAATTCATTTTTGCTATTGAGGGCCAAAAATGGCAAGAATGCCCCCCCCAAAAAAATGGGGACCTCTTGAGGGCTTGTCTGAGTCAGTGAGGATCCCTGGCTCTACACTGGACCTCCTCAATGGCTACATTTGGCTGGGAAGGCATAGAGTAATCCATTCCTGGTCCTCCATTATGGAGATAAGGTATAGTTGAGCTAGCTGAGCAACAGCCAATCAGGAGTGGGCTGGCAACAGTCAATAGAATTGTGGGCTGTAGGTGATAAAGAATTCTGTTGCTGACAGTTGGAGTCAGACTGGGTCTGGATGCGTAAAAGTCTAGAAGAAAGGTACTATGAGGGCTAAAGTTCAGAAGGGAGGGACTTAGCTCTAGGACAGAACTCCAAGTGAGGGAGTGAGGGTCCTAAATGAGAGTACCTGGTGTTCCTGAATACAACATCATAACAAATGAAACACTAACCATCATTCAAATAAAGTTTTATTGTTATTTAATTACAAGCTTGTGTGAACCTGGATTGAATGTCTATGCCAGGGGTCCCCAAACTACGCCCCATGGGCCAGACTCGGCCCGCCAGGGTCTTCTTACCGGTCTGCCTTTCACGCCGCTGGTGGATGCCATTTTGGAAGCCAAAATGGCATCCAGAGTCATGTACATGTGCGCACAATGCCATGCACATGCACCTGCCATCAGATGCCATTTTGGCTTCCAAAATGGCGCCCGGAGTTATGCGCATGTGTGAGTGCATGCGCGCATGCCTCCACCCCCCGGAAGATCTGGGGGCCAACGAACCGGCCCCCGGATCAAAAAGTCTGGGGACCCCTGGTCTAGGCTACTAAGAGGTATATAAAGTGAAACAGGTTCATCTATAAGTTAGGGTTTCACAAGGAAACGGCTTTAAAAAGAAACATACCCCCTTTGCAGATGGCGCAAAGTACCATCTTGGAGGCAAGGAAGGGGAGGGGCAGCCTCATACCAGGTGTCCCAACTCCTTCCCAAGGACGTCATCGGAGCGCCTGCCGTTGCACATAGTGGTTGCTCCAATGGCGTCCTTCCAGTTCAGCGTCCGGACATGCTGAGCCTGAAGAGGCGCAAAAGAGCCACTTGGCAGCTCTTCGGGTGCCCCTTTTGTGGCTTGTGGAAGGAGCGCTCCTTTCCCAGGCGGTGAACGGGAGGATTGGGGTCGAGGTGTGGGGCAGCCTCGGCCCCAATCCACCGCTTCCCAGGGCCAACCATCTGCATCCCCCCCATAGTTTAAGAAACCACATAAGCAGAATACTTGGTGTGCCATAGGACTGCCAGAAGAAGAGAAAGTGAGACATCCCCATCACAAAATTGGTGGCAGAGGTGGGATAGTAAAACCCATTGTACTGTCACTTGAAGAAAAGGGTTGTGTGAGTGAGACTCACCGTGACACCCATATTCAGTAATTTAGTGACCTTAACATACAACCTCAGTTTAGTGAATTCCCAATAGTGTATTAGCCAAGCCTACTGATTTCGTCTTGAACAAAACTTGCAGTGACATTAATAGTCAAATTGCAGTCAAATTATGTATAAAATTCCACATAGTCTGGCACCCCCTTCTTGTTAGTGTATAATTACCAAGTTCTATCTTTCACACCAGAACACAAAAGGTGTTTTATACATGACAGCTGCACCTGTTTAGATTTTAAAAGGTGCAGCTAAGGCAAGACTTTTTGAATAATGTGACACCTCTTCTGAAATAAACATAACAGAGAGCAAATGTATCAGGAGCTTACAGGGCACTGTAATAGCATCCAAGTTTCCAATGCCCCAAATACCCTACTTAAGTATGTAACGTAAGCAATGTAATATAATATACCTTCTTTTAAAACTAGGGCAATCCTATCTGTTCATGTAAGATTTATAGTCATTTACTGTGAGTGCCTGGAGAATTGCATATACATTCTGTTTTCTCTATTAGGTCTTAATTTTAAGAAACTTTATCCAGTTTCAAGGCAGAACAAGCTGTGATCTGAGATGTGTGTGTGTATGTGTGTGTAGATAGGTATATATGCATGTGTTTGTGTGTATGCATATATATATACACATATACATACTTGTGAGGCTAATCTAATTTCTTTGTCTCATGTTTATTTTCAGGGGAAGACATATTTCAGCTAAAATGATTTGTTGATGTCCACATTGTAAAACAGGCATGAAGCCTTGTGATGATCTTTGGATCCACTGGCTCTTTTGCTCCCTATAATCAGTTGCTTGCCCAAACATGAAATAGTATAGCATTTCCCCCTACAAAGTCTATCTGACTACTTGACCCCCCCCCCCAAAAAAAATTAAGATAATTCTCCATATTACCTCAAACTGGTGGTTTCCATGTCTATGTCCAAACTAATCAAAACTTTAAAGAAGGTATCTAAGGTTGCAGAACTTTGTTCCCATAGTAGGTTCTGCCCTTTTAAAGTGTGTATTAAAGCTTGGAGTGGATTTACCTCTCCACTGGTCTGGAAACTGCCTGTCACCTCTACAGGAAAGAGTTTTAGGGAGGCATAAATAAATCCTGCGTTGCATGCATTCAGAATGCACAGAACCGTTTGAGTATACAGACCAGAACCGGGTGCTTTTATCAACTTGAAGCATATGATTTTGCCACAGCATTCTATTTCCATGAGTCTTAAGCATGGGCTTATGGAGCTTATGTCATAATAACTTTAACTATAACTGTCTTTCTAATGGGCAGTGAATCACATAATAATCCAATGGTCTTGGGCTTGATAATCACTGATGTTGTTATAAGTTTTAAGAGAGATCATTATTAGCTTCCTCACTCAAATTTTCACTCAAAATGTTTTCATTCACATGTGCTTACTATATAGAAACAGATATTCTGGTTAGGGGATTTTCTTAAAAACTATTAAGTTCTCTTGAATTAACATTGATTCTATTGGTTCAATAATTTTTTAGGAAAAAATCCATTTAAAAATTACTTTAAAACATTGTCTTTACTTTAAACAATGGCACAGTTCAGCTCAAACCAAAGACTAATCACATTCATTGAGATTTTGTCTGGTCTCACTCTGACTTGCACTAAACTCATCTCATCTATACCAGCATTATCCACTTAACTTCAGAGATCAATGTATAGTTCCACAATGCCAATTTTGGGCTGCATCTGCCCTGCAGAAATAATGCAGTTTGACACTGCTTTAACTGTCATGGCTCAATGAAATTCTGGGATTTGTAGTTTTGTGAGATGTTAACCACTGCCAGAGTGCTCTGGTGTCACAACAAACTACAGATCCCAGGATTCCATCAGATAGAGCCATGATCAGTTAAAGCAGTGTTAAAATGCATTAATTTTACAGTACTTTATTGTTTTCCATTGAGAGTTGAAGGTGAATGAGGAAAAAAGGCAAAAGTACCCCATAGTGTACCACACTGCTAACCATCCTTGACAGTATCATTTACTTCCCCAAGAACCAAGGCTCAGAAAGAAACTCATAATACTGATGGTGCACATGCATTGTTATATGGACCACAGTGAATTCCCTGTTCCAGCCACAGCAGAGTTCTTCCCCTTGCTGTCACAACTAATACCCCCAGAGAAAAGAGAAGGACAGCAAAGGAGACATTAAACAGCTGCAAGAAACAATCAAAATTAATCAAAATGACCACCAAATGTACGGCTGGTTAATAAAAGAATCAGCCTTCCATGAGAAGAATTCCAGTTTTGCGTTTTTAAGCAAAGGGATACTGTGGTAGAAATTATACTTTATGTGTATAAAGACAAACCTTATGATTTAGACACACCCATATTCCACTTGGAACCATATGAACTTTGGCAACATTTCTAGTAAGAATTATCTTGCTAGATCAGAAGAAGGGCCTAACCTAGTCCTTCACAAAGTATATAAACATAGACAGACTTGTTCTTTATGCATCATATCAGCTATTCAAATGTACTCTTCCATCCTGAAATTGACTAGAAACAAATAGAGCAAAATGGGCAAGATGGAACAGTGGAACATGCCAAATGCATGGGTTTTGATGGGAGGATTTAATCTCTTAAATTCCTGATTCCCCCTCCTGACCCCTTCCTTATGATGCAGAATTCCTCAGAGTGATATCCCACATCTTTCCTAAGATTTCCACTTCCTCTCATGGATTTTCCTGTGGTTTATTGATAGGATGGACAAGCTGATCTCACACAGTATTGTGGTGTAGAAGAGAGGCATTTAAATTAAGACTTCTAAGGAAGTGACTTTACTCATATTTACAAATCAAAATGAAAGTATGGAACATAAAGTGTAAAATAAAGTTATATATACATCATGATAAATTTGTTTTGATCTTTGCAATTGATCTCATGTTCCCCTCATTTTTCTCTGTACATCAGATATTAGTGAAATTGAAATTGTATTTCCAAAAGCTCTTTTCTTTTAGCATACTATGATTTCTGTTTTTAAATATGTGACCCAATTAGGAACAGAGTTTTTCTAATCTGTAAGGTAGGATATATCGACAACCTAATAATGATTTCCAATTCTTGTAGAGAAATATCAATATTGACATGGATAAGAACACCTTCAGAAATTAAGCTTGTATGAGGAAGTCTTTACATATTGTAAACAGCAGCTTCCCTCTTAGTCATATAGCTGAATGAATTTGCCCTGTGAGTTCCATTTCTACAGCCATCTGGACCTACTGCTAAATATGAAATACAGGACCATTTTGCTTGTTTGCATATCAGCACAAACATTTATCTGAGAAGTCCACAAAACCTCTCTGTCAATATTTTGTTTTTATTCTTATTTCATACTGAGCCTTTCCTATCTTGACACTGACATTAGCTACAGAAACAGAATATGAATTGCTTCTCCTTGCAACATAATTACAGAATGAGCAATATGTTTGCATTCTTTCTACGTACCAGATCCATTGAATTAGCAACAAAATAAAACAAAAATGGTTGCTATTAAATATTTGCTAGAAAATGAACATTGCCACTCATGACTTTCTGTAGGAGGAATGTGTCTTTTATTTTTATTTTTATAAATAAACAGTCCTCAGCTGGGCTGACAAACACAAAAAGTGGAAATCTGAACATCTCCCCCCCTCCCTTTCTAGTCATGTTTTCAAACTGTAGCTTTTAAAACAGTAAATGTCAAAGCATTCCTCAAACTAAAAGAGCTCTGTGAATTTCTTGGGAGAAGACGAAGGCTCTACATCACTTCCTCCCATGTTAGCACAACCAGTAGGAACAAAAGTCATCATGCTAGCTTTGGAAACTCATTGCCCTATTCATCAGAGATGGTAAAACATTATGCAGGGGAAGAAAAGTGGTGTTGTCAGAGTCACAGGTCTGCCCCTCTTTGCATGAGATGGTCCATTTAAATAGAAAGTGTAGACCATGCCTCCCTCTCCAATGGCTATGAGGTGACTGAGAACAAAAGCAATAAAAGAAAGCAATACAAGTTCTTTTCTTCATTTGCAGCCATGAAGTGCCTGCCTTTGAGATCTGGGTCTGTCTCTGTTCTGTGGGAGACCAGTGGTCTTATCAAGCTACAACCTTCTAACATTAAGCAAAGCAAAGCAGCTTATTTATATACCGCTTCATATCACGCTATGGGATGTCTAAGCGGTTTACAACTGTGAGCTGATTGCCCCCCAACAAGCTGGGTACTCATTTTAGCCACCTCGGAAGGATGCAGGCCTGAGTCGAGCCTCAGCCCTGGCTGGTATTGAACTCGCAACCTTGTGGTCTATGAGTGAGTGGCTGCAGTACAGGCATTTAACCACTGCGCCACCAGGGCATTACACAGATGGAAATAAGAAACATGTCACTAAGCAACATCAAAGTGTTGTTATGATGGCAACAATTATTAGTGAGAAAGAACATACAAGCTAAAAGAGATTGCTGCTATTTACTTTTGCCCGAGTCTAACAGGGAGGGCAAGATTCCTCCACCTCTGTCCTTTCCCCTGTGCTAAGTTAATTGCATGGATGAAGGGAGAAAGTCGTGTTACCTAAATTTCAGAGGGTCCCAAGAGGGCACCCACAAATTGAATTCTATGGGGAAGTTTAGCTTAATAGGAAGCAGTGAGAAGGCTTCAGTAATGAAAAGCTGAGATCTCTGCCATTGTATAATGGTTCTAAACCCAGAGAACCTCCAGGAGCAGTTTCCAGATTAATAAAAGGGGGTTGCAGACTGCCAGAAATAGTGCAAATTTCTGGCACTAACCCTAACAACTTTTAGGGTTAGGGAATCATGGGAATTGTTTTTTTTTCTGAGACATTGAGCCTTCTCTGTCAGAGAGCTCTGGTGCCACAATAAACTACAGTTCCCATGATTCCCTAACCCCAACCCTAATCCTAAAAGTGGACTCAATTTGCACTATTTCTGGCAGTCTGCAACCCCCTCAGTTTATTT
Organism: Phrynosoma blainvillii; assembly: GCA_026167975.1. NCBI lineage: Eukaryota > Metazoa > Chordata > Lepidosauria > Squamata > Phrynosomatidae > Phrynosoma > Phrynosoma blainvillii. The sequence continues at coordinate 70,356,064 of JANUYF010000004.1, forward strand.
AAAAAGGAGAATCTGCACTCAAAAGCACACTCACACTCATTCACACACAAGAACTAACAATGCAAAGGTACTAGTAGGAAATGGCAAATTGCAGGGTGGCTAAGAGGAAATACTTTACCAATCTGAAGTGTAGCTCCAAGTGTGGGATTCTTCACAGGAATGAGGATTCCTCACAATTCCTCACAGGAATGAGGATGGTTCAGAGGATACCCCGAGACATATGGGGTGGCAAGCTACTGAGATGTTCAAATGAAACCAAACAAAAATTTTGTCTGGCTTCAAACTAAACCAATTTGCTAGTGTCTGGGTACATGTATTTATTCCTTCCATGACTAAAATCCTGACAAAGCAGGACTGTTGGAGGGTACATGACTAATTTTGTGCCTTCTGGTTGACCTAATGAAGGTATCACTACAGTGTGCACTTTGAATGTTATTTTATGCTCAGTGTGGCTTCCTGTATCTTTTTTGTTTATTCCCATGGAAAAGGAAGTAATGTCTCCTCCTCTTTCATTTTTGTCTCTGGCCTTGGTTCCCTTAATACATTTCCTCTGTTTCCACAGCCAGGAACAGAAATAATTTTGTTATGTTCACATTTCCCTATGAAAATATTTTTCAAACCTCTTGAGACTGAAAAGGAGTTAAAGGGTATCTTTTGACTTGGAAATCTCTGTCTTTCTGAGCCTCATGATGCATTTCATTGAAGAAAAATGTGCACAAAACTGGTCATATGTTTAAAAAATATGAGTTATGAAAAATGTGTATTGCTCAAAGGGGGAGTCAAATGTGTTTCCATTAAAAGAGGAAATGGTAACAATAGCTTTATTAATACAGCCTAAAATATATCTAAAGATGTATATATAAAGGTAAAGGTATTCCCAGTTGACAAGGTTGTCAAGTCATGTCCAACCATAGGGGACGATGCTCATCTCCATTACTAAGCCGAAGAGCCAGCATTGTCAGAGACTACTCTGTGATCATGTGGCCAGCATGATAGCACAGAATGCTGTTTATCTTCCCACCAAAGTGATATCTATTTATCTACTTGCATTTGCATGCTTTCAAACTGCTAAGTTGGCAGAAGCTGGGACTAGTGACAGGAGTTCATCCCATCATGCAGCACCCGGGCCTCGAATTGTTAACCTGCTGATCTTGCAATCAACAGAGTCAGCATCTTAACCACTTGAGCCACCACATCCCCCAAAGATGTATATATTTGGGGGGAAATACACACAACTGCATAAATTGGCATAAATTCTTGTGACTAGGACAGGATGAGAATACCCATCAAATTCTTAGAAATGCAGCAAAACTAGAGTGGTAGTTTTTCCACATTCCAGCTACACTGTGTTTGAAAATGTCTAAAAATTGGACTCTGGGAAGCAAGGTCAGTTATTCCCAGTACACACTTCTCCGGTATCTATTTTGGGTGCTGAATCTGGATTCCTTGAGGTGAAACTGGGAATTTCTGTCTGCTTCAGAATATACATAACCCTAGCATATGGTACATGATATTACATGAAGTATAATGAGCTTTGAAAAGGGAAATATTGCCATCAACAGCCACTGATGGAGCAACTTTTAATAGTCCTTCAGTAAAGGCCCAGTGCCAAGCATCTGCAAATCAGAAGTTTAAAAAAAGGAGGGGAAGCCACATGCTATAGAAACCAGTGGCTAACAGCTGCACATGTTGTCTCCAGTGTTATAAACCTGTCATCAATGCTGTATTGTTTACATATGGCTACAAGGCCTTGTAGCTTAGAATCCCTAAGCTGTTCAGCAGCAGCAAATGCTTACATGACAGCTGTGTCAATTGGAAGCAGCACACTGGGCTTATTTGCTTCTACTGAAGCTTCAATAAATGTTCCCTCCCACCCATGTCTGCCTGAAAGCCACAAATCTGATTCTTCCATATTTTTTAATGAGTCTGGCATTAATAATAGAATGACCGCAGTGCAGATGTTGGAAAGGAGATGGCTGGGATTTCCACTAACAAGGCTCATAATTTTAGAAGAAATAATGGATTTCAACAGCATTAGGTAGAGCCAGGAGAGCTGACGTTATAATTCATGACACAGCATCCTCCAGGAGGAATTCAGAAATCTGAGAGACATGGAAAAAGGTACTAATTTTCTACATCAGTGAAATTCATCACGTTTCTTATGATTAATATGAAAAGTGGTTGGTTTGTTCAATCAGAGAGGGCTTTGTTTTGCCTGCACCTGCTTTTGAAAGACCATTGATTCAAATTTTATTGCAACTTCTGTGTTTGCAGAGGGCTGCTAAAATTGTAAATCAATTCCTTCAGAATTGCAAGTGGCAGTTATTAAATCGTTTCCCCCCCCCCATTCCTATTTGAGTTCAAGACCTCTATTTATTAAAGTAAAGAGTTACAAATATTCTTCAGATACACACTTGCTCTGATATTTCTCAAAGAACCTGGCCTTAATGCTGTTATTTTTTTGTTTCTTTTAACACTCCTGTCAGAATAAATATTTATCATTTAATGTTAATTCCAATGGGTTGAGTTTGCTTGGTTGACAGCAAATTGTTGCTGCCATCTTCCATTAACATGATTTGAAATTGCTTAAGGATAATAGCATTAAAATAACAAGCACTAAAGACCATTTTTCATTGCCTATTGAATGCAGTAATATGTACTGTACTTTTTTTAAAGGGGCTATGTATTTGTTTTCTGTGAAGCTACCAAAAATGGAAATGTGTTGTGAAATGTTTTTTTGATAATTCCCACTAACATATTGCAATCAAATGGTCTCTCAAATGTACCCCTATGGGAACTTGTCAATGAAAATCAACATCCCAGAATGTTCCTCATCAAGAATTGTGGAAGTTCAATATGAGATAGAGATATGAGTGACATGAATCCTATTTTATACTTATCATATACAGGCCCTGAAAAATTTCTAACAAGCCTGAGCTCATTCTTTGTTTTGGCTTTCCTGACTTTACCCCTACATGTGCTGGCTATTTGTTTGAATTTCTCTTTAGTGATTTCACCCCTTTTCCATTTCTTATACATCTCCCATTTAAAACTTAGGGGGGTTGCAGACTGCCAGAAATAGTGCAAATTGAGTCCACTTTAAGGGTTAGGGTTAGTGCTAGGAAATCATGAGAATTGTTGTGTTTTTTTTTTTTTTCTGTGACATTGAGCCTTCTCTGTCAGAGAGCTCTGGTGCCACAATAAAATACAGTTTCCATGATTCCCTAACCCTAACCCTAACCCTAAAAGTGGACTCAATTTGCACTATTTCTGGCAGTCTGCAACCCCCCTCAGTTTACTTAAAAGTTCTTTTGTCATCCAACCCGGTTTCTTGAGACATCTCCCATTTTTCCTTCACAAGACTTCAGGTGCTGGGGAATTATAATTACTGAAAAAACTTAAAACTTTTTTGATTTCTTTTCAGTTGGCACAAGAAAGCGCCAGAACATGAATGGCATGGGATGATGGATGTAGAACATTCAATCAAAGAAGAAAAAGGACTTGAACACCTAGCATTTTCTAGGCAAGGACTTAATATTACATCCTCCCATGTTCCACATACTCAACAAAAACTCTTAACATTCCAACTCTTGAAAGTGAGAACTAGCAAAAATGAACAATGGATCATTCTTGAGATGTCATATGTCAATGTTTTCCCCAAAAAAACTCTATGAATTGGAGAACTATGGTAAAAACATGAACTTTGATTAATGCTGGTGCTGATCTTCATAGTCAACGCCTTACATCTCTTCATACCCTACTGCTTTCCTTATAAGGAGTACTTGAAGAAAAATTTTATGGCCACACTGTGTCTCAATGGGCTGATGCAGATGGCCCGTTTGGGCAGCTCTGGGCCACCACTGGGAGTGGCAGATCGAGGCAGTGGCAACCACATGCCTCAGCCCTGATCCTTCTTTTTGCCACCCCCAAAAGAGTGGCAAAATGCCACGGTGGCTCTTTTGTGCCCTTTTGCACGCTGAGCCAAGGGGTGCCCTGATGCCATGCACCGTGAGGACAGCTGCACGGCGTCAGGGCGGAGTCGGAGTGCAGTAGGGGTGGCCAGCGTACAGTTGCTCCACCCCAACTCCACTCCCAGGCCAGTCTAAACTGTTGGTCTGCTTTGGCCCTATCCCCCTTTGAATCTAAATTGCAGTTGAGGCCTTTGGTCTCTATAAGCTGGGCTAGCCTCTGAGTTTGTTTTAAATTTGTATGTGCTTTTAAAATCTGGATTTTTAGATATGGTGTCGATGTATTTTTGTCGATGTATTTTTAAATAATGATATCTATTATCTATTCTGTATCACCTGTGGGCTCAGGAGGACTGGGAGAAACCTGGGGGTGAAGCAGGCAGGAAAATGTGGCTTTAAGCTGCCTTTTCTGAAGCCACATTGGGGGGCTGCAGACGGGCGGCACAGAGCCGCCCCAGGAAGCGGCCAAAGCCATGGCTACCCTACACCACGGCCCCGATCCTCCCTTTTGCCCCCCCCCCGAAAATAGCGGCAAAATGCCGCTCCCTTCAGAAGCAGCAAAAGGGCGCCCTAAGAGCCGGCATGTGGCTCTTCATCGCCCCTTCCAGTGCAGTACATCAGGACGCTGTGCCGGGAGGGCTTCCTGATGCCGTGCATGGTGCGTAATGGCTCATAGTGTCAGAACGCTGTCGGCATGGGGTTGGGATGGCTCGTGTGTGGCTGCCCTGCCCCATCTCTCTCTCCAGGCCAGTCCTTTGGACCGGTCTGAAGAGGCCCATTGAAACCCGACCAAGGCGGCTGGAGTGTGCATGTCATGACCACACAGCATGGCTTCTAGCCACACCATTGGGTACTTTTTTTTTTTTACTCTCCCAACCACCATACCTGCACACCTTTGCAGGAGTGCACTGCCAGTGACTGCCATCCCCTTACATTGCTGCCCTTGTGAACCTGCACACATTTGCATGTGTAGCACTTCATCAGACAGGGCATCAGAGAAAAGGTATGTCCATGTAATGCCAGCAAGGTACAAAAACATGCCTCCCTTCATTCCCCCCCCCCTCACCCTATGCCCCCTCTTTGACTGTCTGTTTTGTATATGTTGTACTTATCCCCACACAAGGTTCCATTCTCTTTTGGGCATTGTCACCCCCACCACTTGTGTATGGCAACTCTGTTCCTTTTAAATGTGCTCCTGTGATGGGGCATTTAAATGCACAATTAGGGTTAGGGTTTGGAAAGAGCACCCCTTTAGAGCCACATTGACGTTGGTGCATTTATACGCACATGCAAAAGTGTGCGCTTTCTGGGAAGAAGTAGAAAAAAGCAGCTTCTTTTTGAAGTGGCTTTTCTCCTCATAAGATGGCTCGAGGGTGCTTTCTGGCCAGCTTCAAAGCATGCATCATCTAAATACCTCACCTTGAAGCTGACCTGAAACTTGCTTATTTTGTCCATCTGTTTCACCCCTTGGTCTCCTTCAAACAAGTCCTGTTTGTGGTTTGGACATCTCCCAAATTTGCCTGAGTCAGCCCATCTCAGTTCTGGGTTTGGGATTTGTTTGAATTCCACATACACCTTCATAGGAGATTGTTGGGGCTGGACCTGCTCTAAGGAGTACATATAGCTCTTCCACACTGCAGAAATAAAGCAGTTTGACACCATTTTAACTGTCATAGCTCCATCCTGTGGAATCCTGGGATTTGTAATTTGGTGAGGTATTCAGCCTGGTCTATCAGAGAGCTCTCATGACTCACCAAACTACAAATCCCAGGATTCTGTAGGATAGAGTTATGACAGCTAAAGTGATTGTCATACTGCTTTAATTTTGTAGTGTGGATACACCCTGAGACAACTGCCTCAGACAGTTGGTGTTTGAGATGCCATTAAAGGAAAGAAATTGTTATCTATTTGTTTTATTATTGCTGTATTTTTACTGACAGAGATGGGTAAAGGTGATGTGGGATTTTCTGTTTCACATGCCAAAATAACTTGGCAGGATTTTTGGTATTGTGCAATCTGATTTCAGTTAAAGGGAGGGTGCCTTTTGAAGTTTTGCTTCTGTTAGCAAAATGTCTAGGACAAGTCCTCATTCACATTACATTATTGATTTAATCCTTTCCAATGGGGCTACCTCACACAAATTGTTGTTGTTGCTGTTGTTGTTGTGTGCCTTCAAACTGTTTCTGGCTCATAGGGCCTTGCACTATTTCTGGCAGTCTGCAAAGGCCCATAGTGATCATAAGGTGAACTTATCATGAGGTTTTCTTCACAGGACTCGTTCAGAGTGTTTGTCTTTGCCATCCTCTTTAAATTTACTATTTATCAAATGCAGAGTAATTAAATTAGGTTGACTTATGTTTGAACTAGGCATGGATGAAGATTGTCCAAACTGGCATCCACCAAGCCAAATGGAACTCAGTGGCCATGCATCATGACCTGACAGATGTGTTACAACCTCTCTATTGTTAAGGATCCAAACAGACAGCAAAGGGGGTTCTGGATCTGAGATGCAAAAGCAGATGGTTTTGGATTTCATAAGGCTGGTGGTTTACAGTCAACTCAGTAAATCACAGCTTATATAACTCAGCTGCATGTGGTGAATAGGTGCACAATAGGGAATATTTTTTTATCTGGGAGCATTTCCCCATCTGAGAAAGCTGAATGTCTCCCAGGTCACCAACTCAATTTTCTCCCAGATTACCAACTCAATTTGAGTTGAAAGGGAATCCCTGAAGGTTTACAAAAGGAAAATAGTGTGGCTTCTGCCACTGTGTAGGGGCCAGGTTTCCAATCTTTTTGTTTCCTTTATGTTCCTAGACTCTCTTTCTTTCTCCCATAGCAGAAAGGTCCATGGAAAATATAGTTGCAATGTTACTTCAGAGTTATTATAGGCTATTTGTGCACTGTAAAATAAAGCAGTAACAATTTTTCAAGGTGTCATTAATTCAGTTTATTGTGTACTGTGGCCGTAAAATATATAGACTTGGAATACAAGCTCCCCGGATTTGTTTTTTCTTTCTCTTCCATTTTTCCTAATACTAGAATAACATTTCAGTTAAAATGTGCACTTCTCCCTCATTTTGTTTCTAATCTTCCCTAAACCACATATCAAGTGGAAGAGTTGGGATGTTGATGGCAGAATTTACTGTTTGGGTGGATTTATTTACTTATTTATATACTTTGCACAACAACAGCTGTCGTTTTGGAAGAGGACCCCAACAGAAGCATGCCTTAGCATGTGCTTGAGACTAAAATGTGTGCAAGAGGGTATCTCCATGTAGTATCCTGGCCATGACTTAAGATCATTGGGGAGACACTTCTCCAGATATCTCAGGTACATTGAGGGAGTGAACCTTCCTAGTTTTGGTTGTACACTTGTTTAACATGTTCCCCATGGAGATGTGACTATTAGGAACACTGCAACGGTTTTGAGGCCACCTCAAAATTTGGGGTTGCTGTTTTACTCTTTTTTAATGGGGGTTGCAGTTTTCTCATTCTAATTATATTTCATTGGGGTATTTTTGCATTTCAACAAAGCCCTAGTAACCATGAGGATGAAAGATAGTTTAAAATGATTTAATAAACAAGTTAATAGAGAGTACAGAAAATGGAAGAATGAGATACAACCTCAGTACCATCTTGTTAAGCCTTCAAGAAAAATGAATCAGGATTTCAAAATGCCTAACACATTAAACTTATTCTGGTGTACCACAGGCAATAAATAAGAAATTTGTTTCATAGAGTTTTTTGGGGGGGCAATGCCTACTCAGAGGTGGTTTTGCCAGTTCCTTCCTCTGAAATATGATTACTATAATGTGTGGAGTGCACTGAAGTTCCTATAAACACCAATTTAAATCTCTAAATTAATGGCTGGAAGAAGGAAGACCAATGTATAACTCACTAAAGACAAATACAAGTCTTCATATTTCCTGTAATTAAGGTTAACAATATTTTAATGTATTCTGTCGTAAATTAATGAATTATTATTGATTTTCTCCCTCTAATGGTAACTTCTGAGCTGTAGGAACTTTGCAGCCTGGCTAAACTAATGGGTGGATGACAAATTGCAACAATGTAGTAACATTGTTAGACATTTAGCCTGGAAGTAAAAGATAAGGGAACAAAGGCTTTGCATTTAGATCAAGTAGGTTTTCAGTCAACACTATAAAAATATTATGAAGGAGTTTAAGAACTGGAGGGGAACACAAGTTCATAGCCCCAAAGGGAAAAACAACAGACAAGACAATATGCCAATTAATAGAATTAAACTGATTTTTTTTAAAAAAAAAGAGAGAGAGAGAGAGAGTGGACCCCCTCAGGAGACAGTGTAGAAAACAGACATAAGTTAATTCAATACAGACAAAAAAAAAAACACGCATAAATGAGCTTGGTTTGAAGAAAAAACAAACTAGAGTATTTAAAGATGATAGTGTCTGAAACATTAAGGAGTGCAAAACTTTGATTACTTTGACTTGATTATGCCCCAGAAGCATGCTTCAATTTTCTTCAGCTCTTTTCTCAGCAAAAAATAAATAAATAAAAGCGAAGAAAAGAAAAAAGGGAGAGATAGAGACTGAGCGTGAGAGAGAGGGGGTTCAAACAGACTGCCAGAAATAATGCAGATTGAGGCCACTTTAACTGTCCTGGCTCAGTGCTAGGGAATCATAGGAATTGGATTTTTTTCTGGGCCATTGAGCCTTCTCTTGTCAGAGAGCTCTGGTGCCACAATAAACTACAATTCCCATGATTCCTTAGCACTAAGCCAGGACAGTTAAAGTGGCCTCAAGCTGCATTATTTCTGGCAGTCTGTAAAGGCCCAGAGAGAGAATGAGAGAGAAATAATCCTATTTATTGCATCCAGGCTATGAAAACATTCAACCATTCAAACAGTAATACACACAAAGCCTGCATCCATCTGCTTTATAAGACTTCACAGTCGTTTTTATTCTATTTGATTGTACTTGATGGTATTTGAATTTAGCAGCAGTCAACCTGTTTTTCCCTCCCTACAACCAAGGGCAGGTAGTGGTGGCAGGGAGTAAATGAAAATCACAGGCAGCATAATTATAGGGGGAAGCAGACCAGGGCGTTCGGGACGCCCTGGGACAGTGCGCCATGGGACCACGGCAGCCGCACCGCGGCGCACCGGCGGTGTCCCTGAAAGGAGCACTAAATTGGCGCTCCTTTCAGAAGTCAGGGAAAGTGCACCCTAAACGTGTCGGGCGCACTTTCCCTGGCTTTTCCACCACAGCGTGTGAGGACGCTGTGACGGGAGGTTGCCCCCGGAGCGCCGGCTGTGCGGAGGGCCGGCAGCTCCGAGGGCAACCTCAGGAGGAGGAAGGGGCGCTGCTCGTGCGGCTGCCCCTCCTCTTCCTTGCCTCGGAGACGACTTTATTAGTCGTCTGCCAAGGCCCTATGTTCCTTATGTTAGTGGAGTTTGCTTAGTAAAGGTAGCAGGTCACAGGCAACGTCTGCATAAGGTATCTGGTCCACAATTCCCCAAATACCAAAGACAGTTCCCTCAGCTCCCTGAATCACACTCTCAACAAAGCTACTCTCCATGCTGGCTGAGTGGATTCTAGAAGATGTAATCCAAAATGGACTTTTCCAAGCTCTATATAAAAAAGGGTGGGTTTTCCTTCTGAAAGAGAAATGTTGCCCAAATGAAGACAAAAAAAACCCACCTCTGTCAAAAGATATATAAATTGATAAAAAGGAAATAGGTAGGGGAGAGAGTCCCATTGAGCAATATCTTTGAAGCCAGTGGCATTTCCCCCTAGGGTCTGGTTAGGCAGAGGCCATGTGGAGAAGAGAAAATAAATGAAAAAGAAACATGGCTTGAGAGGAAGAGGAAACAGGGATTTATTTTACAGGCATTGGGGGGAAAGTTTAAACTTAGGATCTCCAAAAGTTGAAAAGGACTCTTCTAGATCTATATTAGATTGTAGATTGCACTTTAAAATGGCAAGAAAACTCAGAATGTTGAATAAGAAAATCTCTAAGCCTAAATCCAATTGTTAGGAGCTTATTGCACGGCCAAAAACATTGGCTTACTTTTGCTGGCTTCAATCTTCTTCCAGGATACAGCTGGACACATGTAAGTCACTGCTAATTTTGCTGCGATGCCACCAGCCAAATTCAGCCCAGGTCAGATGCAGGCCAAAGCTGCATTCAGCCACCATATTTTTGAAAACGGAACCTTCCAACTTTGAACATTTGGCAGCTGCGTGTGGCTTTGGCCCACGTCTGACCTGGACTGTATTTTTCCAGCAGCATTTTACAGCTATAGTTATGATGTCAAAGGCCTCACCCAAAATATTTGTATTGATTTTTAAAAAATAGATTGTAGTTTAGCATGTAGGTTGTAAATATTAAAATAATATGGAAATGGAAATGCACTTAAGGCCTGTACAGACTGCCAAATATAATCCAACTTGAGATCACTTTACCTGTTCTGGCTCTATGCTAAGGAATCAAGGGAATGGTAGTGTTTTCTGAGACATTGAGCCTTCTCTGTCAGAGAGCACTGGTGCCACAATAAACTACAGCTGCTTATTGTATCTGAATAAGGTCATTTTTAATATTAGCAGGGAAGAGGCACAGATTTCAAGTCGTAAGCTTTCATGGCTGGCATCCATAGTTTTTTTTTGTGGGTTTTTCAGGCTGTGTGGTCATGTTCTAGAAGAGTTTCTTTCTGATGTTTCACCAGCATCTGTGGCTGGCATCTTCAGAGAATGAAGGCACAGATGATGATGATGATAATAATAATAATAATAATAATAATAATAATAATAATAAATTTTATTTATAACCCGCCCCTCTGCTCGGCAATCGGGGCGGGGTACAGCAAGTTAAAAATACAACAAGTAAAAACATTCCATCCTCTCCCCCAGACCTCCCACCCCTTAAAACTGGATTAAACTATTGTCAGATTAAAATCAAATTACACAATTAAAAACAACAATACTGCCGGATTTGGCCTATCTGTTGGAATGGCAGAAAAAGGATATCAAGTAGCCTCCAATTTAGCCGGGTAGCTATTCCGGGAAGGCCATCCAGATGAGATCCGTCTTTACTGCCTTTTGAAAGGCAGCAAGGGTGGTGATAAAATGGATCTCATCAGGCAGGCCATTCCACAATCTGGGAGCGGTCGCAGAGAATGCCCTCTGGGAGGTCTGCGAAAGCCTGGTCTTTATCGGTTGCAGCAGATTCCTCCCAGAGGACCGTAGTGCACAGGGGGGATCATACAGGGAGAGGTGGTCCCTAAGATAAGATGGACCCAAGCCATGTAGGGCTTTAAAGGTTAACACCAACACCTTGTACTGTGCCCGGAAACTAATCTGCAGCCAGTGGAGGGATTTAAGCACAGGTGTTATATGCTCCCTCCGAGATGTTCCAGTAATTAATCTGGCTGCCATGTTTTGTACTAATTGCAGTTTCCGGGTTAAGCATGAGGGTAGCCCCATTTAAAGTGTGTTGCAGAAATCTAGACATGAGGTTACCAGAGCATGTACCACAGTTTCCAGATCCCTCATATCCAGGTAAGGGCACAGTTGGCGTATCAGCCGAAGCTGATAACAGGCACTCCTGACCACCGCGTTCACCTGACTAGTCATGTGAAGCGATGAATCTAGGAGTACCCCCAAACTGCGAACACAGTCCTTAGAGGAGAGTGTGACTTCATCCAGGACTGGAGACTGTATTCCCAAAACTGGTTTTGGGGCTGTGACTGTCAGTACCTCCCTTTTGTCCGGATTTAATTTCAATCTGTTTTCCCTCATCCAATCCATTACCGCTCTTAGACAGTCATTAAGAGGAGAGATGCCATCTGAAGTCTGAGTCGATGATTTAGTCATGGAGAAGTAAATCTGAGTGTCATCAGCGTACTGAAGGCACCGAGCTCCATGCCTCTGAATGATCTCCCCCAGCGGCTTCATATAAATGTTAAATAGCATCGGGGACAGGATGGCACCCTGAGGGATGCCACAATTAAGCTCGCTTTTGGAGGAGCAACTGTCCCCAAGCCTCACCCTCTGGGATCTGCCCGAGAGGAAGGAACGGAACCACTGCAAAGCAGTGCCTCCAATTCCTAACTTTCTCAGGAGATCCAAAAGGATGGAACGATCTATTGTGTCAAAGGCTGCCGAGAGCACCAACAGGGTCACACTACCCCTATCGATGCCCAGGCAGTCATCAGTCAGAGCAACCATGGCAGTCTCCACTCCATGTCCTGTCCTGAAGCTGGTGTGAAATGGATCAAGATAATCAGTATCATCCAAGACTGCTTGGAGTTGGGAAGCAACTGCCCTCTCGATCATCTTGCTTAAAAAAGGAAGCAGGGAGACTGGTCTATAATTATTCCTATCCAGGGGGTCCAGGGAAGGTTTTTTCAGGAGGGGCCTAACCACCGCCTCCTTTAAGCAAGATGGTACAATGCCTTCCCTGAAGGATGCATTGATTGTATCCCGTAGGTATACTCTTAATGCGTCCCCCCCCTGGATGACCAGCCAAGATGGACATGGATCGAGGGGGCAAGTCGTCTTCCTCATTTTTCCAAGGAGCTTGTCCACGTCATCAGTACTCACAGATTGAAACTCATCCAGTAAATTGCCATCAATGGAGTTGCTGAACACCTCGTCTACAGATTCTGTCGAAACAATGGCATCCAAGTCGGCTCTTATCCGAGAGATTTTATCTACAAAGTAGGTATTAAACGCGTCACAGCAGGCTGTCATTGGGTTAAGCAGGGGGCTTGGTGCTGGGGAAACCTTTGTCAATTCCCCCACCACCCTAAACAGCTCTGCTGGATGGGACTATGCAGACGCAATGCGTGCAGCGCAGAAAGATCTCCGCGCTGCACACAGAGCCTCCCGATAGGAGTCAAGATGCATCCTATGGCAAGTTCTGTCAGATGAGAGCCAAGTCTTTCGCCATTCGCACTCTAGTCGTTGTCCAGCTTGCTTCATCCTCCTAAACTCCTCTGTATACCAGGGCTTACGATTAGAAGCGGGCTGGAAAGGACGCTTGGGAGCAATTGTGTCGATAACCCTGGCAAGATCGATGTTCCAAGTGTTCACCAAGGCTTCAACTGAATCACTAGTGTTTCCGATCATTAAACCCTCTAAGGCCTTCTGGAAACCAATGGGTTCCATATGCCTTTGAGGGCGGACCATTCTCATGGGTCCGATAGTGGCCTTTAGCTCCACCTTGACCAGGAAGTGATCCGTCCATGACAAAGCAGAGGCTTCTATAACCTCCGCCCATGGATATTCCTGCTCCGTACTAAAAACCCCATTGAGGGTATGACCAGCACAATGTGTGGGCCCGTCAACCAATTGGGATAGGCCCATGTTAGTCATGGTCTCCATGCACTCCCGAGCTGCACCTGTTAGATTAGACAAGCCAGTCTCAAGAGGGATGTTGAAATCGCCCAAAACCAAAAGTCTAGGCGACTCCAGCAGCAGCTCTGAGACCAGTGAGGTCAGCTCGATTAGGGAGTCTGTTAAGCAACAGGGTGGTTGGTATACCAACAGAATCCCTAAACTATCCCTGGTTTTCAGGCTAAGGTACATATACTCGATATGAGTTGTTTTCCGGATAGGCTTCCTGGTCAAGGTTAGGTTGTTTCTGTGAACCAAGGCCACTCCACCTCCCCACCCACTTTCCCTTATCTGCTCATTAACCGAGTACCCAGCTGGGAGAGCCTGCACCCACGTAGCGGTGCTGGCATCTCCCAGCCAAGTCTCGGTGAAGCATGCCAGGTTGGCTGCCTCATCCACTAAGAGGTCATAAATAATATGGGTCTTATTCTTAACCGACCTGGCATTGCAGAGGAGCAGAGTGGAATGTTGTTGAATGGTTGGTACGCTCTCCAAATTATCCTGGGAAACAGAGTGAACTGAAGGGGGGATAGGTATTACGTATCTATCCCCTCTTCTTTTGTAACATTTCTTCACTCTGTTGCCACCATATCTACCCTGCCCCCACACAACTTTAATGCCCGCTCCCAGACTGTTCCCGGCTCCATTATTTAATGACATTGATAGGCAGTCCAGCTAGTAATAAAGCAGGGCTAGACACAGTCCTCCTGAGCAGCTCCCAAATGTCACCACTGGCGCAGCCGCGTGTTTGCCGGGGAAGAGGTGGTATGCTCCTCCTGGTTAACCACAGCTGCGGGAAGCCCAGGCCACCTCGATGGGATCAGGCAGGGAGGGCAAAGCAGGGCTGGACACAGTCCTCCTCCGCGGCTCCCAAATGTTTGAAGTATGTCCATGTGTGTTTAGTTTGATTATGCAGAAAGATGCTATAGCACATGTGGAAGAAGGGGTAAAATCAGAGGAGAGTTTTATCTGCATTGTCAAAAGAATTTTCTTGTTTCCTTATGTAAGACAATCCAACTCTATGGGGTGTAAAAGATTTCCTGACGTTTGTTAGAGTGAATGTGTTGATGAGATTTTAAACTTCTTAAAGTATCAGCAGCGGCTTCGTTTCTTCTACACTCATCCAAAGCAATTACTTCTAGTTATAAACTAATCATTTGCCAAATTAATTTTGATAAATCAAACCCCTATTGAGTCATATTCATGGAAGGGAAAAATGTTGGCACTCATACATTTTAAAATGAGCAAACTGATATTTCTTTAATTTGTTTAAACTAAAATTGTTCCCTAGATGAAATACGGCTTGCCAAGTTCCAGCCTGGAGCAAATGTTTACAGCTGAGTTATAAAATAGGGGTTTGTGACATTTCATAGTATTGCATGGAAGGGAGGGGGGGAGTCCTTCTTCTGTCCAATTGCTTTATGTCAGATTAAATATTGCCTGTCTTAGCTTTGGTGAGCATTTCAGAAAACACTTTCCTAATCTTCCCAATATGATATCAATGGAAGTAGAAAGACATTTTATGTGCAAGTCCTAAAAAGGCCAGCTTTAAACATTGTGCTTATTGAGGCAAAGCACAGGATGGCATCTGCCCTTTCCTAGTCCACATACAGAAACTTTTTGGACTGGCAGTTGACTTATTTTGACACTGGCATTGGGGCAACATACTGCACCACACGTGAAGAAGTGGACTAGTTTACATGGTACGTGAGAGGTTGTCCACCTGTAAAGCTATGTCCTTCAAGATATTGGGACAGAGTTCAGAAGGAATAATAATAATAATAATAATAATAATAATAATAATTTTTATTTATAACCCACCCCTCTGCATAGCAACCAGGGCGGCGTACAGCAAAATTAAAACAAACAGCAGTTAAAATACATCTTCATCCTAACCCCTAACCCTCCCACCCCTTAAAACTAAATTAAACTAATACAGAGTTAAAATAATGATTAAAACAGCATAAAATACAATATAAACAGCTTTAGAGCAAACAGGCGGTGACAGCAGGAAGGGTGGGTAACAAAACTCCTCCATTAGCCGGGAGGTTATTCTGGGAAGGCCTGCCGGAAGAGATCTGTCTTTAATGCTTATTTAAAGCTATCCAAAGAGGTGAAACAGGCCATTCTATAGTCTGGGAGCAGTTACAGAAAAGGCCCTCTGGGAAGTCTGCGCCAGCCTAGTCTTCATAGGCTGCAGCAGGTTCCTCTCAGAGGACTGGAATGTGCGGGGGGATCATACGGGAAGAGGCGGTCCCTGAGATAAGATGGATGGATGGAAGACTGCAGTGCCACCCATTACTATATGCTACCTGAGCTGGTTGCCTAATGATATGGCCAACCCTGGGTCCTACACAAAATGGGAAATAAATATGTCTAGATTTATTTACCAGAGCCACAACATGACTACTGGATTGTTTTTGCAAATAGCCACAGTACTTTCCTTCTACAGAAGCTTAGATCCATGCAGGGGCAAATAATTTTACTATCTCTGTTCACTTCTATTCCTGAACATACATTTAATGTGGAGCGAGACGAAGAAAAAACATATAGTAAAAATTATTGGATGAGATGTGCCAGAAAATGACTTCTTTTCAAGAACCAATAATGCACAATTGGTAGAAAATAATTTGACCTTCAAAGATGAGATGTTAAAATTGTGGATGCCCTGATTCTTGAGAGCCTGTAATGTAATAACAAAGGGAAAATGGAGAGTTTTAACAAAGAGCGAATGTTCAGGGAGATACACAGAGAGCTAACAGTTTTTAGATGGGTGATTGTAACAGTACTAATAAGGAACCTTATTCAGAATTAGAGGTTGTGGTGCTTGCTTCTACTATGCAGTAATTTCAGTAGGATTAGTGTCACCCATGTGTTAACTCATGGTGTCACCCCCCATCACATTGACCTCCTCCCATACCACACCACACCACAAAGAATGTTTTTGTACTAATGTTACTCATAAATCATCATTACTATATGTCACTAAATATAATGGCAATGGTTATGACATAAGCAAATAGCAAAACTAAAATTATAGCTTTAAATTATAATTTCATATGTACATCCTAAATGTGTTTACATGTACATAGTTTCATGTGGTTAAAGTGACAATTAGGTAAAATGTGATGTTTTTAAGGAAACATTTAAATTCTAATTTTTTTTTTTTTTAAAGGCCTCTTTTTTCTGCTCCCACTGAGCCACTTCCCACTCACCCCATTTCTTCCACTGAGCTACAGTATTTTTAAGGGATGCAGGCAAATGCCACAAAGTCCCTTTCTGCCTAAAAGCAGATGTTTGGGGAGCAATGGTGTCACCCCAACTGGGGTGGCTCATACTCCTCGTATCCCCATACTGATACTCCTGCTACTATGTCCTGCTTGAATATTTCTAGAAAAGATGGTATTATAAAAACAGAGCCAATCTAATCCCAGATCCTCTGGATAGTGAAAGTGAAGATGGGGTGGAGGCACTCCTGCACTCATAGGGAGGTGGTCTGTCAGTACAAGAGACCCTTATATCCCAATGTCCAATTTAAACCATGAAAAGTTTGGCACCAATAGTGTTCCAGATAGTGGTAAGTCCTGAAATGGAGTGGTCTAGTAATGGAACATGTCAGAGTTGGCTTTGGATCCTAACTCATCCATTTCCCCAAGAGGAGCCCAAGTTAAGCCCCTCAACCATGTCAGTCTGGCATGAAGGATTAATATCTTGCAACTGGTTTCATTTGTGATGGAGGAAGTCTAAATACTGGACTGGAAAGGCTGGTAAATCTCCCATTGTCTCCCACCTTCACTGGCATAAGCTGGCAATTATTTGGAACCATTTTACACCCTCCTCTCTACCTCCCAGTTAAAAGTGTGTTCTAGTTTGAGAAAGTTATTTTTGGATGGCATCTCCTAGCCAGAAATCTGTTTCTATCCAGTTAGAGAATTCTGGGAGTTTTCATTGGATTTTCCAAGCTCTATTGTGCTCTGAGTATTTTCTGTCCTCTCAGAAATAAACAGACCCTAAGAGGGGCCAAATTTGGAACTTCCCATCACTTAGAAAATTAAGTGAGTTGCACCTTCCTTTCATAACTATATACTTGGGTAAGAATTAGGAGGATGGATGTGTTTTCCCATTCTTGGCTGAAGGGAAAAGAAGTAGTTGGGTCAGATTGCTCTTTCTTGATCGTAATCTATTATTACTAAGTTATCAAAAGACTACTAATACAAAGAGGCTTTATAAAGGAAGGAGATAGTCATGGTGGATACATATAGCATCACATTACCTGGTACCCACATTAATACTTATATTTTCATGTGTAGTAGACAAGTTTATGAGGTGAAAGTTAGGCTTTAGAATGCAGTGTTCTCACATACATGAGAAAATCTGTTTCTATCCATGTTGCTAATGCAGCAAACCTACAACAGTAATATAATGCCTAGGAAATTGGGTGGGTTTGTCTCAAGGACATATTTTATTAATTCATTTAGGAGCCAAAATGGAGCTTTGACTTATTAGAGGTTGGTTCAAATGGCAGATGAATCGCATCTTCCTCACACATCTTTATAGACTATATTAACTAGAAGGAACACTCTGGCTATTATTCATGCAATTCCACAGAAGCATAAATGATGTAACTGTCATCTATAATTCATCTTATTTATTCTCCCCTATTTCATGATACTCACATGGAGAGAACTGGATGGCTGTTGCTCTTTAAAATCCTCTTCCTGAATAATATGTCATATACTACATAATTATTTTAGGGAGTATGGCTGGCTGCTAGTTTTGTGAATTGCAAATGTTACAGAATGCTTATCAACAAACTTGGTTTGTTTTGCATTAATTTTTGGACTGAAAATGGTGCTCATATTTGACATATCAATAAACTATTTTGCTTATAGTAAACACATTTAATCACCAGAGCATGAGGCTAATGAATCAGGCAGGTCAATCATACAGTATTTGGGATATCTATTGCTTCACCACTCCTTGAAGCAGGGTAGCCAGATTTTTTTTAAAAAACAAAACAAAATCTCTGCCCTGCATAGGTCTTAGCTGGATGCTAACTCGAACTAGGATTACCTACAAGCTAGACCAACCTTTTAGTTGGTTATCTGAAAGTAACACTTTACAGAACACTGTATTCTGGAGTATTATTCTACCACTGTTCACTGAAGAATAGCTTCACTTTATAATTATATTCATTCCTCTTCAAAGTCACTTTCTAAATTCTGTATTCATGCACCTGACACTACCTCTAGTTTTGCCGTAAGTGGTTACATTATACAGAAAGAAATGGTTCCCCTAAATAATCATGGTACTCTATGTAATGTATAATTGCAATTTCAAATGTGAAGATGGTGTCATGGAAACAATAGCTGTCATCACAAATAAAATTCATGTAATCACCACTTCAGCCTTACTCAGGAACACTGGCCCCCTACCATTCTTCATGTAAGGCCCGTCAAGCTTGATAGAACTGCACCAAAATAAAAGTTCACCCTTTGAATGGGAAGTTAAGCTGTGAATCCATCAAACAAGATGCTATAAACACAAAGCATAAAAAGCTCCATCTCTCATTTTATCTTCCTATCTGGCTTCTACATTTAGGTTGTCAAGTTATATTTCCTAGCCAGATTTTGGTTGATTTATGCTGCTTACTTATATTGATGAGTTTAGCACTTTGTTCCTTTCCTCTAAGTGTTATTTTTTCCTCTCTCTTTTACAACTTCAGGGCCTCACAGAATGTACTTCTGGGCCTCCTCAGGTCATATTGTGTGCCTTTGATCTTAATTGGAATGCCATGTCTCATGTTGTAGTCATTAAGTTTTCACAAGTGATGTGTGGTCTAAATTCTGTATTAAAAAGTTTTCTTATATCAAGCGGATGTAATTTTTCCCTCCTGGAGGAGAGCTCCCAGGAGGTTGAGCTGTTCTCTTGTCATGCCACCAAATGCCTCGGTAGAAATTAGCTTCACAGAGCAGGTTAAGATGATGCATTTTATGGGGCTGAACTTCAGCTGTTTAAAATTACAAGCTATCAAGCCACAGGGAGGCTCTTCCTGCGGCAAAGGTGTTCAGAATAAAATTAAATAACCATTTAATTACACATCCAGGTTTTGCATCTTATCATAAAGTTGCTTCCAGACAAAGACAATTCTTGAAATGAAGTTAATTGAATTATACTCCAATTAGAATTGGCAAAGAAATAGCTCATACCTTGAGTCATCGAATTCATTTTCTGTGGTAAGGTAGGCAGTGAATGGCCTGTGGGCCAGATTCAAACACCTATGCCTTTCTCATGTCCATCAAACTTCTTTCTTTCCTTCCAAATGTCTAACCCAGAGGCAAATAGCTACACAGTAACAGGGGCTGTAGGGTCCCTTTGCTTTTGATAATTTAACCATCACATAAAAGGACAAGTAAGTGCTTGATTCTTATCTATGTTAAGATGCTGTCACTGGTCTAGAAATGCCAAGAGCAGCATTCAGAAAAGTAACTTTTGAGGTTAACAACTCTCACTGGCTCTGTTTGTTGAGGAATTCTGGAAGCTGCTGACTAAAACCTGGCCAAGCTACAGTCTAGAGCTATCAAATAGGCTCAGTTCTTCTGGTTGCTTTAATTTTAACATTACTTTGTATAATATGATCAGCATACTTTTGTATAATGGAAGATGAAATTGAGGCTTTCAAAGACACCTAGTGGTCTGTTCTATTCAAGGCTGTGGAAAGCTGCATTCTGCTGCATCCTGTACATCAATATGAATTTATAGCATGGATACAATGTCACATAATAAGAAATTAATATTGATGTGTGTAGAAACAAATTAAGATCTAATGATTTCCTAATAAAGTAATTTGTTCATAGATCACAAGGGGATTACAAGCAAGAAATGCGTAATGATATGACCCAGGTAATTATTTTTCAGCATCTAATTATACCTTCACAACTGATTAGGGTTCCATTTGCAGAGTTAAATGGTGGTACAGAATGTCCCAACAACACTCACATTTATCATTAAAAGCAAGTTATCGGCCTCTGACAACAGGGCAGAGATGCTCCTGAGAGGCAATTTAATATAATTAAGAGGAGCATTACGTTTGCTATGTGCTCAGTTTGCTTAATTCAAATAAAATCCAACCAGCAGAGAATTGGGAAATATTAGTCCCCTAACTAATCCTGTAATCTAATATTAAATTGAGGAAATTATCACTTCAGAGTGTGTAAAGTTACACATTAACTAATTTTAGTCACTTTTTGCTTCAGATAGGTGACAACTGTGGCATCTTTTTTGGAAAAAAAAAAACAACCTCTCAGTATTTGTTCTTTCTGGGAATCTCTAGGCCATCCAGAAGTCATTCTGGTACAAGTTGACCATAGAGTTCTGCTGGAGGACCTAAAGAAGTGTTATCTCAGGTTTTAAAAAATAGCATTCACAGTTTATTTATTTATTTATATTTGCATTATTTTCACTTTTGGAGTGGGAGGGTTGCCCCAACCCCAGCAAATGTAGCGAGCCAACTGCATTTTGATCATTTATTTTTAATCTAATCCTTTTTAGTGGGTAGACACCTATTGTCCAAACACAATTATTTCTATTCATTTCCAGTATTAATAATCTAGTGATGCCCACTGAGGCATCCCAATTTGCACTAGGATAGTTATTACAATAAGCTACTGTCCCGACTTTCTCAGGACCCTTTTTGCATCCTGTGAGAATATGAAGGAAAGCAGAGTTTGGTCTTTCACTGATCAGGAGCACAGTTCCACTTTCTCAGAACTTGTGCTTGCTGTTGAGATTTTCCCTAGTGGTTCAGCCAATGAGTTTGGGCCTTGGCCAGGCTGCTGAACTGTGTGCGGCTTTTTAGGAAGACCACTGTGGGGAGGTTCTTATTCTGGTCCACCTGCAGAACATAAAGCCATTCCTGTGCAGAATTACCAGTCTTACTCTTCTTCAGTCTTCCTAACTTAGCTTTCCTGTAGCTTCTATGGTTTTCTGGATTTATGTGAGTTTACAGCATGGTAATTTCTCTTCCAAATTTACAGTGGGGTGGTTCAGGTATTGGAATGGATTCAGTGCAAGGGACAAGTAGTACCCATAGTTTTGTTCCTCCTATTTTGGAGATCTCTTTATGTGATCCTGGGAGATTTCTGGTACATGATGAGCTTAGGGACTGTGAGACCAACTTAGATCCCAGGTAACATACAATGACTTGCACCCATATTGTCATTCTTCAGTTCTGCACTAACTGGGGGTCTGAAGGTAGTACTCCATCCAGGCTATCTGAAGCCTGGATTCATGCCCTATGATGCAATGAGCCACTTAAGCTTTAGCCAATAAACTGTGGCCATTTTCATTGAAATTAGATGTGTGTTTATTTCACTCATTCCATTCCCATTTATGATTAGGGCTGCAATGTACCGTAAGTTTAATCAGAGTAGAAGGGCTTAGATTAATATATATTCAGGACAATGTGCACCATAACTTCATTATGCATTGAAAAGAACTCATGTACTTCCTCAATGTTTTGAGATGTTCATGTAGTGATTATGACTGAATGAATTTTTTTTCACCCTGGTAAAGATATCCATGTGGGAGCCACTCATTTCTTTCATCTGTTTAAGTTAAGCAAACAGCACCTGGGTTGAGTATTGATAGTAAATACACTGGGCCTGCTGCATCAGTGAGCTAGCTATCTGTAGATGTGAGTGCCCACAAATCACCACTCCCCATTTTATTCAATGGCAGCACATACACATTGGACATCCTGGTGCAGCTACATGCGCTTTGTCACCAATGGTGCATTAAATGCAACTATCTGCATTTTTCCCATTCCCCTATTCATGGGGGGGGGGGGGGTTGAACCAGACTCTGATGGGTGGGAAGAGACCATTGTAAACTGAAATGGAATCCCAGCAAGTTGGATCCACTCTGTATAGTTAATTCTCCACCAGCGAAGAAATATTTAATCTATTTTGGATGGAGTTGCACTCCCTATTAAAGTATAAGTTCAAAGCTGGTGTGGTGCTTCTAGACCCAACTTTACCAAGGAATGTAAAAATCAGCTACTAGAATTTGGACTGGTAACACCAAGTTTGTTCACAACTTTCCAAACCTGTGTTTGATGTGTATTAGTGTCTGGCCTCAATTAATGGTGCTAGTTGTTTGTTATTGTGTGACTTTAAGTCATTTCTGACTTATGGTGACCCTAAGGTGAACTTATTCTGGGGTTTTCTTGGCAGAATTTGTTCACAGAAGGAGGTGCCTTTGTCCTCCTCTAAGGGTGAGAAGGTGTGACTTCCCCAAGGTCATCCAGTGGATTTCCTAGATGAGCGAGGATTTGAATTTTAGTCTCCAAGTGTTCTAGTCCAACACACAATCCACTATACCACACTAGCTCCCTAAATGTGCTAGTACTGTACTTAGCTTAATATTCAAAATGACTTGTAATCCAAATTGTTGAAGGAATGTCCTTCTTCCCATGCTATCATGCCTGTGTTCTATTTCCCCCCCCCCACTAGTACTGTACTACAGGTGCTGTTTTTTTGTTTGTTTGTTTGTTTGTTTTGTTTTGTTTTTTATCAAATGTGGTATGAAATCATCAAGGAGATGGGTTTCTCAGTGATGGCTCCCTGGCTTTGGAGTCACCCCCCTGAAAAGGTGAGCTTTGTACCCCCTTGACAATTCTTTTGGAACCAAACTAAGACATTTTTATTTACATTTACCCCAATCTGTATAATTACTCTTTTCTTTTATTACAATGTTTCACTGTATTTTATGAGGTTTTAAGCAATCTGTGTCCTCTGCAAAGTATTGATCATAATGTAGAAGTGATCTTGGGTTCCTGAAAGCAAAGCTAATTAAATACAAACTCTGGGAAGTTCTACCATACCTTTGAGTGTGGCCCAGATGATTGACTGGATGTCTGTCATCCAAGAACAGACTAGTAGTTCTTCACCTCTGCAGAGGAGGTCTGATGCCTGTTAAAGACCCCTGAAAGTCCTGTGCTGTATTTTAGGGTTCTCATAATTTTATATCTCACATCTGGAGATAGCAAGTTTTTGAGAGATTGATGACTTTTCAGGAACACTAGGGGCCTTTGCAGACTGCCAGAAATAGTGCACATTAAATTGAGTCACTGCCCTGGCTCAGTGCTAGGGAGTCATGGGAATTGTATTTTTTTCTGATATTGAGCCTTCTCTGTCAGAGAGCTCTGGTACCACAATAAATTACAGTTCCCATGATTCCCTAGCACTGAGCCAGGGCAGTGACTCAATTTAATGTGCACTATTTCTGGTAGTCTGCAAAGGCCCTAGGTCAGGTTCCCAGGAAAAAAGGAACATGTCTTCAAGGCATGTGGACATCTAGGTAAACAAAACCATCAAATCTAAACTGTTCCCCAAGTAATCTACATTTCCTCTGGAAACCCAAGACTAAGGATCTCTTATACACAAAGCAATAAGCCAATCTCTCTATCTACCCCTGATGTGTTCCCAGCCAAACGTTCCCATCCATTCATATCAGCGATATCCTAATCATTAGCAGGGGTCCAATCATTATTTTTGCTATACTAAAATTAAATTTTGTTACACGAATCAGTCTAGAATTCCATTGTCAATTCCTGGGACAAGACATTCAGCCTTTGTTACCTGGCCAGATAACACATCACTTGAAGCTAGTTTTAAAGTATAAATATAGTTTCAAAACCTAACCTCTGCACACACAGGTGTAAATTAGCTGGTATTTGCCACTAATGAGTACTGCCACCCTGGATGAGATCAACGTGCCTTGGATTATCTAAAAGAAATATGTAGTAAATATGTTTTAATCAAAGACAGGAAGAGGTTCCCTACCACAAGATGTAGTGAAGGCCACAAATCTGGACAGCTTTAAAATGGCAATGGAAAAATTATTGGAGAATGGAGCTGTCAGCAGCTGCCAACCATGATGAATACTAAATTCTTTCAAATATCAGAAGCAGTATGTTTCTGTATAATGGCCAATGGGGAGTAGAAGCAAGAAGACTGCATTACACTCATGTCTTGCTTATGGATTGCCCATAATCATCTGGCTGGCCAATGTGTGGACAGAATGCTGGACTGTGTAGGTTTTAGGACTGATGTAACACAGCTATTCCTTTGCTCCATGTGGAAGAAATGGAACAATTCTAATTTTCAGATCCACATGCTATCATGTTTTATTGCAAGTGAAGTCTCCTTATATGTTTTGAAAAAAATGCATATGCTCTATAAGAATCAGTTGTAGCTACACAAAAGGTTTTTCCTTCCTCACCTCTCAGTTCCCAAAATGTTGGCTATGTGTTTGGAGTCCTTATTAGTATTGTTATTCTTAGTTTTTAACAACTGCTTCTATAAACAAAGGATTGCTGGTTCGACATTGGCAATATTGTCTGACTCAATCTGAAATGTAGCCTGTAATTTTTCAATATTCTTTTTAAATCTAATTATTGATCTGGTTCATTTAATAAATATGCTGCAGGAAAGATGAAAGTCAGTCTATCTGTCATCTGTAAAATGAGGGGAAATAATGTATTCTCAGTTCCTTAGAAATATAGAACTATTTAGGACAGTTTCTGCTATGTGAAATATATTACCCCTGTGGTGATATGAAGGTCAGTATCAGAATAGCTTATTTTCTACAAAAGTAGCAGCAGTCACATAAATTAAAGATGCCTGGAGGCAACCTACACTCACGCCCAACAGCTCTGAAAAATGATCTCATCTTGATTCCAGTCAGTGTAATTACTTTGTTTGTGATGTAAGTCCTTTCTTTGCTCTGTCTTTGTCTCTGCTGATTCCAGACTATATTTTTGTGAGGTGTAAAGACAGACAAATGATTTAAAAACAACAACACAGTATTTAAAACTTAACTTCAAACAGCTCCATGATCCTTTAGGAATGGGTTCTTTTTTTAAAAAAAATAATCTACAGCTTTAATCAGATGCATTTAGAAAAAAATGGATTAACAACAGGAAGTTTCATTAGTTAGGCCATATAATTTTATTAGGCCATTTGAATGACTCTTTTAAAAATGTGTAGTAATTGCATTGTTACTGACATGTATCACCTTTCAGAAGATCAAAGGGAGACAACCCTATTCTTCCCTGTCACTTGAATAGCAAGTTATGGTGATTTTACCCAAACATTCAAGGGTTGAGTAGTTGAGCTGCACAAGCACCAAACCAGGTCTAAGAATAGCATGTGGAATATATATGTCACATATAACAAAAGAAATCTTCTCAGAGAGAGTTTTGAGCCCAGGGAAACTGACTATTGATAAAATACAACAAAATCCAAAATCTGCAAAACAGTGATACCTTTTTTGCCCAATGAAAATGCACAAAATACATCATGCAAGCTTTCACAGCTTCACTGGTTTCTTAGTAAGGCTAAGATGTTAAAAATCATAAAGGTAAAGAAAAGTGATGATGTTAAAATCAAAGGCCTGCATTTTGTCTCAGAAGTTACTTCTGTTACAAGACTCTAACATCATCACTTTTCTCCTTTATGATTTTTTAACCTTTTTGCCAGATGAAGAAGCCAGTGAAGTTTTAAAAGCTTGCAGGACATATTTGTGTATTTTGGTTGACAAATAAAGATATAATTGTATTGTAGATTTGGAATTTATTTGTATTTTGCTGCATGGCCAACACAGCTTCCCTGAATATGTTTCCTTACTTTTGGAAAGTAAATGTATTGCTTTTACACATCAGCACTAACTGAACACTCTAATGATCTGAAAGGCCTCTATCATCTTACCCAGCTCTTTGAAAATGTAGGGCAAGGGACGTGAAAAGGATGATAGTCAATGAGACTGATTAGTACTTTCTGGATCTTATTATATCTATCCCACAAATGTATAAATATACTTTATAACTTGAGGCATTAATACCATTCTGTACAGCATCTGAACAAGTAGGTTGATATCCACGAAAGCCCATGCTAAAATAAAACCCAGTTAGTCTTAAAAGTGCTTACACATTCCATTTTCCCACCTATGTCCCTCTTTTATATGTGCCATACGATTTTCCTCCAGATTTATTCAGGACCCTGGATAGATCCCAAGTAACAGGCAATAGTTTCAGGCAAAGATTGGTTTAAACTGAGCTTTTGTATCAGGGATGGCAACCTGTGGCTGTACAGGAAGATGGATGAACATCTCAATTTCCAGCCCAGCAACATATCCTTGCCTCTTTTACTATGAAGCTAATTAATCCTTCTTGGCACTACCCACTTGTTGAGACTTGAAAGGACAGTTCGCTGGCCTAAACCTTGACAGTATATTGTCTTTCCATTCGCTCATACTGGGTCCACTATCTGCAGTGGTAAGACAGCTCAGGGGACTGATGAAGATGTGGTCTACTAGTGATCTCTGGTTTAGGTGTTGCAAGTACTAATCAGTACCTCATCCACTACCATCTTTTTCATGGAGGATACGAGACAATTCATGTTATCATATAGGGAAATTATTTCCAAGAATTCAAACCTCTTAACATATCAGGCTGATCTTGAAGAACCAGGCTTTCCTTTGCAAAAGCTGCTCTCTGTCTGCTATGTGCTGCAACTTATTTGCTATTGTGGAACTATCCTCCATGTTGGTGATCTGTTATTTCAAATAACAGTTGGTTATTTAAAACAACATTTATTTGTTTGATTTTTTTCTTAGTATGGATAACTATATAAAGCATAAAAGTGAAAATAAAATATATTTTGCCCTTCAATACATTCAGTCAAAATAATTTAATTTCACATTGATAATTCAGCAGAATGGAAAGAAAATGGCTGTCCCAAGTACAAAATGCATGCACATAAAGTCACTTCTGAATGATGCACACATCACAAATAAAAATTATCAAAAACACAGCGAACAGAAGCCTAGTAAGTTTTCTAGTTTCCTCAGTGAAGAAAGGATGAATACTAACTATGCAGATGTATTAACTGTTTAAGGTTGATGCTAGCAAAGTCAATTCAAGGCTAGATAATTGATTTATGCTGCCCCTACTATTGAAGGTAGAAATGCTCTGAATACCAATTGCAAAAGAAGAGCAGCAGGAGAATGCTGCTCTTATACCCTGCTTGTTGGCTTCCCAGAGGCATGTGGCTGGCCATTGTGGGATGCTGGATTGAACAGATCTTTGATCTGATCCAGCAGGTCTTTCCTTCTTCTGGCATTAAGGCTAGGATAATTTTGCAGGGTTCATTCATAGCACAGTTAATGCAATTCTGTGAGGCCTCTCCTGTTCCCTACCTTTCAAACCACTACATTCTGTACATTAGCAAATATTACTACTTTCCCCCAGTAATGCTGAGATAACTGCATTCAAAGCAGTGTTGTGGCCAGCCCAGTACCATGGTAGGTTAGAATTCTTCACCGTCCAAGTATTTAGGGCTTTGTTGTAAATTAGCCACATGCACACCAATGCCAGAGAACATCACTGGTGTCAATTCATTAGTCAATGGAGTGGGAAAGATCAATACATCAGTCAAGAAGATATATGGAGTCTGTCCCTTAATGATGTTAGCTTCTAGGCAGATGGTGATGAAACCTCGGTGGCCTGATGACTGTGTTTAATATGTGTAATCTATACACCAATAAATCTGAAATTGGCAACAAGCAATTTTAGTTTGTTCAGTCTATGGAAAGGAAGAAGTGTCCTGCACATAATGGACAGTGTTAACATTTTAACAGTGTTTCTGCTGAATACAGGGAAGTTCTGTTATTGAATCTGAGTTAAAAAGTAATAATTACCCAATGAAAACAATCAACCTGAGTAATGCTGTTTTCCAGTAAGGATGGCTACTATCAGAACCCATTAGGAAGGCAGTCATGTCAGCATCTGGAAGTACATGGATTGTTACACAGACTTGTATCATGGTAGAAAGGATGTATCCTCAATAAACAAGGGTAATGTAATATGTCTGATTCACACCACTCAAAGGAGAAAGAAAAATAAATCAGAAAGGTTCTTTTTAAGACATTCAGCTTCTGACTGAAACATTAAAAACAAGAGATATTGTTATATGATAAACTGTATGGCCACGTCTTAGAAGAAATATGGCCATGGAATAGTTACCAGCTCTTATTGCTCACATGCTGGTTCATTATTTCTATTTGAGGTGACAGATCTATGATTTCAGGCCAGAGCTTCATCTTAATTCAGATCTGATCCTCCACCTGCTTCATTTTAATCAATTCCACCTTTGCACTGGGAAATACCATTTTGTTTGAAGTGTGGTATTCTAAATCTGAAGCACTAGTTTAAGTTGAAACATTGTTGAATGGATTAATAAGAAAGTCTCCTTTTCACCCTTATTGTTTGCACTGTTTTATAAAACAAGACGGGTGTGTATCTTTATAGCTTGGGTAACAAATGTGCTAAATTCTGACCATTGGAGCAAGGGCTTGATTTCCCTGAAAATGGAAACAGTGGCTGAGATGCTGCATTGCACTGGCAGCTTGTAGAACTCAGTCAGGGTAACTACATGCCTCCCCCATGCCCTTCCTTTTCTTCTCTTGGCCCAAGGGTACCCCTCATAGCCATCATGCAAAGCAGACAGACAAAGCTGCTCATCTCAGAACCTTTTGGGAACTGGGGCAACTAAATAGGGCAGAAGTAGGATAATCATTACAAAGTAAGTTTGTGCAATAAAAGTTTGTGCATTCTCTTTATTTTGTTACTACTGTTATTTGCCTTTGACCTATTGTGACCCTAGGAATGAGAAACCTCCAAGAATCCCAGTCATCAGGTCTTGCAAACTCAGGGATATGGACTCTCTGTGAAGTCCACCTCAATTGTGGACTCCCTCTTTTCCTGGTGCCATATATGGGACTTGTAAACCATGAAAGGAAAATGAAATGTAGAATACAGAGATAGAGATAATTACTTGACTAACAGTGATCATTAATTAAACACTTTTTGTGTGATAACACAGGTGAAATGGTTTATAATGTGATTTTTCTTTTCTTTTCTTTTTAAATCCCTTTGCTATTATGCAATCCACAGGAGACAGAATTGAGCTTTTTAAAAAGTTTTATTATGTGTTCTATCAAAATCCCATATAAAGTTATAGAAAACATACAAAAGAACATGTCATACAAAATGCAAGAGCAAAGAGACACTGATAACTGAAAACCACAGAAAAAGTAATACCAAACAAAGCTAAAATTTTAAATAGTCCATGACTTGATGTAAAACTATCTGGCATTTGATGTAAATCTGTCACTTGATGTACAGCTGTTGAATCCAGGAAGAATTTTCACAATGAAGGATTAGGGTAGAAGATCTCCCCAGAGACTGCTATGTGATGTTGAGAATGGTAGTTCAGCTGCTCTGTCCCTGAAATTCCTTTGTCTGCTGTGGATTTCAATATTCAGAATTCAGCTAGAAAGTCTCCTCCAAAACATATAAGCAGCCCCATTCTGTTTTCAAGTACTAAACATATCTGACCCTACAAGGCAAAGATTTATCTTGGATTTTAATGGTTAATATCAGATCAAGACAGAGGTTCAGAGAGTACTGAGGTGAAATTATTTTCTAAGAGCAGGCTGTTTCATAAGGGGGAAAAAAAACACTAGCTGTGTTGGGAGTGAAAGCCCTCTGAAGTACTGGCTTTTAAAAGCTTAGGATAAAAGAATGATCCCAAGGAGACATATAGAAGTATTGTCAAGATGAGCAAGAAATCAATTTTATTAAAAACAAACCCATAAAATCAGAAAGGAAACAAACTTGAGACATATACATGCGAACAATTCAACTAGGGAAATGCAAAACCATGCAGTTTTGAAGCCTATTCACAACATTCTAAAGTCTGTTGAGATAGAGTGAGGAGAGAAAGATAACTATTGTTATTCAGTCCTATAGAACTTGTATTATACAAAATGCTTTTAAAATGTTATTACATTAATCTGCCTTTTAATGCAGTATGTTAGTATCAGGAAGATTAATATTTACCTTTCACATAACTGGGGGCTGAGCATAATGATAAAGATCAGCTTTAGTGGTAGTAACATAGCAGTGGCTAGTACGTCAGTGGCTATAGAAAGCCAAGCAGAGGTCACTAATTCTTGGGTTTTGTCAAGGAAAAAAGCATCCTGTTATTTAGAATGAGGCATGGGATAAACTTTGCATGGTGCCTAAATACTCTAAAGGTAACAGATCTCATCTGAGCTTGTGCAAAGACCTTTGGTTCAATGCAATAAACTTGACTTGACATTTGAGCTTGGAGGCTAAGCAGAGTTAGGCCTGATTAGTGTGAGGATAGGGGACCACCATGGAATGCCAGGTTCTGTGAGCTGTATTTCAGAGAAAGATAATGGCAAACCACCTCTCTAAGTATTCCTTGCCTAAGAAAACCCCAAGAAATTTATGTGATTATTATAAATCATAGCCACATAAATTTCTTAAAGTTTTAAGATGATTTTAAGGCATGTACACACACCAGGCATGTAATTCATCACTAATTTTCTTCTCAAAGAAGAAGCAATGAGTAAATTTTGCAATTCTCTTTCCTGAGTATGAGGAAGTCTTTCAAAACCATGCAGTTTTTGAAGCCTATTCACAATTTGGGGCTTATTCTGCACAAACTTCACACATGAAGGTTTTGCACTGAAAACTGCTTTTTAATGCAAATAAATCACATAATTTTATGCAGAGTAAGTCCTAAAGAACATTAAAAAATAAAGAAAATAAATATAATGACCACAGAGGACTTACACACATTCAACCTAAACAATGAGGAAATCAAAACAGTAAAAGAGTCCCCATACTTGGATTAAACATCGATTAGAATGGAGACTATGTCAACAAATCAGAAAAAGAGATAGAGAAAAAAATTAAGATTTTGTAAACAGAATTTTTTGAAGAGGCAAACAAACCAGGGAAATGGTTAACCCAAAAATTAAAGAAAGAGAGAGAGAAAAGAGTAATAACTGAGATTACATTCAAAGAAAATACATTTAAATATCAATAATCTTTTTAAAAAATGGGGAGTATTATAAAAATCTATATAAAGAAAATAAAAAAGAATAAAGGACATCAAGAAAAAGTAAGAGCATATTTAAAGAAATCAGAAGTAGACAAACTATCAGAAACACAATGAGAAACATTAAATGGACCAATAACAACACTAGAGATATCAGAAAGCATAAAAAGAATGAAAAATGCTAAGACTCCAGGACCGAATGGATTACCTGCAATTTATTATTTAAAAATTAGAAAATGAACTAATCAAACCTTTAAAAAAACTGTTTGACATTATCTTAAAAGAAAAAAAGGCCAGATTCATGGAAAGGAGCAAATATATCTTTGATCCCAAAAGAAGAAAAAGATGAAAAAGATCCTAAAAAGTTTAGACCAATTGCACTGTTAAATAGTGATTATAAGATCTTAACATCTATCTTGGAAGAAAAGTTGAAAAAGGTTTTCAAAGAAACAATATATAGTTATCAGAATGCCTTTTTGCCAAATAGATTAATTAGAAATAACCACAGAACAGTGTTAGATATTATTGAATATTGTGAGAGAAATAATGAGAAAAAAAGCTGCACTAATATTTTTGGACATGCTGAAGGTGTTTGATAACATCAGTTGGACTTTCATGAAAAAAATTATTAAAGGAAATTGATATAGGAGAAAATTTCTTGGGATGGATTGATGCTCTACATCAGGGGTAGGCAACCTAAGGCCCGGGGGCCGGATGCGGCCCCTCGAGGCCTTTGGACCGGCCCCAGGCCAGTCCTGCCGCCGCCGCTGCCACCCACCATGATGATAATGATTATTGTTGTTATTACTTGTTCTTGGGCTTTTCTTGGCAAAATCTCCACAGGGTTTTGCCATGGCTTTTCTGGGGCTGAGAGAGAGTGCATGCATATTTATTTATTTATTTTTAAAATATATTTTTATATTTATTTATTTATTTTTGGTGCTTCGGCCCCCCAACTGTCTGAGGGACAGCAACCTGGCCCCGGGCTCAAAAAGGTTGCCTACCCCTGCTCTACATAAAGAACAATTAGCATGAGTATTAGTAAATGAAGAAAGGACAAAAGAAATCAAGATAGAAAAAGGAACAAGGCAGGGATGTCCCCTGTCCTGATTATTATTTATTATGATAATGGAAATTCTAAATAACAACATAAGGAAAAATCCAAACATGCAAGGCCCTAAAATAAAGGGACAAAGCTACAAATTAGGAGCGTATGCACATGATGTAGTGGTGTGTTGTTGTTTTTAGAGGACCCACTACAAAGAATAGAAGAATTGCTTATAGTAATAAAATAATTTGGAGAGGTGGTGAGATTTAAAATCAGCTCAGACAAGACAGTAGTAATAGCCAAAAAAATTAAATAAAAAAGAGAAAATAGAAATAGAAGAGACATCAGGATTTAAAATAAAAAAATAAGGTCAAATATGTAGGGATTTGGATAGCAAAAAGAAATGGGAACCTATTTTCAGATAATTATAAACAGGCCCAGAAAAGAATAAAAAAGGACCTGGAAAGATGGACAAAATTACAACTTTCATAAGCAGGAAAAATAGCTAACTCAATGGTTATCACCACAGGAAGTCTTATTTGGAAGGCAGAAAGAAGCAGGAGAATGTTGGATTACATATAAACAATTGATCCAAACAGGAGAATTTTATGGAAATAAAATAAAATATAGAGAAGAATTAGAGAATGAAGGAATAAAGAACACAATGGTTTTTATATAAACAGATACTAGAAAGATCAAAAATAGATTTAAAGATAGGAGGGACTGAAGAAAATGATAAAGCAGCTTCATTTATATACTGCTTCATACTGCACTATGGAGTGTCTAAGTGCTTTACAACTGTAAGCTCATTGCCCCCAAATGGGTACTCATTTTAGTGACCTCGGAAGGATGCAGGCCTGAGTCTAGCCTGAGCCCTGGCTAGCATTGAACTCACAACCTTGTGGTTTATGAGTGAGTGGCTGCAGTACAGGCATTTAACCACTGCACCACCAGGATAAAGAATTGGATAATATAATTTTGGGAAAAGAGAAGAAAAAATTCAAAATGTTATGATATATTATTAAAAAGAGAGTTGGAACAGAAAATGGTAAAAGAAAAGATGACAGAATGGTGTCACTGTATTCAAAATTATATATATATATATATATATATATATATATATATATATATATATGGAGACATGGGAGAAATCATGGCATAAAACAAAAAAGTTTACCTTGTGTCAAAACTTAAAAAGTATATAAAAGAAAATTACTATAAGATGTTATATATGTGGCACTAAATTCTGGTCAAATTGGCAAGAATTTATAAAAATTTAAACACAAAATGTTAGAAATGCAAAGAGAAAAATGGATTTTACTTCCACATGTGGTGGAATTGTAAAAAGGCTAGAAGATGTTGGAAAATGATACATATAGCAATTATGAAAATCTTCGGGATTTTCTTTTTTATGAGATCAGAAATGTATTTGTTAGATATAACATCTGTACTAGATAAAGAAATAGAAAGAAAATATTGGAAATTGATATTGTATATGTTGACTACGGCCAGATTATTATACGGACAAAAACTGAAGTCTTGTCAAATAACGATGATAGAGGAATAGTTGAAAAATTATTGGAGATGAGGCATTTAGATATATGCTCATGAAGGTCAAAAGAAGGGAAGAACATAAGAACAGAGGATTGGGATTTAGTAATAAGATATTGGAGAAATAAAATAATAGAAAAAAATTAAAAGAGGGAAAATTATGACAATAAGAATATTGCTGAAAAATAAACAAGTTAAATAGAGAGTGACATGCTGAATAAGGTAATGACTAAGGAAGAAAGTTTTAATTTTTGTTATTTTGTTAATCTCCTTTGAGTAAATGCTGAACAAAGAAAGAAGTTTTTAGTTGAAAAGATAAGAAAAATTATATGAAGATTGGGCATAAAAAGAATTACCACCTTAGGTAAGAAGAGGGTTGTATTAAACAGTTGGGAGATGAAAGAGAGAGTTATATGTTTGTGTTAATGGTAGGTATGGATGGTTCCAGGATGGATACTGTAAAGAAATTATAGTGTGTGTGTGTGTGTGTGTGTGTGGATGTTAGTATTATAGTTTAGGATGTATCTATGTATATATGTAAGAATGTATGGTTTTTACTGGATATGATGTTTATTTCTGTTGAAATAAAATAAAAAATGTAAATTAAAAAAAAAAGAAATCAGAAAAAGATTAGGAATTGAAAAGGAAGCTATTCAAGAACTAGATAGAATCCTAAAGAGTAAAAAATTATTACTGAGTACTAAAGTTAGAATAATCCAAGCCCATCAACATGTACAGATGTGAGAGTTGGACAGTGAAGAAAATGGATGTATAAACAAGATCAATTTGTTTGAAATGTGGGGGTCATTCAGATATCATTTTTCCCCAGTGGAACGATGTGAATAACCTCACTCACACATTATGGGTTTTTTATTCACACTATGGAACCACATCTATGTGCATCTCTGGGAGTTTGGTTGCTCACATGTTCCAGCACACACAAAAAACATGGAGTCAACATTGCGAAAGTATTTGAAATGCATTCAAGGTGTGCAGAGTTTATTCTTGAATTATCCTGGGTCTATTCACATAGGTAATTCACACTGCCAACAATGCAAATATTTAAAAAAAACTTGGGGAAAAAACTTGTATCAAATTATCCTGGGTTAAATGGGGTTTTTGCAGTGCCCCCCCCCCCGAAACTTAATTGGGTGCATTTGGGATACATGTGAACAACAGAGATTTAACCCAGATTCATCCTGAATTATTTTCACCATCTGAATAGGACTGTGGTGCTGGAAAAGAGTGCTAAGGATACCCTGGACAGCCAAAAAGACAAACAAATGGGTCCTTGGACAGATCAAGCCTGAAATCTCCTTGGAAGCCAAGAGGATCCAATTGAGACTATCGTACTTTGGCCACTTCATTAGAAGGCACAACTCATTAGAAAAGACAATAATGTTAGGGAAGGTAAAGGGAAGATGAAAGAGAGGATGACTACAAGCTAGATGGATAGACTCAATTAAGGAAATCACACAAATGAATTTAGGAACAAAGCTGATCAGTGGAGGACAGGAAAGCTTGGAGATTTCTTTTCCACAGGGTTGCCATGAGTTAGGGTCGACTCAAGGGCAGTTAACAACAACAACAACAACAACAAAGTCTTACATTACAGCAATTTCTGCATAGGAAACAACACTTTCTGTGTAGCCATGCCATCAACAACAGAGCAATACCTATTCAACACAGAACAGCACACAGTTCACCTGGGAACCACTCCTCCCTACCCAGGGTCTCACAGTATATATAGACCCATTCCCTTCCATTCCAGTTTTCTCTGAAGATGCTAGCCACAGATGCTGGCAAAACGTCAGAAAGAAACTCTTCTAGAACATGGCCACACAGCCCGAAAAACCCACAAAAACTAATAATTTATTTATTTACTTATTTCTTACCCGCCTCTCCTCACAGCTCGTGGTGGGTTACAGCATAGTTAAAAACACAATTGTTATATAAAATACACATATTAAAATGCATCTTTACAAAATATTTATATTAAAATACATAAAACAAAGATTAAATATAAAATTCATGTTTAAAATTCAGGATTAAATCTGCCTGGATAGGCCTTCAAATGTGTTTTATATTCCGACAGCTGGTCTAGCTGTTAGATCTCTTCCAGCTGGTCATTCCGCAGTCTTGGGGTAGCTGATGAAAAGGTCTTCTGGGTAATGGCTGCCAATCAAGTTCTTGCAAGTTGTAGCAGCCGCCCCGCAGAGTACCTCAGTGTTTGAGGAGGATTGTACGGGTGAAGGCGATCCTGTAGGTAACCTGGACCCAAACCATGTAGGGCTTTAAAGGCCAAGACAACACTTTGTACTGAAGTAGCTTTGAAACATTATTTTTCTTTTGTGTACTTTGAGCAGGCCATGCTAGAAGGGCAATGTTTAGCTAATTACACTATTCTAACCAAAGTGTCCTGGTAAGATGTTCTCAAGTGGACATAGCTCTATCAAAGGTCCCAGGCCTAGATATTTTGTTCTGAGAAAATGTTCTGTAAGCTGATCTTTACAAGGATAAATAGTACCATAAACTAAAAAAATTGCAGAAGTGCATGGGGGGGGGGGAGGGAGAGAGAGAATGAGGTTTCTGCATATGTCATAATGTATAATCAACTGCCTATAAAATTGTCCTTAACCTGTCAATCGGCGGTCTTGGTATTTGGAACTCACTTCCACTAAGAGCCCGCACGTTACTTGGAAATAAAGGCTCCTTTCCGAAGATCTCTGTTGGTCTGTTGTCCAAGTTCTCTACAGTACTTTGTACCTCTGAGTATAATATTATTTCCTGCACAAAAAAAAGCTGCTTTCTGCATAAAACAACTGTTTGTGTGTGTATATGTGTGTGTCTTCAGGTCATTGAATGACTTATAGCAACCGCATGAATTTTATAGGGTTCTCTTAGGCAAGGAATACTGAGAGGTGCTTTTACCCATTCCTTCCACTTAAATATGGCCTAAAGCACCTGGTATTCATTGGCAATCTCCCATCCAAGTATTAGATGTGAATTGTGCATAGAATAAGTCCTGAACAGTGAAGATACTTGTCAGTAAGGACACCTTTGAACAAGATCTGTCAATATGCAAAAACACATTTTTCAACCATTTTTCAATATATTTTCAAATATTTTTCCATCCCTAACACACACACAACCCTTGCATAGGTTTGGATCAGGTTTTGTCTATTCCAAACATCTTATTCCTCATTTACACCACAGTGTAGTGATGCATATGTTGATATTGCTTATTTCTGGATACAGCAGAGAAATTTCTGGATGCTGAGATCCCAGAGCTGAAGAGAGAACACACTTCTTTGCCCAACTGTGAGTTTCAGGGCCACTGAAGCTGTGATAAGCAACTCAGCTCTGAATTAGCTTCAGCTAGAAATCAGGGATCAGAGCAACAGCTGAACAATATGGAGTCCATGTGCTATATGTCTCCCTATCTTTTTTGCAGCCTACCATGTCCCAAGGAATCTCACCATGGCATGGCCAAAAAAAAAAAAAAAAAGGCTATCTTTTGGCTCTAAAACTAGAGATATAAGGAGTGTGCACCCTATATTGAAGGACTGCCAGATGCCTCCCAGATGCACTAACTTAAAAACAAAGTGTGTGCTTCCCACTCACCCAGTTTTAAGATAAATCATGTTTTGACACTGGATCACCAAAATGTCATACTGTCATGGTGGCAGAAGATACTGGGCCTTTACAAACTGCCAGAAATAATGCAGCTTGAGGTAACTTTAACTGTCCTGGCTCAGTGCTAAGGAATCATGGGAATTGTATTTCTTTTTCTGGGACATTGAGCCTTCTCTGTCAGAGAGCTCTGGTGCCACAATAATCTACAGATCCCATGATTCCTTAGCACTGAGCCAGGACAGTTAAAGTGGCCTCAAACTGCATTATTTCTGGCAGTCTGTAAAGGCCCACAGTCTCTGATAAGTGTTGGGGAGGAGACAGTGTAGGAGATTATCACATGAGCCCCCATTCTCACCACAATCGTGTTGATGAAAAGAAATGCATATATATCAGTTGGGGAGCAGTCCCCATAGCACTAGAGCAGCCATTGCTGGCCTGGGACTATATGTTTCGCTTCATGCTTCTTAATTCTGTCTTCTTCCTCTATTGCTTTATCAACATGCCTTTTGCTTTTCTTATTTTTTATTTTCTCCCTCTCTGAAATTATTGAGGCATCATGACAATGAGATGGGTGGTGGTGGTGGTGGTGGGGGGGGAGAGAAAATAAAAGAAAAGAAAGTTTTTAAAAAAGAAAGAAAGAAAGAAAGAAAGAAAGAAAGAAAACAAAAAAAAAGAAAGAAAGGGTGCTTGGGAATAGTGAGGGAAGGGGGAGTGAGAGAAAGGAAGAAACTGACACCCTGTAATTGCCCAATCCTGGGACTACAGCCCAGACATTATCACATATAAATCTAATGCTACAGCAAGTACATTGGCAGCAACTGACAGGGTAAACCTGTCAATTAAGAATACAATAGTCACGGATGGATGCAATAGTCATGGGTGGAGGACAGACCAGCTACCGCTTAGTCACTGCATCACTCCTCTCCCTTGTATTGTTTCTGATTCCTGTTTTTATTATATTTTTATATTTTATTGTACTATTGTATTTTAATCTTTGCTTGTTTCATTCAGTTTTAAGGGGGGTGGGTTGGGGAGAGGATTGAGGGAATGTTTTTAACGGTTGCCTGTTTTAATATGTTGTACCTCGTCCCGGTTGCCTAGCAGAGGGGCAGGCTAGAAATATATTATTATTATTATTATTATTATTATTATTATTATGTGATAAAGTACAGCCAAAGACACCTCTCTATTCTACTTTATTGGCAGTTTTTAACCTGTAGTCTAGCCACAAACAGAAATTTCTCATTCCTGGTTCAGAGAAAAGGTCTATTGGTAGCCTGACTAGCTTTGACAGAACTCCCTCCCCTTACAATCATATGTAGAATCAAAGAGTTTGAAGGGACTGCAAAAGCAATCTCACCTTACCCCTTGCCATGTAGAAATATATGGCTAAGGAACTCTTGAAAGATGACCATCCAACCTTTGTTTAAAGCCCTCCAAAGGATAGCCTACCATTCTCCATGACAGGGTCAGTACAATCCAGCCAAAAGGGCTGGCTTGGGGGTGAAGTTGGGGCATGGTGACCACATGCTGGCTGCCCCAACTCCACCCCCATGTTCTCATGTCACCAGCCCAAACAGATGGCAGGTAGCACCAGGGCATTCCCTTGCCACAGCGCTTAGACACACTGCACCAAAGGAGCACAGAAAAGCCACATCAGTGGCAGTAAGGGCGACTTTTTGCTGTTCCAAAAAGGAGTGGCATTTGCCAGATCTTTTGGAGTGGCAAAATGCCAGATTGAGGCCATGGCAACTGCACACCACGGCCCCAATCTGGCACTCCTGGGGCAGAATGGAGCCACCCTTTAAAAACCGTCTGTACAGCCCCACAGTCTATTCCGTTAAATAGTTCCCCCTAAAGTTTAGTGGAAACTTTTTTCACCTCATTTCAATCCATTGGTTCATATGCTAGTCTGCCTAAACAGAAAACAAACTCTCTCCACTTTCTACATGATGTCCCATCCCAGATTTAAATCTGTCCATCGTATCACCTCTCAATCTTTTCTTCTCCAAACTAAACATACGCAGTTCTAAGTCATACCTCATAGTTTTCAGTTTTCAGACCTTTTACCATTTTGGTCACCATTCATTGGACATGTTCCAACTTGTTGATATTCTTTTTGAACTTATATCCTGGAGATATAGAATATTTTGATAGTCCTGGAAGATCAGTTGCTCTGTAAAAGTGTGTCCAGCATTTGAAAAGTTGTCATTAAATAAGTCAAAATGGGCCACAATAGAGCTGAATAAAATATTACATTCCTGAAGGGTTTGGAAACTGATAAGTGGTTTCTTGTTTAATAGCAAAACTGCACCAGATGTTATGCAAAGAGCAGGCCAGAGTAATGCCCTGGGGTTTAGGGAACAGCTATAGGCAAATAAAATACAAACATAAAGGCACAAGGATATCTGAAAGAGACAATGGCTATCTGAAGAAAACAATGGATTCATCAAGTACTGATCCTGACTTGTTTAAATTCTAGTCAGTGAAGAATGATGAAACTAAGAGCAGCATATAGATCAAAGATCCCCGCAGAATGAAGGTCGTGCAGAGATCAGGCAGAGAGATAAATTGGTAACATGAGATATAGAAAAGCTGAGAGATCAGAACAAAACTCAGAATAAGGGGAAGGTTCAAAGATCTGACTGGGAATCAAGAAAGCTCAGCTAGTGTTAACCTTTGCCAGCTTTTTTGGAAAGCTGAAAATCATGAATGTTGCATTCAAATTATTTCTTTTAAAAAATAATGTCATCTCAGGGGGACAGAAAGAAATCTCCCTATTTACCACATGCTTACCCTCTCTTTATGCACCTGTTCACAGCTATTAACCTCACCTCATAGCCTGTTGCCAAGACAAACCAGCTTCATATGACCTGAATATCTTTTCCTGCTGTGTAACATTTGGGTTGAACAACTTCCAAAGGCTTCCGCCACAATATTGAACCTTTCACTGTGTTGTTTGATTAGTGGTATAGCATACAATTTAGTTTTGCATTTTGTGCTAAGTATAAAGTAAAAACAAAAACAAAAACAATGTATGCAGGTAAGCCCCGCCTCCCGCCCCCCGACCTGGAAGCTGCAGTTTTCTGTGTGTGGCAAAAAGACTGCAAGTATAGATTTTTACTGTAAAGTTGTACAGTTTCTCCAACTCTTGAACTGTTCTCAAAAAGTGTGCAGTTTATGATGTGCTGAAAACAAAAATACTCTTTTGCTTCCCACCTAGGTTTCTTGGGGAGAATCAGGAACTCCAAATTTGATCTCAGTCAGAAAACTAATGAATTTCTATTTCATTCCTATCTGACTCAATACACCAGTTGCAGAGGAATAATAGACATAGGACACAATCACACTCATGTTCTGCCAGAGGGCTTCCCACAAACAACTGGTTGGGCATTGTGTGAATTTTGGACTAGAAAGAAACCTTTGAACTGTCTGGTATGGGTATTCGTATGTTCTTTGTTGTTGTTGTTGTTGTTGTTGTTTTGAGTCATCTGCTTACCAACATGACTGTGCAGGACAAAGTAATATTCAGATAGACCAGTATTGACCACATTTTGGATGTTCAGTTTGCCACTAACTCCAAAAGCTTTCAATTTGCTAGCCTTTATGAAGATAAGATAATGAACAAACAAATGTGCTTAATTTCAGAAGGCATCTAGTTAAATTTAATTTACATTTGAAACTGAGTAGTTTTGTCTTACTTCACTGCATTTTAAAGTGTGGATATGATTGTTTTTTGTGACTGTACTGTTTTCCAGAATGTTGTGTTATTTATTATAAACTGTTCAGAGAACTGTACTAATGAGCAGCCTAGAAACAAAACAAATAAGCAATGAAATTACATGAAAAAGGCCAATAAACTGGCAAGTCAAACATTTGAGGCCTAGATAACAGAGACTGAAGGAGCTATGTTATAAGACCAGTGTCCATCCCCATAAATAAAGTACTATTGTGATGGTGGCCAGTCTCATTGTTCCCTGAAAGAAGAGTACAAGCCCTTCCTGGGTCTTCTATAGACCACAATTTCCTCGGTTTATGTTTGTCTTCTAGAGTGCCCAGTTATCAGCTCTGCTATCTGGCCAGATAATGTTGCTGGAAATTCACAAAGCTATATAGAGGTGTTTGGCAGGAGAACCTGTAGGGGCTGCTCATTTCCTTTTTCTTCATCAAGTGGGAGATTTTTAAGTACTGCTCTACAAGGCATTTCACCAGTGTCTGCTGCATTCTAAGAATACATAACCTGAAATACATAACCTGCTGCTACTACCACATATATTAAGTCAGTGACCTAAAGCAGCTATCCTACTTTGAAAATCTAATATTGTATGCAGACATAATTCATGCAAAAGAAAGGGAGACAAAAATAGATTCCCAAAGGAATGTGGTTAATAACTGAGAGCAAGATGATGTATCTATACTGTATTGAGATTATGGAATTGAAGCTAATTGATACTAGCTAATTGATCTGATACTAATTGGCTAAGCTGGTATGAAGGTACAGACAATGATATTCACAGAAAGGGTGACCAGACGCCCTCCTTTTCCAGGACATGTCCTACATCTCAACCTTCTGTCCAGGAGGAATTTTAAAATGTTCCCCATTTTGCGCATGACTAAGAGCCAGCATGGCATAGTGGTTTGAGCATTGGACAATGACTATGGAGATGAGAGTTTGAATCTCTGCTAGGGCATAAAACTCCCTGGGCAACCTTGGGCAAGTCCCATGCCCTCAGCATCAAGGGAAGGCAATTTCTGCAAAGCAATATCCTCCAACAGTTCCAGTTTAGCAGAGACGGTCCTGATTAATTCTCTGTCTTCCATTTTTTTCAGCTGCTTATAATGTCACAGGTTTTTTCCTCTTCTTCCCATTTCCCCCCTTTGTCTTCAGCTGATGTCAATTGCTGCAAACACAGTTCGAAGTGCAAAAGTAGTTTGCACTCAATTAACTCAGTGGGGGTAGGAGAGGAGGGGGTCGCTTCACAGTCGCTTAGGCCAAAGCAAACTGCTGCATTCTCTTCTAGCCTGTTATTCTTCTTCCTTAGTAACTTTTGGTATCTTGATGACACTCTGATGTTGCTTGGTCACATGTGTTCCAATTTTCATCTGTGAAATGGTGGAGAGCATGTAAAACAAAATGTGCAAAGTAAAAATGAACTTCTGTGATCCTGTGGAAAAGCTGGATGGAGAAGGAGGTTTGAGAAAACAAACGAGAAAAGGAACTGGTATTTTGCACTGTACAGACTAGTTAATGAGAAAGAAGGTTTTGTGGATACCTGGATTACCAGGAAAGCTAGTGTGGTGTAGTGCTCTGAGTGTTGGACTAGGACTCTGGGAGACCAGGGTCTGAATCCTCCCTTGGCCATCAAAACCCACCTGATGACCTTGGACAAATTACACACTCTTAGCCTCAGAGAAAGGCAATGGAAAGCCCTCTCTGAACAAATCTTACCAAGAAAAACCCGTAATAGGTTTGTCTTAGGTTTGCCATAACTGAGAAATGACTTGAAGACATAAAACAAAAACAACAAGTTGCCAGGTGGAATAAGGGACAGATATCCCT
Source organism: Phrynosoma blainvillii (assembly GCA_026167975.1). Classification (NCBI taxonomy): domain Eukaryota; kingdom Metazoa; phylum Chordata; class Lepidosauria; order Squamata; family Phrynosomatidae; genus Phrynosoma; species Phrynosoma blainvillii. The sequence goes on from JANUYF010000004.1 coordinate 70,399,200, forward strand.
TATTTAATGGTTGTATAGAAGAATGAATTTCAGCAAGTGCTGCTTGTCAGACAAGCAATATCTATTGAAGTAATATCTACTATGCAACCATTGGGATGTGGTGGCTCAAGTGGTTAAGATGCTGACTTTGTTGATTGTGAGATCAGCAGGTTGGCAGTTTGAGGCCCGGGTGCTGCATGATGGGGGTGAGCTCTCATCACTAGTCCCAAATACTGCCAACCTAGCAGTTCAAAAGCATGAAAATGCAAGTAGATAAATAGATACCACTTCTCAGTGGGAAGGTAAATAGCATTCTGTGCAGTCATGCTGGCCACATGATCACAGAGTAGTCTCTGACAATGCTAATAATATAATAATAAAATTTATTTATACCCGCCCCTCTGAGAATAATCTTCGGCTTAGTAATGGAGATGAGCACCACCCCCTACAGTCTGACACGACTTGACAGCCTTGTCAACGGGGAATACCTTTACCTTTTTATGCAGCTATCAAAGGGATAGGAGCCTTATTCTTTATTTTACCTGGCAGCTTTATGGGTACCTCATTGTGCTTAAACTCAAGAAACCCTGTATGCAATCTCAGGGAGCAGGAGAAGGGAGCTTTGCTGGTCAAGAAACGATCTCTCCAAAAGAAGGGATAAAAAACAGTCTGTGGCCTGAGAAACATAGAATTGTGAAGTGTCTTTAGAGATTCATAGAGCTGACAATAGGAAACCATGTAAGAATGAGGCAACCCCTAAGATGTTGAGCTGTATGAATATCCTGCTAAGAGGAGTGGACAAACTGATCTATTTCTGACAATGTCACTGCCACACAGTTTCAGTTATGCATTTCCTACATCCTATTTCTTCATTAATCTGTGCTCTAAAAATTCTGCACAACTATTTGAGTTCAATCACAAAGTTTCTGTAGCATAATTTCTCAGAAAATACACACTTTAAATGCATTTTTATATTCTTTGAGTTGAGAACTGTGTCAAAATATTTGGGAAAAGCAAAATCTAGGATATAATCATGTTTGCCTTAGTCCCTGAAGTGTAGATTGTGTAAGTTCATATAAGAATGCACAAATATCAGTTTCCTCAACCATCCTACCTCAAAACATTGAAAAGAAAATGCATTTTGATAAAACTTTCCAACAAAGGTTTTCCCATATTCCACATTGACTGAATCAACTCTACTGCTAACCAACATATGTCAACAGATATGGAAAGCAAAATGATGGCCAATAGATTGGAAATGATCAATATATATCTCCATCCAGAAGAAAGGAGACACAAAAGACTGCGGCAACTATAGGACCATAGTACTAATCTCCCATGCAAGCAAAATCATGCTCAAAATTCTGCAACAGACTCCAACCATACATGGAGAGAGAAATCCCAGAGGTCCAAGCAGGGTTCAGGAGAGGAAGAGAAACCAGGGACCACATTGCAAAGATTTGAGGGCTAATTAAATGCACCAAGGAATTCCAAAAGAAAATCTGCATGTGCTTTATAGACTATAGCAAAGCTTTTGACTGATCATGAAAAGCTATGTAATGCCCCTAAAGACATGGGAGAGCCAACACATCTAATAGTTCTGATGAGAAATCTGTACTTGGGACAAGAGGACACTGTTAGAACAGAACATGGAGAAACATAATGATTCCCAATTGGCAAAGGGGTCAGACACAGCTGCATCTTATTACCCTACCTGTTTAACTTGTATGCAGAACATATTGTAAGGAAAGTAGGCTTGGACACAGAAGAAGAAGGAGTGAAAGTGGAAGGAAGGAATATCAACACTCTGATATGCAGACATCACTGTAATACTAGCAGAAAACCTCCCAGACATGGAACAACATCTAAGGAAGATCAAGGAAGAAAGTGCAAAGGCAAGCCTACTGTTGAACATAAAGAAAACATAAATAAGAGCAATGGATAATCTAGACAAATTCAACCTAGACAATGAAGAAATAGAAGTAGTAAAAGAGTTCTCATAACTGAAATAAAACCTTGATAGAAATTGGTACAGCAGTCAGGAAATCAGAAGATTAAAATGGGGAGAGTGGCTATGAAAGAACTAGAAAAGATTCTAAAAGGCAAAGATATACAATTGAACACAAAAGTCAGAATTGTACAAGACATTGTTTTCCCTGTTATCATGTATCAATGTGAGAGCTGGACATTTAAGAAAAAAGATAGGAGGAAAATCAATTCATTCAAGATGTGTTGCTGGAGAAGAGTGCTGAGGATCCTGTGGACAACAAAAAAGACAAACAAATGGGTCCTATCCTAGAGCATATCAAGCCAGCAATCTCTCTGGAAGCCAAGAAGACAAAACTGAGGTTGTCATACTTTGGACACATCATGAGAAGGCGTATCTCATATCAAAAACAATAATGCTAGGAAAGGTGGAGGGTAGCAGAAAGAGAGGAAGGCCCCATGCTAGGTGGATGGACTCTATTAGGGAAGTCATGGGTATGAGTCTGCAGGAAGTAAGCAGAGCAGTGGAGGAAAGGGAGTCTTGGAGATGTCTCATCCACTGCGTCACCATGGGCTGAGGTCAACTCAAGGGCAGTTAACAACGTTTTTTGTTTTTTTTAAAAAAAAGTTCCATGGCATCTAACCTATTTTTTTTAAAGTATAGCAGAACTATTGACTATTCACTATACTCATGAAAATTCAATGCAAATTATGTCAACTTGGGACATTATCACACATGGACCTGAAAGCGATAATAAAGTGGAAATGAGGCATTCCGAAAATAAACCTTGATTCCACAAATGGCTTTCACACGTAATTACCTTAATTGCGAAATTACAGTAAGTGCATTTAACGTTCACACACAAGTGAGAAAAGCCCATAAATGTACTAGAAATGATTTTCTTGCACATGCGCAGATAGAGGAATGCTCGCCGTGGAACCATGGGAAAAGCAGGGAAATGCTCCCAAATGCGCATTTGCTTTTCACATTACGGTAAATGTGAAATTACTGTAATTTCGCAAATGCATTTCCTCAAAACTACCAAATTTCAAAAGATCTCGGATAACACCAGTTTCTGTCCAGTTTCTGTCCAGTTTCTGTGCGACGTCGTGTGAAATCGTGAGGCACAAATCCAGTTTCTGTATGGGATTTGTGTGGATTAACCAGCAGATTTCCCCCATGTGATAATGTCCATAGTTAAATACTGACCTTTTTGCTGGACAAATTGCCAGCACTGTTCCATGGAAGTGAAACAAAATTATATGGTTTGAAATGAAGTAAATGTATTTGTAGTGTTTTAATAGTTCAGCATGCAAAATATTATATTAAAAAGGTTACATGGGAAAAACAGCAATATATGTGTACTGAAAGTTAGTTATAACTTGTACATAAGAAGCATAATTGCAAATAAATAGAAAAACCCCACAAACTTAAAATGATATAGAATTAACAAATAAAGATCGTATAATTGGTGGTTCTGATTCCATTTGCAGAGGTCTGCCAGATACATAAAGATATTCACACCTGCAGAGATATCTACCAACTAGAAACTTAAATCAGAGGTATATATTGTACATTTGGTGTTTTAATTTGGATGACTGTAATAGTATCTTGCTATGATTTTGTATATTAAGGTTTCCAGTTTTAATTTGGATGACTGTAATAGTATCATGTTACTATTTTATATATTAAGGTTTCTAGTTTTAATTTGGATGAATGTAAAATTATTTTATTCCTCTTAGATTAAATTTTGGAATTAGTTGAACCATCCCTATGATATTACGTAAAAATGAGTCATTACTGTTTACACATTGTGAAATGAGAAAATGACATTGGGATTGAGATTTTAATTAAAATTGAACACACATACAAGCCCTTTGGAATTTTGGACTAGAGGAAGGACAGACTGTGAGGAACCAGAGCAGAATTTAAGCAAAATGATGTCACAGTACATATTTATTTATTTATTTATTTATTTATTGGATTTGTGTGTCTGGCTTTCTCTCAAAATGGGATTCAATTTCCTTTAGCTTTGGAAATTTCTATATTGCTTTTTTTTTTTTTTAAGCAACCCACTATATCCCATAAATTGTATAAGAGGAATTCTACGGCATTCATTTTATTTGGCTTTTGGTATGACTGGCTTAATGAACTACAGCATACAATTGCCAGATGGCCAATGGATACTGCCTATTTTGTTTTGTTGCTTTCACTAAGTTTTTAATGGCTATTTTTATTATCTTTGTAAGCTAATTTTAAGACTTTGAGTTTGTTGTTGTGTGCCTTCAAGTTGCTAAGGTGGTTTTATTGACAAGATTTGTTCAGAAAGGGTTTACCTTTCCCATCCTTTGAGGCTGAGAGAGTGTGACTTCCCCAAGCAAGGCCTATCTAATTGTCCATTACACACAAACACAGAGAGGGAGGGAGTGAAGGAAGAAGGAAGGACATCTGTACTTTAATTTCCTCCACCATGCTGCAAAGCTTCTGTTTAGGAGGAAGAACTATATTGAGGTGCATCTACTCTGCATAAATAATGCAGTTTGATATAATTTTAACTGTCATATCACCCTCCTACAGAATTTTGTGATTTGTAGTTTTGTGAGGCACCAGCACTTTTTCACAGAGAAGGCTAAAGCTCTTGGAAAACTACAAACCCCAGGATTCTATAGCATAGAGCTACAGCTGTTAAAGCGGTGTCAAACTGCTTTATTTATACAGTTTAGATGCACTCTTGGCCACATGTAGACATAATTAAGACTCAGTTCCTTAACATAACTGCAATATCTATTCTGAAAAGTGGGAATATAGAGGAAAAATGTAATAAAGTAGTGCTTCAGAACTGTACTTTGAAATGGATTATAGGCGTAAGAAGTGGATAACCTCTTGGTCTCCATTTTACACTTCATGTGAACTGGCTTTTGCTTGTATTCTCTTGGCTGTTCTGTAGTCTGACCTCTCTACTCAGAGCATTGCTGCATGCAGAGAAAATGTTAACAGTTTCATAAAGCTCAGAGAGCCTCACATATTAGCATAAATAAACCTTAGTATAAATCTCAAAAGCTTTTGTTCAAGTAGTATTGACACCTGTTGAATTCTAATGACAAATATTTTACACTTCTAGCATAAATAATTCCACTCGTAAGCACTCTTTTTGACTTGTCTCATTAGGGAAAGGAGCAGCACATGTGGAATCAATTCAGGTGCAATAGAGCTTATTATTGTTTAATGTGACCTAAGGACATAATGTAAAATGTTATAGAATGAAAAGAATCCTATTTCCCTCTAGCAACATCAAGATTTACAGTGCAAATGCTACACCAGTTGTTGAGATTGCCTTCTCTTTATTACTAAGAGGGCTTTTTTTTTAACAGCCAAGTACATTACTCTGAGTTCTTTTTCCATTTATCTAAATCTATGTAATGAATTTTAAAGGTATTTCCAATGATAAATAACCCAGCTACAATCAAAAAGATTTCATGCAAGCATGCTAGCATTATAGTCATTGGGCCTTTGCAGACTGCCAGAAATAGTGCAAATTGAGTTCACTTTAACTGCCCTGGCTCAGTGCTAGGGAATCATGGGAACTGTAGTTTATTGTGGCACCAGAGCTCTCTGACAGAGAAGGCTCAATGTCTCAGAAAAAATACAATTCCCATGATTCCCTAGCACTGAGCCAGGGCAGTTAAAGTGGACTCAATTTGCATTATTTCTAGCAGTCTGCAAAGGCCCATAGTTGTTTTTATCTGGATGAAGGCAAGGTTCAATACAATTCCAGTTTATGAGAAGAAATAAAATATTTGAAAACTGAGCATCTTCCCTCCTAAACATGGAAACAGTATAATAACACCTTAATCTCCCTTCCAAAAACAGCAAGCATGCCCTACAGTGTCATGTTTTGTTCTTCTGTTTCAATCTTGCATTGCTGGATTTTTTTAGTCCTGAAAATATAAGGTGCTTTAAATGGCTATAAAATGGTTCAGCAACAGCATGCAAAGTCAACAATTTCCACAGTCCCTCAGCCAGTATGGTAACTTTTCTAAACTCTGGTTTAAACTACAGAAACTCTGTCATTCCTGTACAGAATCTTCTTCAATTTGAAGAGATGAGGTAGATATGCTGGGCTAAATTTCATACTACTTAGGGCAAATGATCTGCATTTTGTAATGAATAGAACTTTCAGGCATTATAATGATCATCTGCCAAAAAGGCCATTTGTGGTAGATTATCATCTACCCAACTTTTACATACAAGTCCTCCCTAAACCCTCCCTCCTCCATAATAGGGTGGGTGAATGGTGTATGATTTCTCAGTGTTCTCAACAGGGCTTGGGTATATTTAGTTACCAATAACTTGCTGTTGAATTCCTTCATTTCCAACTTATGGCAACCCAAGGCAAATCTGTCATGAGGTTTCATGGCAAGATTTGTTCAGAAGGGGTTTGCCTTTGCATTTCTCTGAGACCAAGAGAGCCTGACTTGTCCAGGGTCAAACAATGGGTTTCCATGGCTGAGCAGGAATCTGAACCCTGGTCTCCAGGATCATAGTCCAATGATCAAACCTCTACACTATGCTGGCTTTCTAGTTTGCAGTTAATTCTGTATGATTGTAACATAATGAGGGACGATGTCTGTCCTTACATTTACAGTTATGTGGTGTGATCTCACCAATTGGTGGACAATGAATATCACATGATTCCAGGGCTGGGTTTTATTGCATCTTGTGTTTCTGCTTCATGTTCTGTTATGAAAGGTGAGGTGACAAGAGACCCAGTGCAGAAACAGTGTTTTTTATGTCAAAGGCAAGATGTGTGTGTACCTTTTTAGTAACTAAAAAGCAACTATTCACCTTGGAACTGTAACTGTATGTAATTAATTATTTTAAAGCAAAGTTCCAACTCAATGTGCTCTACATGACTCTTTTTCTCCTTTCTTCCTCTTCACAGCAATCCTGTGTGGCAGGTCAGACTGCCCCAAGGTCACCCAGTGAGTTTCATGGCTCAGTGGAGACATGAACATGGATCTCCCAAGTCCTAGTCCATTGCACTTACTCTGGACCAGCTGCATAGAATTCCAGTAAAAAAAAAAAAAAAGTGACTCCTCAAGATTAGCTCTGAAAGCTGCTGAGTGCTACCTTGCCTAGTTTTGAATTGGTGCCTTTCCTGATCCACATCATGGGACTCAACAGCTGGCCTGTTCTTTTCCTCCTGCCTTGAGTCCTTGTCCCTGATGTCAAACTTATGTGATCTGACTGAGGATGAAGCTTTGAAAGGAGCCTGAGCTCTGAGAGGAAGTAAGTATATCCCCTACATAACAACACTATCAGATAATTATATCACAGCAGAGCCCACAGTTGAGCTATGGCACTGCACCATAACATAATTATCCTAATGCTTAATCCAAGTTATTTCCCCCAAGGTAAATTTGGGAGCAATTTTATGTCTGAGAAATAAGAGGAAAGAGACCCTTTAGTACCTCATAAGAAGATTAACGTCCTGATCTTATGGATTGGCTTAAACTCTGACAGGGCTACAGGTACTGAATTCATCTAGAGTGCACATCTGGCCAGAGGTTGGGAAAGAGGCAGTTGACTTCCAGTTTACATCCTGGTTGACAAGGGGCCCCTTCTGGATCTAAAACAGCTGTGAGGAAGACAAAAACATGGCAAAAACACACCTCAGGGAGCATTTTTTAAAAAAGAAAAAGATAAAGTTTCTTTTTAAAAATTGGATGGCTGTGAACTTTTAAAAATGATACATTTTGCCCACTCCTGGTTTATATGTGTTAGTATGGCAGCTTTTAAAACTGTGACCCTTCCATTTCCATATTTGGCAGGACTTGTCTAAAATCTTTCTAACCAAAAAGCATGTTATTCTGAAAGCATTTCAGCAATAACAATGCATGCAGAATCTGCTGCAAAATATTGCGATGTGAAATGTTGCTGTTCATTGTTCTTTCAGGACATCTCCAACGAATAGTCAGTCAACATTCGTTGTCAACTGACCATGCTCAAAATAACAGGCTGATCTTGAGTTGTACCATCCACATTTTGATGTTTACTGTGGAGGTGGATATATTTTTGTCCAACCAATCCAGATATTATGATTTCTGATTTGAAGTTTGTGGGTCGCTTTCTTAAAACATTTTCAACTGGGATGCAAAACAGTATTATTTCATCAGAACTCTAGCTTTTAAAAATGTTTTTAGATAATGTTTTATTTCTGTTCTATTTTTTATATTATGATCTCATTGTACATCACTTTGGGGTTTTGCTGAGTAGAAAAGCAATATCCAAATACTGGCTGACTATCTATCTATCTATCTGTCTGTCATCTGCCAAAAATTTGTTAGTAGAATGAAGAAAAAAAATGATTTTCCCCCCTACTCTTTTTAATATCTACATGTCTCCTCCTCCTTTCTCTCTTCTCAACCACTCTATTTCATTCCCTCCATAACCTAGGTGTCAATGTTCCCCACCTATACCTCACTCACTCAACAATCTGTGCCACTGAAATCATGTGGGACTGTGTGTGGGATCTATTCCCCTCCTTTCCTCTAAAGATTTATTTTTAACGGCTCCAGATCTTGGAGTTATCCTGACTTGTGCTTGCATATGGGTAGTGCAGTTTTAATATCAGCTCTGTGTGTGTGGAGAGATTTAAAGTTAAAATCAGGGGAATAATTATCCTCAAATTAGGAATGATGATGCAGCACAACAGTATCGGGATAGAACTGGTCACAACTTTATTAGTATTAGCAATCTGCAGCACATGAGCAAATGGGATAAATGGGCACTTGTGTGTGTGGGTTTTTCCCCATACTTCTTCATTATCTAATTCTCATAAAGGAAAAATAGAGACCCAGATGACCCTTTTCCCAATGGGGCCAGCTGACAGTCTTGCAATAGGGTTTAAACCTGTGTCAAAGAAGCACCTCTCTTGACCCCTCAAGCCAGATGGCACAGAGTGGGGTTGTAGGCAAGGCTTGTCAGCCAAAGTGCCAGGGTCCCAAGGGGGCTCCCACAATTAATACTAGATAGGGAAATTAGCTCAATTAAACCAGCCAAGTGGTCTTGGACAACCCAAAATGGGGATCAAGCCCATGCATTCCAGTTCCAGGAAACAGAACTCCAGAATGCAAGTTCCAAAAATAGTTTTATTTATGAGTCAAGATAGGGCCTTTGCAGACTGCTAGAAATAGTGCAAATTGAGTCCACTTTAAGGGTTAGGGTTAGGGAATCATGGGAACTGTATTTTATTGTGGCACCAGAGGTCTCTAATAGAGAAGGCTCAATGTCTCAGAAAAAAAATAATTCCCATGATTCCCTAGCACTAACCCTAACCCTTAAAGTGGACTCAGTTTGCACTATTTCTGGCAGTCTGCAAAGGCCCGATAATCACCATTCACCATTCATGCAAGACAATCTTGAACACATATTGAAGAACTAACAAAATGAAAGGTGGTAGAATATAATGAGTTATGGGATTGAAGAAGGCAATACTGTACTGTTTCCAGATGTGGAGTTCCAGTCGGGAGATACCAAGGAGAGAAATGACTCAACAAGCTGCCTGGGGATCATAGCATGGCCAGCAATGCTGTGGGGTCAAGTGAGACACAGATAGGATGTTCATCTGACCTCAAGCGAGACCAAATAGTTAACACCTAAACAGACATATTTATAGGGCAGAATTTGGGATTAAGGGGTAGCTTCCAGGAGATAAGAATGAGAAGGGAAGCTGTGAATGGCTGGACAATCAGTGCAATTATCCTTGGACAAAGGAGTATTGCTCCCAGAGGGAAGTGTACTTGGATTTCTGTTCACTTGTAAGCATGAGGTCTATCACCTACCATCACTCTTATTGGTGAAGGGATTATACAAATCCCAATCTTGATCAATATATCCTTGGCTACATGCTCTTGAGCTCCCCTATGCTGAGTCTCCTGGATCTCCTTATATGGTAAGGCTATTTTCCAGCACTGGCGTGCTCTTATGGGTACGTGCTCTAAACATCTCCTTTAATATCAGAAAAAAGAGGGCTGCAGGGAGGCTAGACCTAGGGATAACAGGCTCCTTCACCTTTGGTGCCACAGGGAGAATCTTTTAGGTACAAATTAGCTGAGTGCCCAAATCCAACCAGTTGTGACAATACATGTGGTTCAGATGATTCGGACTAAGAATCCCATTCACCACAGAGTAGGTGAAAAAACATTTCACCAGCCAATCAAGGTATGGTAAAAACAACAACAGCACCCTACTCAGTCCCCAAAGAACTAGCCAAAGTCTATGCTGCAGGGAGTGTGGGTGAGGAGCAATTTGCCAATAAAAGAGGCTGAATGTTGGCCTTGGAAGCATAGGAAGGAGAAAGCTTGAGCAAGGACACACATGATCCAATGCTCCCCTGCATGGCGCTTTTGCCAAATGGTGAGGAGGTCAAAACCACTCCTGGCTAATTGCTGGGAGGGGGGGAATTATGATTACAACTATGAGTGTTATTACCACTTTGTCAATGATTCTTGCACTAGTGAAGCTTTATCAAGCACTCTGTGGAGTACTCATATGTGTGCACAAGCTTATGGTAGTATTTGCTGAGCTTCTCTTGAACGGGGAGTGAAAAGAGGAGGCAGCCCCATTGCCCTGACTTTTCATAATTTGTCAAGGAAAGAGCGGTTTGTTTCAGTGTAGCCACAAGCTGACAGAGGAATTGGTTTGCTAAGTGACAGAGATAGTTTTGAAAATCTTACCCAGAGGGCTTGCTGTTGCAGCAGACATTGAGATAAAAGAGGCCTCTGTCCTAGTTTATGTTTCTTTCTTTCCTTTTCTGCCAGGCAAACTTTAAAGGTATTTGAACAGTTTCAAAACCACCCAAATTTGCTTTTTTTAATTATAAACTTATAATTCTCCTCAGCAACATAAAACACCAAGTTTGTTCAGTCCTGTCACAGTCTATTGTGTGCTTCTGTTGAACCATTAGCAATTCTAAGAAATAAAAATAGTATCCTTTGATCTGTCTTCTGAGGCTGTTTTAAATCTGTCACCTGAAAAATCAGGAGGGAACACAGGAGAAAACCCAAAGTCCAAAGTTATGTAGCTTAAAATGGATGGAAGTCAAGGCTAGCATGATGCGATTCCAAAGAGGTGGATATGCAAAAGAGAGGAATCATGCAGCATAATCCTTTTGCTTTATAAGTTAACAGTGTATGAGAAGGGTGCACTTTGTGGTGTTTTTTTTTTTTTTAAAAAAAAACAAGAACTCCAGAACAAAGATTTAATTATATTTTTATAAGTCATTTATCTGAGTAGAAACTTTTATCTTCTCTTTCCTTTACTTCCTGTAGAAGATGAAGATAACAAGAATGGGAAATCTCAGGCTTCGCAGAAGCTTTAGAAAAGACAGGGGAAGGGGAAAACCCTGAACAATTGTATCAGGTGCAAACTTGTCCCATTGCCCCAGAATCTGAGTTTATGGGAATTTGGGAGGCGTGGGGTAGAAAACTAAGACTAGGAATAAAATAGCCTGAAAAGGACATTAGAAGGAACATTTCACACTGTATCATTTTGTTTCAACTCTTAGTTAATGTGACCACTAAAAATAAAGCATGCTGTTATATTAAACCCAAAGGAAGGTTTGCTTGAAATGGTTTTGAAAAGGACTGGGTTTCAAATTAATATGTGGGGCCAGTGTGCTTTCAGGATGCAATTTTGGTCTCACTGAAGTTAGTGGGTATTTTCACCTTGACTTTTGAATGAACATATTCTATGTTTCCTTTTATGGTTATTATTCATTTTAATTAGGCCATCAGGGTATATTGCTACATAAAATATTAAGCAAGAAGGATAATTGCCTTGTTTGGGAAAAAGTTCCTGTATAAGTTGGAATGAGGGGTTAAAAACCCTTTTGGATTGATCAGAAGGTTATTTTGATTTACTGTCTTCTGTCCAGGAAACACATAACTGTCAGTAATGTCAATATAAATCAGTGCCTACTGCTGGGACAAATTAGGAACTAATGTAGAAAAGTGATGAAATAAATATAAACTTAATCAGCCCTGGTGGCGCAGTGGTTAAATGCCTGTACCGCAGCCACTCACTCATAGACCACAAGGTTGCGAGTTCAATACCAGCCAGGGCTGAGGCTCGACTCAGGCCTGCATCCTTCCGAGGTCGCTAAAATGAGTACCCAGATTGTTGGGGGGCAATCAGCTCACAGTTGTAAACCGCTTAGACATCCCATAGCGTGATATGAAGCAGTATATAAATGAAGCTGCTTTGCTTTTGCTTTTAAACTGCAGTTATTAAGCCTCTTATTTTCAAGTCACCCCACAGTGGTTTTAAGTTGGCAATGTTAGCAAACATGAAATTAATAAAATTTTGGGACCTATGTGGAGTTCCCTCTATAACCCCGAACTGACCTCTGTGGGATGTCAGCCATAATCCTCTAGATGGCAGCTCAGGTAGGCACAGGGAGGGCCTGCCCAAACAACTGGAAAATTCAATACCAGACAGGTTGCTAAAGGGGAAAGACCATTATCCCAAAAGTCAACATAATAGCTCTTGTTTGTCCTGATGGGACAGTGATCAGATTTAACTGCACCCTTTAGCCTCCCTTCCTTGACTATGGGGAGTTGCAGACTGCCAGAAATAGTGCAAATTGAGTCCACTTTTAGGGTTAGGGTTAGTGCTAGGGAATCATGGGAACTGTATTTTATTGTAGCACCAGAGCTCTCTGACAGAGAAGGCTCAATGTCTCAGAAAAACAACAACAATTCCCATGATTCCCTAGCACTAACTCTAACCCTAAAAGTGGACTCAATTTGCACTATTTCTGGCAGTCTGCAACCCTCTATGTCAAGACCCAAGTGCATTAGGTCAGGGGTTGGCAACCTACGGCCCGTGGGTGCCATTTCGGAACAGACAAAGGTGCTGGCACTGTTGGGCATTCCAAAATGGCGCCCCCACGTGTGCACACATGTGCACAATGGTGGGCGTCATGTGCATGCATGCACGGCAGCAAGCGCGTGCATGGGGGGCAAGCACCATTTCCCTCCCCTCCCAGCCCCCGGCAAAAAAAAGTTGCTGACCCCTGGTTTAGGTCATCCTCACACCTTGGCTTAACAAAGCCAAGGCAATCAGTGCATTTGTCCTGGCTTCAGCCAAGCCATCAAGTCTATAGCTAGGAGCAAGATATTTCCTATATAAACCCCTAGATTTTTAGACTCCACGTGCTATCTTTGGCATGCAGCTTGGCTCCACATCAGTCTGTGCTCTGATCATAGCTCCCTCAGCCATCCCTCCCCCCCCCCATTTCGGCAGCTGTGTATCATCATTACCATCATCCACATCCATAGTGGATCCTGTAGAAGCCTTCGGAAGTGAGTATCTCCCATAATCTGCCCCATTTCAAGCTATTCCCACTTTCACCCCTTTGCTTCTAAGTATGTAGTGTGTGTGTGTGTGTGTGTGTGTGCGCCATATTTGTCTGTGTGCAGTTTTCCCCTTTAATAAATATTTAGACCTTAATTGAAGAAGCTTGTCTCAGCATCATCCATTGTGGGATCTCTTAGGGCCTCGGCAGACGGCTAATTGTGCCGTCTCCGAGGCCCGGAAGAGGAGGAGCCGCCGCACGTTCAGCGGCTCTTCCTCTTCCTGAGGGCGCACCCGGAAGCGCCGGCCGTCCGCACGGCCGGCGACTGCGGGTTGCCCTCACGCCGCGGCAGCCGAACGCGCCGCGGCGTTTGAGCCGCCGAAAGTGCGCCCGCAGCTGTTAGGGCGCACTTTCGGCAGAATCTAAAAGGATCGCCATTTTGGCGGTCCTTTTAGATGCGCCGGGGATGCGCCGCCGTCCGGAGGCTGAACTCCGGCGGCGGTCCGGACCAGGGCGTCTCCGACGCCCTCGTCTGCATCCCCCCTTAGTCTTCTGGTACTCTGGTCTCACAGGATGTTGTTAGGGCCCCACTCTTGCATATTTTGAGCTAATTATAAATTTCCCTAATTAGATCTTTCCTAACAACTTGGAAATGTTACCTTTTTTGGATTACAGCTCCCAGAAACTCTCAGCTAGCATGGTCCCTGGCCAGACTATCTGGAGAATCCTGAGAATGGTTGTCCAAAAGAGGAAGTTTTCTGAGCTCTGCATATTACAGGATACATTTCTCCATTTCCTTTTAACTGGTCAACCATTCAGCTCAGTGGGTTTCCTATAGCCAATCTTGTGTGCCTTTAAGTATTTTCTGACTTATGGCTACCCTAAGGCAAACCTATCATGGGGTTTTCTTGGCAATATTTATTCAGAGGAAGTTTGCCATTGCCTTCCTCTGAAGCTGAGAACATGTGATTTCCCCAAAGTCACTCACTGGGTTTCATGGCTGAGCTGGGAATTGAACCTTAGTCTGCAGAGTCATAGCCCAAACACAACCACTAAACCACACTGGCTAGCAGCCTTGCCACACTAATAATGGGAGGAAGCAGATGGCGCAAAGCGCTGTTTTCGGGGCAAGGAAGGGGAGGGGCAGCCACACGCTGGGCGCCCCAACCCCTTCCCCAAAATGTCCTCGGAGCAGCCGGCCCTCCGCACAGCCGACGCTCCGAGGATGACCTCCTGCTGCAGTGTCCATACACGCTGCAGCGGAAGAGTCGCCGAAGGTGCGCCGGCAGCCTTTTGCGGTGCACCTTCGGCAACTTGTGGAAGGAGCGCTATTTTAGCGCTCCTTCCAGGGGCGGTGAAGCTGCGCCGCGGGGCCGAGGTGTGCAGATACCTCGGCCCTGTGGCGCAGCTTCCTGGGGCGGCCCTGTGCCGCCCATCTGCTTCCCCCCAATGTTGCATGGAAAGAGACAGCCTTCCCATACCTGGTGCTCTGAAGATGTCTGGGGCTATAGTTCTCATTATCCTGGTCTGTTAATTGTGGCTGATATGAATTATCTAAAACAACCTGCTATGCACCAGGATAGCCTTTCAGGGGTAGCCATGCTGGCCATACAGCAAAATAAAACAAAATTCACAATCAAAGGAGTGACATCTTTACTGGCAAGCCAAAATGGTTGTGGCCTGTGGCTTCACAAGGGATGGAGACACCATGGATCCTAAGAAAAGTTACTTTATTGCTGCTAATGGAGTTTAAATTTTATTGTCCTTTGTCTCGGTCCCCACATGGTCAAGACAAGGTGTGAACTAGGCCTGCATTAAGATTTGTCCAAACCAATTGAACTACAGTAGAGACAACATCTATATCAAAGCTAGGCCTGTGACTCCAGCACCATCAGTCTTTCTTCCTCTTGTATTATTTGTTAACATGTTTTGCCAGATGAAAAAGCGAGTGGAGATTTGAACGCTTGCATAATGTGTTTTGTGTATTTTGGCTGGACAATAAAGATATCACTCCTTCTAGGATTTTGTTTTATTCTGCTATGCACCAGGTTGCTTTCCTTTGGAAGCAGAAAACAGCTTGGATGTTTATGCTTTGAGGCAGTATTTTACAGTATTTGCTATTGCTTACTTCTCAACATTTCTTCTCAAGATGGACATTTGTAAATAAAAAAGCAAAAATAAACACTGACTGGGGGCTCTTCCTGTATACCAAAGTAAGTTGTCTGGAACTTTCTCTTCTTCTTGGAAAAACTTCCAAAGATTTTCAGTTTACCAGGAAAAAAAAGGTATCAACTCAATTACTAACCACATAAATGACTCTATATCACTTGAAAACTGTTCAATGCTTTTGTGCAGGGCTGGATCAAAAATGTAACTCCTAGCTAGAACTATGTCACATATCTTGTAGGTGTTTATCAAAATGCTGTATCAGGTAGATCTTCTTGTTTAATGTCATTACAATAACAGCTGCCCAAAATAAATACAGTGCTGAAAACACTGTCCTGAAAACAAAAGTTATCTCAAAGTTTAGCTGCTTCAGCTTTTGCCTCTCCCTCCCTGCTGTATCTGTTTTAAAAATTTAAAGTTACCTTTTTTCATCTTATTGGACAACCTCTGAAACTGTTGACATAAATTATTTAGACTATGCAGCATGCCTGCTTGAATGAGGATACATAGTCTTTTATTATTATAAAGTCATCACACTGATTTGTCTTAGAAATTTTGCTCTTTTTGGAGAAAGTAAATATTTTATGTGTATTTTCTGAAATATTTTATATGCTATTTTCTCTTTTTGACCAGAAAAGGTAAACCTCTGAACATTCATTTGGGGTGGGGGGAAGAATATAATATTGAATGAGGTGGTGGAGTTAAGTTCTTGCCCAAATAGTACCTCTTTCCAACATATGCAATGGCATAAATGGCATAATGATATAGGACAAGCAAGTGTGTAAGTTGAGGGGCAAGATATTTATCAGACTTATGTAAGTGTAAGGAAATAATGAAGATGGTGACCTACTTTGGCCAAATCTCAACTTCAGAAGCAAGTCAGGATGATTTAGGCCAGAATGGAGAGGGAGGGTCCAGACAGTGTGTCTCCAGCCATATCCTATAAGGGAAATATCTTGCTGGTGTGATGGAGAGGAGAAGGATGAGAGCTGGACTTTGCTCAATGACAGATCTACCTTCTAAAAACTCCCAGATTTCAGGGCCTGTCCCTCTACTCCATTTAACAAGACATGGAAGGAGGGGGGGTGTCTCAGGAACCACCACTGGCTTGATAAATGTATTTGTGGCAGATGGGGGGGGAGAGATTGTGGAGGGGAGGTCTCTGGAACTGCCTCTTTAGATCTTGAGACTGGGGAAGGGGGGAAGGAGGCTTTCCACAAGGCTGGCCTGAAAAATAAACACTCTCTTTGGGGGGTTGCAGACTGCCAGAAATAGTGCAAATTGAGTCCACTTTTAGGGTTAGGGTTATGGAATCATGGGAACTGTATTTTATTGTGGCACCAGAGCTCTCTGACAGAGAAGGCTCAATGTCACAGGGGGAAAAACAGTTCCCATGATTTCCTAGCACTAACCCTAACCCTTAAAGTAGACTCAATTTGCACTATTTCTGGCAGTCTGCAACCCCCCTTTGAGGCTTGGGGAGGGACTTTTGGGTTGGCTTTCCTGATGTGGGCCAGCCAAGGATTAACCCAATGTTTGCATTATTCTTGGGGCTCATTTATTATCACCCAGCAGAAGCTGCAGAGGTCTGTAGAAAGGACTGCAGCTACTTCCACACTAGGCTACTCCCCCTTTAGTTGCAGTTCTCTTAAAAAATATTAAATAGGTAACTTAATAAAGTGGACATTATATTTGTCTGGTCTCTTTATTCCCTGATTGGTCAGCAAGTGAGCATTTCTCATTACTTAGACTTGGGACTTTATCACACAAGGCTGTAAATCGAATTTACAGCAGGATAACAGCATTTTTGGCCTGTGTTTATCAAATAACTTTGGGGGGTTGCAGACTGCCAGAAATAGTGCAAATTAAGTCCACTTTTAGGGTTAGAGTTAGGGTTAGGGAATCATAGGAACTGTATTTTATTGTGGCACCAGAGCTCTCTGACAGAGAAGGCTCAATGTCTCAGAAAAAAAAAAAACCAATTCCCATGATTCCCTAGCACTAACCCTAACCCTAAAGGTGGACTCAATTTGCACTATTTCTGGCAGTCTGCAACCCCCCATAGTTTCTCTTCTGCTGATGCTTTGCATTTCAATAATTGGTGGAGCACACCTTATCGCTGATGTGAAAAACCTGTCAATGACTGCAATATGACTGCTGTTGGATTATTGTTTGTGGTGCAATTGTCTGTTCTGCTACAGTTGTGAAATTACATGGTTTTCTTAAGTAGTTTTAAAGCATGTTATCCACCACAGACAGCACAATAACCTCCATTCCTCCTTTCTTTCACGGTTTGTTCTCGCCCTACAATGTAATCATTTTGGGAAGTATGATGAAATGAGGACTCCCTGCTACCCAGGGGTGGGGGGAGGGAAGCTTGATTGAAGTCTTAATTCAGATATTGCAAAATGGAGATGGTAGGTGGCAGCAGCAAAGAGAAAAGGGAGGATTTTGCATCACAATGATATATCAGCTACAATAAACTCTCTAGCTTGAGTCTGATTGGGTGATATATAGCCATGCACTGTGCAATCCTGGCCTAAAAGGCCTTTTCTGCAAATCAGGGCAATCTAGGCACAATTTGATCATACATTCATCTCATCTGAAGTAATTCTCAAGGAAATCAATGGGGCTCAGCCCCTGTCAGACGTGGAATCTGGGCAGGCAAGGTGACAGCACTAAACACACTTCCCAGGAGAGCATGGGGGAAGTGACTTTGGAGGGGACTACAACTGTCTGTGAGATTCCAGAGGCTATAGTCCTCAAAGTTACTTTCACCCAACTCGGCTTCCAAGAGACTAATGCCCTTGGACACCATGGGATTTATCTCGAAGGAAACCTAAAGGTTAGGATAGAGTCCATGTCAGAAGGTGGCTATGGTAGCAGCAATGTAAGGGGCCATTGTCCATTCCCTTGCAGGTTGCTTTGATATTTTGTCTTCCTTGCCACCTTTAGGCCAGACTTACACATTGGCTGCCTGTGGCTGCACAAGTGTATCTGCCAAGGCAGCCAGTAGGCATTTCATCACCTGTTCCCACCTCTCCAGATGCCAATATCTCTCCAGTTCTCTCTTACCCTTACTCCTGAGCTTCCTTCCATCCCTCCCTTTCAAGTGTGAGGGCATTAGGTATTTTATAAAACTAATTCTTATCTTCCTATGGGGCTATGCTCTGTTTTTTAAGAAATTAATAATAAATAAATAAGAAAAGCAATGCCAGCCCAATAAAAAAAATGTACAATGCTAAGTAAGATGGACAACGAAGCAGTGTAGAAGAGTAATACTGTATTGTGCATCACCAAAGCAGCACCATAGCACAATTGCAGAGAAGTGTTATGGTGATTGTTTCCATACTGCCATGCTTCCAGTTTCTTAAATAATGTGATTTCTGTGAGACAACATGCTGGTGTAATAAAGTCCTTGGTGTTTTTATTTGAATAGCAGATTCTGTGCAACTCTGGTTGATGCTTAATTTATCATGCTTAATGACATTACCAGGGGCTGCCCCTTGCAACAACCCTAAGCCTCAGGTTTTGACCTTGAAGACTCTGGAGAATATCACACAGGAGGCTTAGCATCCTCCTCCTGTCATTAAATCGGCTTTAGATTGCCCTAATTGCACAATCAGTGTTCACACTGCCGCACACTTCTCCCATCCTTCTCCCATGTTTAAAGCATAATGAAGCCATCCTCGCACACTTGTCTCATCAGTAAAGCATAATGGAGTCACCATTTGGTAATAACAAGAAGCGTGCAGGGCTGTGACCCCAATCACATGATTAGGATGATTTAAAGCTGATTTAATGATGGGAGGAGGACCCAAGCCTCCAGTATGATATTCTCCTTAGAGTCTGGAACAGTCCTGACTTAGCAACCATAGCTGTAAGCAAGAGTCTGTGTTTTGGCAGGAATGAGATGGTGTGGAGTCTCTGAACAGTGCGTATTCAGTTCTCTCCTAAAGGTTTGTGCTCTTTTGTAGACCTAACTAATAGCAGCAGATTTCTTCAAGTCTGCTCAATATGCTGTCATTGGTGCAGGATTTTGCTTTTGATGATTACTTCTTGACTTTCTTTTCTTTATTGCAGCTGTACTGTACTTGAAGTCAAAATCTTTAGAATGGTCTTAGAAGTTCTAGCATGGTATTTCCAATGCTAGCAGGACTGTGGCTATCTGGACAAATTTGTTTGTTTCTGTTCACTTTTGTCTTTGTACTATGTATGTGTGTTTGACCTACACATACAGATAGTCTTTGCTGCACAAGCACAAGCATACATCCAAGGTATTGGCAGGACTGGGTATTCATCTGCTTTAAAAATGTATGTTTTGGGAAGAAAAAAAAGATACAGGTGGGTCACATATACACACATTTGGCACTACCTGCTTGTAATATAGCAAGGGACTATTTGCTCTGAAGGGACTCTACAGCCTCATATTTTAGGCTTCTAGGATCACCCAGATCATGCTGGCTGAGAAATTCTGGGAATTATAGCCTGAAAAGTAACATTTCCAAGTGCTGAAATATTGCATTACAGCAATTTTTGAGCAAACGCAATAGAATGAACTGCATGAATGTAGTCTTTTGAGTATTGGACTATGACTCTGGAGACCAGGGTTTGATTCCCTGCTGAGTCAAGAAAACCACTCGGTGAGCTTGGGCAAGTCACACCCTCTCATTGATATCCAAGAAGATATAAGGTCCTTGCTCCTGTACAAGTAAGCCAATTTTCCACACAGGAGGGAAGAGAATAAAAACATTAATTTAACTGCCAGCAGTCTCATGAACTCTCCCCTGACACAAAAGAAAAGAAACAAGCATCCATACATACCAGTATATATTTTTCTATATGACAATTTCAGAGGATCCTATCTCTTCCTAGGTACAGTGTCACTAAGTAGCAAGTCACATTTCTAGACCATGCGTACTAAACAGGTCATATGCTACTATACCATAATGATCCTGCATTGCCTAGCAACTAAAAAAAACAAGGAGGGTACCTTTTGACAGACAGATGTGTTTTAGGGCTTTTGGAGCCAATGAAACACACAATTCAGGAACTCTGTATGAACTTGGGATGTCTCCAATTGTACAAATTGTATAACAGACACCAGTCATAACTAGGCATATCTAGGTGCCACTCTATCAGCCATGTTTGCATTAGGCCTCACAGTTTAAGCCCCATCACCCACTTATTGCATTCCAGTTCTCCATTTTTCTGTCAAGATGACACTAACAAGACTGTTGGCTTCTTCTTACCAAACTATAGAAAAGGCAGACAGAGTTTTGCATCTATTTTCCATTTCATTCTATTGCCATACTATTTTCTACAAATATCTCATACTGGTTTCTCTTACTGGTTTACTATTTTCTCCCAGGATGCCAGGTCATCATCCTCTGAGGATGGCAATGACAAACCTCCTCTGAAGAAATTTGCTCAGAAAACCCCATGATAGGTTTGCCTTAGGATCACCATAACTTGAAGGCACACAGTAATACCAACATTGCAGGCAACAGATTTCTTCAGTTTTCATACCTGAGGATGAGGCTAATGTGACAGTCTTGGGAACCAGATACTCCTTTACCTAATAGACCAAAGCCCAGCCCAAATATGATCTTTCTCTTTCCCCTCCCCCTCCCATTCTCTCACACACAGCTTGGGTGAAGAGAATCTGGACTCCTATCTTACAATATGAGACTGCTCTAGAGACCTCAAAGGCAACCACTCAGTCCCAAATGGAAATGGTTTCTGCCAAGTACCCAAACTGTCTGCTTCTCACAAAGTATGGAGATGGGTCAAAGAAGCTGAATAAAAAACAGAATGGGCCCACATGCAGAACATGGGTCACCTGGTTCTCAATAAAATTCATGGCACAATCAACCAGTTCACCTCTAATGCATCACAGCACTAGTCTATTTTCTTTATTACTGTTCTTGTGGAATCTGCCTCATCAGAGAGTTTATACAAATCAGGTCTGAGGAGCAAACATTCTCTAAAGCAATATAAATTCCTACATTGGTTCATCTGTGTAATTTTAAAAAGTCAATATATAGTTCTTTCTTTAAAATCATATTCTAAAGATCCATGACTGTGATTAATGTATGAATTTTCCTGGCCTAGCCCATCCACCCACCACCTTGCTGTCAATCTGATTCATTTTCAGTCTTGATCTTGTGAAAAGCATTTAGCATATAATAATCCTTTACTCCGAAGGGTGTTCCTAGGCTTTAAGCCAACACCAGACTTGATCAGTCAAGAATGATTAGCATTTCTGAACAAGGAGTTGTATCCTTTCTCTTATTTTAAGCTGTCTCCACTCTTTAACCCTAGTATCTGTGCTAATGCCTCAGCTGTCAAAAATCTGCACTCCTGCAACAGCAATTCGTACACACACACACACACACACACTCATCAAAGAGTACAAAAGAAAAAACACAAATAACTACAAATTAAAACATACTACAAACAACAAAAACTACACCTAACAAAATAATGTAGGAAAAAAAATATCTTTCTGCAGGTACAATTCATTAAAATTCCACCCCTCTTTATTCTCCCCAATAATTGCTCTTCATTTAACTCATATTAATTGGTAAACCTAACAGTCACCAAATCACCTTTGTTATTTTTCTAAAAGTCAACTAATAATTTCCAATCTTTCAAAAATCTTGATTTTTCTAATCAAAATAGACAATTTATCTAACTCTGCCAATTCCTGCAAAGGAATTAACTGCAACAGTAATTCTTGTTCGAGGTTCAGCCTATTCTAATTTTCAAGTGAAGAAGGGGGGATACAGACAAGATGATGATGAAGAACAACAATAAAAATTTAGGGAGAAATAGTACAAGTAATTTCACGGTGTCCAAGGCAATGCACATCTCTGGAGTTTGCAATGAAATCACATAATCAGAAAGCTGATAGCATGGTTCCAGTGCTCTGCTCGCCATGCAAAATCCAGGCCTGCATGAGACTTCCTTCCTTCTCTCCAGCTCACAAACTTTAATGATGCCTCAGGGCTTCAGAATAATCCCATTTTCATTCAAAGACTGAAGCTCTGAGGGGTTTTTTAATGTGTGTGTTTGAAGACGCAGGGAATAAAAATAAAGGTTTTTTATTATTCTTTGCACAGACAAGAACATCTGGGGGTGTACAATACATCTGAGAAGACAACTTCTGTTTTGAGGTCATTGTTCTTCTGACCCACTTTCATCCCTGATTTACCAAGTATAAAGAACACTTGGTGTTAACTTTGTCCACTATCATTAACAACTGCTCATGATGTTAATTAATACTGCAAGAGGCTAAACTGCAGGCCTATTTCCTACCCAGTGGGGATTTCTGGGGCGGTTTTTACTGAGCAACATCTGTCAGTGAATAGACTTAGAGGAAATTAATTAATTAATTAATTAAACCAACGCAAACCTCTAAGCTAAAGTTTTGCAGCTAAATGATTAACATTGCCTCATTTTTAAGGTGTTTTTTTTTTGTTCCCTAGCCTATTATATTTAATGATTTTTTAGCTATGAATATTGCATGCACTTCTACAGTTAATAATTTATGCTGATGAAACATGGCACTTGCTGTGCCCTTCGCAGATTCAAATGGACTGTCTACCTGGAATTAGAAAGCTGCAATTTGCACAGTTTTCCATTTTGTTTCCAAGCAAAACATAGTTTTCTGAAAAATCTGCTCATTCTCTTTTTCATTCCTTTCCTTTCCTCCTGGTTTAATCAACAGCCAGTGTCTGCATTTTTAAAAAAATAAAATGTCTCTAATAAAACTATAAATAGTTGTCTTTACTAAATATAGATAGGCAGTAATATAAAGAGAGCTAGTGTGGTGTAATGATTTGAGCCAGGGGTAGGCAACCTTTCCCCTTTAAGTGCTGAGGGACTTCAGCTCCCAGAAGCCTCAGCCATGTTGGCCAATAGTCCCATGTTGGCCAATAGCTCCTGGGATTCTGGGAGCTGGAGTCCCTCGGCCCTTAAAGGGGAAAGGTTGCCTACCCCTGATGAGCATTGGACTCTGCCTCTGGAAATCAGGGCTTCATTCCCTATTTGGCCTTGGAAACTCATTGGTTGAGTCACACACTCTCAGCCCCAGAAAACCCCATGATAGGGTCATGTTAGGGTTGCAATAAATCAGAAACAACTTGAAGGCACACAACAACAGCAATGTAGGGAAAGGTATTAAAACATCCAAAGAATTTACAATGTATAACATGAAAGTTAAGGTGTTTGTTGTTAACTGCCCTCAAGTCAACCTCGATTCATGGCGACCCTATGGATGAGACATCTCCAAGACCAGGGGTAGGCAACCTTTCCACTTTAAGGGATGAGGGATTTCAGCTCCCAGAATCCCAGGAGCTATTGGCCAACATGGGACTATTGGTCAACATGGCTGAGGCTTCTGGGAGCTAAAGTCCCTCGGCCCTTAAAGGGGAAAGGTTGCCTACCCCTGTCCAAGACCCTCTATCCTCTACTGCTCTACTTAATTTCTGCAACCCTGTAACCCTGACCTCCTTAATAGAGTCCATCCATCTAGCATGTGGCCTTCCTCTCTTCCTACCTCCCTCCACCTTTCCCAGGATTATTGTCTTTTCCAATGAGCCCTCTTCTCATGATGTGTCCAAAGTACGACCGCCTCAGTTTGGTCATCTTGGCTTCCAGGGATGTTTCTGGCTTGATCCACTCTAGGACCCACTTGTTTCTCCTTTTGGCTGCCCATGGGATCCTCAGCACTCTTCTCCAGCACCACATCTCAAATGAATTGATTTTCTTTCTGTCTTCTTTCTTAACTGTCCAGCTCTCACATCCATACATGGTAATAGGGAATACGATGACTTTTTTGATTCTAACTTTTGTGCCAAGTTGTATATCTTTGTGTTTTAGAGTCTTTTCTAGTTCTTCCATAGCCACCCTCCCCATTCTTAATCTTCTTCTGATTTCCTGACTGAAGTCTTCATTTCTATCAATGTTTGATCCCAGGTATGGGAATTCTTTTAGTATTTCTATTTCTTCTTTGTCTAGTTGTGAAGGTCCTTGATGGTCATAATGTTTGTTTTGTTTATGCTCAACATTAAGCCTCCCTTAGCACTTTCTTCTTTGATCTTTCTTAGTAGGTGTTCCAGGGCTGTGAGGTTTTCTGCTAGTACTATGGTGCTATCTGCGTATCTTACATTGTTGATATTCCTTCCTCCTATTTTCATTCCTCCTTCTTCCATGTCCAAGCCTGCTTTTCTTATAATATGTTCTGCATACAAGTTGAAAAGATAGGGTGAAAGGATGCTGCCTTGTCTGACTCCTTTCCCAACTGGGAACCATTCTGTTTCTCCTTGTTCTGTTCTAACAGTAGCCTCTTGTCCTGAGTACAGATTTCTCACCAGGACTATCAGATGTGTTGGCACTCCCATGTCTTTAAGGGTATTCCATAGCCTTTCATGATCTATGCCGTCAAAGGCTTTGCTATAGTCTATAAAGCACATGCTGATTTTCTTTTGGAATTCCCTGGTGTGCTCCATTAGCCATTGTATGTTTGGAATGTGATCCCTAGTGCCTTTTCCTTTCCTGAACCCCACTTGAACCTCTGGGATTTCTCTTTCCATGTATGATTGGAGTCTATGTTGCAGAATTTTGAACATAATTTTGCTTGTGTGGGAGATCAGTGCTATGATCCTATAGTTGCTACAGTCTCTTGTGTCTCACTTTTTGTGGATGGGTATGTATATTGATCGTTTCCAATCTGCCAGCCATCATTTTGTTTTCCATATCTGTTGACATATGTTGGTTAACACTAGAGTTGACTCTGTCAAGTGGACTGCAGCAGGTCAATTGGAATATCATCTGTTCCTGGTGATTTTTTTTTTTTTTTTGGCTATTTCTCTTATTGCAATTTCCACCTCACTTTTTAGAATTTGGGGTTCATCTTCATATGGCTCTTCTCTCCATGTGTCCTTCATTTTGTTATCCCTTTTGTATAATTCTTCTGTGTATTGCACACAATGTCTTTTTATTCTTTCCTGGTCTTGAATTATGTTATTTTTATTGTCATAGATCATCCCAGTTTTTGGTTTGAATTTTCCTTTGATTTCCCAGATCTTGTGAAATAGGTCCCTTTTTGTTGTCTTCTATTTCTCTGCATTGGTCATTGTAGTAATTTTCTTTATCTTTCCACACAAGCCACTGTACTGTTGCATTTATAATTCTTAGTTTGTTCCTACCTCCCTTTTGTTTCTCTTCTCTTCTTTTCTTTATTGCTTGTAGTGTTTTTTCTGTCATCCATGTTTTTCTCTCTTTCTTTTTGTTTATTGAAAGTGTCTATCTGCAATCTTCTTTTATTATGTCCCTGGCTTCAGACCATACTTCCTCTGGTTCTCAGTCTATTATGCTTAGTAGTGTGAATCTGTTTCTTATGTTGTCAGTAAATTCTGTTGAGATATTATTTAGATCATATTTTGGTATAATCACTGGTTTTGTTTTCTTCTTGAGTTTTGCTCTTATTTTTGATATGAGTAATTCGTGATCTGTGCCACAGTTGGCACCTGGTCTAGTCTTGGCCAGCAGTATAGAGTTTTGCCATTTTTATTTCCAGTTATATAATCTATTTGATTTTTGTGTTGACCATCTGGTGATGTCTATGTGTACAGCCTTTCTGGTTGTATGAAAAATGTACATTTTTAAAAAATCTTAAGGGACATAATATTTATTGTAATTTTTTTTAAAAAAATGTTTAAACAATATTCATGTCCTTTCTTTAGTAAACATCCCACTGTTATCACATGCATTAGAAACAAATCATAGTGAAATGAGTTGCTGGGTTCATGCAGAGATGTAGATCCTGAAAAGAGTGAACTGACACAAAAATATGAAACAGGAGTCCTCTTGTAGCACTTCACTTGCCTGCAGGTAGGGCAAAAGAGGAAATGGAAGCATGAAGGTGAACATAGGTTTCACTGACCCTATGTTCCCATGTACCTGGCAGTATTCCAGACCTTCATTCATTCAGCACAAAGATTGGTATAAGACACTGTAATTCTGTTCAGTAGAATATCATTACAGAACTCTATGCAGATCTTTATGATCAATATGAGAACATTTGGAATGCAAATAAGAAAATGGGGATGTTAAGAGCCAAGGTTATTATTTGCCTTCTAAGTGACTTTTTAATGGTACCTCTGACTTAGAGTAGTAGTAGTAGTTGTTGTTGTTGTTTGGCAAGTAGTAGTTGTTGTTGTTGTTTGGACGCCACAGTCCATCTCTCCCCCGGCAACCCTGCAGTGGCGTTTGGGGCTGTGGAGGACTGTTTGGCCCCGTCCTACAGCCCTCAGAGGACCATCAAAGGCAGCCTGAACTGCATCAGCTGTGGGAGCTGGGAGGAGCGCCAGCGGGAATAAAATCCCCGCCACAGTCCATCTCTCCCCCGGCAACCCTGCAGCGGCGTTTGGGGCTGTGGAGGACTGTTTGGCCCCGTCCTGCAGCCCTCAGAGGACCATCAAGGCGGCTTGAACCGCGGCAGCTGTGGGAGCTGGGAGGAGCCGCGGCAGGGAGAGGACATTTTAAAACCCGCCGTTTACCATCTTCCACCGGCACCAAGCAGCGGGCGGCAGCGATCTATGGCTGCGGAGGACTGCTTTGCCATCTGCGGTCCTTGGAGCATTATAATGATATAGAATTTGTATTTTAAAATTGTATATTTTATTATTGTTATTGATTTGATTTTATTATTGTTATTAATTGATTATTGTTATTGATTTTGCTGATTTGTTGTTTATAACTTTGTAGTGCTGTGCGCCGCCCCGATTGCTTGGCAGAGGGGCGGGATACAAATAAAAAGTATTATTATTATTATTATTATTATTATTATTATTCAAAACAGGTTTGCCATTGCCCTTCCCTAAGGCTGAGGAGGTATGACTTCCCAAGGTCACAGTGTGTTTCCATGGCTAAGCAGGAAACCCTCACCACACTCCAGCCTCACTCTGGCCCTATATATGAGCAGGCAAACACCTGAGTAAGGCTGTGGTATGAAATAGTTAAAGGGATGGAAGTAATGTTCAAAAATAATACTGAAAAAATTGTTTCTCAAATGTTGGGAAACCTGGACTGATGGTGCGCAAAATTCACACATGGTTATTTTTGTGAAGGATTTTATCTCTGTTTTCAGAGAGTCCGGGAGGCTGCCTCCCTGAGAGTTACATTTTTAAAAAACTCTGTTTGCATATTTTTGTCTTTTAAATTCTTGTTTTTACTCATTCCTTGGGCCAGTCTTCTTTATACTGGACCCTATCTGGATGTTTTGTTTTCTCCTTCTTAACAGTTTTAGCTTTAGTTTATTCATTGATTAATTCCCGCAGTACCCTTGCTAAATTCCACTTCATAGGAAACATTTTAGTGTTATTAGTTTTAATTTTTTCTAAGAGTAGCTCTGCTTGCTACAGTCTTCCTTTTTGGGTTTGTTTGTTTTTTGTTTGTTTGTTTTGTTTTTGTATTTTTTACACTGGATTAAAACATGACTTTCAAAAGGAAAGCCTGCAGAGAACTGGGAATCCTTTCCCCACTTGTGTTTGACTTACCTTTGAGGATGAAGCAGACAGTACAGTCAAAAATTTCAGCTTTTTTTCCTTCTATGGTCAAATCCAGTAAACCTGGTGAGTTCATTGAATGCTTGTCTTCTGCCGATCAAAATCCACTTGACTGGATTGGAAACTTTTGCTCCTAACGAAGTCTCTGCAACCTCAACAGATTTAGCAACTGAAAATAGCAGAAGCTGAAAGCTTGACAGGATCAAACCAATATTTGGTATTTACCAGTGAGGAGGAGCCTGTGAGTGTTTGCAAACAAATAGAACATTTTGTCTCAGGGCAAAGTGAATCCCCAGGTAAACTGAAGTCAGCTGATATGCCTCCTGAAATCAATGCATTATAGTCTTTTCAAGTGAGTCCTGTCTTCT
The DNA here is from genome assembly GCA_026167975.1 of Phrynosoma blainvillii. Taxonomy (NCBI): domain Eukaryota; kingdom Metazoa; phylum Chordata; class Lepidosauria; order Squamata; family Phrynosomatidae; genus Phrynosoma; species Phrynosoma blainvillii. The sequence goes on from JANUYF010000004.1 coordinate 70,427,634, forward strand.
CTTGATATGGCCAATGCATGGCAACCTCAGTTTAGTCATATTTGTTTTTAGAGAGAGTTCACTGTGTTTTGTTGGATTTGCTGCAGAATGCTTTGGCATAGCTGTTATAAACTCTCTAGTGAGTTCATCAGGACCATGCTTCACCTTCCTTCCTCTCTCAAATGCCACTAGGGACAACCCCTAGATCTCAAGGTATGAACCCTGAAATCTCATTGCCTGGGAATCTCCTGACCTGCCAACCCTATTCACAGGAGTTGACATCTTGGTGAAATCAGGCCTGACTGTCTCTTTCTATATCACAGGAAAGACATGCAAACAAACTGAAAATATTTAAACATTCCAATATTCTTTCAGTTCCCCAGAGAAAAAAATACCTATCCAAATTGGAAGTTAAAGAGGCCAACCATTGGTAAGGTATCATTTGGGATTTTAACAACAAGAAAGGAAATTTCAGCAAGTGTTACTCTTCACTCAACCAGATAACAAGCAACTGAAATTCCCCCTTCTCCCTAACAGTTTAAGATATAGGAGCCCTCTCTGGTCTACTCTCTGGTAACTCTAGTTGCATGTAGCCCCACACCTTATTTGGTCTTCCCCAAGCCCCTGGGGGGGGGGAAGCTGCCACCAAAGTTAAGTTGGTTAGTCTCACACCCCTGCAGTTTGCACTCAAAATCTGGTGACAAACCAATAGTAGCTTTCTGCTGTAATACCAATAATATAGGATTACTAGCAAAAAGCTGTCCATTCCTCTGAAAGCTTCATATCCCCATCAGAAACTGCATCGAAAACCTGGAGAGCAGCTGCTGTAGAGCAATCAGCAACACCCAAGTGTGAAAAATAAAATCACTTTAAAACTGCTATTTGTTGTTTGTTGGATTTTTTGTTTTGTTGTTTTTACTTTTATGTGGGACAAACTGTAGGGGTTGCAATTTATTACAGAGGTTAATAATTAATGAAAAAATATCACAATGTTCAGGGTGAGGCTGTGCTTTAGTTTTTTTCCTTCTTGTAACAGGAAATAATTTTCAAAGGATCATTTGCACTTTCCAGATAACCAACCACAGTAGGCCATCATGCAAGGGCTATCAGTCTACCAACAACCATAGCGTTCTAGATGCCTGCAGGAGACTTCTGGCTGTCTATAGTGCTTCTTCCACTGAAGGTATTCTTCCAACTAATAAAGTAAGTAAATTTTAAATTAAATTCCTGAGGCTAATTACTGTTAATCAGAAATTTAAGCTCTATGTATTCAGTTATGGTTAATTTATTTTAGAATTAATTTAATGAATTCAGTAGCCCACATCTAAGTCCACAAGTACTTGACTAACCTGGAAAATTGTCCCTAGCCCTGTCATGGTTGCCCTACAGGTATATACATTCATTATTATTCTAATGCCCATTCCACTTTTATCATAGGCTGGGTATAAAATAAATGTAGTTTTACTGGTACTAAATATTTACAGGTAGCCCTCAAAATGGGACTTTGAACAATGATTAGGATCTATTTGTTTCCCAGTTTGTGCTTTATGACTGATTTGACAACCATACTGCTGTATGTAAAGTTACTTCTCTGACAGAGGTGATCAAATCTACCAGTTTTTAAACCTGGAAGGGTTGGGAGTTAGAGGATATGAATAAGCCAAACTGGGAAGATTTTTTGCAGTGTTTGGGGTATTGGGGACTGATTTTCACACTGATAAACTTAAAAATGGGAATCCAGGAATTAGGGCTTCTACATGGGTGGGAGACTCAAAAAGGAGGTTGGCACTGCATGTGGCCCATGCACTGATTTTGTCAGTGTCCATATGAAGTTTTTCTGGTACTAAATAAGTTTTACTGGTACTAAAGAGAAGGGAGGATAGCCATATTCACAGGAACAAGCACCCTTGAACAGACCACCCTTGAATGCTCCACCTTTGAACATTTTGGCCTAAATGCTGATGCATTAGATGACTTACTACAGATGGAAGATGGTCTTGGGCAGGGGAGTTTGTATCCATTAATTTCACAGATTTTTCTTAGGCAAGGAATACTCAAAAGTGGTTTTGCTCGTTCTTTCCTCTGAAATTTTGCCTGCAGCACCTGTTCTTTGTTGGCAGTTTTCTATTCCAGTACTAACCAGGGTCAACTCTCCTTAGCATCCAATATCAGATGGGATCTGGTGTCATTAGGTCAAGGGACATGGTTTTAAATCACTGTAGCCTTTTAAGCTGTTGACTTGTTTAATATGTTTCAATCAAGTTTGAATTATTTATGGTTTTTATCTAAAATTGTTTTAAATTGATTACCTCATTTTATTTCTATACTGTCCTAAGATCCCACAATAAGGGATGAGATAGAAATGTTTAAATAAATATTTAAATAAATAAGTGAATATTATGTTTGCATCACCATTCATCATGTTCTGAAAAAAACCAAGAAAGGCATATGATCCTATTTCTACTCAAGGATTGCTCTGATGGATCGAAGTACACTTCCTCCCCTCTTCTGTACACTTGAGTGGCCAAATCATTTCAGCAAGGGCTCTCAAATGTCAGAAATGAAAAAGCATAGTGTTGGTCTACCAACTGATCCCAGGGATCTGTGCTAACAACAATCTGCTGGCGGGACTGCTTGGAGAAAGAGAGGACCCACATTACACCAGAATAAACCTCCTTTAGCCCAAATGCCAGCACAAAGTAAGTAAATGTCCCACATCCCTAACTGAAAAGAATTTGGATTCAGCATATTTTCAAATGGCCTGCTGTGTACCCAGTTGGCCTTTGACCCTTTTCCAATAGTTAGGATTGTGCAGCCAAGCCTACAGTAGCCCATTTTCTTATAAAGTATAGGGCTTGAATAATGATCTTCCTGTTCTCTCTCCAAAATGCCTTGACTTATAGCAAAAATAACATTCTAAATACTAACACTTTTGTAAGTCTGATTGCATCTCATCTTCCTCATTTCCATAGCTTTCATCATCCAACTCTGATCTTATTTCTTGGTTGCTTGCTGATATTTGTCTTCCCCTTTACTGCTTCTGATCATTACTTTTATCCATTTTCTGGCTTTCTTTCATCATTATCTAGCTCCCAGTGTATCTGTCTCTTATCATTTTGTAATTTTATTTTTGGATCCCATGTTGCTTTCCATCAAATGTACAACTTTATAACTGAGTTTACCTTCATCTTGGTATCTCTATTTTCATAATGGTTAGGGAATAATAAACTACTGCTTTTCTTACCCATACAACAGACTTGCTCATTACTCTGCACTTGAGATTTTGTATACAAGCTGCATCAATTGTACAACACAAACTTGTGCTGTAAAAGACTATTTGTGTTGCATTGGGAATGTACCTCTTTAAAACACCATGACGTAAGTATCAGTTGCATCAACCACACCTTGGAAAATTTACTGGACTACAACTTCCAAAATCTTCTAGCTAGCATGAACATGGGAAAATTCTGGCAGTTACAGTCCAGCAGGTATATTTTTTGAGCTCTGGCTACAACCATATCCTCCAAGTGAGAAACAGTATTTTCTGTACTGGGGCTGCTTCCACATTAAGGATCATAACCAGCATTGTTTTGGTAGGAAGAGTACAAGGGTTCAGATAGCCATAACTGCTGTTCACACCACCAGAACAACACATGAAGGGAAAGACATCCCCCGACGAGTCGGGAGGTGTTTCTTGTTGCGCTGGCCATATAAGGACATGAGAGGCCTGATTGGCCAAGCACGCAGGGAACTCTGGGTACCTGCGCGTTTGGCCCAATCACAATGCTTGCTGGGGGCTTGGGAAGTCTCTCGGTGATTGTACTCTCACAAGACTTCCCATGGGAGTTTGTTCTATATAACTCTGCGCTGCCACGTGGTGGTAGCCATTTTAGAGCTTGAACTGAGCGAGTCACTTCGCTCTGCTCTGTGCTCTGGATTTTGGCTTGGCTTTGGCCTGGCGATTTTCTTGGCTTGGCTGCAATTGGCTTTTGCTGGTTAATTACTCCATTCTATTCACGGCGGGAGTTCTTGGTTCGAGTGTCCCTGCCTGGTTTGAGGTATAGGCTGAGTGAGGCCTTCGGGCCAGTCCCCTTGGGCCTGAAGGGGCCTCCGCATCTCCAACACTCAGAGGGCCTTATCTGAGGTGGGTGCTGTGGTTGGCGTCCTCTTCACCGGGTGCGTGGACCCGGTGCTTGACCTCAGGCCCAGCGGCGCTCCGGCTACCTCGGTCTGGTAAAGTCGGGACCCCATTGCTGGTTTGGGAAGGTTTTTTACACCTCTCCCTAGTGGTGAGTGTGTGGGAAAGAAATTATTGTCTTCAGGCAGGGTGCCTAATAGGACCCTTGGTGGACAGCTTCCCCCCCCCCCCAGTTGGTTGTTGCCAGCGATGCTTCCTGACTATCTGCATCTCTTGTTCAGACTTGGGGAAGGGTGGCCTTTGGCCTGGTGGTAATCATCCTAGGTTGAGTGATTGTGCTTAGGACCCGTGTTACATCCACTGGGGGGGAGTGATGCCCTGCAGTAAGGCCCTATCTAAGAGGCACGCAGCTCTGGCTGTGCCCAGCTCTAGTCACTCTGCTTCAAAGAGGCCTTCTCAGTCTACCAGCAGAGATGACGAGATTGCTGTTCAGCTTGCACAACTGGGCAAGACTGTACAGGCCTGTGTTGTGGTCTGTAATCAGCTTTCCCAGAAGGGGCTACAGTCTACAGCTGCCAGCCCTATTGCCAGCACTTCTGGTAACCCTGACACAGAAGTGCTGCCCCCTCCTTCTGCACCTGACTCTCAGGTCATTCCTGCTACACTGGGTCCTTCTGTGGTTTCGGCTATAGAGGCAGGGCAACCCACTACAGCTGATGTGTGGAACTCCTGAAAAGGGTTCCTGGTGTGGAGATTCAGGGTGCTGCTGCTCCTGTTTCTGAGCAGCCCACTGTCGCAGATCTTTATAACCTCTTGTGAGGAGTGGTTCTTCCAGGTGTTGGTGCAGTAGAGCAAACCTGGGATGTGCAAAGGAGAGATCAAGCAGTGGTTGCTTCATCTCTGCCCGACACCCGAGCTATTGTGGGGCCACACTTTGGGGGACATCTGCAGCTGGCTGGTGATGCTTCCCAGCAACCTTCATTTTCAGGTTTGTCTTCTACTAATCCTTCACAGGCAAATTGGCCTGCCTCGGTATGGGGTCCAGGTGGCCAGGTTAGCCAGGGTGTGGGTTTGGATTGCCTCACCCCTGCATCTTTGCATGCAACTGTGCAGGCACCTGCGGTTTCACAGGTACCTGACCCTAGGGTGCAGGTTGGTCAGCCAATTGCTTTGGCTAGCGACACCTCTGCAGTGTCTTCTTTGGGTGCTCCTGGGCTATCAGGAGTAACTGAGCATTCTGAATCCATTCCTTATGCTGGGATGTCTACACACCTTGGTTCACACCTTCCTCTTTCCACAAAAGAAAGAATATGGAAGGGAGATTATATTGATTTATTTACTCTCACTTTTAGGGATCCTGAACCAAGGATTATGATAAAGGATGGAATTGTCTTTAGCTTTCCAAGAGAGTTTCAGGCACTCAAACACCCTAAGCTGGAGCACAATTTTGTTAATTGGATTATGGTTTCACCATTTACAGGGAAGTCATAGAGGAAAAAGAGCCCCTTAGGTCTCCTGACTTTTTTAAATATCAGGAGATCATGATAAAAGCTGACACCAACTGCCATCATAATGCGAGGGGTGCAGCTTGGTTACAATATGATGAGCAGTTTAGAATGAGAGATGCCCAAGATCGCTCCCTGTCTTGGAGACATGTACAGTCCGAACTATGGGCTGATGTAATGGTGGAGGCCTCCCCTTCGAGCAGGTGTGACAATGGGGTTGTTCCCATGGTTACTCAGCTGAGGGCAGAATGCGAGGCCTGCCACAGGGGAAAGAAAGCAATTTGGCTTATGCCGGGACTTTAACACAGGCAAGTGCAAGAGGCAGCCCTACAGGTTTGACCACAAGTGTAATGGGGGTGCAGCAGAGGTAAGCGGTCAGGAGTGGGAGGTGCTCCCCAGCCAGTATCACCAGGAGGAAAAGGCTCCATCACCAATTAAGCTAGATGCATTAGTGGCATGGCTGAGGGCATACCTGTTCTAGACTACGGCCAGCACCAGTCCAAACAAACGCTGATAAGGATGGTTTAACAAGGAAGGAGCTAAAAGGCAGGCTACAGACCTTTCTGTTAGTTCCCAAGAAGCACACCAGTACCAAAGCCAGGGTCAGGATTCCAGAGTTCACAGTAGCCAGTTCAGTCCAAGGTCGGGGCAGCCAGAAGGTAACAAGCGTCCAGTCCGTTCCAAATTCAAAGGTTCACAGCACACAAGGGTTCCAAAGAGCAAGGAGCCAGTGCTGACAGTATCCTACAAGGGAACTGCAATAAGCTCTGGCACTGAGTGGTCCTCTCCCAGGTGATTAAGTAGAAGATTTCCTCCTCTGTGCCAGCTGAGGCTTGTTAGTCAATTGCCTCTCTGCAAGCCTCCTTGACTGACACACGCAAGCGCTCTCTGCCCTGCATTGTCTGAAGGAAGGCACTTCCACGCTTGTTTCTTCCTGATCCTTACCACTAGGCTGCTGTGCCTCCATTGGGATCCTACTAGTGCTAGGACCTGGCTGCTCTTCCTCCTCTGGGGCTGGGAGGACAGGGCTGGGATCTAGCAGGGCAGGATTAGGACCTGGTAGAGCCTCCCTTTCCTCCTGCACTGGAGTAGGCTCATCCTTCTCCTCATCCTCCAAGTCCAGCTCCTGACTGACCATGACAATACCCGAATAAGGAGGCTGCATCTTATTTATTTCATAGTTTCTCTGTGGGCTTCCACATCACATAGGTTCTAGGGTTCATCGCTATGTGCCCAATGCTCGTTCCATGAGGGAATTGCCACATATCGTAAGGGACAAGCTGGTAAAAGAGATAGCTGCTGGAAGGATTTCAGAACCTCATGATCAGTTGCCTATTCCCACCCTTCGTTAACTCCTTTGGGTGTAGTACCCAAGAAAGCTCCTGGGGAATTTAGGTTGATTCACAATTTATCCTACCCAAAGGGTGACTCTGTGAACGATGCAATTGATCCTGAGCTTACGTTTGTTAAGTATGCATTGTTTGACTCAATGGTCAAGATTGTCAGGAATTTAGGCAAGGGAGCCCTCTTAGCGAAGTGCGATATAAAATCCACCTTAAGTTTGCTCCCTGTTCACCCAGATGATTTTGACCTCCTGGGGTTTCAGTTTGAAGGAAAGTATTACTTTGATAAAGCCATGTCAATGGGGTGCTCGATTTCTTGTTCAGCTTTCGAGACTTTTAGCACCTTTCTTCATTGGTGTGCTGTTAAGCTGTCAGGTAACAGGGCCATAACCCATTATCTAGATGACTTTTTGATTGCAGGAAATCCCAATTCCTCCCAATGTAACACTTTAGCTGATTTTCAAGAATTGATGTCAGAGTTGGGAGTTCCTTTAGCTGAGGAGAAAACTGAAGGGCCCGACACACGGCTTACCTTTTTAAGTATCGAGTTAGACACTGTAGCTGGGATTTCTCGATTACCGAATGACAAATTGGTGGCTATGAAGCAATAGGTTAGACTGATGCTAGAGAAGCAAAAAGCTACATTTCATGAATTTCAATCTCTTACAGGATTGCTAAACTTCGCCTGTAAGGTAATAGTTCCGGGATGAGCATTCTGTGCATGATTATATAGGGCTACTGTAGGGGTATTTGCACCACACCATCATATTAGGATCACAAGGAGATTCGTGAAGACTTGAAGGTTTGGGACTCCTTCTTTGAGCAATTCAATAGTATCTCATTTTGGAGATCTGAAATGCTGCTGAGGGCAGACTTTCAGGTGCATTCTGATGCTGCTGGTGCCCATGGCTTTGGTGTTTATTGGAATGGCCAGTGGGCTGCAGAGGCGTGGCCTTCTGCTTGGATTGAATGCGGTTTGACCAGAGACCTGATGTTCCTGGAACTTTTCCCTATTGTGGTGGCTGTGCACCTGTGGGCAAGCCAATTCGCTAACAAGACCATCTGGTTTTGGTGTGACAACCAGGTGATCGTTCAGGTGGTAAATTCTCAGTCTTCTAAGTCCCCCAGAGTCATGTGTTTGGTGAGGGCAATGGTCATGCAGAGTTTGAACTTTAATGTTTTATTCCAAGCTCAACATGTTCCTGGTGTGCTTAACCCTTTGGTGGATGCCCTCTCTCGTTTTCAGTTCTCCAGGTTCCAGCAGCTGGCTCCCGAGGCATCGACACACCTGATGGAGGTACCGGCTTTGCTGTAGAGCCTTGGAGACTAGAAATTCACAGGGAGATCCTACATTCCATCGCCCCATCTACACACAAGTCCTACCAGATAGCCTTGAATGCATTTAATCAATTTTTATTGGACATTGGGGAGGTACAAGGCTGGCCCATTAGGGTTGAACTGGTCCTGCGTTTTATAGTTCATCTCAGGCATGCAGGCCTGTCACCTGTTACTATTAAGGGTAGGCTGGCCGCCCTGGCTTTTCACTTCAGGACAAGGGGTTGTTTCGATCCTACCACAGACTTCAGGGTTAAAAGAGCTGTGGAAGGTTGGTCCAGAGAATCCCCGGTAATGAAGGACTCACAATGGCAAATAACAGGCACAGTCTTGGCTAGGTTATGGGAACAACTAGCCGATACTTGCTATTCAACTGAGGAAGCAGCCTTATTTAAGGCAGTATTTGCCATTGCTTTCTTTGCAGCTTTACGAATCAGTGAGATTGTACCCGGATCTCGCAATGATCAGTCTGGTAGGGCACTTTTAATTTCAGATGTTATCTTAATGGAACAGGGGATACAGATTTGCATTAGGCATTCCAAAACTGATCCAGGGGATACAGATTTGCATTAGGCACTCCAAAACTGATCAGTTAGTGAAAGGTCAGTCCATTTCTTTAGCCAAAGCACCTAGTGGGCAGATTTGCCCGGTCTTAGCAATGACCAATTATTTGAGGGTCAGGCCAAAAGTGGCTGGTTATCTTTTTCTCCATTTATCAGGCATGCCTTTAACTCAATTTCAATTTAGGGCTGTGTTGAAGGAGACGCTAAGGCGAGCTAAGTTGCCTCAAGCTTATTTCTCTTCTCACTCCTTCCGCATTGGAGCAGCAACAGCTGTGGCCACACACGGTTTAAGTGAAGCCAATATTTTCTGAATTGGACGGTGGTGTTCTAGGGCATTTAAGTCCTATGTTCGGCCTTCTGGGAACAAGAATCCTGATCAGTCACACTAATTCGCTTTACCTGCATTTCAGCTGGCTTTTTCCACGGCAAGATTTGGATTGTGGGCCACAGTCTAGTCTTCTAGGTGGAATGCCACCTTCTTGAACACCGGTGCGATGTTAACCTGGGCCTGGCGAACATCGGTGCTACTCAATGGTTTGGCCACAGGGGTATGATGTGGGGAGCACTGCTTCCTTGGATCATCCAGCTGTCAAGGTCTTACCCTCAATCCTGGGTTTTAGTTATACACCTGGGGGGAAATTACTTAGTGAAAGTCCCTTGTCTTCAGCTGGCAAAGCAGATGGTGAAAGACCTGCAGGAAATCAGAAAGATTTTACCTGGAGCTATTATCCTATGGACTAAGCTGCTGCCAAGGCATAGCTGGCCTGGAGCTCAAGAAGATGGTGCTATTAACAGTGCTCGATGGTGGCTTAATCGTTCTGTGACCAAACAGTTATCAAAACTTGGCATTTTCATAATTGAACATTCAAGAATTAAATTGGATAGGCCGCAGCTGTACAGGGGGGATGGGGTGCACCTCTCTGCTGAAGGTTCGGAGATTTATGTTCAGACACTCTCCGAACATATCAAAAAAGTGGTTTGTGGAGGGGGGGAGAGGGGATGCCTAGCTAGGCTGGCCCCCCTTGTGGCGGGTAATGACCCCCACCCCACAGGAAAATTAATCTGGCTAATTAAATTTAATTGGGGGAAAAATTGGAAAAAGTTAAATTAATAGGAAGTGACTATGTAATTAAATGCATGATGTCATTAATTAATGATGTCATATGACGTCATATGACATCATCAATTAATGATGTAATATTATGTAAAATGACATCATTTCCGGTGGGGAGGGGTTTTGAAAATTTGATGTTGATATTGTTGTTGACTGTTTACATATTATGTCACATGTGGTGAAGGACCACCCATATGGGTGGGTTACACCTTCACCCACACATGTGACAAAGATTTGGGAGTTTAATTGAAAAAACTTGTAAATAGACCCTGTACAGCAAAAATAAAAGTTGTGGCCTGTTTAAACCCAAAAAGAGGCGTCTCAGGTCCTTTGTGCCAGTGCAACTACTAGTGCAATGTGATCAAGCAAAACCTTATCAAAGCTTAGTTTTGATGCTTGTAGAAAGACAAAAATGTGGATTCCAGAGGTGAATGTAACTCTCTGCTAATGAAAAGAGATCATTGGATACCACTATAGACATTTAGTGAGGAGTGGCCATGCCTTGTTCTTTTTTATTTTACAGAAGGCTTACAGAATTCAAAGACATAGCTGTGGTAGTCTGGATCAGTATGCAACACAATCTAGTAGCACCACTGAGGTTAACTGAGAAAGAAATTGGTAGCATAAGCTTTTGTAGACTTATGTCTGATTCATCAGATGAATGGTGTGAAGTGCCTAGGAACAGGCCTTCATAGCTAGGAATGAGCTGATTGTATGGACTTTATCACATGGGTGGAAATTGGGAGTTTAAACAGTGATTATCCCATGAAAATCACACGATCACGATTAAGATAGTGTTTAAGATTTTGACACACAGCACGATTAAAGAGTCATTATCCCATGAATAACCAGGGAATAAACAGCAACATATCATTCACGGGATTGGGTATATTTTAACTGTTCCTTGTTTTAATATGTTGTTCGCCGCCCCAATTGCCGAGCAGAGGGGCGGCTTATAAATAAAAATTTATTATTATTATTATTATTATTATTATTATTATTATTATTATTATTATTTCCCAGTGAATGATTTGTTGCTGTTTATTGCAGGTTATTCCCAGCATAATGGTGCTTTATGACATCATGTTAAAACCTTTATCGTGGGTAGGCAACCTTTTTGAGCCGGGGGCCGGGTTGCTATCCCTCAGACAATTGGGGTGGCAAAGCACAATAAATAAATAAATAAATAAATAAATAAAAATTAAAAAAATAAAAAAATAAAAAAAATGCATGCACACTCTCTCAGCCCCAGAAAAGCCATGGCAAAACCCCTGTGGAGATTTTGCCAAGAAAACCCCAAGAACAAGTAATAACAACAATAATCAATATCATCATGGCGGGCGGCAGCGGCAGCAGGACCGGCCTGGGGCTGCTCCAAAGGCCTCGGGGGGGGCGCATCCGGCCCCCGGGCCTTAGGTTGCCTACCCCTGCTTTATCGGAATGCATGATTTTCATGGGATATTCCTGGGATAATAGCACTTCAATTGTGACATCATGTGAAAATCTTAATTACAAATGCACAATTTTCATGGGAGAATCACCGTTTAAACTTCCAATTTTCCCCATGTTATAAAGTCCTATGTGTGAATAGCAATAGAAATGCAGTGGGCCTACACAATTTCATCCATCCATCATCCTTTCAGACCTTTGTTAATTCCTCTTTTTCTTTATCATGGAAAGTCCCTACTTTTAAAATAAGGACTAAAGAGTAATATGATCTACACAGTGTACATGTTTTGTGGCTACTAATTCAGCTTTTTAAAGAAATGTGGGCTGGCATTCTATATTGCAGTTACAGATTTCTAACCTAGAATTATAGATCCATAATTGTTCCACCTTCAGCATGACTACATAAATGGCCACCACCACCAAAAAGAATACCTTAACAGTCAACAGCAGCATTGAGCAAAGGATCAGCTGCAGGTGAGGGCACAAGAAGAATGATGTTTCTAGCTTCCTCCTACCAGTGACAGAGGCTTCAACAACCAGAAGCGGACTCCATCACAATTCCTCGTCTCATCCTCACTCATTGGTGGGAGGAGGCTGGAAACATCCTCTTGCATCCCAATCAACAGCTGAACAGTCTTCAGGCCTTTGCAGACTGCTAGAAATAGTGCAAATTGAGTCCACTTTAAGGGTTAGGGTTAGGGAATCATGAGAACTGTATTTTATTGTGGCACCAGAGTTCTCTGAGAGAGAAGGCTCAATGTCTCAGAAAAAAAAATCCCATGATTCCCTAGCGCTAACCCTAACCCTTAAAGTAGACTCAATTTTCACTATTTCTGGCAGTCTGCAAAGGCCTGATACTTAGGATGGGCTTGAGAAAGTCAGATCAGGAGGTGTTACCTAGTTATACATCTGTAGATGATGCAGATTATTGGTAACAGGTATAATACTGGCAGTGACACATTAATAGTGGCTGGTGGCTTCTTTAACAGTGTGTTGATAAAAACCACTTCAGGTTTCAGTCCAGATTTTAAGGAGTTATCCATGGTGTTAAACCTGCTTTCGAGATAGGATTCAACACCTTGCATAGCTTTTTCCAAGTTCAGATAAACCCAAAGCAGATTCACCACCCACTAGCATGGAAGTCATTAGTGACTAGCACATAACAGGATGGTGTATTTATCACACCCGATTATATATTTGCTATAATTGATGCATGTAGCTAGAGTTGCCAGAGTGAAAACCAGAGAGGGCTCCTGTATCTTTAATTGTTAGGGAGAAGGCAGGATTTCAGCTGCTTGTTATTGAGTTGAAGAAGAGCAAAACCTGCATGCCTTCACGTCATTTCTGACTTATGATGACCCTAAACCTGTCATGGGGTTTTCTTGGCATTTTTTTTCAGAGGTGGTTTGTCATTGCCTTCCTCTTGGGCTGAGTGTATGTGACTTGTCCAAGGTCACCCAATGGGTTTCATGGCCAAACAGGAAATTGAATCTTGGTCTCCAAAGTCTAGTCCAGCACTCAAATCACTATGTCACACTGATGGAAAATATAAGAACCTGCCCTCAAATAGGAAGTAAACACTTGCTTATAATGCTAAAGTCTGAGCCTGGCTTTCTAAACTGACCTTCAATGTCCCATTCTATTTGCTGGATAGCTTTCAGTCATGTGGCTGAAAAAAATTCCTTAAAAAAAAAATGTCATTGTTCTTATACTATAGTGCTCCACACTGTTGGAAATATTGCCTTTTTTTGGGGGGGGGGGTACATCCATCCCACTACATACTGTCTGCCTATATGGTTGTGACATCAGCTATGGATGGGAAGATATTCTAATTTGTTTAATTGGCCATCTGAAGAAATAGCGACATCTCAGTCTACTTCAGAAAAGAAAAACTACACAAATAGGATTTATTTCCTTGGGCTCTTTGTGGAGTGCAGAAGCCATTTAAATCTCAGCTGCATTAGGCATTGGAGTTAATGTTCCCTTGGTTTTCCTTGGTAGCTAGTCTTGCCACAAATCCTGGAGAAGAGACGGTTAAGGGGTGACACGATAGCCCTGTTTAAGTATTTGAAGGGGTGTCACATTGAGGATAGAGCCTATTCTCGACATGAAGGAGGTGAGTTGGTGCATTTGGAACCAAGTTAGGTATCTAGTTTGGAAGGATGTTTTGAAAACATCAAGAGATTAGATTTTCCATCTGCAAATAGATCAGCATTGTAATAAACACCTTCCTGTTTCCAGGTTCTTGGAAAGTTTGGGTGTAAGAAGAAGGGTTTCAAGGGAGAAGGGTTGGGAACAAGGACATGCCTCTGTTTATTCCAAATTGTGAGAGATTGTGAAGAAAGGGATTGACAATTGCTTTAGGTTTGTGTTTTGTAATCAGATTATGAAGGAAAAAAAGCTTCTATTGAATTTAATTTGCCAATTTCATGGAGTCCTCATTCTTGATCAGTTGTAAAATTTGGCTTAATTTGAAGGTATGAAAGTAAAGTTCAATATCTGGGACAGCCAGCCCACCATAGATAGAGGCAATGTGTCTGATGTGTTTAGAGAACCTAGGTCTTTTTTAATTAAAAATAAATAATTAATTGTGGACTGCCATTTTGCAAACCTGGAAGTGGAGATGGTCATATTTTGGAACAAGAAAAACAGGAGGGAAAGCAAAAACATTTTGTCTAAAGCAATTTGTCCCAGGATGGAAAGTTTTAATGTTTTCCATATTTTCAATTTTTGTGTCATCCATTTAATGAATGGATGATAATTCCTAGATATAAGTTGTTGAGTGTCTTTAGTTATTACTATCTGAGGGAGAGACACTAAGCCCAGCACCACCTGGCCTAGAATAAGAAGAACCCTTACTTCTTAAAGGATGGGTGGGATTCGGGATTTTATGTTCTGTTTAATGTATGGAAATTGTAATGTTGTAAGCCGCCCCGATTGCTCTGCAGAGGGGCGGGATATAAATTATTATTATTATTATTATTATTATTATTATTATTATTATGTTATTATTATTCCTAGATAGGTAAAACCTGATGGATGGATATGCAAGTTCATGAGGGATTGCCAATGCTGCTGCAGTTGGTGGGATGTATTCAGGGTCATCATGGTAGATTTATCAAAGTTAATTTTGAAACCTGAGAATTTGTCAAACACTTTGAATACCCCTTTCAGTGAGGGAAATGATGTTTCTAGGTTGGTCAAAAAAAAAAATCAGCACATCATCTGCATAAAGGGTGGTCTTATGATTTTGGCCATTAATATTGAGACCAGTTATACTGGTTTCAAATCTGATGGGGTTTGCTAGGGGTTCAATCATTAGGGCAAATAAAAGAAGCAACATCAGGCACCCTTGTCTAGTTCCCCTAGTAAGGGTAAAGGGTGTAGACTCATACCCATTGATTAAAATTGTTGCCTCCGAGCTATCATAGATGTGGCACAATGCTCCTATAAATCATTGGCCAAAATTCATTTCATTTAACATACCAAAAAGGTACGACCATTCCATTTGGACAAAGGCTTTTAAAACATCCAGCAATAGAAGGGCCAGAGGCATTTTTGATTCCTTGGCATAGTGAAGGATGTTTAATAACCTATGGATTGGTCGCCTACCTGCCATGAAGCCCACCTGGTCAGAATTGATGTACTCATTTATCCTGGTGGCTGTAATTTGGCATCCTGTTAAGGAGAGCTATAGGGCAGAAGGATTTCGTTTTGTGGCTATCCTCTTTTGTCTTAGGAATTGGGATTATTTGGATTCTGTGCCAAGACATGGGAACAGGATCTTCATTCAGCATTGAATTGAACAAATTTAGGAGATGAGATGCAAGCTGATTATAAAGGAGCTTGTAAAATTCACCTGAAAATCTATCTGGGCCAGGTGATATGGCTGGTTTCAATTTATTGATTGCTTTTTAAATCTCATCTAATTGAATAGGTTTGTTCAGGAGGATTAGGGGGGGTTCTTTGATTCCCCCCCCCCCCCCGATTCAGTGATTTCACAAAGCTATCCATTGGAGTACCTTGAGGCAACTTTGAAGTGTATAATTTGGAATAAAAAGCTCTAAATTCCTTTAGTATTTTGTCTGGGGCCGTTACCACAGTTTTATTGTGGGAAGTAAGAGTGGGGATAATACTTTTCCTAGCCTTGTATTTAACCACTCTGGCCAGGAGGCATGAGTTTTTTGTTGTTAAATTCATAATAATATGCCTTGCTATAATGTAGGGCAGTTTGTATTTTCCTAGCATCTAATGATGCTAACTCTGCTTTTTTCATCTGAAGTTGGTGAAAGATCTTAGAATCAAGTGATTCTTTGTGGATATGTGACAACTCAGCTATGTCTTGAAGGAGTTTAGTTTTGGTGGCATCTTTGAGCCTTTTCTGTGTGGCTCCCTCTTTAATTAATAGGCCCCCGAGGACCACCTTCAAAGTATCCCACAGTAGGGCTTCTGAGTTTCCTATTTTCCAAGTAAAACTGCTTAATTTTATCTTGAATCTGGGTTTTGTACATTTTGTTAGTAAAAAGGCTGGGGTTAAACCTCCAAATGCTAAGTTTCCCTTAGTCTGGGTTTAACTGTCAGGTCAGCACTGTGGCTGAATGGTTTGAATAGACTAGGGGTAGGCAACCTTTTTGAGCCGGGGGCCGGGTTGCTGTCCCTCAGACAATTGGGGGGCCAAAGCATAATAAATAAATAAATAAATAAATATTTTTTAAAAAAAATTAAAAAATTGAAAAAATATGCATGCACACTCTCTCAGCCCCAGAAATGTCATGGCAAAACCCCTGTGGAGATTTTGCCAAGAAAACCCCAAGAACAAGTAATAACAACAATAATCAATATTATCATGGTGGGCGGCGGCAGCGGCATCCTACCCCTGGAATAGACTATAGGTTCTATCTGGACAGGGATGCAGTGACTCAAGTGGTTAAGATGCTGAGTCTGTTGATTTGAAGTTTGAGGCCCAGGTGCTGCATAATGGAGTGAGCTCCTGTCACTAGTCCCAGCTTCTGCCAACCTAGCAGTTCAAAAGCATGCAAATGCAGGTAGATAAATAGGTACTACTTCTCAGTGGGAAGGTAAACAGCGTTCTGTGCAATCATGCTGGCCACATGATCACAGAGTTATCTCTAACAAAGCTGGCTCTTCGGCTTTGTAATGGAGATGAACACCACCCCCTATGGTCAGACATGACTTGACAACCTTGTCAATGGGGAATATTTTTACCTTTACCTCTATCTAGACATCAATGATATTGGAAAAAGAGGATCACAAAACAAGGAAATTATCAATTCTAGAGTAGTGTGTGTGAATAGAAGGTGTAATCCCTAGCTGATGGGTATAATGCTCTCCACAGATCTAACACCCCTTCTTTAGATATAAGTTCCAAAATTGGGGATAGCTTTCTTTTAGTCTTGAAAAGATGGTGGGATTTGTCCATTTTATAGTCAAGCACCTCATTTGCATCTCCCCCAATAATAGTGGTCCCTTCTGCTGACTCCCTCAAGGTTTGTAGGAAGGATGACATAAAGGCTTGTGGATTAGATTTGGGAGAACAAAAGGTTGTCAACGTGAGAGTGATGTTGGCTATGGTTCCTTTCAAAATCAGAAAGTGACTACATGGGTCACATATTATTGTGTTGGGCTGGAATGGGCATGAATCCGGGAAAAGTATCACTATTCCCCTTGACTTGTTTGAGTCATCTGTAGCATATTGAGTTGCAAAGGGGGACCTGGGGAGGATATTTCCCGTCCCTTTGTTTTGTGTTTCTTTCACAAAAACTATGCTTGGTTTAAGTTTTTTCAAGTCACCATTAATGCTGGTGCATTTTGGTGGAGACCCCAGCCCCTTCACATTTAGAGATACAATTCTGAGTCTATCCAGAGTTCAAGAAATTAAGCTGTAAATACATTATCTCTAGGATAGAACCCCAAAGAAGTTTGATTTTCAAGTAACCCTTTTAACAAGACCCCTCTCCAGGATCAGCAGTCACATATTGGGGGGTGGATATGTTAATCTTGAACAAACAATCTTAACAGAAAAAAAATTAACTAAAACCAGGAACAGATCAAGGGGAGGGAAGCACAGGGCATGCCCTGATCCCCAATCTAGCCATGTTCTGGCGATCTCCCCTGGAGTGGGGGTGGGTGGGGAAAATGTCATCGATGTATGATGACATGGGGGGCTTAGATCTCATGAATCATAGAGTTAGAAGAGACCACAAGGGTCATTCAGTTCAACCCCCCCTGCCATGCAGGAACTCCCAATCAAAGCATACCTGACAGATGGCCATCCAGCCTCTGTTTGAAAACCTCCAAAGAAAGAGACTCCACTGCTCTCTGAGGGAGAGTGTTCCACTGTCGAACAGCCCTTACTGTCAGGAAGTGTGTCCTAATGTTGAGGAAGAATCTCTTTTCCTGCAGCTTGCATCCATTGCCCTGGGTCCTGCTCCCTCCTCAGTATGATATCCATAAACAGGGCTATCATGTCACCTCTTAACCATCTCTTCTCCAGCCTAAACATACCCAGTTCCCTAACTCAATCCTCATAGGGCATGGTTTCCAGATCCTTCACCATTTTAGTCACACTCCAATTTCTCAACATCCTTTTTAAATTGTGATGCCCAGAACTGGACACAATATTCCAGATGGCGGCTGATCAAAGCAGAACACAATGGCACTATTACTTCCCTTGATCTAGACACTATGCTTCTATTGATGCAGCCTAAAATCGCATTGGCCTTTTTAGCTGCTGCATCACACTGTTGACTCATGTTCAACTTGTGGTCTACTAGGGCTCTTAGATCCCTTTCACACATGATTGCATTAAGCCAGGTGTCCCCTATCCTATAGCTATGCATTTCATTTTTCCACCCTAAGTGCAGTACCTTACATTTCTCTATGTTGAAATTCATTGTTTTAGCTTTGGCCCAGCTTTCTAATCTATTAAACTCATTTTGAATTTTCATTCTGTCCTCTGGGGTATTAGCTAATCCTCCTAATTTGGTATCATCTGCAAATTTGATAAGTATACCCCCTGTTCCTTCATCCACGTCATTGATAAAGATGTTGAATAGCACTGGGCCCAAGACAGAAAGGATTAGTATGCAATGGAGAATAGAGCGAACTGGAGACTATAACATCAGAGGCCAAGAGGTTGAATAGATCTACAAACACAGTAAGGGGCAGGTTTGAGAAAAGAGTGAAGTATACCAGCAGAGGGCAAGGGGTTGAATAGATCTATAAACACAATAAGGGGCGGGTTTGAGAAGAGAGTGAAGTATACCAGCAGAGGGTGAGGAGTTGAGTAGATCTATATGTCAGGAAATGACATGGATGTGACCACAAGATGGAGCTGTAAGCTTGGTAATGTAAGTGGTTAAGTTCCAGTGGCAGGTGTGCATGAGTCAGCATCTGGGAGTATGTACACCTGGGATGCCTGATGCAAGAGGCATTGGTAACCATCTATAAAAGGGAGATGGGAATGATCTCCAGTGTGGGTTTGTTGTGAATGGTGGTTGGTGAAGCAGTTTGTTGGAGTGTTGCATAGTTGTGAGTATTTGAGATGGCTGTCCAATACTCTGTATGTATATATTGTATATAGTGCAACTAAAGATTAAAGCCCTCGTGTTGAGTGAAGGCTGGCCTTACTGCTGTCTTTATTTGGAAGAAAGCCAGAGCTCAAGGCCATGTGCTGCTGTGAAGGAGTTATTCCTTCTCTGCCAGAAATCCTTTTGCAGACAACTCTCTGAAATCCTTCTCCTGGCGTCCTGTCGATGTGGAACAACTCTGCACGTGGTCGTGGAGGACACAGCATGTCTTTCTATGCCCCAACACTATAAGCACAGTAAGGGGCAGATGTGAGTGAAAAGTGAAGTACACAGCAGAGGTTTGGTGACAGTTGAGATTGGATAAAATTGTTGTCACTAGAGAAAAGAAAATGGAGGCATGTTGGAGTAGAGTTATAAAAAAACAACAGGTTGGGGAAGAAGAAGCCAAGATGGTGGGGATTGAAAAGTCACTAGCATGAGAGGGTGGAGAGGAAGATAGTCAATCAGTACAATTATGGAAAAAACAAGCCAAAAAGGGACAAACTCACAAACAGAATAAAAATTTTTGCATGAATGACCAAAGTCATATAGCATTAGGTGGATGTATTAACATTTGGTTTTTCACTTCCTTCCCTGTGTTTGTTCTGTCCATGGTGAACTGTCATCCATCTTGAGCCATTGAATGCAGGCTTGCCTGGTGTTGGAGATTGGGCCTCTTCCAGGATTTCTTGTTCTAGCTCTCTATTGACTTTGATGTCGAGAGCCTCACACATATTGAGCATTTGGGTCATGGTTGAAGCAGACATGAGTATCACTCTTGAATATAGTCACTTTGAAGGAGAATCCCCATCTATATTTGATACCTGCCTACTGTGTCAATGGTTTAAAGCTTTGGCACCTCTGGAGTGTCTCAGGTGAGATGTCCTGGAATATTTTTAAGGTTGTGTCTTGGACGGTGAGGCATGGGATTCTGGTGAGTTTCCTTAGAACCAGAGACTTTTTCATGTAGTGAGTGAAACGAATGAAGATATTTCTGGGCATGGAGCCTCAATTTAGTCTTCTTGTGGGAATCTTGTGTGCTCGTTCAATATCAGATGCATGTAAACGAAGATCTGGGCAGGTTGTGTTTAGCCTGTCCAATAAGCAGGATATCATGTTGTTTTCTTTGCTTGTTCCACTATCCCTCCCCCCCGAATATTTAAGCATCTGCTTTGGTTTTCCCAGTCCTCCACATTGTTAGACAGGTGTTCATTGATTTGTTCCAGGTGATACAAGTGGGATTCATGCTACACTCTATGTTCAAGGGCCACACTTGCGTGTCCTCTATATTATGGATGAGGCCCGTAATTGCCAACAGTTTTGAGTTTATAGGCTCTAGGGCCAGTCTTTCTGCAGATCTTTTACTGAGTTCTCTCTTAATTTTTCTAGCAGCTCAGGAAAGGGTCATTAGGTTGTCTCCTCTACCCCCTTTGCTGTTCCTGTGCAAGCCTCATGTCATCTCTGGATCCAGGCCTCTGTCCTCTGATTGGATTTTCAGCTCTTTTGCTGCTAGCTAAAATGTAGAAATATCTTGATCTGCCAATCTCTTGGTGTTCTGCATCAGGGGGATTTGTTTCATTTGTAAAATTCCATCAATATCATCTCCAATTTTGTGAAACAAGGCGAGATCGTGCCTCGCTCTGCATTTACATGTCTACCATGTTCAACAGCTGGCCACAACTCCGCAACATTTCATTTTCCAAGCATTGAATGATCTGCATGAATAATTCAGCTACATAAACAAGATGGCTGCAGCTTCCTATTTAACAAAAATCACAGCATGTTACTGAATAAGATAGCCAAGGCAGGACCAATCAAGTCAATATGCTTTCATTTTAGGCTGCATGCTCACCAATTCATCCTAGGAAATAAGCCCTGTTCTGCTTAATGGGTTGAATCCAGACTAAATAATGAAGAGCTTGTCCCCTTCAGTTTAATTAGAACCAAATTAAATTAATTCAGTCAAGAATGGTGGTGGACAGAGTGTGAACCCCCAGAGGTTGTTGGACTGCAATTTTCACATCTGTCACCAGTGGCTATGGCTGATGGGAGGTATTCCAGCAATATCTGAGTGGCCCAGGTTGCCCATCTGTAATCTAACTGAATATGAGTAAGCAATGTGTACATGAGTAAATAAAAACCTGAGTAAATGATGTGTTGAGTTGGGCAGCATATTTCATGGAAAAACAATTGGTTTCAAATTTCAATACTTCAGCTTATCAGGTTTCTAAATGACCCCTGCATCAGGCAAATGCTTTTTCTATTTAATAAAAGAATGTACCTTGTAATAAATGATTATGCATAGATAAATCCAAAGGATAATTCTGGATTATGTGTGGACAGCAATGACATTTTTAAAAAAGCATTTTATCTATTGATTCCTGTAGTTATAGCCCTTCAAATATTTCAACGGAATGACAATTCCCCCTCCCTTTCTCTCCTGAATGTAAGTGATGGCACTATAGGTATTTGGGATTATTTTCTTCACTGTTGAATTCAACTAATAAAATCATATTGACATGAAGGTTCTCCATCGGGTGCAGGAGTGCATGGTGGACGTCATGTGCTTTAAAAGAATTGTTTGAGTGCTTTATTGACTCAGACAAAAGCAATTAACCTCAGACAGGACTGAGCCCCCATTGTCTCAATTATTAAAACTAACCTCTAAGTGTAAATGCAATCTCCTAGTCCTAGATAATTTCTCAAAATATTGAAATATGTTGCATTTGTTTTATGATCTTGTTTCTGTTTCTACCTTGTGGTGAACATACAAAAGAAATACAGAACTGATTATAGATGGAAGAGAGGAAAATATGGTCAGTCCTACCATTAAGCAAAATGCAGCAGATTGGCAGCTTCATGGATAGGTGTAAATTGCCAAGTTTCCCTCCCCCCTCCCCAATTTTGGGGCTTGTAGACTGCCAGAAATAGTGCAAATTGAGTCCACATTTAGGGTTAGGGTTAGGGAATCATGGGAGCTGTAGTTTATTGTGGCACCAGAGCTCTCTGACAGAAAAGGCTCAATGTCTCAGAAAAAGAAGGAAAAAAAAACAATTCCCATGATTCCCTAGCACTAACCCTAACCTAAAAGTGGACTCAATTTCCACTATTTCTGGCAGTCTGCAACCGCCCCCCCCTTGTTACTGTTGTTCTGCCAGGCATAGTGAGAAATGTTTGTGTGATATTCTGATTGCTGTGCCACAAAAACATGGATGGCTTTGAGTACTATGTAATTCTCATACCTGGGATCAAACATTGATAGCTATGAGGATTGCAGCTAGGAAATTAGAAGTTTAAAAATGGGGAGGGCAGTTATGAAAGAACTCGAAAAGACCCTAAAATGCAAAGATATACAATTGAGCACAAAAGTTAGAATCATACAAGCCATTGCATTCCCTATTACCGTTTATGGATGTGAGAGCTGGACAATTAAGAAACAAGACAGAAGAAAATCAGTTCATTTGACATGTGGTCCTGGAGAAGAGTGCTGAAGATTTTGTGGACAGCCAAAAACAAACAAACAAATGGGTTCTAGAGCAGATCAAGCAAGAAGTTTCCCTGGAAGCCAAGATGACAAATGTGAAGGTGTCATACTTTGGACACATCATGAGAAGGCACAACTCATTGGGAAAAACAATAATGCTAGAAAAGGTGGAGGGAAGTAGAAAGAGAGAAAGGGCACAGGCAAGATGGATGGACAAAGAGATCACAAGTATGAGTTTGCAGGAACTAAGAAGAACAGTGAAGGACAGGAAGTCTTGGAGATGTCTCATCTACATGGTCACCATGGGTCAAGATTGACTCAAAGGCAGTTGACAGCAACAACCTAAAAAACAGCCTGTAAGAAAAATTAATCAGGGCAGAGATGGCTTTAAAGGACCATGTAATGGAACCATCTTGCTTAAGTTGAACAGGTCAGTCTGGTCAGTGTTTGAGCAGGAAAGCATGTATGATTACAAGAGTTCTAAGAAAGGTGAGACACAAATGAACCAGATAAGGTTCCAGCTGATAAAAGGGGGGGGGGGATTTCAAAACAATTGTAGGAAAACTGCATTGTGTAAGAGAGCTTATAATTAAGATGTATCTGCAATTGTTTGAATATTAGATAGTAATGAAGGAATCCCTTGAGGACTAATTAGATTACAGAAATGCTTTTGGGGTTTTTTTGGGGGGGGGGATCAGTTTATAGAGAGGCAAATGGAGGTCTTCTGTTTCAAAATGCAAATGGTACATATGTATAAAAAACAAGAAGCAGTTTCCCCATATTTGGGTTCCCATTAGCATATCATTTGTCAGAGATGAAGGAGAGATGGTGCCTTCACATTTCATGTACAGAAGCTGACTAGACAGCCAGATGCATTTTGCTTAAAGCACTGATGACTGCTCAAGCATTATCCATGACAGCCAAAGGCAACAGGCTTCCTACCTCTGGAATGGAGGGTGTGCCACATGACCCATTTTTCAGTCCTTTGCTGCTGTTCTCCATTTTCCAGTATCCACAACCTGACCATGCATCAACCATGCAAAAGTTCCATGATCAAAATTATAATCTGGAAACTACTGTGGGGATAAGATAAAAGAACATTTTCATCATTTCAGCATTGGTTTAAAGACCTACTTTTTGCCACGGTAACCATTGACATCTATCAGGTAAGGGGGGGGGAAACCAAGTCTAATTTTTTAAAAAAATGTTTTTCTTTCAAAGAGTGAATAGGATTTCCATGCTGTATTTTAAAATGGAAGTGCAAACAAAATATGGTAGTCATTCTAAGCTGCAGAGTAAAATTAATGTGGAAATAGGGATGGGAGATCTGCATCTGATCTCCAAGGAGATTTTGTGATCTAAACCAGTGATTCCCAAACTTTTGTCCTTCAGGTGTTTTGTACTTCAACTCCCAGAAGTCCCAGCCAGCTCAGTCAGGAACTCTGGGAGCTGAAGTCCAAAACATCTGGATGACCAAAATTTGGGAATCACTGATCTAAACTATGACCCTTGGATAAACCATAGGATTACACTACAGATACAATATATTAAACAGATCAGACCAGTGTTGGAGATGGGCACAACATGATACCAATTGTGTTATCATACTTAAATTTCTATAGTGGGAGGGTGGGAGGGAAATTAAGTATACAAATGGGTTAATTTCAGAATAGGCAATACCTCTTCATCCAGTAATAATGCTATTTGGATAAATAAAAGATCCTATATTGGCTGATTATTACAGAATTAGCATGGAATTTGTTAATAGTAATGTGACCTCTTCCTGTATTACCAGAGCGCTTGCAGTTGTCACTGAAATACTGGCTATAGATGACAGGAATTGTTGGTGTCCAGCCCATCTGGAAGGCATCTGTCTGGGAAAGGCTGCTATATGCTTAGAGACATCTGGAAAAACTGTGTGACGGGGACCTTATCACACGGAGGTCTGAAGCAGTGCCATCCCCATCGCATCCCCGTCCCATTGCGCTTCCTTTTCCTGGGTCATCACACGACGTCACAGAGAAACCCCGCCCATCCCTGTCGCATCCCCGTCCCATTGCACTTCCTTTTCCTGGGTCATCACACGACGTCACAGAGAAACCTCGCCCGTCCCCGTCGCATCCCCGTCCCAATGCAGCATCATGCTGCATCATCCGGCATCATCCCCGTTCTTTTTAATTCCAGTTGTAAATGGGAATTACATTTCCCATGACCGGAATGATACTGGAATGATGCTGCTTTCTATATAAGGAAGCGCAATGGGACGGGGATGGCACTGTTTCAGACCCCGTGTAATAAGGTCCTAAGTTCCTTTAAAAAGAGAATTTCTGAGCATTCAGGGAGGCCAACAGAAAACAAGATTTGCTTTTGAATTCACTTTTTGTTCTTCAATATTTGTTTTGCCTTCAGGTGGAAGCACTGAAATCTTGAAGTCAGACCCTCTTGTGACCTGATCAGTGAATTAAAACAATCTTTCAAAGGTACGCCACATCCCAGTCTCAGGAATGGGGGTGGAATAGCTATTTCATCAATAGGAAGTCCTGCTGTCTTATAATCATGAACTCTTATGATAATTTTAAAGGTAGTATATATTATAATAATTTACTACTTATTGGCTGTCTTTTTTTCCTAGCCCATCTTCTTGTTGGACCCTACCGCAGGGTCTTGGCCAAAAGATTTATTCATAGAGAGTTTGCCTTCCTCCGACACTGGGAGAGTATGACTTGTCCAAGGCCCAGCAAGGATTTGAACCCTGGCCTCCAGAGTTGTAGTTTAATGCTCAAACCATTGCCAACAATATACCAACAATAAATTAGAACTAGATGGAATATTTATCTTCCAGAGGAATTGAGTAGATAACTACCAAATTAAAATGTTTAATGCATCCAGTTCTAATTCATTGTTGTTATATCATGCATGGTATAGCCCAGTAATAATGCTATGGGGATATATCATGCATGATACAGGAGAAGAAGGCAGATAGAGGATTTGGATCAAATGGTAAATTTCTGGGTAGCTGTCAAGAATTTTGCAAGGATCTTTAACTCCCAACTGTTTAAAAGAAACATTATATGGCTGAAATGAATAAAGTCTTGAGTAGCCAGTAATGCTGATTCACATAGAAGGACAGTGAGTTCCACTTTTGTAAATCAAAACAAAGTCAAAATTCATTGAATTCATTTCAGCTTTGGCATTATCTTTATCAGGGTCAACATAAATATTTAAAAAGGACCCAGAATTTGAGTCCTCGAGAACTTTTATTTGGCTAAGAGTTACAACAAGTATGTGCTGACAAGAAAGTCCAAAAATTTATGCAAAATACTATGGATGTGATTCTTCACCTGTTTTATTCTTGAAGGAAGCAATTCTCCTCTTACTACAAGAAAGTTTTCAAAAACTGCAGTTTTTGAAGATTATTTGAAGCTCAGGATTTATTTTGCACCATAGTAACCAATGGAATTTTTGCACAGAAAACAGCTTTTACTGCTTAGGTGACAGCATTTTCTATACAGAAAATAATTATATCCAAAAATATTTTCTGTGCAAAAATCATGTTACCTGCATAGATAATGCTGTTTTCTGCACATAAAAAATGTGCACACATTGCACAGTATAACTCCTAGGTCTCATCATTCAAGTATCCTTCTCATCACTGTTTCTTGATACACAAGAAACATGTCTTTCAACCATCTTTTGGATGTTTCCAATTACTCTTTCTATTGTTAAATGCACATATTTCTAAGGCATAGCATCCACTTTGGTTTGTAGGCATGATCATGTGCCCTCCTAGGACAAAGGTTATGCGGTAGACATAGCATATATTGATTTCAGTAAGGCTTTTGACAAGGTCTCCTATGATATTCTTGCAGACAAGACAGTAAAATGTGGGCTAGACAATATAACTGTAAGGTGGATTAATAACTGGTTGACTGACCAAACCCAAAGGGTGCTCAGCAATGGCTCCTCTTCATCCTGGAGAGAAGTGACCAGTGGGGTGCCACGGGGTTCTGTTTGAAAGAATAGGGGGCATGCTTATCAAATTTGCAGATGACACCAAATTAGGATGAATAGCTAATACCCCAGAGGACAGGATGAAAATTCAAAATAGATTAGAAAGCTGGGCCAAAGCTAACAAAATGAATTTCAACACGGAGAAAAGTAAGTACTGCATAAAATGCATAGATATAAAATGGGGGACACCTGGCTTAATGAGACTGCATGTGAAAGGGATCTAGGAGTCCTAGTAGACCACAAGTTGAACATGAGTCAACAGTGTGATGCAGCAGCTAAAAAGGCCAATGCAATTTTAGGCTGCATCAATAGGAGTATAGTATCTAGATCAAGGGAAGTAATAGTGCCACTGTATTCTGCCTTGGTCAGGCCCCACCTGGAATACTGTGTCCAGTTCTGGGCATCACAATTCAAAAAGGATGTTGAAAAACTGGAGTGTTTCCAGAGTTGGGTGCCTAAAATCATGAAGGGTCTGGAAACCATTCCCTATGAGGAACGACTTAGGGAACTGGGTGTGTTTAGGCTGGAGAAGAGATGGTTAAGAGGTGATATGATAGCCCTTTTTAAATATTTGAAGGGATGTCATATTGAGGAGGGAGCTAGCTTGTTTTCTGATGCTCCAGAGAGTAGCACCCAGAACAATGGATGCAAGGTACAGGAAAAGAGATTCCAGCTCAACATTAGGATGAATTTCCTGACAGTGAGAGCTGTTCAACAGCGGAACATTCTCCCTCAGAGTGTGGTAGAGTCTCCTTCTTTGGAGGTCTTTAAACAGAGGCTGGATGGCCCTTGTGGTGTCTCCCAACTCTGTGATTCTATGGTTCTAAGGTTCAAGACCCACTGCAGGAAGGGCAAGTTTGCCAAATAGTCAAAGAAAGAAGCCCACAAATTTCAACAAGGAAAGACACACAAACAACCATAACTAGTCACTGCCTGAGACCTGGGTGTGATATGAGTCCCAGCAGCAACAGCCTGGACAAATATGGCCCCATTCATCTTTTAAAGGCCATGTCAAAAGAAAGATAGAGGGAGGAGGGAGTTCCATGACTCAATGCCACCTGGAATTGTAGAGCACTCATCTGGGACTCTCTGAGTGGGAACTCCCAAGCCACAGCAAGACACAGGTAGAAAACACACCAGCTTCAACATCCACTCATAGATGTCAGGATTACACAGGTTGCATACAGAGTCCTATCCCATCCCAGCTGGATGATTTTAATGTGTCCTTTGTTTGTGTGTTTTAACTTAATGTGTTTAAATGGTTTAACACTTTCACTTTAATCTTAGTTGACTCAGAGAATGGCAGATATGCTAAGCAATATTTAAACAAACTCCAGGTGGTAATTTAAAAGCCAGCTTTAATATTTTGTGACCTTCCACTGTAATTTCTAAAGCACAAGCTGTGGAGATGTGTCACCTGTTCAGTTCTGCACCTTACACCTAGGGTGGTATAGTTCCTCCAGATGATGGATGAAAATGTCATTTTGTCCCAAATCTGCTGCTAGTGAAGCCTACACAATTCATCTGTTCAATATTTGTTTTAAAAGTTTCAAGGAAATAAAAACTGTTATGACGGAATGACCTTTTCAATCTCACGAGAACTGAAACAAACCTCATGCATTATCCTACCTATCATCTGGTGTGTCTCTTAATTTGCTAACTTGGAAAATCTTGCAAAGTCTTTATTGAAATACTTTCTTCACCTCTAAAAATTATTTAAAAATTAATGAGAAAAGCAAATGGATTTTGTCAATTGCTTTAATTAACTGGAATAAAAACTATTATTATTTATTATTATATCACAAGACTAGCAACATGATTCTGCAGCCTGAATTAGGCAATCTGCTCTTCAGAAGGTATTTCAGACTTAGTCAATTGACTATATAATTTCCTAATGGTGATGAGAAAAATGTCAGAAAGTGATATGTTTTACATGCCTGGTTTACACATAAGAATGCAAATGTGTCTTACTTCAAGAGTGGAAAGAAATTAAACAGCAGTAAATGTACTATTTGGTAGGGTACAAAAAATCTAGAATGCAGATACAACACACCAGGAATTCTCCTGCACAGGGTTATAGAAATGACAAGGATGTACAGCACATCACTGTTGTTGTTGTTGTTGTTGTTGTTGTTGTTGTGTGCCTTCAAGTCATTTCTGACTTAAGGTGACCCTAAGGTGACCCCATCACAGGGTTTTCTTGGCAGGATTTGTTCAGAGGGGGATTCCCCTTGCTGAGAGAGTGTACCTTGCCCAAGGTCACCTACTGGGTTTCCATGATCAGAAATCCAAACCCTTGTCTCCAGAGTCATAGTCCAATGCTTAACCCAGTACTAGCTTTAGACCACCCTTGGACTCCCCCTTTCCTTTTTTAGTTGTAATCTCCACTGTAGCTGGAGGAGAAATAGATTTTCACATCAACAATCCCTAATATTTTGGTGTGACTTGGCCTATGAGAGAGAGCAAGGGCTATAAGCTTTACAAAAGACCTTTTTTCTTATGATGATATTCATTTATTTGATTATTGGATTTATATCCTTCCTTTCTCCCAAAATGGGATTCAAGTTAGATTTTTTAAAAAATAAAATAGATCAACAGAAATACCTACTTTTTTTTACTCTCTTTATGGGTACTGCATACCCTCTAAATTTCTCTCAAATGTAATAATAAATTGCACTAGGGTGTGTTTCAATGCATGGATACAGTTGCACAATTTCAATATCTAGAGACAAAGATGAAAATATAGACACCTAAGCTTGTAACCCCAGGAGACAGCAGGAGGTTTAATTTGTTCCTTTATAGGCTTTCTAGGAGGGGGGGGGGGGAATCATTGTTTTACATTTCTCCTCATCTTACATTTTGTGTATGATTGAAAACCTTCATAAACTGTTAACAACAAAAATATCTGGGGAACATACAAGGATAAACACCAAGACTACAAGGGATACAATTAAACAAAATTAAATTATCTTACACAATGTTCACATGTGCCTCCTGAGGGAGAGGCTATCCATGAAGATAAATTGTTTTAAACACAAGTTTGTCCCAGTTATGTTGAAAGGGGGTAGTAGTGATATAGGCATTTTACACATATTGGGGCAACCACGTTTGAAGGCACAGGCCTCCTACCATTACGTTTAGTTCAGCCTATAGGCATTAGGAAAATATTTCCTTTTATTTTGAAAGATTATATTGAGGTTAACTTAAAAGCATAGAAAAGGATTTTCTATGTGAAAATAAATCATAATATATTGTAGAGCATTGTTATGCCATTCTTAAGAGCTTCTGTGGTGCATTTCATTTTCAAATTAATATTAATCTCTGGATTTTGAACAAATAAATTCAGCAGCTTTATTGAGCCTGCTTTTTAAAGAGAGAAATTGCTTGTGCTTAATTCAAGACTGGGTCCAACCTCATGTGAAGTCACTGAGTCTGAATGAGATATAACTCACAGCAGGATCTGGTCAATTCAGAAAGAGGAAAAAGTAATTCAGTGATCCAGTTATTTAATAAAGTGAATGAGGGAATTGATGTTCCACTGTTGATGAATTCTCCAAAAGTAGGGGGGAATAAAACTATAATATAAAGGATGACACACCTAAATCAAGGTTGGAAAATTTGTAGGCCTGCAGGCATCACTGGAATCCAGATCCTTTCTTTCCTGAACATTGGTGAACAGCAGTTCATCAACATCTAGAGAGCCACATATTCCCCACTCTTGTTATAAATAAGCTGTTAAATTCAGAGTGGTTAGTCATGCTTCCTATAGACCAACTGAAATGAATTAGACTTTTGGAAGCCAGCTAATAATCCTACATGCGATCACTCAAAATTCTCAGTCAACAACACATCTTGGTGAAGAATGGCTGGAGCCTTTCAAGTATGGGGCCTGATCTGCTGGTTTTTGGATTGCCAGCATTACAAACTAGATTTCATTTTGATGCCTTTTGGATGACAGACAGACTTAAAATACTAGAAAAAGACCAAAGTTCTGTGCTACAGAGCACATGCTTTGCATGCAAAAATATATTAAACTGAATCTACAGCCTGGAAAAGGGAGCTTTAGGACCATAACTTCCAGCATCCCCAGCCAACATGGCCAATAATGGCTGGGAGATTCTGGGTACGGTAGTCCAAGAAATAGCATTTATTTACAAGTTCTGATTTAATTCCTGGCATCTGCAGGTAAGACTGGGGGAGATTCCTGCCCTGGAAAATCAATTATAGTCAGCTGGATAATACTGAGCTAGATGGACCAATGGTCTGATGTGGTACATGTCTTACAAAACATTAAGCATGTTTAACTTGCTTGAAAGAAAATGTCAGTTTCTTTCACAGATATCTCTGCACCTAGAGTTTTCCCCTATTGCAATGCATATATAGCTTATACAGCTGCACCATCTAATTATTTTCTTCATGTTTTATTAATGCATGGTGCTACATTAACTCAGGTCTTTAATTTCAGCATGAGCAGCAACTTGGTAATACAACCTGGTAGCAAAAAAGGAATACATGAGTTCCAGTAAGTACATTAACTAAAAGAGCTACTACTGTCGCTTAAACTGTATCATGAGACTCTCTCTTGTGTCTCAACCTCACCCTGGAGTGCCCCTGATTCCCCCTCACAGACACTTTTATTTTCTACTTGACTGAAGAAACAAACAAATAACCTGACAAGCGACTTCAGATAATAAGATTTCAAAGCCTGAAATGTGATATTTTTGGAGGACAACTTCCAGAGTCTCCCATGTAGCATGACCAATTTTAACCCAAACAACCACTTGTCCTAGCTTTGGATGAAGCTATTCCTGGAATATTTATGTCCATCACAGTGCTTGTTCACAGCATTCTCTCCCCTCTGCACTCTCTGCATGCCCCATTACCTTCCCTTTTTGATTCCTCCATGACTTGAAGTGTCTCGCTCCCCCATCCCCCCAAAAAACAAAACAAAAAACTGAGCAGTGAATTCATATCATAAGAACTCAGGGCTTAAAAATTACCTTTTGGGGCAGAACTGCAATTCCCACAACTCCCTCCCCCAGCATGGCCAATTGTAATCCAAAAACCCTAAATTTCCATGCTCTGGATGATGCTGTCTGTCAAATATTTATGTCTCTCATCAATTCATCACACTATCACCATGTTATTTATCATTAGATGAGGTGTCCATCTTACTGGTTCATGCACAAAAGTTAATCAGTCTTAGCCACACAAAGCTTTGTCCTACAATCCCTTCTCACTACACCGTCCTCCCCAGCATCTTCTCCTGAGGTGACTCCTCCCTGCTCTCTCTAATGGTAGGGAGGGTCCTGAATTTGAGTGGTCTTGGTTCCGAATTGTGTTTAGATCCAGCAAATGCAAATATCTTTGCATAAAATTAATCTATTATACAACACATGATAAGGGAATCTAGCAATTTACTAGAAATAAGACTGCTGTCCCCAACCTGGTGCTCTCCATATGTATTGGAGTAAAGCTTCCATCAGCTGAGCATGGTTAATGGAGCTGTAGAGTGCATTATGTTGTGGAAGGCTGGATTAAAATATAGCCACTCACAAAAATCCATTTTCCCCACAAATCATACAGAAGTAGGGATGTGTATACATTCAAGGCACCTGTTAACATATGTCAACCCCATGAATTTTATAGTTTTTTTTAGGGCTTGTTTACAATGGGCCAAATGAAATGGTTTCACCTCGTTTTCACAGCAAGATGTCTACATGTCATATGAGTTTATTTGGGCCAAATCTGGGCCTTTCAACACCTCAGGGATTTAATCTGGAGGAGAAAGATTTGAGCAAAAAATCCAGATATTCATGTGTGTGTATGAGAGAGTTGGTATACTGCACTCCATAGAGATTTCAGTGTGGGGCTGGGGCAAGAGGAGTTTTTGGTGGATATGACTGGTTTGGTCTGGCAATACTGGTGTGTGTTGCCATGGACGTTACCACACGGGGCCCAAAGCAGTCAGAACCCAAACGAAATCCTGACCTGATACGTATTATTTTTCCGTGTATCCACACGACGTCACTCAGAACCCCGACAGAACCCGACAGAATGCAGCAAGAAGCGAGATCTTTTGAATTTCGGTTTCTTTAGGAAGTACAAGTGCGCGACGGGAATCATTTCGCTTTTATCGTAAGGATCTTATCAGTTTGAAAAGACAATACGCATTGGGGAGCATTTCCCCAATACGTATTGTGGAGCTTTTCCCCGCCCCCGCCTGTGCTCCGCAGCTGTCAAACACACCCCTTCCCAAGCCAGCTGTCCCCCAAACCCCTTCCCAAGCCGGCACAGGGTCCACGCTCCGAGCAGAACGTCCTCAGAGAGGCGCCTATCTGAGCACGTCCTCCTTGCAGCTCGGACCCTGCGCGGGGCCTGAACTCCGAGCAGAACGTCCTCGGAGAGGCACCTCTCTGAGGACGTCCTCCTTGGAGCTCGGACCCTGTGCGGGGCCTGAGCTCCGAGCAGAACGTCCTCGGAGAGGCGCCTCTCTGAGGACGTCCTCCTTGGAGCTCGGACCCTGCGCGGGGCCTGAGCTCCAAGCAGAACATCCTCGGAGAGGCGCCTCTCTGAGGACGTCCTCCTTGGAGCTCGGACCCTGCGCGGGGCCTGAGCTCCAAGCAGAACGTCCTCGGAGAGGCGCCTCTCTGAGCACGTCCTCCTTGGAGCTCGGACCCTGCGCAGGGCCTGAGCTCCGAGCAGAACGTCCTCGGAGAGGCGCCTCTCTGAGCACGTCCTCCTTCGAGCTCAGACCCTGCGCGGGGCCTGAGCTCTGAGCAGAATGTCCTCGGAGAGGCGCCTCTCTGAGGACCTTCTGCTCGGAGCACGGACCCTGTGCCGGCTTGGGAAGGGGTTTGGGGGACAGCCCGCTTGGGCAGGGGTGTGTTTGACAGCCGCGGCAAGTGACAGGCGTGGCTGTACTGAGCATGTGCAGGGCATCATTGCTTGGTTATGTCCGGGATTTTCTCAATTGTGTGCGAACAGGAAATACGGTTCCCGGGAGCGCTTCATCGCGCTTTCCTTAATTGCACGATGATGCTAGTTGCGTCTGATAGCCATTTATGTATTGTGGGGTTTCTTTTGGTTTATTCCTGGATTTATTCTTATTTCGCTTTCTTATCGCTTTGTGACCCGCATGTGATAAGGTCCCATGTTTCTTCTTCAGTATATGAGATCAGCAGTGAGGGGTTAGATCAGGCTACCCCTTTCCTCTTCCTCCTCCCAGCTTGAGTGTCACATTTGTTTTTACTGTTTTTACTCTTCCCCCACTCTGATTTGTTTTTACTGTTTTTACTCTTCCCCCCCCCCCCCTCGGCATTGTGTCATCTTTGTTTTTTACTTCGTGATTGGAGCATCCCCTCCCATGCTACCTCTAATAATTCACTCACTCATGCAGAGATCTCACACACTCCCACCCATCATACATACATTGTAGCTCTCCACATGAGTGAGCAAATGAATAATCGGTGGGGAGGGAATGCATGAAATCTCCTCACAAATGACCAAGCAAATACTGGGGAAGTAACAGGGGAAGGAGGAATGTGCATACTCCATTCACTAACATGAAAACAAAGACAACACAATGTTGATGGGGGGAAATAATAGGGGGAAAGTAAAATCAGTAAAAACAAATGTGACACTCAGGTGAAGGGTAGGAAGAGGGACTAGGTAGGTCGATCTAACTCATTACCACTGATCTAATGGCTGAACATTTCCATAAAAATAAATAAAAACAATTTTACTTTATTTCTCCATCATATATATGTTTCTACATGTGTGCACATTTAAAATTCCTTCCCTGCCTCTCTCCCTCCCTGGGGCAGCAAACAGGGAAAGGGGATTGGATGGAGAGGCATCCTGTCAGAGTGGAACCAATGGATGGAGAGGCAAGCATAGGGGCTATTAGCTGATAGGTTGATATATGCTGGAAAGAGGGAAAGAAGTGAGTTTGCCAGGGGAAAAATATGTGGCTTTTAATGCTAGTGTCATATCACGGTGTCAGTGAGTGTGTGGTGTTAACAGGGTCTCTGTGGGGTCACTGTGGATCAGAAAAAGGCAAGGTGAGGCCATTTTTTTTAAAATAAAATCACTATAGCTGCAACCCTGGGCAAGGAATATTCAGAGACCTTCCTGGCATTCCTTGGTGGTTCCATATCACGATACTGACCAAGACTGACTCTGCTTAGCTTCCAGGATCAGATGCAGTCTGGTGCCTTCAAAGTATTTTGGCCTACAAAGATTAGGAGTAGTACTAAATGCCTATCACAGGAACATGGGTTACCAAAGAGAAGTATGAACTTACAAGGACAATTCATTTAGACATCATTACATTTCACTTTTGGTACTAAAAATGTAGTTATTTACTTTAAATATTTCCATTTAAAAGTAATGTACATCATATTCAGGCAGTATAGTAGCCAGTTTTCTCAGAATTCAGATTGCCTCAAATTTCATTGGGCAGAATATTCAAATTATCTATGAACATCCTTAAATGGATGCTTTTAACTTAAAATGTTTTCTGACAAAAGTGCATTGCTTATCAACCATTATTATTTAAAATTAGCATGTTGCAAGTGTAGAGGGAAGTCATTTTCTGTATTAAACAAAAATCATGTAGTTTATACATTTCAAAATAATGTATTTGGGCAGATTTTCAAATGCACAACTTGCCTTTTACTTAAGTGCCTAATCATGCAAATGAATTTAAACAGGCAGGGTTTTTTTTAATGATGCAACCCTAGGCTTTCTATTCAGAAGTAGATTCAACTTGTTCCTGCATTCTTCTGTACTCCTACCTCTGAAGCAATGTAGGTAGGATTGCTCTATATGAAACCTGTCCCTGTCCTTGAGTTGTAATTCCTTAGTGTGACAGGAAAAACTCTTATTGGTAGAAAACTAAGGCTGAAATTGCAGTATACATATATTAGGTGGGAGGCAGTCCCACTGAAATGACTGAACTGTACATATATATGTACAGGACTGAACTGTAAATTATCCCTACATTGCAAATTTATACTTGTAGTAAGGTGCGACAGTAAAACTCTTGTTCAGGTAGGATGCTACCACTGCAAAAGATTCAATGGATGATAGTGAGAGAATGGTGGGGGGGGGGGGAGACTCTGAACTTAATTGGAATCCCATCAAAATAACTTGGAAGTCACATAAATCAAGTTAAGTGTAATTGCTTGGATTTTAGTTCCACTTAGTTTAATGGACAACAACATACTCTATGTTTTTCAAGACAATTCCCCTGAATCGATCTGGTCCTGGGAAAAATATCTAACCATGGCCTAGACATGGGGTAGGCAACCTAAGGCCCGGGGGGCGGATGCGCCCCCCCCCCAAGGCCTTTGGACCCGCCTGAGGCTGGTCCTGCTGCCACCCCCCCCATCGCCCCCCACCGCCACTGCCGCCTGCCATGATGATATTGATTATTGTTGTTATTGTTCTTGGGGTTTTCTTGGCAAAATCTCCAGGGGTTTTGCCATGGCTTTTCTGGGGCTGAGAGAGTGTGCATGCATATTTTTTAAATTTTTTAATTTAAAAAAAATTATTTTTATTTATTTATTTATTTATTTTTGGTGCTTCAGCCCCCCCCAATTGTCTGAGGGACAGCAACCCAGCCCCCAGCTCAAAAAGGTTGCCTACCCCTGGCTAGACGGATAAATAACATGTCTTAGTATAAAGTAGCTTCTGATATTTGTGTTCATCATGATCAATGCAAGATACAAGCCTTCTCATAGGACTTTATCACACAGGGGGAAAAGATGGGAGCATAGCACTATGCTCCTGTCAATATTGCTCAATAATGTGACGATTTTCACACAACATTGTCATTATTGAGCTGTTATCTCATGAATAAAGCAGCAAAATTGCGCCACTTTTTATTCAACAGGATTTCCCCATGAATAAAAAGTTGCATGATTTTGCGGCTTTATTCACAGGATAATTGTGCGATAATGGCAACATGTGTGAAAATTGTAGTGTCATTGAACGATATTGATGGGAGCATAGCGCTATGCTCTTGTCTTTTTTCGCTGTGTGATAAAGTCCATAGTGTCTTGATATGCTTTGACACAAACTTTGATGAAAATGTGACTGCCTTACAAGATGACAAATGTATGTGAATTGCACTGAACATTTTAGCAAACATAATAAACGGTCTGGTTTCCTAATAATAAGTTGGCTGCAGATTATGATCTCACTGGAATGTCTTCTGATGGTCTTCTTACTTGGTGGCTCTGGTAGCAGAAAGACAGCCTCTGATCCACAGGGGGAATGATGAGGTGAGGTAGGTTTATAAAAATAAAAACTGGGGAGGGTTCCTACATTTTTAAAGGATGAATAGAAGAGGGAATTTCATCAGCTATTGCTTTTTAGCAGATTGCATGACAAGCAACGCCTGCTGAAATTCCCTCTGCTATAAAACCATTAAAAGTACAGAAGCCTTCTCCAATTTTTAGTCTGGCAATGCTAATGCGAGGCAACCCCTTCTTGGTATTTAGTACTGGTAATAGTAGTGTCACTGGGGAAAAATAGTGGATGAAACATAAATAAATAAATAAATAGCTCTGTAGCTGCTGCTCTCTTTCAAGGTTCCATGATAGTCTGGGAGGTAACATACCTTGTGGGGATATATTGTCCTTTCAACAAAGGCCAGTTGGTAACAGACAGGTTGTCCCTGGAGGTAGGGTCTCTCCTTACCTGAGCAGCTGGATAAATGTCTCTTACCTCTTTCTGGCAGAGACACTGGATAATGAATGCACTTGGTGATGGGTGATGTTAACATTACATGTTTTCTCCTAGTCTTTAGATCAGGGGTAGGGAACCTTTTTGAGCCAGGGGCCGGGTTGCTGTCCCTCAGACAATTGGGGGGGCCGAAGCACTAAAAACAAATAAATAAATAAATAAATATTAAAAATGTTTTTAAAAAAATAAAAAATTAATAAAAAATTAAAAATATGCATGCACACTTTCTCAGCCCCAGAAAAGCCATGGCAAAAACCCTGTGGAGATTTTGCCAAGAAACCCCCAAGAACAAGTAATAACAACAATAATCAATATTATCATGGCGGGCGGTGGCAGTGGTGGGGGGTGGCGACGGCGGCAGCGGCAGGACTGGCCTGGGGCCGGTCCAAAGGCCTCGGGGGGACGCATTCGGCCCCTGGGCCTTAGGTTGCCTACCCCTGCTTTAGATATTACTTAGGTGTTACTGTCTATCTAGGGCTTACCTATACACAACAAATTTATTGTTTGTGAGATTTGTGGTCATTATAATTTAAAAATATCTGTAGTGAATCTACATTATTACGAGGAACATTCCCCCCCCCCCAAAAAAAAACACAATGTTTGAAACTAACATTTCATGAACATCTCTCAGATATTTCTGAAATGGGATGGAATTGTTAGGGAGAGGAGGGGAAAGACTGGATTTAGTGTTGGTTTGTGAACCAAGCCTTGTGAGGAGGTACACACACATACACAGTTCCTGAGTCACCCATGACTGGGTATGAATGAGTCACTGATTTTGATTAAAGTAGTTTTTGGAACCTGGTCATTATTTTGAAAAACCATTTGCTCCCCTGCCCCAGCACAGGTTGAACTGGTATGCACAAAATACTTTGTTTACAAGCACATGATCATTTGAAATTCTTTCATTTCAAAGACTGGGAAAGTTTATGAAAACAACGCTTGCCATTTTTCTCTAGCACACTGTTGTAAACAGAGAATAATAAGAAATTAGTGCTAGTAGTGTATATTATATTGATCATGAAAATTATGGATCACTCTTAAAGAAATGAGTGTGCCACAACATTTGATTGTCCTGGTGTGTAACAGGTACTCAGAACAAGAGGCTATTGTTAGGACAGAATACAGAAAATTAGAATGGTTTCCAATTGGCAAGGAGGTCAGGCAAGGCTTCATTTTATCTCCTTATTTGTTTAACTTATATGCTGAACATATCATACATAAAGCAGGATTAGACTCAGAGGAAGGAGGCATGAAAACTGGAGAAAGGAACATCAACAATTTAAGTTATGCAGATAATACCACATTACTAACAGAAAATAGCAGAGACTTGGAACAATTACTGAAGAAAGTCAAGGAAGAAAGTGAAAAGCAGATTCACAGCTGAAACATTATGAAAACAAGAATAAATTTATGATTTACATAAATTTAAAGTAGACAATAAAAATATTGAAATAGTTCAAGATGTTCTTTCTATACATTGGCTCAGTTAGTAATTACAATGGAGACTTCAGTCATGAAATCAGAAGAAGACTAGGAAGGGCAGCTATGAAGGAACTAAACAAGATCCTGAAGTGTCAAGATATATAACTGCATACTAAAGTTAGGATTGTCCTTTCTATCATATTTCCCATTTCTATGTATATTTGTGAAAGTTTGACAGTAACGAAAGACGACAGGAAGAAAATCAACTCGTTTGAAATGTTGTGCTGGAGAAGATTTCTGCAGACAACATGGACTGCTAAAAACAGTAATAAATGGGTCCTAGAGCAAATCAAGCTTGAACTCAAGATGTCAAGATGATCAAACTGAGACTGTTGTATTTTGGGCATATCATGAGAAGACATGACTCCCTAGAAGAAACAGTAATGCTTGGTAAGGTAGAATGCAGTCAAAAAAGAAAAAGACTGCATTCCAGATCAAGAAGATTCTGACTCTGACCAGAGCAAAGCAGTTGATGATAGGGTGACTTGGAGGTCTCTCATTTGTAAGGTTGAGTTGAACTTGATTTGATGGCAGTTAACAACAACAAGTGTACATAATGCAAATCTGACAGTGGTGGGAGGAGTAAGAAAAGGGAAGGAGGAATGGGAAGCCTTTCTGAAGTTTAAATGATGTTTTAACAATGTTGTTCTTCAGCAATGACCTTCTAATTTAGAGGGTAAAAGTCTTTTGAAAGGAAATACCCATCAGTGTTTATCTGGATATGAAAAGGGTTTGTTCATGACCAAATAACAGAAAATTACATGCTGATGTTTCTAATAGCAAGATTGACCAGAGTCAAAAGCTTTAACTCATGCTTACCACGCTTCCTCTTTCTTCCATTCTTTGTGGTTTCTAATGCATAAGTAATGAACCTTTTATAATTGCTGTGCTACAACGTGTATGGGATGTGCATATAATTTTCACCCTAGGTGTTGATGTTTATAAGAGTTTCGTGTGTGTTTCTTTTAAGAAAAGCAAATGTAACTAGGCATAAGAGTCAATATTTGTTCTAATAATTGCACAGCTGTTTCCAATTCCTTTTTGTATCTATTAGTCTCAGCACTTTGGTTAAAGGAAAAGTTTAAAAGTGTGCAGAATAGCACTGTATAAGAAATAGTAGCAGGAGATCACAGTAACCTGTCTCAAAAAAAAAAGTGATTGCTGAATGTTTTCTTTTTAATTAAATAATTTCTCTAAATATGACAAAACAGCAAGAGTCATTCCTAACCACAGTTAATTAGATGGGTTGAAATATGCATTATTTTCCATATTTTCCTGTCATGTAAGGAATCCAGCAGTAACCTGGATATGGATGGAACTCTCATCCAGACCTCTAGTGCCAAAATACAAATCCCAATTTTCTCTATACTAAGCTGAACACACCTAGCTCCTTCAAGCTTTCCTCATATGGTTATTTTCCATACTTCCATACAGCCTTATTGTCCTTCTCTGGACTCACTCCAACTGGTCTATATCCTTCTTAAAATGAGGTGCTCAGAACTGAAAGCAGTACATCAGCTGAGGCTGGACCAGGGCAGAATATAGTGGTACTATTATTTCCCTTGGTTTGGAAACTGTGCTTCTATTAATGCAGCTGAAATAGCATTCACTGTCTTTGCTGCAGCATCACACTGCTGACTCATGTTCAATTTATGATCAACAATAATCCCAAGGTATTTTTTGCCTGTAGTACTGCTGAGCCATGTATCTCTGTAAAATGGCTGTAGAAATAATGCAGTTTGACACCACTTTAAGTGCTGTATTGTCCTCCTATGAATCCTGCGATTTGTAGTCTCTTAAGGTCTTTCAGGTTGTCTGACAAAGAGGGCTGGCGCCTCATCAAACTACAAATCCCAGAATTATATAGGAAGGAGCCATGGCAGTTAAAACATTGTCAAACTGCACTATTTCTACAGTGTGGATGCATCCTGGAGTGTAATTCATAAACACTTATTTCATGCAATTCATCTGACCCTGAATATTTTAACTCATTTGGTTAAGTAGGCGATTCCTGACTAACTGCCAGTCAATCAATTTGCAATCCAGATCCCTTGCCGAGGTCTCTGTTGCTGCATAGAAGCACACAGTTCTCTTTTGGGGAGAAATCTGCAGCAAAATAGATATTACATAGTTCTCCCTTTTTGTTGCAGGCCTAGTGGCCAGACATTCTGGGTGTTAGACATAAAATCTTTCCTAGCGCTAGCCGGGCATGTCAGAAATTAATCCTGAAAGCATCTGCCAGCAGCTTTTAAAAACCATGCTAGAAGTTTCTTCTAATCCATTCTGACTTTAAAAAATGGCCACCAGAGTGCATTTTTGGATCCACATTGGAGTGGAGATGTACTCAGAAGCCAAATTAAGCTGGAAAAGTCATGCAATAAGACCCAGCTTCAGCCTGAATTGGGCTCCAGTTTGGAAAAGGTAAGCTGGGTCGTTTTATATGTATGATAATCTCCACAGAAACATCTTGAGAAAGAAGAACAAAAGGAAAAAGTTCATGGAGAGAACCAAAGTGAGTTCAGTTGTTTGTTTGTTTTAAAAAAATCCACACTTGAGTCACAGTACTGAGGGGAAAGGCTTACTTTTCCGAGAACCTGCACTCACGACATTCAAATAAAACATTTTAAACCTGCACTGTAGAGGCCACTGTATTTGCACAACATTACATTGACAGGAGTGGCATGTCATATCTTGGAAAGTAATGTAAACACACTGTTTGACCCTGCAAACACTTCCTTTTAAATATATCATTTTGGATAATATGGGTCAGTGTAATCTGCAGTTTTATTAACATTAAAAGCATTGGGGTACAGTAGCAGGGCTGTTGTTTAAGAGAAAAGATTTAACCCCTTTCCCTGTGTTGTTTTCCAGATTTAGATCATTCTGTCCTTAAATTTCCTTAAACATTTGCTCAACAAGGGAAAACCCAGAGGTACTTTTCCAATAAAGTGAGAGGCAGCAGGAAAAAGAGGAAGACTGTATTAGAGGTGGCTAGACTCTATCAAGGAAGCCACAGCTCTGAGTTTTCAGGGGAAGAGTAAGGTAGTGATGACAGGGTGGTCTTGGGGGGTCTCTCATTCATAGAGTTGCTTCCTAAGTCAAAGCCAGCTTGCTGATAATTAACAGCAATCTTCTTTCCCCTTCACTCTATGGTAGGGGTGGGAATTACTGTATATACTTGACTATAAGTCAACCTCTATAAGTTGAGGGCGAGTCTTGGGGCCAAAATTATGCATTTTGATATGACTCATGGATAAGTCAAGGTTAAAATTTCGGGACATAAAGCAAAGGATCTGAAGGAGGAAGCAAAGCAAAGCAATGTCAAAGAAGTTACAAAATTTCAGCAGACATAATTCTTTGTGCTCACTCTTAAGGCTGGATGGATGAAAGAGTGTGTGTGTGTGTGTGGGGGGGTGTCAGTGCTTCCAGGACAGATTGTGCCCCTTTCACCAGGGGATGGTTCCTTCTTTTAAATAAGAGTTAAGATAACAGTATATACTTGTTTATAAGTAGACCTCATGTATAAGTCGAGGGTGAGTTTTGGGGCCCCGTGAATAAGTCAAATCAGTTTTTTTGGGGTTGATTCTTTGACCTACATTTCTGGACTTATACATGAGTATATACAGTATGTGAATCTCCAGATGTTGTCAATCCATGCCATACTGCCCTAGATGGCTATTAAGTCACATCAGGCAGGGAGAAACACAACTAGCTTTCCAAAATGGAACTAAAAATGCTCAGAGGGTTTCAATCTGGATGTCAATTTTCCATTACCTGACATGGTTGTTCTTGTCAAGGAATTTAGATTGAAGGGCTGTTGTGGTGTTGGTTGTTAATATTACACTTTTCCCCTGACCCTGGGACTCAAGGAGGCCTACAAAAATTAAAACAAAGGCATATAAAAGCTCAGATTAAGTTAAAATCTCATCTATCAATGTAATTAAAAGCAATGTAAAAGCATATCAATTGAGAAGCAACTAATATGAACAGTATAGCACATAATTAAAGGCCTTTCCCCATGAAAAGTCAGTTCCCGTAGGCCTGTTGAAAAAAGTTTTCACCTGCTGCCAGAAGGACACCATGGAAGGTACCAAGTTAACCTCTCTAGGAAGAGCCTGGGAGCAGCCTCTGAGAAGCCCTCTCCTGCATTTGCACAGATGTACTTGTGGGAGTGGTAGGTGAAAGGTGTTACCTCACTCTATAAGAGAGAGATGTCATATCCACTCACCTGCAGAGAGTGAGATGAATCATGCTGCTTTAGCATCTTTGCTTAATACTCCTTTATTATTCATAAGATAATACAGGCATCCACTGAACTGGAATGCTGCACAGTT
The DNA here is from genome assembly GCA_026167975.1 of Phrynosoma blainvillii. Classification (NCBI taxonomy): domain Eukaryota; kingdom Metazoa; phylum Chordata; class Lepidosauria; order Squamata; family Phrynosomatidae; genus Phrynosoma; species Phrynosoma blainvillii. The sequence continues at coordinate 70,470,715 of JANUYF010000004.1, forward strand.
GGACTGTAATTCCCAACAGTCTTAGCCAATGGTGAGGAATGCTTGGAATTGCAATCCAACAATGTCTGAAGGGCTGCATGATTCCTTTCTCCACTTTATGGTAAGGACCTTCATCTCGTTCTTGCTGTGGGGGGAGGGTTAAATAGATGGACGGGTGGCCACTGTTGAGGATCTGTTTGGCGCTTAACTTTCCTTTAACTGGGTATTACAGGTAAGCCAGCCTGACCCTCAATTGGGCAGTTATAGCACTATGATTCTACTTTAACTGCCATGACTGCATCCTATGGAATCCCAGGGTCCTACAGCTCTCTGACAAAAGGGCTTTGCCGAACGGCTCAAAGGGCCAGCCTGGGGGTGGAGTTGGGGTGGGGCTGCTGGCCACCGGCCACCCTGACTCCACCCTGACACCGTCCTGACACTGTGTGCCCATTTGCATGGTGTGTGGTGTCAGGACGCCCCCCCCCCCAGCTGTGCCAAAAGGGCATGGAAGAGCCATGGCACTGGCTCTTAGGGCAGCCTTTTGCTGCTGCTAAAAGGAGCAGCATTTTGCTGCTCTTTTGGGGGCAGCAAAGGAGAGGATGGGGGCCATGGCATGGTGTTGCCGTGCCACAATCCATCACTAGCAGGGGCAGCCCAGAGCCGCCTAAAATGGGCCATCTGTAAAGGCCCTAAGAATTCTAAATACCCCTCCCTTAACTACAGATATACAAATATGTTGACTGGAAGGTTTCTAGCCTAACTTTGTCCATGTCATGCTGATGGTGGTGGTGCCATTACTTGTCTGAATGATAGTTTAATCAAGTTGTACTATCTAAATAATGCTCTCTCATTCTGGTAAGTTCTAATGGAAAACTAGGCCTATGACCAATATTAAATCCTTGTACAGTGGGCTCTTGGTATTCACTGGGGTTTTGTTCCAAGACAGAGAGACAGACACATGCACACACACATACACCATGGATCCCAAAGTCCCATTAAATACAATGGAAAGTAAAATGGCATCCTTTACATAAAATGCCAAAATCAAGGTTTCCTTTTTGGAATTAATATACAGTCAGCCCTCCATATCTACAAATTTTTCTATCCACGGATTCAAATATCCATGGCTTGAAAATATGCAAGCCTTGATTTTGCTACTTTATGTATGGGGCAGCATTTTACTATGCCATTGTATTTGTTGGGATGAGCATTCATGGATTTTGTTATCCATGGAGGTTCCTGGAACCAAACCCCAGTGGATACCAAGGGCCCACTGTATTTCTTGAATATTTTCAAGCTGTGGATACTCAAATCTGTGGATAAAGAATCCATGGATACAGAGGGCCTGATCAAAACAGTTGGAAAACTTCCTTTTTTTAGGATGACAAATCCAAACTACCCAACCAGCATGGCCACTGGATTCCGGCAGCTGTAGTTTAAAAAAAAGCAACATTTACAAATAGTAAATCTAAGATTACAATGTTATGCACAATTTGCTAGAAATCTCACTGCAAACAATGAAGTCTACTTTGAAGTATACATGCATAGGAGGAACACACACTACAGGATTTCACAGGATTTCAAGAATGAAGTAAACATTCCTTACAGTTATGTAGGAGCAAAGAAAAGTATTTGAAGGATTCCCACCAAATGGTGGTAATTTCTGATGTGGCACAGCTTCTCACTGTGAGCTCAATATTTTCCAGCATGCAAACATGCAACATGGTCTCCTGGCCTTTGATAACACAACATCCCTTAACTCTGCACTAAGCAAACCTTACCCTTACTACTCTCTAGGTCATGTGGGGTTATGTTGGTGATAGATGAACCACAATCTGTTATCTTGCCATCACTCTCAGTTTTCTGGCAGTACTCCTCTTGACTGCTACAGTTTTGCAATTCAGAAGACGAGGATGGGCAGACTTACAAGCCTACTTGCAGACAGTTTTTGACTATTAGCATAAAGAAAATACTGTAAATGCTTGAGGGGTGAAATGGTTAAATGATGCATAAGCAGTTACACAAACAAAACAAAAGTTCAGAGATTTTTTTAAAGCCTCTAACCTTTCAGCACCCCATTAGACCTTTCAGAAAAGAATGATGATCCATAAACCTTAGTTCCAAAAGTATACAACCTAAGTTTCATTTATCCCGTGGATAGAGAAACCATTTTAATGCAGCCATTTATTTTACTGAAGTTTTTATCTTGGCCGCTTCATGTATTCCTGCCTCACAGAATACCTATAATATAATCATCACACATCAGTGGATTGTTTCCATTTAACATGGTTCAAACTGTCTCACACACTTATCTAAAGCAAATGACTTGGGATGACCTCATCCAACCACAATGAAAGATTTATATTGTTTAACTCAATCTTGCAGCTATAGGTAACATTTTTTTTGGGGGGGGGGAGTAAGTATGAAACTAGAATTGCTAGGAAGATTTTAAGAAGCTACATAATTACCCCAACTAAAACTGAGTTCTTACCTTGGTGCACAATGAGACGTTGTGCCAGACACCCTATCTTTTGTAGAAGGAACCCACACCTTTGAGTTATGCAGTTAGCCTTCTATGTTTGTAGTTAAAAGGATTTAGTATTTTCCATCTTGAAGTTTACAACATCCTAAACTGGTCTCTTTAGCCAGAAAAGACCTTGATATTTCTAAACTGCTGGTAGGTGGTATTAATTTTCAGTACTGTACTTTCCAGCCTTGACTAACTGAATTGTTCAGCAACACTGTTCATATTGGTCAGTCCACATGTTAGTACTGGTCTGTCAGCCACTTCTAGCTGTTTCCTTATCCTTATCAATTTAATGCCTCCAATTCCATCCATATTAATTTAATGCAAAAATACTCAGTTCTGGAGATGCTCTTCTCTTGAAATTTCAAATGTAAACTGTGACTAACTTGATTTTAAAAGAAATCTGCAGACCTTTGAAGCTGCTGGTTGCATTTGTTGGATGCAATTGGGTCACACCAAAATATTTAATGGAGTTAGGACATATATCCAATTGAACTCCCTCAGAAAGTCCTGAGAACACTGTAGTTCTGATTACAAAGAGAAATACATCATGAAGAGAAATTTATCTTTGGCTTCATTTATCCACATCTTGTATATGTCAGATTGATTCATGCTAGTCTTCATAAAACATCAAGTGCTTTAAACTGTATCTGAAGAAGGAAAGAGAACATGTGACTTATATTGAGAATAAAATCAAATAAAACACCCAAGAATGTATTGCCATTTTAGAAACTCTGTATTTGTTCACTAAGCCTTGCTATCATATTATCACAGTGGATATGTTCAGTTGTCACAATGGGCATTGGCATAGCCTTAAAGTTAAGCATTCTGGGCAACTAGGAAAATTAGACACAGTATTTCCTGATCCAGACATTCCCTTTTTGCGTCATCTCGTACGCGTGGCACAACAAAAATATGTCTGCAGACTGAACTACTTTTTGATTGAACTAGCTGAATTTGATAGAAATGGGCCATCATCAGTCAGAATTGACTTGAATACACAATAGCATGTTATGATTTTTTCTTTTATTAATTACATTACTAAACTCCATATACTTAAAATAAATACATAAACTTCTAAAGTTACCTTTTTTCTACAATCCTGAATACATTTATTACATGGTAAGTTTCTTAGAACTGAGTGAGACTTATTTCTGAATAAATATGCTTAGGATTGCATAGTATGTATTTTAAAAGTGTATGTGGTAAACCTTTGCAACATTTTTGTGTGTGAGAGTTATTGCTTTTTGCATTTTGAATGAAGGAATGTTTTGACAAGTAATCTGCACAAAAGTAGAAATTTATATTTTAAGCTCAAAATGATTGAAATTCAGTTAGGTATTAAGCACCATGTATATTATGCAGAATTTAAATGGCTTTCTCTTTCTATTTACTACAAATCTCCTGGTACTGGATAACTAGAATCTGCACAGTAACCATTAATATATACCAGGGGTAGGCAACCTTTCCCCTTTAAGGGCCGAGGGACTTCAGCTCCCAGAAACCTCAGCCATGTTGGCCAATAGTCCCATGTTGGCCAATAGATCCTGGGATTCTGGGAGCTGAAGTCCCTCGGCCCTTAAAGGGGAAAGGTTGCCTACCTCTGATATATACAGTGGGCCCTTCTCATACGTGGGGAATCTGTTCCAGACACACACACCCCATGTACGGGGGAAAATGCGTATGCTCATACCCCATTTGTTTCAATGGGGGCACGCTCCTGAGCATGGTGTGGCATGTGCGCCATTGTTTCTCTCGTGGCTTACCTTATTTGTAAGGTTAAAGCCGCATGTGGTGTGCCTGTGTATGGCGCAGGTGCACTGTACTGAACATATATAACTAGGCCTATAAAAATATCATCCCTATCTTCCCTCAATCCAGCCAAGTTCTATGCTGGTTCTCCATCCATTAATATAATCTCAGTATATACACTATATAGATAAATAGAAGCACAAAATGATATGTGAAGAAAAGTGTAATGGCAAGATGACTCCCATCTGTTGAAAGATATGGCTGGACCATTAAATACAGTTGAATTAACATTCTCCTTGATTCCTAAACTTCATAAATACTGGGAATAAACACACATCAGAAATATGTTTGTAAGACAGACCAGCAACTGCCCTGAAGTCAAGCCATAAAACTAAATACAATGAGAACAGGCTGCAGGTAATAAAGATTATATTGTTTTCTTTGCTCATATCTTTCTCTTTGGTGAACTTTCACACAACATACTGGGAATGGGTGGTGAACAAGTGTTGCACCAACTCAAGCATTTTGAGCAAAAAGGTTGAATGCATTTGACAGTTATTGAATCCACTTTCTTCTGCAGCATTGTAACTATAAAAGTACTGAAGTGGATGTCTCCATTGGAAAACACTAGGAAAACAAAATATTGTCTAGATGAAAGATTGAAAAGCAGTATATGTTGCAGTGGGGAACCACAGCCCTGATGTTGAATCCATTCATCCTGTGGTCCTAATCCATCCCTGTGAGTTTTCCAAGATGGCACACCACCTTCCTCACAATACCATCATTTAATGGTATATCATCACTCATATACTTTCCCCTATTCTAAAACATTTTAATTGCTTTCCCATGTCATAGTTACAGTTGTAAAAGCTTTAATTTTAATATTCTGATATTTTGTATCCTGTCCACTTTTCTTGGGCCTGGCCATCATTGAAATGTGGCCCCTAACGATCTCTCTGAAACTGAATTTGGCCCTTGAGCGAAAGACATTCCTAACCTTTGATATATGGTGTATATAATTCAAATGTTAGTATATGGGGCTATAACACAGGCAAACAGATTCCCATTTTCAATCACATACCTGTTTGCTTGGCTTCTGTATTAGTAAAGATGTTAAGAGGAGAAGAGGTGACAAAATGCCCTAAAGAAAACTGAAGTATTATGATAGTATGAATTTATAAATAATAAATCATATCATACCAATTTCTCTGTAAGAGCCAGTTTGTTTAACCATACGTGTAGAGCTAGATGATAATGTCTTATCCAGGGGAACATTTAGATTTAATGTGCTTGTGATTTTCATAGTATATGAGCATGCTGACCAGAACACATATTGCAGTACACTGTAATGAATGACAAATTCCTTTTGGTTCAGTCAGTAAAGGATTAATTAACTTTATTGGTAAGTGTCTGGGAGAAAAAGGCCCTCTGGAATGATGCTGGGTTGTTGTTTACACATGCATCCCACTGTGCTGTCCGCCATCACTGCTGCTGACGTGAGTTGAAACAAGAAAATCTTAGAATCACAGAGTTGGAAGAGACCACAAGGGCCATCCGGTCTAACCCCCTGCCATGCATCTTCACTTGCTTGTGGAAAGACAGTAAGGAGGGTGCCAGTCTATCCTCTTGGGAAAAAGAATTCCAGAGTCTGGGAACAGCCATTGAGAAGACCCTCTTTCATATTCCCTTGAGATCACAACAAGGTGCCCAGCTGTTTGATCAATTCTGGGCACCTCATTTTTGACCTCTGAAGGAGCAACTCATTCCAGCAGCAGTGGCACTGGGTAGTACAATGGGAAATGTGTGTAGAAATCTGGCTGGTGTTGATCCAGAGTGTGGAGGTAATGGGGGGAATTCAGGGAAATTCAGGGAAACTTCAGGGCCAGAATATTCTGGGAACAGCCTGGTCCATTCTGGCTAGTGTAGACCCACCCTATGTTGTGACTCTTCGCCTTGGGGATCTCTAGGTCTCAAGTGATACTTCTGTTGTTGCACTATTGGGTCCTCAGCCCAATAATCCTTTCAATAATGGATGGAAGTGTGGCAGTTAAAGAAGAATCACAGTGCTATGACTATGTAATGTGAAAGTGTCCATACGGTTTCCCATGTCTGCAATTTTTGCAGATTGGTCTCAGGGGTTATATTGTATGAGTTTTTATGTAAGCCGCTTGGATTGTCTTTGTCAATAAGCGGGATATAAATAAATTTTATTATTTATTATTATTATTTATGTAACTTTTCTGGTCATCAGCTGTAGTAGGACATCATTCTCAGTAAACACACAGAAGATTGTGCTGTGAAAACTTTGTAATCTTAGAAAGGATAAACTCACACAAAATCAGATTTGCAGGTTTCAGCAACAGTTACTGGATGATTGTATCTATTTGGCAAGTAATTGATACAGAAAGAAGAAAATTATCCCTGGCCAGAATAATTCATTTATAGTTGCTGGGGTGATCGGTATATCACATACTTTAGTATGACATAAGAGACATGCAACCATTTAAAAGACAAAAGAAAAACCTCCTAAGAAAAATAAAATCAGCACATTGAATCAGCCTAGTTGCAGGTATATAGACTGGATGTTGTATATGAGCCATTTTGGCTTTGTTTTGAAATAAATGCTTACAAGCTCTTGCATGCTTTCAAATCAGTTTTACACAGAGAAACTACTTTTCCTTCTACCTGTCCATTAAAATCAAAGAAAAGGAACAGAACATTGAAAGCAAACATAAACAAACAGACAAACACCTTTCCTAGACAAAGAACAGAGAGGAAAAGCACAGGGAGTGAAACCTTTGAAACATAATACAATTACACAAATGTAAGAATTCTTTCATCATCTAAAAAAAAATATTTTTATATTGCAAAAGCTGTGTTTTAGACTGATCTGTGATGTGGGTGAGAGAATAAAAAGTTCTGTCCTCAGCTGGATGAAGTTTTGCCAAGAGTATCGGGGCCAACATACTGCCATATCTATAAATTGTTGAAAAGTGAGAGATAAAAATGGCTTGGAAATCCACTACCATATTTCTCTCTGCCTGGAGTAAAAAAGATTAAGGGAGAACAGAACAACAGCTTCCTAGAGGCTGTTATAACGAAAAGGGAAAACAACAGTGAAGGCCAAGGGCCAGAAACACGGGACTGGAGCTACTTTTGTGATTCAGTTTGGACTACGAGAGAAAGAAAACTTTTGTTAACTTTTAAATCATGGAAAGGTTCCAATACCATAGAATGGAACTTTTCTCTTCTCTCCTTGGCAGAAATCCAGTATACACTCACCCGAGAGTAATACCTATTGAACAGAATGATTTGTTTTTCTGCATAAACATTGATTTCTTTAAAGGTTTCAATCCAGTTCTTAGTCCCAGGGACAGATAGTGTGATGTTACATGTCTGAATGTTGGACTAAGACTCCAGGAGACCAGGAGTCAAATCCCCACTCAGCCACAGAAACTCACTAGTTGACCTTGCACAAGTCACATCCTCTCAGCCTTAAAGGACAACTGTGGCAAAGCTCCTTTGAATAAATATTGACAAACAAACAAACAAAACCACAAGGGGGTCATCATAAGTTGGAGATGACATGAAGGTTTTTGTTTTTGTTGTTAACTGCCCTCGAGTCAATCTCGACTCATGGTGACCCTATGGACAAGACATCAGAATGGTTCCCAATTGGCAAAGAGGTCAGACAAGACTGTATCCTTTCACCCTATCTGTTCAACTTGTATGCAGAACATATTATAAGAAAAGTAGGCTTGGACACAGAAGAAGGAGGAGTGAAAATAGGAGGAAGGAATATCAACAATCTAAGATATGCAAATAACACCATAGTACTAGCAGAAAACCTCACAGACCTGGAACACCTACTAAGGAAGATCAAAGAGGAAAGTGCTAAGGGAGGCTTAATGTTGAACATAAAGAAAACAAAAATAATGACCACTGAGGCCCTTCCCAAGTTCAACCTAGACAATGAAGAAATAGAAGTAGTAAAAGAATTCCCAATCCTGTTAGAAATTGTTAGAAATGGGGACTGCAGTCAGGAAATCAGAAGAAGACTAAGAATGGGGAGGGTAGTTATGAAAGAACTAGAAAAGATTCTAAAATGCAAAGATATACAACTCAGCACAAAAGTTAGCCATTGTATTCCCTATTATCATGTATGGATGTATGAAAGATACATAACAGCAAATCCCAATGCCAAGAGACCCATTAAAATAATTATGTATTTTATTTTTTTAAATATAGGTTGACCAGCAATTGATTCAGTGGGGTTGGCAATTGGATTCTGCCCAGTGGTAATTCTGGCCTCCATCCTGGTGTTTGGTTTTTTTTTAGTCCCAACCATTTTTAGCTACAACACTGAGCATTTTCAAATCATGAAAAGTAATTTCTAGCCTGAAGCGGCCAAACTTGAGGATTGTGGGATATAGGACAGTATCACATGCAGCTTTTAAACCACAATTTCCCTGGGAGGGAAGTGGCTTTGGTGATGCTGCCTCCCACCCATGCCTTTTATTCACAGGAGAAACCCATAAATGAACTGGCAATCCTGCAATGTCCCAGGTGCGAAAAGTCATTCCAGGGGCACTTGCTTAATGGCCAGTCATGTAAAGTTGGCGCCCCCTCCTCCCCTCCTTTCCCCTCTCTTTCACTATTCTTTTTTTTTTTTTTAACTTTTAAAAGCTTAAATTTCAGCTGCAGATCACAAGAATTGCACAAAAAGGTTGATAAAAAAAACCCACCCTAAAGCTATGCTGGGTAGGGCATAAGGGAAGGAGGCAGGGTTAAGACTGGTCCAAAACACACTGCAGAAATAATCCAGTTTGAGACCACTTTAACTGCCTTAGCTCAATGCTAGGGAATTCTGGGAACTGTAGTTTTGTGAGACATTTAGCCTTCTTTGTCAGAGCGCTCCGGTGCCACAATTAACTACAATTCCCAGGATTCCCTAGCACTGAGCCAGGGCAGTTAAACCAATCTCAAACTGGATTATTTCTGCAATATGTTTTGGACCATATATGGCAGGAAGGGAGCATGATGGGGGCAGAAACCCCAGTCATGGGAATGAGAAGAGATGTGGTGATGGTTCCTCTACAAGTGGTATGTTTCCATGTTGATTTGTGTGACTGCAGTGAGAAAGGGACTGGTATGATAATGTCTGTAGTCTGGTTTTTACTAGAACTGAACAGAAAACAGGTGCAAAAGACATAATCCTAAAACTATGGTGAAAAGGGTATTATAAATAAATGTTATTATTGTCATTACTGTTATCAATCCCTTCAACAGTCCAATTGGATGGATGGAAACAAGCATGGATTTACTGAGTTCTCAGAGCTTTATTGTAACCATAGGATTTAGGCCTGCATCTCGCTCTTTTAGGCCTGCATTTTGTGGACCCACATGGCCACAAAAGGCCACTGGGCGACCTTGGGCATGTCACACTCTCTCATCCTCAGAGTATGGCAATGGAAAACTCCCAGCTCAGTTAAGCCAGTTTAACTTGTTATGCTATAAGCTTCTAACACGGCTATATGTTTGAATTCTATTCACTAGCTAGATTAAGATATAGCCTCTATGTATACATAGATTAAAACCATTACTAAACTTTTGTTTGAATTACAAGCATCTTGTGTTTGTTGTTTTTGGAGTCAGTTCCAGTTCTTAGGGAAGCATAGTGAGACAAAGGCACATTTATGCTTCTCTGCTGATTTAAAGCTAGACCCTAACAGGCTTGGCTTTGTCATTTTTGATATTTCAATTTTTTTTTCCTTACTAAAGGCTGAAGCCTTAGGAAATTTAGGAGCTTATCGCACACCCAAATAAGACAGCTTACCTTTCTTCTGGGATATCCCCGGATGTTATCATACATAAATCACCACCGATTTAGACGCAATGCCTCTGGCTGGGTCAGACTTGGGCCGAAGCCATGGTCAGCTTACACTTTTTTGAAGTCAGAAGTTTTTGACTTCGAAAATTTGGTGTCTGAACATGGCTTTGACCCGGGTCTGACCTGGACTTTATTTGGCTGGTGGTATCACAGCTAAATCAGTGGCAATTTACATACGATAACATCTGAGGGTATCCCAGAAGAAGACTGAAGCAGGCAAAGATAAACTGGCTTATTTGGGTGTACGATAAGTTCCTTGAACTACCCTACAACTTACCCAAGCACCCTCCTCTCCCTTTGGGTTTCATGGCTGGGCAGGGATGGATTTGAACCCTGGTCTCCAGAGTCCTAGTCCCAGCACTCAAAATACTACGCCAAGCTAGATGACACATTAAAAGGCACTAACAAATGTTCCCCAAAGGCCTCCCTTACCCAAAATCAGCAGAAGGACTTAGTGAGAACTGTGTGTGTGGAATTTCCTTGACTTTGAGAATCTCCCAGTGACACATGGCCAAGGGAGGGGGTGCCATCCTGCCTGCAAATAAGCCCTCCCTACCATCCGAACTAGAAACAACAGAATGCAGCAGGCTTATGACTAACCTCTTCCATTTTTCTTTCTCCTGTGCCTGATGAAGAAGTCACTGTGGCTTCAAAAGCTTGCAACATGTAATTGTGCATTTGGGTTGAGTCAATAAAGGTATGGGGTGTGTGTGCTGTTTTAGATTATGTTTTAACTTTTGGATGTTTTAAATTCTAACTTTGTAGTGTTTTATTTAGGTTCTCTTAATTTTTTTAAAAAAAAACTGGTTTTAATGTATTTCTATATTGTGAGCCGCTTTGGATCCCTTTTTGAGAAAAAGGCAGCATAGTAATAAGGGTAAACGTAAAGGTATTCCCCATTGACAAGGTTGTCAAGTCATGTCTGACCGTAGGCCGCAGGGGTAGGCAACCTTTCCCCTTTAAGGGCCGAGGGACTTCAGCTCCCAGAAGCCTCAGCCATGTTGGCCAATAGTCCCATGTTGGCCAATAGCTCCTGGGATTCTGGGAGCTGAAGTCCCTCGGCCCTTAAAGGGGAAAGGTTGCCTACCCCTGCGGGGTGGTGCTCATCTCCATTACTAAGCCAAAGAGCCAGCGTTATCAGGGACTACTCTGTGATCATGTAGTCAGCATGGTTGCCCAGAACGTTGGTTACCTTCCCACTGAAGTGGTACCTATTTATCTACTTGCATTTGCATGCTTTCAAATGGCTAGGTTGGAAGAAGCTGGGACTAATGATGGGAGCTTTCGAACTGCCAACCTGCCCATCTTGCAATCAACAGAGTCAGTATCTAAACCACTTGAACCACTACATTCCTAAATGGAAATAAAATAAAATATCATTGTTTGGATGTTATTGTGTGTGGTGGTGGTGGGGTGGCATGTGTGCCTTCCGGTCACCTCTGCCTTATGGTGACCCTATAAAGATGTTTTCCTGGCAAGACATGTTCAAAGGAGTCAAACAAAAATCCGCCAGTGATACCTTTATTGGCCAACCAAAATGCGCGCTATACTTGTTGCAAGCTTTCAAAGCTCCATGGACTTCTTCATCAGGCAAACCAAACAAGAGAGACACAACTGGAGATGTTAGTCAGCTGCCCCCACATGTTGTTTCAGCCTTTAGTTAGGATGGCATGGGGAGGTTTGCCATGGCCTTCCCCTGAGGCTGAGAGAGTGTGACTTGCCCAAGGTGGGGTCCCATGGACTCTAATCCTGGTCTCCAGAGTCCTGGTCCAAGAGAACGACACCGGTGGTCTCCCTGCTTGAGAGGGAGGCTCTGAAAGGAAGCAGTCCGGCTTGGGATTTGGACTGGGCCGAGGGAGGAGGAAGCAAGCGAGAGAGAGAGAGAGAGAGAGAGCCAGCGTCGCCCTGCGCAGCAGAGTCCCAGGCAGAAGCGGAGCCCAGGCGAAGGACCCTTGGAGTCTCTTCCATTGATGCTGGGCTCCTTCTTCCCGGGCAGGTAAGGCGGAGGGCAGGTAAGGGACCCCCCTGGAAGCCCCCTCTCCTCCACTCTGCGGGGGCAGGGGCAGGGGCACCAGGGACTCTGGGGGCTCTGGCTGTGGCTGTGGCGTGCTTTCCTGGGCGTTTCTTGGCCAGGTTGGTTCAGAAGAGGAATTCACAGAGAGAGCCGTGTTTTGGTTTTTGGTTTTCTTTTTTAGTCTGCAGAATCAGACTCACTGAGTCTGAGAGAGAGAGATCTGGCAGCCCCTTTCACTGGAAGAAAGAAGTTGGCGGCAGCAAGACTAGACTTATTAGGTCTCCGACTTCCTTCCTCGGGTGCTTTTGTTCCGAGGAGGTTTGCCCCGGCCTTCCCCTGCTGAGGCTGAGAGAGTGTGACTTTGCGCGCGTCCCCCCCCCCAATCTTAAGGGTTCCAGCCAAGGGCGAGCTGGGATTCGAACCCTGGTCTCCTGAGGTTGTAGCCGCGACGCCAGCCTGGCTTTTCTCCGGATGTGTCCCAACCGCCCCGGAGGACAAATGGAGGACATTCCAGGGAAAATATGGAGGACTCTACCACCTATCAAAGCTCAAAACACTCCTAGGGATGTGAACCCATGCTCCTTGGTCTTGGAGGACATTTGGGAATCCCTGCTGGGGATAAGAGCGAAATGGAGGACAGGTCCTGGAAAAGGAGGACCACGTCTGCTCTCCCCTCCCCCTCCCACATACCTGCACACCTTCCCTGGGATGTAAAACCTTTGGGAGCTGCTGAAGGCAGAGGAAGGCGCTTTCGCTGGGGCACTCAGGGGACCAGGGTTCGAATCTTGGCTCAGTCACTCAGTCACACTCTCTCAGCCTCAGGGGACGGCCTTGGCAAACCCCCTCCTGAACAGACTTTGCCAAAGTTTGCCTTGTTTGGGAGAAACTCCCCCGAAAGAAGGTGCTGGGCAAGGTAAAGCCGTTTGGCTAAAGCAAAAAAGCCTCCTCCTGGGCATGACAGTCTTGGGAATGTTGTTGTTGTGTGCTTTCAAGTCGTTTCTGATTTACGGCGACCCTAAGGTGAACCGATCATGGGGGTTTCTTGGCAAGACTGGTTCAGAGGAGGTTTGCCATTGCCTTCCCCTGAGGCTGAGAGAGTGTGACTTGCCTAAAGATTTTAAGAAAGGGGGGAGGGAGGTGTCCTACCCATTCACCCAACCTCTCCCCCCCCCCCCCCAGTTTGTGTGAGTGCATTTCTCTTTCTGGGTATATTGGAGATATACAATATTGGTATATTGGGGTCCTTTCTTAAAGGCTGGAAAAGTATGATGCTGGGTAGCAATAGGGGGAAGGGGACAAACGGGGGTGTCAAGTGATGTGAAAGAAAAGAAAAGGGAAGGTCTTCTTTGGTTTGATGGGAAGTTTTGAGAAGGGTCACTTTCCAGAGAGAGGGAAGAAATGAGGATTAAGGTGGGGTTTGATTTGGGAGGGGGGCTTCCCCTTGTGGGATGCAGTTGGGGGTTTCCTTAAGGGAAAAAAAGGAGTATTATACGGGTGAAGCAGGGTTTTGTTTTTATTTTTTAAACAAGCACGAGAAGTTTTTAATGGAGTGACCTCTGTGCCATTTGGGGACTCCACTTCCATCAGCTCCAGCTGCTGGTCCCCGGTAATGGGAGCTGCAGTCCAACAACAGCAGGAGGGCCACCTGTTTGTAAAGGCCAAGCGAATGGGGGTTTTGTGGTCTCATTCCACCTAAACATCAGGAATAAACTTCCTGACCATAAGAGTTGTTCCACAGTGGGCTGCCATGGAGAGGCCTGGAGTCTCCTCCTGTGGAAGTTTTTAAACAAAAGCTGGATGGCCATCTTGAGTTGATTGTGTCTTCTTGAATGGCAGGGGATGGACTGGATGACCCTTGGTGTCTCTTCCAACTTTACCCTGTTTTCCCATGTTGTGGGCCTGCCCCTCCACAGACAGACCTGAGGCATACCAATTTGCCTCATCTCTATTCCCTTTTCTTTCCTAGTCTTCTGTATTCCCACCCTGAGGAAGAGGAGATGAGTAGAAAAGCTCCCTCAGCTTGAATGAGGGGAGTAAATTTTGTTATTAATTTTTAAAAAATAGTAATGTAAATTTGGAGGGATTAACAGGCCACTCCTGAGCATGTCTGGAGTTCTTTCTGGAGCTTCTGAATAATCATGGCTGGTTGCTACCTCACGCCTGCAGGAGATTGTATGTAAGGCAAGGAAGAATTTGATCTGACTATTTTCCCCAGGTCACAGATGCAAAGTGCCTTCAAAATCATCAGCAATTAAAACATGAAAAGTTGGAAGTTCAGCACAATCCTCAAGCAGAGCAAGTTGAGATATTTAAATAAGTGGAAGGGCATTTAATACTTATGCAACAGGATTTGTTTCTGAATGGTACTTGGACTGAGTTACTTGTGGATTATTTTTTGACCCCTTTGGAATTCCAATATGATGAGGGTTAGAATGAGGTTAATATTGTGGTGAAGAATTAGGTTTAATGTTCAATTCTTGTATTTATTTATTTATTTATTTATTTTGAAACCACTGTGAATTCCAGTATTCTTAGATTTTTAAAAAGTTAGAACCAGTGCAGTGTCTCTTATGCTTTCTGGCATCCTGGCTCATTAGAAACCCCAGAAAGAGACACTTGTGTTTAAAATTGTGATATGTTACATTGACAAAGCCAGTGTGGTGTAATGGTTTGAGCGCTGGACTAAGACTCTAGAGACCAGGGTTTGAATCCCCACTCGGCTATGGAAGCCTATTGCATGACCTTGGGCAAGCCATACTCTCTCAGCCTCAGAGGACTGTAAGGGCAAACCCACTTTGAAGAAATATTGGCAAGAAAACCCTGTGATAGGTTCACTTTAGGGGCGCTGTAAGTCAGGAACGACATTAAGGGTCACAACAACAACAATGTCCTACTCTTCTCTAGAATAAACAGTCAGTTCCTTCTGCCTTTTCTTAACA
This sequence comes from Phrynosoma blainvillii, assembly GCA_026167975.1. Classification (NCBI taxonomy): domain Eukaryota; kingdom Metazoa; phylum Chordata; class Lepidosauria; order Squamata; family Phrynosomatidae; genus Phrynosoma; species Phrynosoma blainvillii. Next base: position 70,485,816 of record JANUYF010000004.1, read on the forward strand.
GCACTTTTCCCCCATTGATTATCTTTGTTATCTTTTGCACATGGTTCAGGTCTATCACTGTGCATGTTTCTTACCTTCTGAACATGTTTCCTTTCTGTCCTGTCTTGTCCTATCTTGTGGAGAAACCAAAACTGGATATTTTGCTCTGGGAAGTATTGAAATGTGGTGCTAGGGGAGAGTTCTACAATGGAATAGGTCTTAGAGACCGATCTTTCACTAGAAGTGAAGATAACTAAATTGATGCCCTCATACTTTGGATATATCATGAGACTACATGACTCACTGGAAAAGTGATAATCCTTGGCAAAGCAGAAAAAGAGAGAGACCACACTGCAGGTGTATAGATTCAGTCAAGGAAGCCATGGCTCTGAGTTTGCAAGTCCAGAGCAGGGTTATTGATGCCTAGGGCTCTTGGAGACTTTAACCATAAGTTAAAGTCAACAGCAAAAGTCAACAAAGTGAATAAGTAATAAAGCAGAATAAAATAGAATTCTTACATCTATAATAATAATAATAATAATAATAATAATAATTTTTATTTATATCCCGCCCCTCTGCCAAGCAATCGGGGTGGCGTACTAGTTACATGTGCCTTGTCCCGGAACTGGCTGTGGTTCCTTGCTTCCCAAGAGTTTTCCCTGTGTTGAACACTGATGCACATTACTACTACAGCATAAGTTTTATTGATGGTAAATAATGTAGCAGATGCAACACAGCAGAGAAGCATTCCAGCCCTTTTACTGATAAGTTCCAGCACTCCTCACCACCAGTGGTAGCACTCAGCCACTACACAAATATTAGCCAGACTTATCCCTACAGCTGGCAATCGAAAGCCCTCTCACTGGGCAAATAGAGCATCTGCATCAGCATCAGCACAGAGTCTGCGATGAAGACAAATGGAAGATGGACTTTCAAGGGCTATATAGTATAGAAGTAAACAAAACCAAAAAAATCAAAGTGTGCATCAGATCTAGGCAGCATAGCCAATAGTGTGGGATCAGGATAACTGAAGTTCAACAAGGTCTGGGTTAGATCTTTGATTCCTCACCTGTTACTCATTGCTGCTATTCAGTCCAGGTTGGAAGTTTGATTTTTACGTGCCTAAATTCATACATTATTGTTTATTTGTTTTCAAGTACTTAAATTCAACTCCAGTTTATGGCATCCTTACGGTGATCATATCTCAGGGTTTCTTGGCAAGATTTATTCAGAAGAGGTTTGCTATTGCCCTCCTCTGAGGCTGACTTGGTCAAGGTCACTCAGTGTGTTTCCATTACTGGTGGGAATTTGAACCCTAATCTCCTGGAGTTCTAGTCCAACACAAACCACTATACAAGGAAGGACTCGGTTGTAATCTGTTCCTTACCAGCTGGACTTTCCCCTAATATATTATGATTGTAGCAAGGGACAACTTTATACTTTTTGATCTGTAACTCTAACTTTTTATAATTCTGGGAATATAGTTTAATTAAACAGCAGAGGAGGAGCATCACATGGTTAAAGTTGCTGTTTCATAATGCATCTGGTGCTCAGTGGTGTGTATGTGGAAGTGATAATGAGGTGGACAGGAGGAAAGTATGTTGAGTAAAACAGGTGAGTGGCTTATAGGAGTCTGATGTGCATGTGTGCCATTTTTGTAGTTAGTAAAATTTACTGTCTGAAAAATGGGAAGGCAAATGTTATTTGTCAAATTAGATGCTTTGGGTGGCCTTACTGTAATAAGCCAGCATGGTGCAGTGTTTTGAACATTGGACAAAGACTTAATACTAAGGATTTTATATGGTGTGTATGGGAGGAGGTTAGTGTGTGTGTGTGGGGGTGTGTGTGATATCATGAGTTACCTCACTGGGTGACACCAACTATAGTTGGGGGCAGGGAATGAATTTCAGTCCACAAACTCTGTTCATTTGTGTTTTGGGGTATTGCTTCTCTTCCCTGGCCTCATGTCTTCAGTCCTTTGCTTGACTAAAAAGTTCCATGAAGGTTGCACTTGTCATGTTTCTGCCTCTTTTGAATTTGTCAAAGGAAAGTAATGGTGGTGGTTGGGACACTTTTTTTGAAGCTTATGCACTAATCCCATACTGATCAAGCTGAGGGGCAGGGCAGATTCCTCATTTTACTGCAGATTCAGTGGACTTCCTCGCAGAAGGCATAAGGGCATTGCAGTATGGCAACAATAACAATAACTGACCTACTTTACAGGGTTGTCTGCATTACTGAGGTAACATCTGGAATGGTATAGACAAAAATTCCAGTCCATTTTTCATGGTTTCAACAGAGACAATGATTTCGTGCACACATGATATATTAAAATGTTGGTTTTCAGCACAGCCACATACATAAGGATTCCCTTCACATCTGGTTTACAAGAATATTTTACTGGTCCTGCACCCTTACCCAGTGTACTACATTTCCTCCACTGTACACGTGTTTACCTATGCTTAGCTGAGGCTATTTATATGTCTGTCTACAGTGGCTTCACTCCATGCATCAGATGAAGTGAACATGCTAGCAATTCATTGGGACATGGTAACCAACAATCAGAAAAAGCATTAGCCAAGCTAAGGCCATGAAAAGGGAATGACGAAAGAGGAAGAATACTGAAGGAAAAGGTTTATTATGAAGAAAAGAACATTAAAGAGTAAGACATGGAGGACAACTGGTCCTCCAAGCAAAACTTAAACAAATAGTTATGAAATAATAATCATTTCAGCCAAACTTACCTAAACCTGAATCCCTAACTAAGAAAAAGGGCCAACAGCCAAAGCTTTTCTTTCCCTCAGACCTTATTACTCTCAACTGCCTTAATAGTCTCTCTCCAGCAACCATCTAGAAGGTTTTATGTGGGTTTTTCGGGCTGTGTGGCCATGTTGTAGAAGAGTCTCTTTCTGATGTTTGGCCAGCATCTGAAGATGCCAGCCACAGATGCTGGTGAAATGTCAGAAAGAAACTCTTCTAGAACATGGCCACACAGTCCGAAAAACCCATAAAAAACTATGGATGCCGGCCATGAAAGCCTTCGACTTCACATCTAAAAGGTTCTTTTCTAACTGCCATCTGATTAGATCAGGGGTAGGCAACCTGTCCCCTTTAAGGGCCGAGGGACTTCAGCTCCCAGAAGCCTCAGCCATGTTGGCCAATAGTCCCATGTTGGCCAATAGCTCCTGGGATTCTGGGAGCTGAAGTCCCTCGGCCCTTAAAGGGGAAAGGTTGCCTACCCCTGGATTAGATGGTCACTCTCACACCACCTGTGATGTCACTCCTCATATTACAGTACCCCCTCCCCCAGGGAAAAAAGCCCTGATAAATGGAGGGACTCCTACTTATCACATGCTCTCCAAATCTCAGTCAGTCTGGGAACAACCAGAAGTTGGCCCAAACTGGCTGGGATTTCATTATGTAGCCCCGGAAAGGGAAAAAAATAAATAGATATGCAATTATCACACACACACGCAACTTCTTTGTTATAATAACATTGTGTAGTTGAAACCACACTGGCTATGATGTCCAGTGACCTAAGAAAAACAGGTTAAACAAACAAACACAATAACATTTTACTCAACATCCTGCTCGAGACCAGCCTAACAGGTGCGGCTCGGGAGTTCATGGAGACCATGACAAACATGGGCCTATCCCAATTGGTCAATGGGCCCACACATTGTGCAGGTCATACACTCGATGCGGTCTTTAGTACGGAACAGGAATATCCATGGGCAGAGGTGGTAAGTACCTCCGCATTGTCATGGATGGATCATTTCCTGGTCAAGATGGAACTTAGAGTCAATATCTGCCCCGCCGGGGGTGGTGGACCCATTCGGATGGTCCGCCCTCGAAGGCTAATGGAGCCAGTGTGATTCCAGAAAAGCCTTAGAGGGTTTAATGGTTGGGAATGCTGGTGATCCTGTCAAAGCTCTGGTTAATACTTGGAACACCGACCTTACCAGGGCTATTGACATGATCGCTCCCAAGCACCCTTGCCATCCCGCTCTCAACCGTAGGCCTTGGTATACGCCAGAGCTTAGAAGGATGAAGCGGGTTGGACAACGGCTAGAGCGCAAGTGGCGGAAGACTCGACTCTTATCTGACAGAACTCGCCATAGGAATTTTCTTCGTTCCTATCGGGAGGCAATACATGCAGCGAAGAGAGCTTTCTCCTCTGCACGTATTGCGTCTGCAGAGTCCCGTCCAGCAAAGCTGTTTAAGGTGGTGAGGGAGATGACGCAGGTGCCTCCTGCGCCAAACCCCTTACTTAACTCTGTGACAGCCTGCTGTGAAGCGTTTAACAACTACTTTGCAGATAAAATCTCTCAGATAAGAGCTGACTTAGATGCCACTGTTGAAACAGAGTCTATAGGCGAGGTGTCCAGCGACTCCGTCAATGTAGTTATACTGGATCAGCTTCAATCTGTGAGTACCGAGGACGTGGACAAGCTGCTTGGTAAGCTGAGGAAGACGACCTGCCCTCTCGACCCTTGCCCATCATGGCTGGCCGTCCAGGGGGGGATGCATTGTTGAGGTTCCTCACGGATATCATCAATGCATGCTTCAGGGAAGGATATGTTCCATCTTGTTTGAAGGAAGCGGCTGTTAGGCTGCTTCTGAAAAAACCTTCCCTAGACCCCCTGGATATGAGAAATTATAGGCCTGTGTCGTTGCTGCCATTTTTGAGCAAGGTAATCAAGAGGGCGGTTGCTCTTCAGCTCCAAGCTGTCTTGGATGAAACCGATTATCTAGACCCATTTCAAACCAGCTTCAGGACAGGCTTTGGGGTCGAGACTGCCATGGTTGCCTTGACCGACGATCTGCGTCTGAGCATCGACAGGGGTAGTGTGAATCTGCTGGTGCTCCTAGACCTCTCAGCGGCTTTTGATACAATAGATCACGGCATCCTCTTGGACCGCCTGAAGGGGTTAGGTATCGGGGGCACTGCTTTGCATTGGTTCCGGTCCTTCCTCTCGGGTAGGTCCCAGAGGGTGCTGCTCGGGGACAGTAGCTCCAGTAAGAGGGAACTCACTTGTGGGGTCCCTCAGGGGGCTATTTTGTCCCCAATGTTATTTAACATCTATATGAAGCCGCTGGGTGAGATCATATGGAGTTATGGTGCTGGGTGTTATCAGTACGCTGATGACACCCAAATCTATTTTTCCGTGTCTCGTTCATCGGCCTCGAATTCCAATGGCATCTCCTCTCTCAATGAATGTCTTCGGGCGGTAATGGGCTGGATGAGGAAAAACAGATTGAAACTGAATCCAGACAAGACGGAGGTGCTCACGGTAGCGGCCCCGAAACCAAGAATTGGATTGCAACCTCCAGTCCTGGATGGGATCGCACTCTCCTCCAGTGACTGTGTTCGCAGTCTGGGGGTGCTTCTTGACTCGTCGCTCCTGATGACAAATCAGGTTAATGCGACGGTCAGGAGCACCTGTTATCAGCTTCGGCTGATACGCCAGCTGTGCCCTTTTCTGGAAGTAAGGGATCTCGAGACCATTGTGCATGCACTGGTAACCTCACGCCTCGACTTCTGTAATGCGCTCTACATGGGGCTACCCATGTGCTTGGTTCGGAAGCTTCAGTTGGTTCAAAACATGGCAGCCAGGCTTATTTCTGGAACATCTAGGAGGGACCACATCACTCCACTTTTGAGGTCCCTCCACTGGTTGCATATTAGCTTCTGGGCCCAGTACAAGGTGTTGGTTATTACCTTTAAAGCCCTGAATGGCTTGGGTCCAAGCTATCTCAGGGATCGCCTCCTTCCATACAATCCTCCCTGCGCTCTCCGGTCCTCTGGGAGGAATTTGCTGCAGCCTCAAAAATCAAGGCTTGCGGCGACCTCCCAGAGGGCTTTTTCTGTTGTCACCCCCAAACTCTGGAACGGCCTGCCGGATGAGATCCGTCAGTTGACATCACTGGACAGCTTTAAAAAAGCTGTCAAGACAGATCTCTTTCGGCAGACCTTCCCAGACTAATCACCCCGGCCTTGGGTTCCTTGACTCCTGTGTTCCTCTCGTGGCCCCATCAGTTGTTGATGGATGAGGAACGCAGTAGAGGTTGATTAGGGGGTGGGTTGGTTTTTCTTTTTGGAGATATGTTATACGGGTTGTATTGTAAGCCGCTTGGATTGTCTGGCAGTAAGCGGGATACAAATAAACATTATTATTATTATTTTATTATTATTATTATCATTTGTTAACTAGACATGCATGCCAAACAGATCAGCCATTCCATCCTGAAGACAATCTCAAGTTGACTCAGTGACCATTCTTGGTAGTTTTTCAGGGAAAACCCAAGGATGTCCACCATATTGCACTGTAGTGGTCCATCCGAACTGAAAAGCCTTTCAACCATGCCTTGTGGTTCAGGCGACCACTGTCTATTACAAACTGAGACCACTTGCACAGTTCAGGAGACTGGGCCTCTATCTTGTTTACTCTGTCCATGCAATTTAAAGATTGAGATCTCCTCCCTGCTTTCCACTGTGACTTTGATACAAAAAGAAACTGTGCAACCTCTGTATCTAGCAGACTCTGCTTTCCTCCCAGCTCCCTCTGGAACCACTGTTGTCCCACTGGAACATGCTCCTTCCCCTGATGTGAAGGACTTGTTTGAAAGTTCTGCTGCATCCTAGCACAAGGTAATTCCTGCACAGATGCAGAAACAGTACTTGCTGATGTCTGAATTTACTCCTCCTTTATTCTGGTCACATCATCCAGTCTCTGCCCAGTCTCTGCTCCCTTGGGTGCAGCTGGCACTGGAGTGTTCACTGGGCTTTGCACTGCTGGTTCTTCCCAGGATGATTCTGCAGTTTGTAATGCTGGTATCTCCTCTGCTTGTTGCAAACCAGCAAGACCATCCTGCCCCTGACTCTGCTCGCTGTCCACCACAGACTCCCTCACCCCCTTGGGCTGCACTGAGCCACGTGGGATGATCACAGAGCACTGGGCTTCAGATGTAAGCTGTTGAGCAGACCAAGGAGTAGACTGGAAGCTCTCCTGACTCTGAGGAACTGGTCCCAGACCTTCCTCAGAATCCTTTTCCCCCTGAGACCTTCATGCAGGATCCTTTAGCTTCTGCCCCTCCGGCCACCATTGGCACTGGACTGACAGACAGGATCTCACTGGGTAAAGTAGGACTCATTAGCTCCCTCATCTCACTGGGTAAAGTAGGACTCATTAGCTCTACTGTCAGTTCTTCTGCCTTGACGCCTTGCTGGGAGTCTTTTGTAGCCTCCTGCACTTGGACATGTTGATTGCCAACTAAGGATACTTCTGTCCCTCTGGGCTTCTCTGTATCAGGCAGTGTCTGTTGTTGAACAGACTGGAAAACAGGGTGGGTTTCCACCTGGGTGTGAACAATTGCATCTGGACCACTCCCAGAGTCATCCCCTGCCACAGCGACATCAGTGAGGTTCTCCTCAGAGCCCACTTCCCCATCCAGGATGTCTGCTGTGCCATCCATGATGTCTCCAGGCTGTGAGTCTGCTGTGTCCTGAAGGTTTGACACCTGCTGATTACTCACCAGTGACTCTTCTCCTTTCAGGAACATTGCATCTAGAGGAACTGGCCACTGTATAGACTGGCATCCTGACTGAAGTGCTGCCTTACTCTTACTTCAGCTATGATTGTGCATGGCTTGACATTTGGTCTTCCTTATTGCTCAATTGACATGAAAAAATAAAACATCTCCCAATATTCCACGGCATTCAAAGTCGCTGTACACTGCAAAAGTCCAGTAACCTTTTCATCCCTTGTACTGAATAGGGACACATGCAGTTGGCAATTGTTCAGGGGGTATCCTCAAGTATCTCAATGACACCAGGGTCCACATAGGAGTGATGAAGAGTTGAAAGCTGGGCACCTGAGTCTCTGTAAGCAACAACTTCCTTGCCATCAACCAACAATACATGTCTCCTGTGCTCAGGAACCATGCCAGGGTCAGGATCAACAGCTGGGCCAGTCCTAGTTGCATCTGAATTGGACGCGACCACCAGCTGGATCAACTTAGGTCTCTGTTTACATTGGGCCTGAAGATTCTGTCATGCACACTTTTTCTTTTCTTTCATTTGTAGCCACACTATGGACCCTTTTCGTCCCACAGCTGCCACCACCCTATGCAAAGAGCTACTCCTTCACCAGCCTTCTCTTTTAAAACTCTTTGGTATAACCTATCTTGTATAAAGTTTAGTAGTGTGGATATTCATTCACACTATACACAAGTGTTTCATAAAGTAACAAAAAACTTTATTTACAAGTAACAATGTTTCACTTGGTCTTGCTGCACTTGTTATAGCTGGTTACAGTTACAAATAATGATACTCTTAAAACACTCCTTTCCTTAGAACACTTTTAATTACCACCACAGGACACTCTTAGCCCTTCTTTGGGTACTTTTACCACTGTTTCTTAACTAGCCTGTAAGGCTATCAGTACCCCTCAGGATATTCTCTTTATTAACTTCCTCACTTGGAGTTTAGTATGGGATTAGGCCCCTCTCTTCAGGACCTTAACCCTGTTCCACTCTGGAACCTTCTCCACCAAACCCTAACTGACTTCCAACTGTTCCTAACGGAATCTTCCCCTTACAGCCCAACATTCTATTGGCTGTCGCCAGCTCAGTCCTGATTGGTTGTCACCAGGGCTGGCTCTAACCTGCCTTCTCTCCACAAATTCCCCTCATGAAAAGCATTTCATATTATCCTTGTTCTTTGCCCTGGTGATTAGAAGATCGTTGTTGATCAGGTCGAGGCAGTTGTGCTGGCTTAAGATTGTCTGCACCTGGAAATAACAAAAAAAATATTAACATAGGCCCGGTATATACCTGCCCTGTTGAAACAGCTTCATTGGCTGCCCATGCATTTCAGTGGTCATTCACTGTGCTGCTAAGGAGCTGTAAAGTCCCATATGGCTTAGATCCAAATAATCTGAAAGACCCTATCTCCCTTTGCAAACCTTCCAGTCTTAAAATGCACAGAGGAGGGCTTTCTGTTGAGTCCTGCCACCATCACAGGCTTGTTTGGTGAGAACAAGGGAGAGAGCCTTCTCTGTGGTTCCCACCCTCTGGAATTCTGTCCCAGGGTAAGCTGGCCCGCTTCCTGCTTTCCTTTCTTCAGCCATCAAAAGACCTTTTTGTTCAAGCTGGCTTTTAATATGTATTTGCAAAGGGACTTCTTAGGATTGGTGCTTGTGGTGTGCTTTATCATTTGTATGCTTTGTAACGGTTTTATATTGTTTATAATGTATTGCTTTAATCTGATGGTTTTTATTGTGTTTTGTTTTTAGCTAATTCTTTTTGGGAGCTACCCTGGGTCCCAATCCACACAGAAGATGCTATATTAGTTATTGTAATTCATTAAATAAATAAATAGATAGATAAATGATGGAAAGGGCAGGGATAGGATCCTACACCACAAAATAAAAACAACCCCCCCCCCCAAAAAAAAAAAACCTGTTTAGCATGTTTCAGGAAATGTTTTATTCACAGCTAGCAATATGGGTGTGTGAAATGAAACAAACAAGTCAGATAAGCCTTGCACATGTAAACAAAAAACATTTTGAACTTTCTACAGATCACTTGAAAGCTGAGTGGGCCCTCCACAATTCAAGTCAATTCAGGTCTGTTGTTCACATTTGTTGAACATGTTCCTAAATCAATTTTTTTCCAAAAAAACTGCCAGAAAACTACTCTTCAAAAAGTGTGGTTCTTTTGGATTTGTCGCAGTTCAAAGCAAGTCTGAACAATTGAAGTCACTTCTGAAATTGTTCCAAGTGGGGAAGAGGCACATGTACAGTGACCAACAAATCACTGTAAAACATAGTGGGAATGACCCCTATGTTTCTCCCGTGCTCCTTCATCATCTTCCCAAAGCTGATGCTATTTAAAACTTCTAGATAGAAGACAAGGAAGAAAGGAAGCAATCTTAAAAAGACCTTGTGAAAAAGAGCTTCTTTGTTGAGCCTTTGTTAACTGAGGTATGTCTGTGAAATGTCTTAAAGTTGGTGGGTCTTCCTGCTGTCACTGACTGACAAAAGTGTGCACCTCATTTTGACTATGTTTTAGCTTGAAGCAAATACCTCCCCATTTACAAAACTGAACATTCTTTTTGTTCACCCAGAAAGACACCACAGCTATTTAGCTTTTACTGGTATTAGTTGTAGGAAAGAGGCTGTGGATTTCAATTCTGGTGGGAAGGCACACCTTGTGCAGCGGAATATCTGATTTCTAATTCTGCAGATTTAGGGATTAAGTGTGATTGTTCTAAACACTATCCTTTAGTTTAGAGGGAGCTTCCAGAATACATTCTAGAGCTGAGCTCTGAAGAGTTCTGGATCAAGCCCATTGTTATTTTATTCCCTTGAATTAGTAAGAGGAGGGGTTAACAAAGGCTTCAATAGTACAATAAATGGCCTAAATCCAATTTGGTAGTCCCAACAAGAGCAGAGTCATTAACTCAGTGGAATATAAGTGTTGATTTATGAGTCTGATGCAGAGTGTCTTCTCTGATTGGGAATGGTTTCTGCACTTATACCAGAAGGTTGTTTCCCATTATCTCCAGTCTCAGAAGGAAAGGCTTCTGTCAGCAGAATAGGGAGGGATAATTTCTAGTCCTGCTGCTTCATCTGCCATCCAAATCAACTTAAGTACAGGGGGAAAGAGTAGAGAGGGAAGTTTCAATTCCTTCTGTCATTCTTCTCTGATTTTTCTAGCCATTCAGCATTCCCTAGTGAATAACAATCAGTTTTAAGAGAGATAAAAACAATGAATTATTAAATTCAAAGAAAGAAGCAAAGAGTAAGGGCTGCTTGCATGTAGGTGAGATTCAATTCAAGAAAGATTCCAGTAGAAAGTCTCATTTTATTATTTTTCTACAAGTTTAACTGTCTTATAACAAATTTAATAATGTCTTGAAGGTTTTTCGTTATAGGATTTTTCACTATACCAGGGGTAGGCAACCTTTCCCCTTTAAGGGGCGAGGGACTTCAGCTCCCAGAATCCCAGGAGCTATTGGCCAACATGGGACTATTGGCCAACATGGCTGAGGCTTCTGGGAGCTGAAGTCCCTTGGCCCTGAAAGGGGAAAGGTTGCCTACCCCTGCACTATACAGTTGGCCCTCCATATCCACAGATTCTTTATCCTCGTATTCAACTAGCCATGGCTTGAAAATATTTTAAAATATATATATAAATTCCCAAAAGCAAACCTTGATTTTGCCATTTTATATAAGGGACACCATTTTACCACACCACTGTATTTAATGGGACTTGAGCAACCACAGATTTTGTTATCCATAGGGGCTTCTAGAACCAAACTCCAGGAGATACCAAGTGAAGAACTAAAATAACAAATGTGAATTTAAGACTCTTTAAATAACTTTCACAAACGTAACTGAATATTTTGAGTCTTAGAATAGATACGTCTATTAAAAATAAATTAAAAGGTATTGTTCTGGAGCTTTTAAGATCTCATTTCAGCTCTTGCCTGAAATCATGTTTCTAGTTACCATTGTGACTGTAAATGTTCACCTTTGCTGTCAACAGGCTCATGCATTGCATACAACAGAAAGAAAGATGCAGTAGGCTTTGGGATTGTAACCATATTCCTAATCACTTGGGAGCAAACATCATCAACACACAAATAAGGTTTATCTTTTGTAGAAGTGTGTATATGACAGGACTGCCCCCATTCTGTTAAAATATTCATTTGAAATGAAATTTCTACATAAGTGTCATCACAGAGCCAAAATTACTTCCTAGCCTGGTTGTTCTTGGACATTTTAGATCTCCTTTCCTTTTAATCTTTCACAGTTTATAATAAGGTTATAGCACACAGTTGGTCAACCAAGTATAGTTCAGTATTAATGTAAATAGTATGCTAATTTTCTCATGTAAGTCTAAGCACTAGTAGAAAGGAGAAAAGCTGCCTGTCATCATCAGACATTCCAGATAATAAATTTAAGCCAGAGAGCTAACGCTTTCCAGGGTCACCTTAGGGTCACCTTTGAAGGCACCCAAAACAACAACAAAGCATGAAAATTAGAACAGAATTAAATTCACAGCTTTTTGATGAATTTTCTGGGTACATGTGAGCAAGTCAGTTTTAGTTCCCCACATACATAATAATGAATAATGATGTCTTACTCAACTGAATGTGTCACAATATTTTCTTTTAATGCAAGGGGTCTGCAGTGTAGATTCATTCCAACCTTTTGTATGCTCACTTCTATTAACATTGTAGACTGATGTCTCCCTCTACAGTGGTTCAAACAGGTTCCTTCTGAAGGTACTTTTCCCACAGTTAACAACTGAGACAATACCTACTATTTACTGTCTACAACTGAGAGTATTTCACCCTGTTCTTATTAAGGACCTTGTTCTTATTAGGATTGATGGCTGGCACTGCCTCTCTCTGAACCAGTGGTGGGAATTAAGTGGCCCTCCAGATATTAGACTACAACTTCCAGTACTCCTCACTATTAGTTTTTTCTAGGTAAGGGGGCAGCTGGGAGTTGTCGACCAGCAAGTATCTGGTGACCCACATGATTTCCATCCCTGCTCAGTTCCATAAAAGATTATACCCTCTCTTGGGAAATCTTAGTGAAGTAAAATAAAACTTGGAAAAGTTTTTTTTACAGCACAATTGCTAGAATACCACTGGTTGCATTGGCTAAGAGGCATTCTGGGAGTTGTAGTTAAAAATAACCTCTCTGAAATTCTAGTTTCCTGTTGCTGCTAACTGTCAAGGCCAAAGAATGTTTCATTTTTTAAAAAGCTGTTAATGAAATTATTAATTAATGATTTTGAAACTGATCTTTATTATGGGATTGTTCTGATTTTTCTTTATAGATAGGACTGTATTATTTCTTTGTCTTGCATTGAGGACTGCTTTGATAATACTGTGAAAAACAGATGTACAAATGAAATCATTGATTGCTGAAAGCACATGACAAAAATGACCATCTCACTGCTGGTCACCTCCTTTAGAACAGAGTTGAAGTCTTGTGGTGTAGAATATGAGGGGGTATCATAAAGTTTTAATTACCACCTTTTAAAAAATCTGACAGAAAGTTTATTTGATTTGTAGTTGTTAAGTTATCTCTATGTAGTCACCATCCAGATTTACACATTTTCCCCAGCCTTCCTTGACCCTCCAAATACAATTATTGTAGAGGTCTGCAGATTGTGCCTTAAACCACTCTTCCACTTCATGAATGACATCATCTGTGTTGTCAAATCAGTGATCCTGCAATGGATTTTTCATTTTTGGGAAAAGAAAAAGTCACTCAGTGATGGTGACACTGACAAAATTTCATCACTATACCATAATAACTTCCAGATGATAATTATTACTTTACGATACCCCCTCATATAAATGAATGGATATTGTGATGGATACTGACATTCCCAACCTCATGTACTTAAAAATCATTTGGCTTATGATTTTAACTTATTTTAAAAATAAATTTAAAGGTACAACCTATTATGTAATAGCTTTCATATCTTCATTAGCCTTGTACCATTCATTAAGAATTAGTGTTCCTCTCAAGTCAGGGAGAGAAAGAAAGCACAACTTATGGCCCTCTTGCTTCAACTCTTGTCAGTCCTTACCATTGTACAGTTTGGGAATTGATGTCCAGCAGTCCCTGAAAGCCCACAGGTTGTCCAGTATGCTCTATAGCATTCAATAGTATGCCACTGTCTAACCAAGGTCAATCATTATTTTCACATCCCTCTTTCATAAGAATATAGATATTTCCACTGCATCTGTGTTAGTTTTAAGTGAAGCATGTTCATCAGAAGAGGTGGATTTCCCAGGTGATAGGAGTGATGAGTACAGAATTTCTGGGATGTGTGTGTTATACAAAAAGGTTTGATACTACTGGCATCAATTCAGGAGATTTCTTATGGAGTGTTCTAATGGAAAAATCACCTCCTGTTGTGTTTGACACAGAAGGCAATGATCTATCTTGGTGTCATAGTCTTAGTTTTAATGAAGCTTATGAGCACAGGCTGTACATCAGAAATCATTGTATTAATTGCAGTAATTCATCAGGCTGACACTTTCTCAAATCTTAGGTAGAAGAACAGCAATAAAGCTTCATCTAATGTGCAGAAAGTCTGAGTTTGCATTGCGAGAGCCTTAATTAAAACTCTGCCTAAGCACAATAAAATTCAAATTTTAATTAGGGTTGCTGCTGCCAGAACTCTTAAAGAGGAATAAAGGGCTAAGTTCATATTTGCATCAAAATGGGATGGTGTTCCAAACTGGCAACTGTACCGGATGATATCTGGATTGCTCAAAACTGTTATACATCAGTTTGGGAGTTTCTTTAATATTGTCTGGACCATGCCAGCAAATACCCTATGTATAGTTCAGGATTTGTGCCAAGAAAGGGAGAGAAGAAAAAAATCACCAAACATAACAGAGGGGGAATTAAAAAGAGGGCAATGCTTCAAAATGGTGCTGAAAATGTAATGTTCATAAAATTGCAAAACATCCAATATATTTCAGAGAAGACTTCCCAGGGGGCACTAAAAGAACAATTGTGGAAATAAACCACAACTCAGAGTCTATATCTTTATATAGTCACTCATTATAATTCAGCAACTCTTGGCTTAAAAAAACACATTTTTCCCCAGTACTGCATTGAAGCTTTTTTAGTGTACATTAAAAGTATTGGTTCCTTTCCTGCCCATTTGGTCTCCCAAAGCAGTGTACAATAAAATGTAAAAAAGCATTCTTTAAATATAGATTAAAAACAATTTGACTAGCCTTTAGAGAAGAAAAGCCTGATGCAACAGTATAGTTTTGGCTGTTCAGCAAAAACATCTATAAGGATGGAATCAGCCTGACTTCCCTTATTGCGGGCTCATTTCCACTTGCATTTAATTCGCTTTGTAAGTCTCATTGACACTGGGTTGCTGAATCGATTCAAGGCCAATGCATAGTTCCCACTATGGAAACAAATTATTTCATTATTTTCATGCATTCATGTCTTTTTTGACACGATTGTCATTCCCACTAGATCTGCATCACTACAAAATACATGCTCAGTATTGATTGTGATTGATCCATCCCGATCTTTTTTTAGAATGTGAATTATAGGATGTGCATGTATGCATCATCGGTGACACAAGCACTCGTAGGTGTGGCCCTGTCAGGAGACCCATTACTCACTCTAGAGATCCCACAGAAATGTGAGTGATTGCAAAATCTGTCAGTTATTTTTTTAAAAAAAACCACGCTAAACCCCTCTCCTCAAGGAAAGCACACCCAAAGTTTAACATTCCCTCCACCCACTCCCTCCTCCTCCTTTTTTCTTTTCTCCTTTTTTTCCTCCGCTCTCTCTTGAAAGGGGTGAGGATGGGAGGGAGAAGATGAAAGGCAAGCCATACTTTGAGTGACAGCGCATTGAGAGATGCTCTTGAGAGAAGAGAGAAAAAGGAAATGGAGCCATCTACCGAATGAAGGGGGAAAGGCAGATGGATGGGAGGAAAGAAGGGGGGAACCACACACAGAACCCATAAAAAACTTAACCCAGCTTAGAAAGCAAAGTGGGAAAAGGGAGAGCACAGGATGGAAGGAGTCTCTCTCCCTTTATAAAATTATGAAACAGACCCAAAGCCATGGCAGGACACAAGTTTTGGTTGTTGTGGGGGCTTTGTCTTGTTTACACCCACCTAGCTTCTTGGAATGGTGGGATATGCAGCAGGGTCTCTGTTAAAGACCTCAGACTTTAGGCAGGTTGATATGGGAAAATATGCTATTTCATCATATATCAATCCCTTTAAGGCTTTGTAGACCAAAAGCATAGTCTAAACAATGCATGTGGTATCAAAGCAATCAAGGAAAGGAAGCTAGAGAAAGGAGGTGCCATCAAATCTAATTACTGTCTCATCAAGTGTGAGACTAAGACAAGCAAACACCATTAGGTATCTTTTCCAACATAATGGGATATTCTCCAAGGCAACTCCCATAACCTGCCTGTTCCAGTGGTCTTTTGTAACCTTACTTGCTTACATGACTTCACATCTAAGGGATTATGGCTTCTATCTCCCAGGGGTCAGGCTGGGGTCATAGGGGACTCTGCATAGTCAAAATATATATGAAAAATGGAGGACTTTTACTAACAAGGGAAAGGAGAAACAACCAATCAAAACACAATTAAACAAATGTTCTTCAACTTCTATTTAGAACTAATTAGTAAAGAAAAGATGACAGAAGAATATAAAGAATCAGTGAGAGAATATTTAGAAAAAGAGAAAATTCCTCAAATTTCTGATAAGAAAAAAAAAAAAGAATTAGAGGCACCCATATCAATGATGGAAGTGATAGATGCTATCAAGAAAATGAAACCAGGAAAAGCACTGGGTCCTGACGGATTCATAGTTTGCTATTATAAATCATTGGAAGATAATTTATTAATACCACTCCACAGAATAATATCCAATTTAACGATAAACACCAAACCTAAATCATGGGGGGAAGCCTTGATAACACTGATAGCAAAAGAAGGTAAAGACAATCTAGAAAACAAAAATTACAGGCCAATTTCTCTGCTAAATCTAGATTATAAAATATTTGCCTTAATCTTAGCCGCAAGATTAAATTTTTTTTAAAAAAAAATATTGGATACAAGAAGATTAAGCTGGCTCCCTTCCAGGGAGCCAAACTAAAGATAACCTAAGAACAGTTCTAATTTTAATCGACTTTTATGAAAAGCACAATGAAAAAAAAAAGATGCGAAAAAGGCATTTGATAACATTAATTGGGAATTCATGTTTACAGTTCTGGAAAAAATAGGAATAGGAGATAAATTTATTAATTGGATAAAGGCCATATATACAGAGCAAACAGCTAGAATCATAATAAATGGTGAAAAAATGCCAGCATTTAAAATGACGAAGGGCACGAGACAAGGATGCTCTCTGTCCCCATTACTTGTTATAAATAAAGGAAAATAAAAAAGGATGATCAAATAAGAAGCCCCTCAATAAAAGGTCATAAATACCAGAACAACTGGATTCTTGACATTTGATCTGTTGAACTATGGAATTTCTTCTTTGGGAGAGTTGTACAATACTTCTCCTGCCTGCCGCCATTATTTTCAAATCTTATATCTGGTTCTTTTCAGGCAAATTTTGTTTAACTGTTATTTTTCTTATTTGTTTGTTTGTTTAGTCATTTATTTATTTTAGATCTTAAGTGGTTTCTTATTAACAAGGATTTTCATCTTAATGTATTTTGAATCTGTTTAAAATACTTTATAGGATCACTAATAATTTTTTTCCACCATATGACAACTTAGCTTTATTTATTTATTTATTTTTCCTCGTTAACATTACCCCCAATTTTTATTGTTGTTATTTTTATTTTATTTTTTCTCCCCCTCCTTCCCTCCTTCTCCTTCCCTTTCTCCCTCTCTTCCTTCCTTCTTTTTATTTTCAGTTTTTCTTAGTTTAGGTAAATTATTTAGCTACTTGATATCTTAATTGGATATAGTTGTCTTTCCTCTTTATTAGTGTCCTTTTATCTTTCCTTATCAGCCAGGTGATTAGTCCCTCTTTAAATTTAATCAGGATATGTTTAGTTGTGTTTTTACTCTTCTCTTCTCTCCTTTTCCTTTTCCCTCCCCTCTCTCTCCCCTCCCCCTTTATGTTATTGTGTATAACAATTTAAATCACTTTATTTCCTTCCTTTGAATTTAGAAAGCTTGTGTTATATTTTTGCCTTTCTTTTATCCCTATTATCCTAAAATTATTATAGTTTTCCTTTCTTCCTTTCCTTGTTGTCCTTTCCTTGTTCTTCCCTTCCTCTTCCCTTTTCTAATTCTTCTCCTTCTCTTTCTCCCCTTCCCTTCTCCTTCTTTTCCCCTTTCCCTCTCTAAACCACTCTCTGTATATTTATTCAAAAAGAATGAAGGAGAAAGAGGGGAAAAGAAACAAAAAACACAAGGAAAAGAGAAGAGAAAAAGAAAAAAAGAAAAAATCTTACTTTGTGTGTGTGTGTGTGTGTGTGTATCCATCTATCTCTATCTATCTATCTATCTATCTATCTATCTATTTCCCTGTTTAGTTTCCCTAATTCTATCTCTTGCTTATAACTTTCTTTTACCTTTCTCTTCTGTCTACTAATTGTTGTCACCTTAATCCTCAGAGTTATTTTTGCATCAGTTTGAAGGTCATTTATTTATCTTTTCCTTCCCCCCCCCCCCCACCTCGGTATTCAGCCTTGGAAAGACAGCTTGCAGCTTATATCTAGAGTCTAAACAGTTGCTGTCCCCACTTTCCTGCTGTCTTAAAGATGGGGAGATTTTTTTCTCTTTACCTGAAATATCACCAGTTAGATTAGGATGTAGTTTTTATGTAAATATATATATTAAAGCCAACATTGTTTTTTTTAAAACTACAAGCTACATGTTTGTTTGTTTTAGTAAGTCTTTAATCTTTAGGAAAGCACAGGTAGGCAAAATTGCACTTCTGCTGTTCTGCTAATGAAAGACAAACTAACAGGTTTAGCTTTCATATTTGTATATTTTTGTTTCCTTTAAAGAGTTAGAGCCCTGGGAAACTTAAATTACCCCACACTTTTTAAAAACAGAAATCATTAGATGGAGCTCATTGTGAGGTCTTTTTGATCCTGGCCATTACATTAATGAATAAAAGCACATGTGCAGACAACAGCAGAATGAAGTATTGGAAACGTACATGGAACTAGCTGACAGCAGGCATGTTTCAAAAATCCATAGGGCATGCAGGACAAACAGCATCAATGCAGCTTCTCTGACAGATAGATGAATACAGCCCTTGGTACAGTGATTGTTGACTGACTTTATTTTGGATTCTTCCTAAAGTCATCTAAATGCTGAAGGAAACATATCTGACTCCTGTTCAACTTTATGTGATACTGCTTATCACTGGCAAGCACTTCTCATTACAGATCTGTATCCAGGGACATGTTTGCCTTTGAGCTAGAACTTTATACAGCAGTAGGAAAAAGAGAACTTCATTTGGCATGCTTGAGATAGATCTTTGGCTGGGTGAGGGGTTGTGCCAAAGACATATTTGGATCATTACATGAACTTAAACAGAATTTATGTCTAATAGCAGCTTCCTTTCTGGTTGAAATAGGCTTTATTGAGGAAGAGGTTTTGATCCTGACTGTGGCTTGGGGGAAAGCGTATTTGTAAAAAACAAAATCAATCTCATATGGCTAATTCCACATTATCCCCTTCTCAATGATAATTTTTTTAAAAAAAAAGATTCATGAAACAGGCTTGTTTAACATAGCATGTACAGTTGCCCCTTCCAATTTGTGGGGGATCCGTTCCAGACCCTCTTGCAAAAATGGCAACTCGCACATATTTGATTCCCATAGAAAATAATGGTGCACATGCTGCCATTTTATTAATGGCTACCTGTCCCTCCCGAGGAGAGCAAGACCGCGGATTCCAAGTCTGTGAAAAGGGAGGGACAACTGTAATTTGATCCTGACTTTGGTCTTTCCAATGTGAAGATTCTTAATTTTAAGATAAGTTGCTATTGTCCTGATGAACTGCTTTACCCCAACCACTTACTTACCCCTTTTCCATGATGAGATCAGTGTGGCTGTTAGTGTAACACACAATAATTGCTTGTAGCCAACTGTGCATCCTTAGACATGGTTGGCCTACAAGGTTCATAATCTCTGACCACTGATCATGCTAGCTGGAATGATGAGAAACGTAGTGCCAACATCTGAGGACCACAGGCTGGGAAAGAATGTTGTGCACACACTCCGAAAGGCAGGTACACACACAGAAACCCTTGCAAATACATTGACATTGGTGTTGAAAACCTGCCAACACTTGTCAGGTCTCAACTCTGTATATGCATGTTATTTTTATTGATGGGGGTGGGATATCTTCAAAATAACAGTTCAGTATTCTTTATCTACCACATAAGCAGCCATTATTTGGCATGTGTCTTATTTTTCCCTTCCCTTCATCAAATTATAATATAGTCTTTCACATCTTGATATACTTTTGCTGTTACTGTTATGTGTTTTCAAGTCATTTACGACTTAAGGTGACCTTATCATAAGTTTTTTTTTCCAGCAAGACTTGTTCAGAGTGGGTTTGTCATTCCCTTCTTCTAAGGCTGAGTGTGTTGCCCAAGATCACCCAGTGGGTTTCTGTGACCAAGCAGGGATTTGAACCCTAGTCTCCTAGACTAGCACTCAACTCACACCACCACACTGGCTCTTATTTGCAATTTAGGGGCAAACACATTCCCAGCCAGACAGCTGTATTGCCTCACAAAGCTAGAGACCCCAGGATTCCTTTGAAGCAGCTATGACAGTTACAGTGAAAGCATAATGCTATACAGCAATTGTGTTGTAGGAAAGGGCTTCTCTCCCAACTATTAGAGTGGGTTTGCTGTTCCCTTTTTCTGAAACCGAGTGTGTGACTTGTCCAAGGTCACCCAGTGGGTTTCCATGGCCAAGCAGGGATTCACGCCATGGTTTCCAGAGTTCTAGTCCAACAATCAAACTGCTGCACCATGCTGGTTGTCCTTACATATTTTATTAATACATAACCACTTTATTATCTGGATTTTTGAGAGGGAGGGATACAGAGAGAACACACCCCTATGGCAGCTAGTGTTTACATGCTGACAGTTTGCTTAATAAAATCCAAATGTCTGGTGTTTTCATGTAATTGCATTTGTCTGCAAACCATATGGTGTTCAACAAATAATCTGATAATAACATGTTTATAGGCCTTTTTCTTTGCAGACATCTAGGTCTAGAAATAGAAAATCCTCTAGCAGAAGAACAAACAAAGCATCAAATATTATTTTTTCAAATGATTGTTCCCAAATTACTTATTTTACCTTATCACTTTTGTTTTAGTTTGCTGGAAACATTTTACTTGAATAGCCCTTCCAAGAGCCTCATTCGATACGTTGATAGTACAAGTTTGCCCCAACCTGGTATGCAATTTAATACTTCTCTATGCTATACTCAATTGAATTACAATGTGCTAGAATTTAAAAGCAATCTAAGTAGCTTTACTTTCCCCTGCATCCTACAAAAGGTTCTATATTGCATTTTTGTAACCTAACATCCTGCTGCTTTTGAGTGGCAGGTGAAGGGCATTTAAATTAATGATTTCCTTCTCCTCAGGCTCTGTGTTGCAAGTAAGATTATTCTTCAGAAAGATTTGGGCTTGAGCTGATTCCACTTGAAGCCACTGGTAAGAATGTGGCTCATAATAGTGCTGTTTCTTGTGTAGTTCAAATCAATGACTGCTGAAGTGGCAAATAAAAAATAACTCTTCGATGGGTATGCCTTGTAGAGCTTTGTGCTTTAAATAGGAGCAGCTGAATGAAAGTTGCTGAGGGAGTAGGGCTTGCTTTTGCTTTCTATATGGCTGCATCAATATATCACTCTGCCTCCAAAGAGCTCAGGTTAACTGTTCATCTTGCCAACAGACTTGTGTGATACAGGCACACTGTTCAGTCAAGATAGCTGCTTAGGTACTCTGGTCATAGGAAACATAGTCACACTTACAGTTCTTGGGGCCACAGGAAGATTTTGTTCACAAGAATATTTTAACATTTCTGTTTCCCGCTTGGACTGTAGATCATGAACAGACTTTTAATAAAGCTTGGTTCTCAGTTCAAGCCCCTGATCTGCTGCTCTGTCCAGGGCCAGTGCAGGGGTGGCAGCTTGGTCAATCCACAGTCAAAGTGTATAGGGGAAAACTGTTCTGACCTAGATAGCAGTGTATGTTATTTGTATTGTATGTCATTTTAATCTATATGTTTTAACCACTGTTCGGTTTAATACTTTTTAAGGGAGTGGGAATTGGTTCATTTTGGTTTTATGTTGTAATATATTTTTAATTGCTGTTAGCTGTCCCAATTGTTCACAGAGGGGTGGGGTATAAATAATAATAATAATAATAATAATAATAATAATAATAATAATAATAATTATTATTATTATTATTATTATTATTATATAACCATGCCTTCTATTCAGAGTCCCAAGCTTGAAATTGAAAGTGATGTTTAATTGTAATTGATACAATGGACACCTTGTTTGTCTCAGTTGATATTTTCCAGTGACTTTTCCAGCAGAGATTTAAAAGATTACTCTCTCTTTTTTTGTACTACAATTCCCAGCTTATTCCAGCAATGGTGGCCACTGGCCCTGCTGGCTAAGGGATTTGTGGAGTCCCAAATTTTTGGTAGACCTCTGTGACTTTAATATCAGGAAAACTGCTTGGAGAGCAAAAAATATTTTTACTGCACTGTATATGTAAATCTTACATTATAATGATGTGTACATGGGAAGAACAAATGTCAACATCATATCAGTTATAACCTATTTGTTTATATTATCAAAATAGTGCATTACGTGCATTTCTGAATAACACATAAACCACCTTTATGTAGCTGTACTGGTCACAGTTCCCTGCTCCATTTGGGAGAATCTGGTAGTGGTGCAAAAGGATGGTTTACTCACCTTTTCCTTTACACAACTGAGCCCAAATTAAAAGATAGGTTGAAGGTATCTCTTTCAATGCAGTGAATACTTCATGAATCATACAAAATCTGGACATATTTATATTGGGGTGACTGAACACATTTATTTCATCTATATAGAAACACATAGATAGATTTCTGTTTGAAAGCATATACAATGCTTGATTCTGCCTGCACAGAAAGCTTTCTAGTTGTAGTCAGTTTTGTTAAGGATAGTTACTTACCGGTAGTACTCTTTTCAGTCCTTCAGTAGGTGATACTATGCTCCAATTTTATGATGAGAGGATAATTCTTCTCAGATCTTTGTGCAATACTGTGGTGCCACTGTCAGTGGTGTCACTAGGGTTGGTGTCACCCAGTGCAGTAAGTCATAGTGTCACCTCCCCATTGACTTCCTCCCATTACCACATCATACAGAATCCTTAGTAATGTTTTTTGTATTAATGTTACTCATAAATTGTAATTCCTATATATCATTGAAAGTAATGGTAAGAGTTGTGACATAAATTAATTTTTTGAAATTTGGTTTTTTATATTTAAAAAAAACCCTGTGAAACCCCCCCCCCTTTCTCCTCCTACTGAGCCTCACCCCAATCACACGATCTCTTCAACATTTTAATGGAACACGCGGGATGCCACAGCCTGTTTCTGCCAAAAGGCAGATGTTTGAAGAGTAGTGGTGTCATCCCCTCTTAGGGTGTTACCTGAAGCGGCCCAAACTCCTTACATCCTTCATAGATGCCACTGGCCACTGTGATGTCAGGTAAAACTGATGGATTGCAAAGACATATTCCATAAAAACTTGGGAAATTATTCCCTCCATTAATTTATTCAGTTATCAAGTGAACTTTGAAATTATATCTGCTTCTTCCAAAATATATCTCATTATGGACATCTTTGATGAGTGCAATCTTTTTCTGTTTTTATAATTTTTATGAATGATTTTATAAATGATTTCCTTTTTAATTAGAAAGGCTCTTGTTAGTTAATTTTATCCAGGAAAGTGATTATTAGAGCTAAAGTAAATTGACCGTTTGGTCATGGCTACTGCAGAGAGATAATAATAAACCAAATCCCAGTACTCTGCTTTGAGGCTTTACAGTAGCTCCTTGGAACTGATAACAGTTCAGTTTCCTAGTTTTGATAAAGCAAATGTGGACTGACTGTTTTCATTCCAAAGGAAAGTGTACAACAAATCTCCAAAAGGATAGTGGCATGCCACAGTACCTATTTATTTGGATCAAAGCTGATGCAGGGCCTTTCTTTTTTAACAAGTCCTGTAAGTCCCTTCTGCGAACCCAGCATGGCTGGTGCAACATCTGTAGTAAGACAGCTCCTTATTGATGTCAAAATGCTGAAATTCCACATGGGATGGGATTATAGCTTACTAGAAGCATAAATTGGAAATGACTTGAAGGCACACAACAACAACAATGCTATCATATCAGCTGTCTTGTCATTAGCCAAATTCAGAGCTTTCTGAAACCAACATTGGTGCCCTTTTCTGAACTAGTTATATACACTCTTCTCAAAGTACTGCACCTAGAACTAGACACACTATTCAAGATGGGATTAGACTAGTCCAGAATCAAGTGGAATCACTGCTTGTTCTAACTTGGTAATGATGGTCATACCAAGGCAGTCTAAAATCAAATTAGCTTCTTCTTTTTTTCAGTTACATTACACTGCTTACTTCTGTTCAACTTGACTTGATCCTTATCACATGTACTGCTATCAATCCAGATACTGCCTTTGCCTACTTTTCATTCATTCATTCATTCATTCATTGTGCCTTTTTTCACTTGCTCATTGAACTTCATTTTGTTTTGGTCCAATTTTTCATTTAATCAAAGTCATTTTAAATTTCAAAATGTCTTTTGATATCTTTTGAGCAATCCGGTGCCATATGCAAATATGATAAGGTTTCCTCCACCCCTTCATCTACTTCACAGGACTAAGCCTGTTTCAGGTTAGCATAAGATGCATCTAACCTGCTGGGTCCATGCAGATATCATCTAAATTGAAAATATATAGGATTTATAGTATGTACAGCTGTAGAGTGCTGTAAATTAAGCTTGAATGAACAGGAACAAATTTCCCTTCAGTATGTAGATCTAGAAAACAAAATTATTTGGAAGAGCTGTTGTCTAGTACATAAAGCACACTAGAACATTAACATCTTCATTATGTCTTTGCAGACTGGCTTTTCCAAGGCAAGAAAAAAACAAGAGAAGAAAAATATTCAAAGCGAAGTGGAAACTTGTATGAAGTGAGCCACATATACTTGTAATGTGGGTCGAAATGTAGTCCTCTAGTAGGGCCATGAACCTAAAATTAGTCTATATATCTGTACTGATGTTTGGAGTAGCAGGTCTACTCCTCTTCATGTATCTACAAGCCTGGATTGAAGAACAACATACAGGTAACATAACTGATTGACTAGGTCAATTCAAGAATTTTCTTTGTTGTTTTAGCGCTGTCAGTGTACAATGGTGGCTTATGTTATTGGACCTAAGATTATTGAACTTTTATTGACAGAATCAAAATGTACAAGTTATTGGAGGAATCCCTGGAAGGAAAAACCCTGCAAGTAACTGGAGACTTCATTCATCTCCTGTGCATGCAGTATTGTCCTAAATCAATTGCTAGTCCCAGCCAGAATCCTAGTCCCAGGATCCATTGAATTAATGGCATTTGCATAAGTGATGATCTGCTGTTCAATAACTGATTTACCTGATCTGCTCTAGTTGGGACTAGCACTTGGATTTAGGCCATGGTGTCATTCCCAACTAGTGGAAGAGATGGGACTCGTCTTGTTGCTAAAGGGGCTTTCTGAGTGGGGAAGGCTGAATAATTTTTAATTAAAATTAAAATGTGTAGGAGTCATGATTGCATTTGTTTATATATATTGAATGGTCAGGTAGGCTGATTTTAGTAAAATGAAATACCAGAGATGGATGAATGGAAAAGTAATCTATTGGATATGATAGAAATGGATAAGTTAACGCAAAAATTAAAAAAAAAACATTCTTTGGGAAAACTCGATGTAGAATGGTTAGAAGTAACTACATATATAAAGGAGCAATGGGGGTAATATAGTGACTTCTATAAAATTTTGCTGATTAGATAATAGGTGTGATTTTTTTATTGTTATGCTAAAATGTGATGATGGAAGATATGAAACAGATACTTTTTCTTTATAGAAGGAGAGATGTGAAGGGACAATTAGAAGATAGGGTAGGCTATGGAGAGTCTAATCTTAACACATAAATTAAATATTATACATGCTAAGTTAATATGGTATGATTAAAGAAAGCCAATAGAATGATAACTTACAAATCTAACGGGGGGGGGGGAAGTTAGGGGAGAGGGAGTATGAATACTGTAGTGGTTAGGCATCTATGTGGATAGTAATAGGAATAGAATCAAATATGCTTATAAGTGGTTAGATGAATGTGTTAGTATATGTGAAAATAAAACATTTAAAAAGAGCAATTCTCATATTGAGGGATCATGTTCAGAAATTAAGGAACTATAGTTCTTGTCCACTGTCACTAAAGATAGAAGGGATCTTAAAAACCTCATGACATTGTTAATTGCTACTTTTCTTACTTCCCTCTCTCTTGATTTTAACTACATGCTTCTCTTAGGGTGTATCCATGCTGCAGTTTCACACTTCTTTAAGTGCTATGACATTATCCTACAGAATCCTGGGATTTGTAGTCTGGTGAGGCACCAGAGCTCTCTGACATACCAGGCTGAATACATTACCAAACTCCAAGTCCCTGAATTCAGTAGGATAAAGTCATGGCAGTTAAAGTGATATCAACTGCTTTAATTCTGCAGTGTGGATATACCCTTAATCTCCTGATTTTGCAAATCTGTCCCAAGAGAAAACCTTATACATATGCATACATCTGTCTGAGGTGTTCACTAGATAAGCAAGCATCACCAAGGCCTGTTGTATAATGACCTCCAAAAGAGAGAAAAATAAAACAACAGAAAAAGAACAACCATTTAAGAAGTGGGCTAGGTTGTGTTAAATGCCACAGAAATGACACAAATCTAAGACTTAAACAATGGCTATGAGGGGGCCTAATATAGCAATAATTTAATCTGCAGTTGCTAGTTGACCAAGAAAATATGTCCAGATTTCTATGAATTTAAAAATTAATAAATAATACACTGAAAAATCTTAATGCAGCTATTGTTAGTCACTTATCTGAAATGAATGGCTCCTGATTAAATGGAATTTACAGAATTACATGGTATTTAACCTTGTGGTCAGAATAGACCACCCAGTGTGCATAATGTTTATCTTTCTATAATTGGTTTTAAGTAGAAAAGAAGAGGATTTAAAGAGGCAATGGGAGAATCTAGCTCGGTGGACACTGTAAATTACAATGCAGGGTGGGGGTATACTGGCAAAAATGGGACTGAAGTGGAAGAATTGCTTTTATTAGTTTGCACATTCAATGTTACAGGGATATTTAGTCTAGTAATTGAGTGCTCAGAGCAGGGGTAGGCAACCTTTCCCCTTTAAGGGCCGAGGGACTTCAGTTCCCAGAATCCCAGGAGCTATTGGCCAACATGGGACTATTGGCCAACATGGCTGAGGCTTCTGGGAGCTGAAGTCCCTCGGCCCTTAAAGGGGAAAGGTTGCCTACCCCTGGCTCAGAGGATGGCAAAAAAGATTGCAGATGCAGATGCTTGGTTTCAAACTTTATTTAGAATTTAGAATTATTAGGGAATATAGGAACTGGTGTCCCTTTTACAGGTGTGTATTAGCTGTTCTTCAGCCTGCATACTCAGAGGGGCTTGCAGTTTGGAAGTGAAAATAATGTTACCAATTTTGAAATAGCAGCAGTTAACATTAGCAACCTTGGCAAATAAACAGGTGCTAAAACCACATCAGCACTGATGCAGAGCAAACATGTGGAGATCATTCTGCAACTGACCACCTAACTCTTGAAGATGGATAAGTTTGATGAAGGCTCTTCAGTGATGATCTTAAGACTTGGGAAAGTTCATATGTGATTCTTCAGTTATCTCAGTCCCAAGCTGTTTACAATTAAAGAAGGGAATGCAAAATTTAAAGCCAGATCTGGTCCACAGTGTGGGTGTGCTAGGGCACATGCTTTGCATGCAGAAGAACCCAAGGTCAGTTCTTGGCATCTCCATTTAAAAGAGGATAAGAAAATGAGTGATGGGAAAGACATCTGTGTTACTGGCAAACTGCCAGTTAGCATCAACAGTACCAAGCTAGGGGTATAGATAGTCTGATCTTGGGGTCAAGTAACTTCCTATGTTCTATTTGGGAAGAAACATAGCTTAGTAATATAACAATCCTTTTCTTGAAAAAAGTTTGAGCTTTATCTTCTGGCATCTCTTGGAAGAGATGCAAATACACCCTATCTGAAACTCTCAAGCCTACTGCCAATCAGTGCAGATATATTACTAGGCTAGATAAATCAATGGACTGGCTTGATATATGGTAATCTCCTGTGTTCCTAATGATTTCATCATTTGAGCAAATGATGAGAAGTTAAGTCCAGATTGAAAATGAATATCTTTGCCCACCCACATTGGTCATTAGCCCATCCGCTGCCTGCACTAGGTCAACAGACTCGACAGAAAATTTCCCAATTCAAGTTGAAGATGTGAAAACCAGGTTCATGGAATCATGCTTATAAATGTACCAGTAATGAATCCCACTATTATCGGCAAATGTTAGAGTTTAGTCTTCAGTGTTAACCCCACAAGCAAGGATATAGATAGAAAGCAACATCCTAGATTTGCTGCTACCAGCAGATTTGCAGAAAATACAGAAAGTGTTTTGAGAAATGGAACCTATTTTTTGGAGGCTAAAAATAAGATTGAGTCAAAGTACTGAAGGGGATTTTTCTTCCTTTGTAACTTTACTAGACCAGGCCTAGTAAATTGAGCTCCATCCTTATTTAGAGAAATAAATGCATTTTTGGGCCTCTGGAGACAGGCAGCCATGGGCCACCCCGAGAAGCCACGGATTGGGACCGAGGCTGCCCCATGCCTTGGCCTCAATCCACTACTTTTCCGGCCCTGGAAGGAGCGCTAAAATAGCGCTCCTTCCACAAGGCGCGGAAAGGGCACTGGAAGAGGCAGTGCGTGCCTCTTCTGCATCTCTTCTGGCTCAGCATGTCTGGATGCTGAGCCAGAAAGAAGCCATTGGAGCACCTGCCATGTGGAATGGCGGGCGCTCCAATTACATCCTCAGGGAGGGGTTGGGGCGCCCAGCGTGAGGCTGCCCCTCCCCTTTCTTGCCTTCAAGATGGCGCTTTGCGCTGTCTGCAAAGGCCCTTTGTCTCCTACCCTGACAGATCAGAATGTGAGGAAAATGGGAGCCCTGAGCTCTTACATTCTAATATAAGTTTGCCAAGTTTGCTGAGTTTGCTGAGTAACAACTGCAAAGTTCATGTGCTAGGAAAATTTCATGAAGGTAACAAATTCAGTAAAAGTCAAAACATGTGTTAACTCTTGCAAGATAAACAACTATTCCCTAGTTCTTGCTATATAACCTAATCCCCAATCTCTTGGCATTGTAGCATAACAAAATATGCTTTGTAACCTTGTATAACCACGTTCTAAAGTCAACCAAGTTGGTAGCTGTTGAGCTTTGTACTTTTTGAAAAGTCCTCCCTTTCATTTGACCTTCATCTTCCATTCTGCTGCATTGGGTAGTTCCAGGTGCTATTATAACAAAAGAGTTCATCACGGGGACCATATGTACTTCCATTCTGATAATGATTAAAGTAGATGCAACCCGCAAAAGCGTGCAATGTGCAAATGATTTTCATATGCAGAACACAATAACACATTAGAAGCTCATTACTAAAGTGAGAAAGAGGGTAGAACATGCATTTGATTTTCACACAGATGCATGTAAATCCTGATAATGGTTTGGGAATAACTTTTTTTTGCGAGTGCACACAGAAGCAGTAGTTGCATCACCAGAAATCACCCAGAGAACTAAACAGTTTTATTTACACAATTTTCTTTATAAAAATGTATTGTACTGTCTCTTACTTTCCAAGAAATGGTATCCAACCTAAGTAAAAAGAACAAAACATTACCCAAAGAAGTAGGAAAAGTAGAAAAACAGCATAAAAGGCAACCCGTCTCCCTGCCTTCCCTGAGTGGCTATTCCTTTAAGAGCCCAGGCTAACGGGGAAGGGTGACGGAAAAGCGACATTCACACAGACTAGGGAGAAGCAAGCTTTTTCTCTGTGTTCCTGCCTTTGCCTCAGCAACTGTTCCTTTGAGAGTCCTGGCTACTCACCCCAAAGAACCATGGGAAATCTGTCAACAAGTACAGAAACAGAGAATCCTGCAAATGGCTTTCACACTAGAGCAATTGCACAAAAAAAGCAAATTTGTGAATGAAACAGAAGTGAATTTACAGTATTTCCCTGAAAATGCCTATTTGCTGGTTCATCTTACTTTCCTGTCAGATTCCAAGCGGTTTGCGCACAATGTCATGTGAAAAACATTCATGCATTTGCGCCTAATACACTGGATAACTATGGGTTCTGACGCATTTAAATTTCTAATTTTCCCCATGTGATAAACTTCAAAGTAGAAAAATATTCCCCTCTCCATTTTTTTTCTACACTGTAAATAATTTTATACATTTCTATCCCTTTCCACTCAACCTGTGTCTAAGCTTTAAAAATGTCCCGACTACTATAAAATTTCCTCATACAGGAGCTTCTCCAACTCCTTCCAGTTTTTAATTAATAATAATAATAATAATAATAATAATAATAATAATAAATTATTTATACTTGCCCCTTTGAGATCAATTTTAAACTCTCTTCTGCACTTTTATCAGAAAAACTGCTATCTTTCTACTTTAATGACAATATTTACAGCATTACAGTGTGAAGATCTGCAACAAGGAACACCTTCATATAGTTTCTCAGTATTTTGTGACATTTTGGACTCTTCAGCAAGACATATTTATTGATGTACGGTAACAGAAATTCTCTGGGTAGCATATAAAAAATGCGGCTAGCTGGATACCTTGGAGAGTGTGTAGATAAATAGCAGTGTGTACTATAATACAATAAGCTGTTCTGTTGTTTTTTGTTTTCGTATCTCTGTAAATTATGTTTCATTGCTGATTAAAATGATGTGTGTGCTATGCTAGGGGGATGAACTTTTGCTAGGAATGACACAGCTTCAAATTAGTCTTCTCAAAAGACATACATGCTCAGCAAAATGTTAAACATTTGTTGTCACACAGTTTTTTAAAACGAGAGACAGACTTGTCAACTCATCACTCTCTTAAAGGGCTCTGGAGGGCTTCTGTTACAGGACAGCTACCTCTGATGAGCCTCAAAGCCTTTTCTTTCCCTCACATCACATTTGCTTTTGAAAGTCCTCCACTTGTATTTTCAGATTGCAGTGTATTAAGAAAGGAGATCAAAACATTGCTACCTAGTTTAAGGTGGTAAGTTTAAAACAGTTTTTTCACTACGGACCCCCTTAAATACCGTAGCTTTTGTTGCCACAGACTATCAGCTCTTAACACAAGATTTAAAACCCTAAGGTGCACCAAATATTTATTTAAAGTTGCTCATCAAGGACCTTGTTTAAACAGACGCTTGATCTGCATCAAACAAACAGGTGAAGCTATGTTACTGATACCCAAATGTGAGTACTCAGCTGCTGCTAGATTTCAATCCCCAGAAACCAAACAAACCATGGCCAATGATGTATGGATTGTGGGCCTTGCAGTCCAACAATATCTGGAGAATCGGTTTGGGGAACCACATGGAGATTTAGCATTGCTCATTTGCTAATATTTGCGTATTAAACTGTCATTCATCTTGGAAAGCTGGCAACCCTGACACCTTTACTTAACAAACAAACAAAAAATAGTTTAGCACTTTGAGAGAGTAAATTCAGAAATAGACTCTCTCCAGAGTGGAATCTGCAAACCTTCAGAACATGATCTATACTTTAGGAAGCTTCAAGTACACCAGAGCATAGAGTTTACTTCAAGCACCAGCTTGAAACACACAAGAAAGATTCCTGAAGCAATCACACCAAGGCTAAGATCCTACGTATAGTTACTCAGGAGTAAGTCCCAATGAATTCTGTGGAACATCCTTCTCAGTTAACAGGCATTATATAGGTAAGTTTTACTGCAGTTTGTTCCCTGCAGTAACTGTGGTAAGCCACAATCGTAGCTTATCAACTCAGCCTGGGCCTCCATGTGCAGTAGATACATAAAGACACCTCTACTTTTTTCTGCTTTCAACCCACCCTTGAAATGCTCTTGTGTACCCTAGACATCTTACAGGAAGTTTCTGACTTCTTACTCCCAAAACAATCCAGACATCTCTAAGACCCAGATTTAACCCTTTCTCAGCCTCATTATCCAAAAATTAAGCCTTCATATTTTCTTTAAAAAGAAGAAAAGCAATGCCAGGGGCTCTTTATTTTTCTACTCCTGGAAAGCTCAACCCTTGCAAATAAATGAAAGTGTAGGGAAAAAGAAAATGTCTCTGGCCATAGGCAGAGTAACTTTTCAAATGGCCATTTACCTCATCACAACCCATTTCTACACATCTGGGATCAGTAGGGAGAAAGACTTCTCAGCAAAAGCAAAAAGAGAATAACCAGCTGCAGTGTTGTTTCAAGTTGTGTTAGCAGGATCACTAAGCCCAGGAAGTGCTGCCCTTCGGTCACCTGGGTTAGAGCTCTTGTGTCCGCCAGTCAATGCACACTGCTGAGCAAGAATTTAACATCTCAAATGGGGCTATTTTAATTGTAAAAAATAACATTTCTTCAAGCATTTGCGGACCCCCCGTGAGGACATGGTGGCTCCCTGGGAGCCTGCAGACCTGATCATAGGTTAAGGACCCCTGTTTCAGAGTATTAAAAAAATACAAGATCTCAAGTCTGCCTTTGATGAGATAGTCTAGAACAAAGTCTGAGTTTCACTGGGTGATTATTTAGGAGACAAGGTACCTACACAATTAAAGCAACCTATTAACCTATCAGTATTTGTGTTTGTTTG
The DNA here is from genome assembly GCA_026167975.1 of Phrynosoma blainvillii. NCBI lineage: Eukaryota > Metazoa > Chordata > Lepidosauria > Squamata > Phrynosomatidae > Phrynosoma > Phrynosoma blainvillii. The sequence continues at coordinate 70,518,403 of JANUYF010000004.1, forward strand.
GGGTTTTTTGGTGGGGGTTAAAAAATAAAAGGTCATTTCATCAGCAGGAAGTACCATGACCTTTTCCTTTCAAAGTTTATTATATATTGTTTTTTCATGCAATATTGAGTACATGATAGTTGTGATTTCATAGCAGTTTAGTCTGTGGAGAGCTTTCTTACACTTGTCAATGTTGGGGGCTGTTATTCTGACCTATAATTGGGTCTCACTGTGTGATCCAATGTTGTGGTATGTTTATCTAGCACAACATCTTTGAATCCAACAGTAGTGAGTATGGATTTGTGAACCATATGCACTTTTCTCCTTATTTGAAGCCAGTTTTCCCCACTTCTCTTTTGGGTGTGGGAAGGGAATAAAAAAAATGGGAAGAATGCTTTAAACAGGTGATTTCTCAAGTTTTGATCTATTACTTTGCTTTAAAATATTTACATTTAAAATGGGTAAGACCAGGGTTCAAATCCTCACTCATCTGTGGAAACCCAGTGGGTGACCTTGGGCAAGTGGCACACTCTCAGCCTCAAAGGAAGGAAATGGCAAACCCTCTCTGAAAAAATGTGCAAAGAAGACCATTAAGTGACAGGTTACCTTAATGCCATAGTGAGTTGGAAATTACCTGAAGACACCCAAGAACAAAATTGTGCAATTGTAGTGTGAAGATGCACCTCTTTTTAAGGATCAGATGAGTATTATCTTTAACTAACAAAATATTCCTGAAAAGTATTTTTGGTTAAACTTAAACCTTTTCAGTAAGGTTTACATACATAGCAAATATCCAAGTATTGATTATTGATTGTCTTCATATCTGTCTGACATACACATTTAAAACTGCCTTACATTTTTTGTAGAGGTCACTGCTGCCTATCAGTCATCAAACTATACATTTACTGTAATTCTCTATTTAATCTATACTGATTGATTATCCTTTTAACTCCAGTGAAGGAATATCCTATTCCAATAAGTCACTGTAGCATGATAATCTGTCATATTAAACTAGATTTTGCATAACACAAATCTTATTTTGTTTAATAAAGTATGTAATAAATCCCAGTACTATACAAGTGAAGCTCTGCATAAAATTATGGAAGTGTCTCATGAAAGGAAAGAAAAAAGGTATTATCTGCTGTGGGAGCCTTGCCAAGATTGGAAGAGAGCCTTCTCCAAAAAGGAGAATTCCCATTACAAATTAGTGAAACTACCCAGTGAAGTTTCACTAATTTTATGGTATCAAACCTGAACAAACTGTGGCTAGTCTGATTCTTAATTATGGTTAATAGAAACAGGCAATCTCCAGACTAATTTATGAATCTGACTGTTATGAACTGATCATAGTTAAGATTAATTGCTGTTCAGAATTCAAATGACACAATAAACTGGTTAATCTACAATAAAAAAATGCTTTTGGTCTACTTCTGACAGTCCTGGAGGAGAAAATAGGAGAGCATATGATCCCAAGGCTCATGGACTCTTGTTCTTATAATGCTAAATCTTGTAATGCTAAACCAAGAGCCATTTTACACAGGACAATTATAACACTATGTCATAGTTCTGTGAAATCCTCAGATTTGTAGTTTAGGGAGAGCTACTTAGAAGTCTCAGACAGAGAGCTCTAATGCCTCACCAAACTGCAAGGCCCTTCTTTCCATAGTATGTAGCTATGGCTGTTCAAGTGGAATCATAGTACAATAATTGGATACTGTGAAAGGCCTCAAATGTTGCCTCCAATTGGAACCATTGTTGTTGTTGTTGTAGTTGTTGCATTTCTATCCTACCTTTCACCCGATATAGAGATTCAAGGTGGCTAACAAAAAAATTAAAACAGTACAAGTTAAAAACAATACAAGCACATTAAAAGTGTAGATATGAAGTTTTTTAAAAAACAAAAACAAATAATTTTAAAAATGTAAAAGCATTACACATTAAAATTTAAAATGCATTAAAAACTGTATACAAACCTTAAAAACTGAATCATGCAACATTTAAAGCCCAATCCTTGTCAGTTTGAGAAAGTCTGATGGCACAACAGTGTTTTTATCTGCCACCAAAAGGGGAGCAGGGCTGGGGCCACCCCAACCTCCTCAGGGAGGAAGTTCCAGAGCCTGAGAGCAGCCACTGAGAAGACCCTCACTCTTGTTCCCACCAAATGAGCCTCAGAGGGTAGTGGGACAGAAAGGAGGGCCTCTCCTGATGATCTTAGTGCTCTAGTGGGCTCATAAAGGGAGATCTGGTCCTTCACTAGAATGTGCCCATTTCTCTTTTCCAGAATTTGGAGGGTCAAGTACTGAGTTTTTCTTGGAGATTGCTATGTAGCATGTGTCTTTTAGAGATTTTGGAACAGACTTGGGCAGTTACATATTAGAACTCTGAACATTGTTGGAGCCTGGGTATAAGACTGGTGTTATTGCTCATAGTAGATTTTAATTTTTCTTCCCCATCCCTCTTCCATATCTACTTTCCCATTGCCTGACTTAGGACTCCAGTTGCATCTAGCTGTATGAGAACTGACTAGGAAATTTTGTGTCCCTGATTTTTTCATGTACTTGTCACCAAATTCCCTGACTCATGGAACCCTTGCAACTTCTTCTCATCTTATGCATCAGATTGTCCCTAAACACTTGTGAATTTTCTGTTGTGGCCTTTTAAACAATATTTTATATTGTTGAATTTATAAAAATTGCTTTAGTTGTAACTGTTCATTGTATCAATGCTCTGACTGGTCTGGACATACTTATAATTTTCTTATTTATGTTGAATTTTTAGCAATGTAGTTTAATGATTTTGAAGTTCTTTGTCCTAAATAATAATAATAATAATAATAATAATAATAATAATAATAATTCTTATTTATATCCCGCCCCTCTGCCAGGCAATCGGGGCGGCGTACAACATTACAAAACTTAAAAACAATACATCAAATTAAATCCCGTCCCTCCTTCACCCACCCGCCCTGCCCCCAAACATACAAGCAAACTAAATAACAGTAATTAAAAATACAATTTAAAAGCATAATTTTCTTGTCAGCATGGTGCCGACGAAGATGTTCTGGGCAGCCCTATATAGCCTCCAGCGTCTGCGGGGGTGGAGCGGAGGAGGGGCAGCTCAGGCTGCACAGGTGTTCTCCCAGGGCTGGTCCTCTGGAGCTGGTAACTGGTCCTCCGCAGCCTGGAGGACGCTGCTGCTCGCCACCTGGTGCCGACGAAGATGTTCTGGGCAGTCCTATATAGCCTCCAGCGTCTGTGGGGGTGGAGCGGAGGAGGGGCAGCTCAGGCTGCACAGGTGTTCTCCCAGGGCTGGTCCTCCAGAGCTGGTAGCTGGTCCTCCGCAGCCTGGAGGACGCTGCTGCTCGCCACCTGGTGCCGACGAAGATGTTCTGGGCAGCCCTATATAGCCTCCAGCGTCTGTGGGGGTTGAGCGGAGGAGGGGCAGCTCAGGCTGCACAGGTTTTCTCCCAGGGCTGGTCCTCCGGAGCTGGTAACTGGTCCTCCGCAGCCTGGAGGACGCTGCTGCTCATCACCTGGTGCTGGTGAAGGTGTTCTGGGCAGCCCTATATAGCCTCCAGCGTCTGCAGGGGTGGAGCGGAGGAGGGGCAGCTCAGGCTGCACAGGTGTTCTCCCAGGGCTGGTCCTCCGCAGCTGGTAACTGGTCCTCCGCAGCCTGGAGGACGCTGCTGCTCGTCACCTGGTGCTGGTGAAGATGTTCTGGGCAGCCCTATATAGCCTCCAGCGTCTGCGGGGGTGGAGCGGAGGAGGGGCAGCTCAGGCTGCACAGGTGTTCTCCCAGGGCTGGTCCTCCGGAGCTGGTAACTGGTCCTCCGCAGCCTGGAGGACACTGCGGCTCGTCACCTGGTGCTGGCGAAGGTGTTCTGGGCAGCCCTATATAGCCTCCAGCGTCTGCAGGGGTGGAGCGGAGGAGGGGCAGCTCAGGCTGCACAGGTGTTCTCCCAGGGCTGGTCCTCCAGAGCAAACTTCATCAGGCAAACTTCAAAATGGAAGATATGAATGCATGTGACAAAATGCAATTGCTAGTCCAGACTAGAGTAGGTTCATTGAATCCACTGCTGAATTGTCAACACTTACACAAATCTATTGACTCAGGGGGGTTGTAGACTGCCAGAAATAGTGCAAATTGAGTCCACTTTTAGGGTTAGGGTTAGGGAATCATGGGAACTGTATTTTACTGTGGCACCAGAGCTCTCTGACAGAGAAGGCTCAATGTCTCAGAGAAAAAAACAAATCCCATGATTCCCTACCACTAACCCTAACCCTAAACGTGGACTCAATTTGCACTATTTCTGGCAGTCTGCAAACCCCCTCAGTGGATCTACTCTAGTGGAGACTAGCAATTGGATTTAAGTTATTCCATACAATGTAAATAATTTTTGTTCTAAAAAGGACATATAAATATTTTATATAATAAATAAATATTCTATCCAATACTTTTGACCTCCTACATTTGTTTTCTGATGTATATTTTATCTTGATTTTTAAAAAAACAATAACTGTCTTAAGGCTATTTTTCTGAAAAATATGGGAGTTTTGCCTTATAAAAAAAGATATTGTTATTGTGTGCCTTCAAGTTGTTTCTTTTTTATGTCCACCCTAAGGCAAACCTTCCTGGGGTTTTCTTGGCAAGAATTGTTCAGAGGAAGTTTGCCATTGCCTTCATCTGAGGCTGAGAGAATGTCACTTACCCAAGATCACCCAGTGGTTTTCATGTCTGAGCAGGAAATCAAACCCTTGTCTCCAGATTTATCATCCAATACTCAAGCCACTATGCCATACTGGCTCACATAAGAGATCTACAGCTTCCTTAACATTTCCTTGTAATAAGAATGCCTTGTGGGGGTTGCTTATAATAAGAATGCCTTGAGGATTTTGCTTATTTTTTCCCGTTTGATGACACTTTTACATCTGTATAAAAAAATTAACACAATAATATTTTTAAATTGATACCAGTTGGAAAGGGTTTTGTTTTTTGTTCTGTTTTTTAATGGATTGAAGTGCTCTGTCACTGTAAAATATGTCCTTTAAAGTACTGTACTAGTATTACATTTATTAATACTAAAACTCAGTCATTAGGAAGGAAACATGCACATTTCCCCCAAATGCTAGAATTTGAAATAGGCAAAAATTTCCTGCCTGAAATACAGCTGTCGTGAGTGACAGGTGGAAAATATAAATATATTAGATTTATCTTGCATGTTTCTCTTCCCATATCTATTTCCTGCAGTTAAAAATTAGATGTATTATATCCTTTTTATGATAGTTGTATTATATCCTTTTCATGATAGTTTGTAGCCAAATCAGGAATTATTTCTACATAGGCTCCATTGAAAGAAAACACCAATGTATCATTAAGACCTTGCAGTCTAGGAGGAAGAGTTTATAAATCTCTTCAAAAGCATGGCCAAGATCTGTGGGGAACTTGGAAATGCATTAATTTTTATTTATTAAATATTAATATTAATTTTTTAAAAATATTCATATTAAAGGATATTTTGGGCATGCAGCTAATCCCAGGCATATTTTCTTAAACCTAGGAGCCAAGTAAATATATATGTGTCATAGTTTTGGTGTGATTTTTCTTTATACTTGAGAGATATGTGTATTTCATCTTTTTAAAAAATTATATGTTTCTTTTCCTTGGCTGCTAAAGTAGAACTAGTGGTTCATTTCTGAAGTGTAACATGTCAAAAATACCCTGGTCATCTAGGCATCATTATTTCATAACCAGCAGTGAAATGTACTTCCATTTTCACTCTAGCCTTTATTTATTCCTGGTATTGATATTTCTCTTATGCAGTTCATTTTTTTTTTTGTAAATGTTTAAAGTATTGGATCTCTTTGGCCCTAGGGTTCTTTGGGTCAATTGAGCAGCACATCCTTGCAAGAGGAAGATTAAGAAGCATAGCATGGATCACAGGGAATGTGTTCTGCCTCACTTAATGAGGCTAGAAATGAGATGGACTGGCAGAATTTCCTATAATCATGCTATCTGAAAAATCAAAAGATAGACCAAGCTGAGGGATGTCTACTTTGTGCAGAAGAAATGTTCACTGTTTCATAAAAAAAAAAAAGATTGTGATACTGAAAATGATTTACTACTTTTTCCTCTAATTAAATAATTTTAAATTATTGCCAGTTATAGTAGTCATGTTTGGTTATTTTTCAAAGGACTAAAAAGGAATATATGTGTATAAATATTAGTCAAGAGGCTATGCTGCTGGTAGCAGTGCTGCTGGTAAAGTCTCCCATGTTTTGCTGAAAAATCAGACTAACTGCTGAACAGATACAGGGCAGCAGCAGTAGTGGAGGGTGACACTGGCGGAGGATATCGGAGTCAGCGGCAGGGGCACTATAGAGAAGGGTTTTCAGTACTGTGCAGAGGGAGGCACCAGTAAACATCCTTTTGCAGATCTTTTACTACAAAAACTCTATGATGAGACAATCCATAATGAAACAAGAGATACTGCCAGAGGATGAGACTCCAAGGTCAAACGGCACTCAGTGGGTTGTTGGAGGGTTGCAGATGACAAGTACAAGTAGTACTTTGGCTAATGACACAACTAGACTCAAGCTGAAGTTACTTTCAGTTGTTGATGTGCTCAGAGGTAGTGTTGTAAATTGCACTCATAGTTCTTCTCGTCTCTGAAGAAGGACAGGAAGTTTTATTCTGTTCTCCCTGCATATGAACTGCAAGATAATTAAAATGTCTCATCACTTACACCAGGGGTAGGCAACCTTTCCCCTTTAAGGGCCGAGGGACTTCAGCTCCCAGAATCCCAGGAGCTTTTGGCCAACATGGGACTACTGGCCAACATGGCTGAGGCTTCTGGGAGCTGAAGTCCCTCGGCCCTTAAAGGGGAAAGGTTGCCTACCCCTGACTTACACAGTCCAGAGCTGACTCATTCCAATTTCAAATGAAATAACTTGAAATTCAATGTTATATATGTTTTTATTGCTTCATTGCTTCAGGGTTTTGTTTTTTTCATAGCAGTTAAATAGCATCTTCAGGTCTAGCCACATAGGAAGGTGTAGCCACATAGAAAGCTTTTCTTTGTGTTGTATTGACAATGGAATGTTTAAATTGTGTGTTGCTGTTGTTTTGCAAATGACTGGAATCAAATTTGTCAACCCTAAAACAGAGAATATCACACAGGGGAGGGGGAAGGTACCTTTGTATAGTTTACAAGGAGGGTACAGTGAAGACAAATTAGGATCTGTTTTCCAGTTAAACTCATGTGTTGCAATCCAACTCAAATGGTCTGTTACAGAAGGACTCTCTGTAGCTCAGAAAATGCACACAGTGGTGTGATATTTTTCCTTAGAGCCAGTTCCCTGAAGAGGCTACAAATATTCATGCACTTGTATTGATCCATATCTGTCAGAGCTTGGAAACACTGGTTTTTTTGGGGAGAGCTACAGCTTCCACAGCTGCATGAGGGATTATGAGAGCTGTAGTCCATAACTTTTCCAATGCCTTATTCTCCCCTCCCTCCCCTCCAGTGCGTACTGTAATGCACTGGACTCAATGGAGGATACAAATTAGACATATAATGTCCTATTCAATGTACACCTTTTCCTTTTTAAAGCCAAATAGGAGCCATTTTGAGCAACCTTTGGAGTCTGAAGACTTGAACAGGGCAGTTGATGACCAGGGCTAATAGAGGTCTCTCATTCATAAAGTTGCTTTAAATTGAAGTTGACTTGATGGCATTTACCAACAACAGAGATCTCATGATTTTTTTTTAAAAAAAAAAATCTTTTGCATTAGTGTTGGTTCATCAGGCAAACTTCAAAATGGAAGATATGAATGCATGTGACAAAATCTTTTCCCCCAAGTATTTGTAGAATGCAGGCAAATGTATTGTCATTTTAATGGGATACAAATTCCTTTTATTGTGCACAAAATCCTCCTTAATCCAATCTAATAGGATGAAAATCCATTGCAGTGACTGACTTAAATGATTATTTGGTTTCTTAATCAAAGAAAAAAATGACACAACATTTCATTTATTTGCAAGTTGCATTTTATTTTCAATTATTTACCATAATATGTGACAGAATGTGAGTCAACAATGCCTGTGGTTTCAGTGATTTTGTATTAATAGTTTAAGAGTTTACATCCACTTTCTCTGATATTAAAACCCTGACCTTCAAATGATTCCATGATGAATAAACTGTCTGGATTATTCTGCATCTGTGTTAAATGGAATGTTTGGATTTAAATGCCTTCAATACACTTAGAAGGGTGAGTAAGTTTTGTAGAGAAAGTTTAAGTTGCTCCTTCATATATACCTTGTAAAGCAGAACCAGGCTGGGTCTCTTGCATCCATTTCGGTTTACAAACCATAGAGCAGCAATCAGTTGCTGTTCAGGTTGCTCCAGATACCTTTCCTACTTTTTAAGTATCTAGGGGTTACTATTAACTTCATCTTACAGAAGGATTGAGAGCCTGTGTGGTGTAGTGGTTTGAGCATGGGACTACAAATCTGAAAACCAGGGTACAAAACCCCTGTCAGCCATGGAAACCCACCAGGTGATCTAGGGCAGGTCACATTCTTCCAGCCTCAGAGAAAGTGAAAGACAAAACCCCTTTGAACAAATCTTGCTAAAAAGGCCCCACAATAAGTTTGTCTTAGTGTTGCCATAAGTCAGAAATTACTAGAAGGCACACAACAACAACAGCAACAACAACAACAAACAACAGGATTAATCTTTTGTGTAATGTTTTACCATATGCTCAAAAATTATTTGAGAAATAGTTAGACTTATCTGAGGTTTGCCCTCCTATTTCACAGTGGTAGTTGGGTGAGGGGCAGAAGATAGTTATTGCTTCTTTTTCTTCTTCACATGAAAGCTCATTAATAGTGAGCTATCCATTCATTAATCCCGGGCTATCTCTTCTGCATGTGGAAATGGTCTCCCCACAGATAAGACACAGCTTTTCTGGAAGGCTATTGAGCTGTCCACCACTGTGACTGTTGCCTGTCAACTTATGGTGACCCCATTAATTTCATAGGGTTTTCTTAGGCAAATAATATTCAGTACTGTGTTGTTTTTTTCAGTTTCTTACTTTGAAATGTAGTCTAGAGCACTTGGGAGTCCTTGATGGTCCCTCATTCAAGTACTAAACAGGCTTGACCTTGTGTTGTTTTCATGATCAGATGGGATCTGATGCCTTTAGGATATTGAGGCAACTGCCCAGTAGTAATACTCATAAGTACAAAAGAGGGATAATCAGGGAAGGCTGGATCCAGTAGATCCAAAGTTTCCTCTGATCTTTCCTCTTTTGTTCCTTGGACATTCCTGCACAGTGACATCATGTCTTTCCCTCACAATGGAAGCAGTCAAAAGAAAATTTTCAACAAAGCAACAAAAGGTTGTAGAGGGGAACACAAACACTCTTGCAATAGGGTGCCACGAATACCACCTTCCTAGGAGTGCTCTGTAAAAATGGTAAGAGGACTGATAATCACAACACTAGATTCAGCCTTTTGAATTAAAAAAGATTTCCATGTGTATACATGCTTAGAACTGCACACATGTTTGATGTGGTTTTGGTGCCTTGCCTTAGAATTGCACATTTCACAGAAACAGTTACCTGTAGTGGAAGAAACAGTATCGTATGGTGGGCTGTGGTATGTTTTATTTTTGCAGGACTTTGTCCCTTTATATTGTGCATTGCATGGTGAGAGTAGCAGTACAAATAGGCACTTTATATATTAAAAGATTAAACCAGCTGGAAGGAACTCTGTGTCTTTGTTGCTGAGCAAAGAACAGCAAATAACATTGTCTCATAGGTGCCTAAAGTCCTAAATAAGAGAACACTCCAATGCATTGTTCTAAGCACAGCATATTATTTGGATCTGTGTTAAATTGGGCTTAATATCATTGTAACATTTTTTTAAAAAAATCACTACACGTTTAGTAAAGTGCTTCAGCATTTTTTAACATGCTGAGATAGCTTTTAAAATCTCACCTGGGAGGAAAAAAAATACAAATAAAATAAAAGCTGGTTCTGCAAAACCTAGTAAGTGACTTACAAGTAAATGTTATTTAAACCACATAAGCTAGTTATGAATGCTTATGTATTTACCTGATGTTTGAGGGTGTTGTTATTACTATTGTGAACTATTTTTGTGCAGATGATAGCACTCCCATTTGCTTGCCTTCATTTATTCTGGACAACTTAAACATTAATCAAACAGTTCTCCTTTTGCTGATGGAATGAATATAGGAAGCCCCTGCTTATCTGATGGGTTAAGGACCAGAGCATTGTGGGAAACTGGAATCTGTTGAAAAGTGGATCCCAGAAAAATTGCAAGTGCATTTGCTGCTGAAAAACATGAATGACACACTACATATCACCTCTGAATATGTGCAGTTAAGGTCAAAATACACTATAACTGCTTGATCTGCTTTTATATATATAAAGGGACAGTGTTTTGGTAACTGCTCCAGGGTGCCAATTACCTCATTCCAACCTTGTCCCTGGTAATACTTTCCAAATGGGTTTTGGAGATGGCTATAATTAATGGGCAACCCTAACACCACTGAAGCTCCACATAAAGTGCTTGTTGTTAACCACCCTTGAGTCGATCTCGACTCATGGCAACCCTGTGGATGAGACATCTCCAAGACTCCCTATCTTCTACTATTTTTCTAAGTTCTTGCAGATTCATGTCCATGATCTCCTTAATTGAGTCCATCCATCTAACACAGGGGTAGGCAACCTTTTTGAGCCTCAAACAATTGGGGGGCTGAAGCACCAAAAATAAATAAATAGTTAATGCTGTGTAGCTTTATTTGTATTGCTCTGTTTTTCCTTTTTTCTTTATTTGTAAATGAAGTGATAATGGACTAAATTTGACACAGGAATAGAGATAATGGTGTTTTTTGGTGTGTAAAATAGAAATATAAGTGTCAGGGCCCTTGGCGACGACACGGATACTAAGAGAGATAGAAGTAAGGAAATTAAGGAAATTAAGGACACAAGGGAATTACATAGTAAAAGGATAAATTTGTATTATTGATACAGATGTATTGATAGAGGAAACGAAATAAGGGGGGTTTGGCAAATGGCCACAGCTAAAATTACAATGGCCCAGGCATATGCACAAGCCCAAGCTCAAGCAAATCGCAGACCCTCGATTGAACAACCCAAAGGGGCAGATTTAAATATGCCCCTAATGGAAGAAATTAGAAAGATAAAATTTGAATTAAATAGGGAGATTCAAGAATTAAAACAGGAAATGAATGATTTTAAAGTGGAGATTAAGAGAGAATTATGGGGTGACCTAAGAGGAATTAGTGGGGCAATGGACAAAATGTCATTAGAAATCAGTAAGATCCAAAATAAAATAGAAAAAATTGAAACGAAACATGAAGATTTTGAGGAAAACTTGAAGGAAATAAAACAAAAACAGAAGGATTTAGCTGAAGAAAATATAGTAAAGGAAGTAAGGATTAGGGAAAGATCTCTAAAGGTCCGAGGTATACCGGAAGAAGAAGGGGAGGACTTGTGGAAAAAAAAATTATTTATATCCTTAGTACGTACCTGGACAAAGAGATCCCCCAGTGTGAATTAGAAATAGATAATTTATACCATCTGAACTCCTGTGTTGCAAAGAAAAACAAAGTCCCAAGAGACGTGATAATTTATTTTGTAAGGAAGCAGATGAGGGATGCTATATGGTTTAAACATAAAAATAACCCAATAACATTTGAGGGACGGGACTTACATTTGTTTAAAGATTTCCCACCAGCAATAATTAGAAAAAGGAAGGAATACAGCTTTTTCACTGCTGTGCTAAGGGAAAAGCAAATTTCTTACAAATGGAGGATTCCAGAAGGTTTAACCCTCTGGTTTCAGAAAAAGAGAACAGAGATTAAATCAGTTTTTGAAGCTAGAGAGTTTCTGAAACATATTAGGAAAGAGGGCAGACGGGATAATAACAAAGGTGGAGCCCAAGAGACAGAACTGGAGTATTTAGAAAGTAGAAAAAGGAAAGAGGAAGCTAAGGCAAATAAATTTAAGGAAAGGAAGAAAGAACAAGAAAGTAGAACGAAGAGTAGAGAAACAGAAAGGAAAGGGGGAAAGATAAAGAGGTCACAATTAATAGAAGACAGAAAAGAGAGAAGTAAAATCTGACCAGGAAGATAGTGAAATAGAATTAGAATCCGAAAGTGAAGAAGAACAAGAGGAGAAACACCCACCAACTAATAGTGAAGGAGAAGAAGGGGACTTTGAAGGTATATAAACGTGAAATTAAGCCAAATTTAAGAAATGGATACATTGCCTCCTGGAATGTCAAGGGGTTAAACGGGCATGAAAAGAGGGGTAAAATCTTTCAATATATTAAGAGACAGAATATAGGAATAATCTGTTTGCAAGAAACTAGGATACAGAAAAAGAATATAAGATTGTTAGAGAATCAGAAAATAGGAAACCTCTTTGTTTCAGTGGTAGAGAACAAAAAGAAAAGGGTCGTTTTATATATCAACTCTAAATATGAGGCGGTAGAGGTAATAAATGATAATAAAGGACATTATGTAGCTGTGCAGATGACATTTAATGGTGAAAAGGTTCTATTACTTGGAATTTATGGACCGTTGGAGAAAAGAGGGAGATTTTTTAAATTTTTGTTAAATAAAATAGAGAATTTAAACTTCGACCTGTGCGTAATAATGGGTGATTGGAACGCGGTAATTGAACCTAGACTGGACAGACATTCAGAGAAAAAAATTAGATGTGAACTTCAAAATAGATTAGAAGGGGAAGAGAAAAGAATGAAGCAAAACCCAAATGATAAAGAAATAATTTTGAAAACTAAATCGATACAGCAACAGATCTCATGTCTGGATGACGACATACAAAGGGGAAAAAAAGTACATGAAACAAAAGGAATTTGAGGGAGCTAATAAACCTGGTAAGTGGCTTGCTTACCAGATTAAAACCTGAATTTGAAGGGTTGTATCTTTCCATACAGTGGCTCAAGTGGCTAAGACCAGGGGTAGGCAACCTTTTTGAGCCGGGGCCCGGTTGCTGTCCCTCAGACAATTGGGGGGCCGAAGCACCAAACTAAATAAATAAATAATTAAAAAAATAAAAATTAAAAAATATGCATGCACACTCTCTCAGCCCCAGAAAAGCCATGATGGCAAGACCCCTGTGGAGATTTTGCCAAGAAAACCCCAAGAACAAGTAATAACAACAATAATCAATATCATCATGACAGGCGGCGGTGGGGGGGTGGCGGCAGCGGGGGGCAGCCCATAGGCCTCGGGGGGGTGCATCCAGCCCCCAGGCCTTAGGTTGCCTACCCTGATCCAGCATGTGATCTTCCTCTCTTTCTACTTCCCTCCACGTTGTTGTCTTTTCTAATGAATCATGGCTTCTCATGATGTGGCTAAAGTACAACAGCCTGAGTTTAGTCATCTTTGCCTCCAGGGAAATTTCAGACTTGATCTGCTCTAGGACCCATTTATTTGTTGTTCTTGCTGTCCATGGTATCCTCAACACTCATTTTCAAATGACTTTATTCTCTTTTTGTCCATTTTCTTAACTGTCTAGCTCTTGCTTCCATACATGGCAATGGAGAATACAGTTGCTTGTGTGAGTCTGATTTTTATGCTTAGTTGTATATCTTTATTCTTTCTGAGCTTTTCTAGTTCTTTCATAGCTGCCCTGCCCATTCTTAATCTTTGAATTTCTTGACTGCAGTCCTCGTTCTGTTTTATCCAAGGTATAGCTTGATGGGGACAATTAGCTTACAGTTGTAAACTGCTTAGGCTTAGGGAATGCTTAAGTGCGCTGATAAGCGGTATAGAAATGTATTTGCAATTGCTTGCTATTTTCTGCTAATAGTATGGTGTCATCTGCATATCTTAGATTGTTGATGTTCCTTCCTCCTATTTTCCCTCCTGTGTCTGTGTCCAAGCCTGCTTTTCTTATAATATGTTCAGCATACAAGTTGAAAAGATCAGGTGAAATGATGCAGCCTTGTCTGACCCTTTTGCCAATTGGGAACCTTGGCTGACACTTTTGCCAATTGCCAATTCAGTTTCTCTATGTTCTGTTCTAACAGTAGCCTCTTGTGTCAGGTACAGATTCCTCATCAGGAAGATCAGATATGTTGGCACTCCCATGTTTTTAAGGGCATTCCATAGACGTCCGTGATCTATGCAATCAAAAGCTTTGCTGTAGACTATAAAGCATATGCTGATTTTCTTTTGGAATTCCTTGGTGTGCTCCATTAGCCCTCGTATGTTTGCAGTGTGGTTCCTGGTTCCTCTTCCTCTCCTGAACCCCCCTTAGACCTCTGGTATTTCTCTTTGCATGGTTGGTTGGAGTCTATGTTACAGAATATTGAGCATGATTTTACTTTCATGGGAGATTACTACTATGATCCTATAGTTGCTGCATTCTTTTGTGTCTCCTTTCTTGTGGATGGGGATATAAATTGATTTTTTCCAATCTGTTGGCCACCATTTTGTTTTCCATATCTGTTGAAATATGTTGGCCAGGATTGGAGTTGATTCTGTCAATATGGATTGTAGTAGTTCAATTGGAATGTTATCTGTTCCTGGTGATTTGTTTTTCGTCATTTCTCTTATTGCAACTTCTACTTCACTTTTTAAAGTTTGGGATTCATCTTCATATGGCTCATAAAGTGCTAGTAGTGTCCAAATATGTGGCTGTGCATTTAAAACAACAGACTTTCTAATTGTTTTGTTTTTGTTTCTTCAGTTGTTTTTTTAAAACCATGTTAGGTGTCTTGGGTTTATTTTTTAATGGAAAGACAGGCTAAAAATAAAAAAGGAGTCTTATACTATACAGTTTAAAGAAAAGTAGTGTAATATATTTTAGTGATGCCATGTGGTTCATTGTATTATGCCCTTAATAGAGGAATGTATGGGGAAAGAGCTCAGCATTTCTTTGGTCTTGGGCCAGACTCATTGTGTGTAGCATTTTCAGTAATAATGTTGCAGCACCATTATCCCACTCTCTCCCTAGTACTTAATTTATAAAGCTGTTTATCCCTCTTGTCCATGTTGCACATTTTCCACTTTTCATAAAATCTATTTTTCTTTGAAGTTGTGCTCAGCAAACTAAATATTCACTTTTATTCCCTCCCTCTTGCCTGCCTGCACCTCTTTCAGATTTGTTTGGGTTTAATGGTTGATTTTTAAGTGTTTGTGTAAGATCACTTCCTTGTCACTAACCTGTGAATCCCTCACAGCATTACGGTATTTTAAAAGAAAAACATGCCGCTTAAAGTGATCTTCACGCTGTATCCTAGCAACTGGCTATGATTAATCATACTTTCCAGGTAAAAGGAGGATAGATAAATTCTGAATTGATTAGTGAAAGGTTGGTTGGTGATCAGGAAGAAGCATCTGATCTAGACTTGTAATTAAGCCTGTAAGAAATAATGAGTGAAATGATAGTTTTAACTATAGAAGTATGGCTGAAGGAAGAAAATAGGATGGATGAATATTTTTCTACTCTTCATGAACAGTGTGCATGGACATGTTAACTTTTTCATTGGGTGTCCAGTCCTACAGCAGGAAGAGAAGGCGTGGCTTTACACCAAGTCAAATATTGTACTATGTAGCTCAGTACAGTCTGCACTGAAAGGTAACAGCTCTCTTCAGCCTAGTGTATAGATGCCAGGGAGTGAAGCTAGGACATCCTGTATGCTCAGCTTATGCTCTGCCATCAAACTATGCTTCCTTCCTCTGGAACAAATCAAAATGAAGATAATTTATGATATGGAAAGTCTTGCAAGCTTGTCATGTAGCTCAAAAAGCAAACCTGATCTGAAAGCAAACATTTTTTAAAAAGCCCAGTACAAATTTGGCACTTGGCCTGCCTCACTGATGCTGCAATTCCTCATCCTACACACTTGTGTGCGTGTGTGTGTGTGTGTATATATATATATATATATATATATATATATATAAATCACCAGAGCCATGAAAAAAGTTCATCTTAATTATGAAATTACTGTTACAAATTTAATGGAAGATTTTCATCTTTGCTACTTTTGTTTAATGACACTACGGCTGAGAGACATACAAGCATACTAATTATTTTGAAACTTGGTCATAAAAAAGGGATTATCCTGTCAATATTTTTGATAATAAAAAAATCTAAAGGAGAAATATTACTATAGACATTGGACCAAATTGCTTTGAAGCTGTATTTTTTTGTCTTTTCCCTTGCAATCTTATGTATTAATGTCCCAAAGTCAGTTTCTCTTACAAGTTCACACTCAGTAGACAAGGTGGCTCAGTGTTTTCACCATTTTCATTGAATATCTGCAATTTCTGATGAGTGCCAAGTAGCTGATGAGAAGCTCTTTCAGTTTCTGACAGAGTTACTGGCAATGGGCAAAAAATCCATAGGGCTATATCACTGAAAAATACATACTTACACACACACATACACAGAGAGAGAGAGAGAGAGAGAGCATATTCTTTTTCAAAAAGAAAGGATATTCAGATGCAACATGCTCCTTACTTGAGAGATCAGGATTCTTACTACCACATTTACTCATACATTAAATCCCAAGATTCACTGGGGTGTTGCTTCAGTATTTTTAAACCTTGGTCAGATGAATTCTCTGTCCTTCTCCCATGGGGAAAAATGCATGCACTGCTACTACAGTGTCATACGGGTTTTCCCCTAGGTGCCAACGGTTGTCAGTACAAATGTTGACTAGGAAACATATCATGCTCACAGGAGATACGGAGCCTTAGCTTCTCAGGTGAAGAAGGGGTGGAAGAGCCCTCTTTATCAGAAGAATCAGTTAAGCAGTAAGCATAACCAGCCAGCTGCAAGTTTCTTTATACCTTATGCTATCCTTGCCTGGTACCAGTTTATTTATATGCAACTGAAAGTGTTCAATATACATGGCTGTACAGGGCACTGTGTACTATGAATGCTGCAGATGCTCAATGGGAAGTTGTGCAAGTTCAAATTCCTGACACTCAACCTTTTTTCCAATCCAAAGCAAGGCCCTTGAGTAACATTTTACATTTTCAGGGGAGGAGGGCTTTCTAGAAGGACAAAGATTGTGATATTTCTCTTCTTGCATATTTTCATGGGTTTTTCCTCAAGAATCAATCACACTCATTCAGTGCACCCAAACCAAAGCCTGGAAAAGATATTTTTCTGGGCTTTGACTCCCATGTATCCTGGAGCTGTAGTCCAAAAGAGTAACATAACCAAATTCTGATACTGGGATTGCTAGGCTGAGTATAGCACAGGGCTCCTGTACCTTCCCAGGGCAAGGAAACATAAAGTAATGATGTAAAGCAGGGGTAGGCAACCTAAGGCCCAGGGGGCCGGATGCGGCCCCCTGAGGCCTTTGGACCGGCCCCAGGCCGATCCTGCCACCGCCGCCACCGCCACCTGCCATGATGATATTGATTATTGTCGTTATTACTTGTTCTTGGGGTTTTCTTGGCAAAATCTCCACAGGGGTTTTACCATGGCTTTTCTGGGGCTGAGAGAGTGTGCATGCATATATATACAATATATATGCATGCACACTCTCTCAGCCCCAGAAAAGCCATGGTAAAACCCCTGTGGAGATTTTGCCAAGAAAACCCCAAGAACAAGTAATAACGACAATAATCAATATCATCATGGCAGGTGGCGGTGGCGGCGGTGGCAGGATCGGCCTGGGGCCGGTCCATATTTATTTATTTATTTATTTGTGTTTGGTGCTTCGGCCCCCCGCCAATTGTCTGAGGGACAGCAACCCGGCCCCCAGCTCAAAAAGGTTGCCTACCCCTGATGTAAAGCATAAAGTTCTATCAAGTAAAGCTGTGGGACATCTTCCTAATCCCCATCCACCCCATGGAGCCATTTATTGACTAGTGGAGAGCTGTGGACCAATGGTAGTGTCCAACTATGCTCCTACAGCAGGATATACAGCATGGATGTGATCCTTCAGTGCTGTGCATACAACAACATGAGCATAGCTTGACATTTCATGCCTCTCTCTCACACACACACAGACACAGACACACAGACACACACACACACACAGGCTAGTAAATTGATATATAAACTCGGAGGGCAGGGTCAGCAGCTAAAAGGTGGGTGAGGGAGGAGCTTCACATTGTGTCTTCCTGCCCAGGATCTGTTAACAAGAAAGGTACATAAGCCCTATCCCATATCCAGCATGACAGACTTATCTGCCACAAGCCTAGAGACTCTATGCAGTCATATCTTGAACCTGGCAGGTGGGTTGATTGTCACTGCAGTCCAATAAGTCATGGGTGAGAGTTGTGTGTTCTGGCAGAAGTTGCTAATGGCATCTCCCAGCAGTATTCACATTTGGTTGTGCCAACTAGGTCTTCTGGAAGTTGCAGTCAAACAACATGTGGAGGGCGGCACAATTCCTACTTTTGCAATATGTCATTGTTGGGTTTTCTTACATCATATTGTAAAAAAAAAATGTGGTTCTGGGAGGCGTCGGGGCAGGGGGATTTCACAGAGAAAACTCATTCAATATATATTGAAAGTGTAAGAAATATTGTAAAGCGGTTAGCAGTGCCTATTTTGCTACTGGGTCATTATGTTTAAAATTATGGGATTCCTGGGAATATCTAAAGGAGCTTGTGATTGTTTTATTTGCTTTATTTTTTTATTTAACTTTTTGCTCTTATCCTTGTGTAATTTAAGCAGAAATATATTAAGACAGAAATACTGCAAAACCATATTAATTTTTTAGATTAGAAATATACTGAACTAAATTTTATTCTATGAAATGAAGGGTTTTTTTCTCCTGGAATAAAGAATACAATTCTTTTGCAATAAGGTACATATAGCAATATTTAAGATGTCCTTATTGGAGATTTCAAGATCTGATAATCAAATGCATGGATCATTAACCAGAGGTTTTTCTCCAGCAGGGTATTATTATTTTTAAAGCCTGAATCTTTTATCAGCCTTTATAACTAGAGCAGAAATAAAACCATTCCAGTTCAGGGCCACAGTGTGCACAAAGACTATAGATCAGCTGCTGTCAGATCCATTTTTATGAAGTGTTTAATTATACTGGCTTCTCGCCTGTGTGGAACAAGCAGATAACTGTTTACTTGCTGTTCAATGTCAAAGCAGCACTTTCAATTTGTTACTCTTGATTTGCAAAGATTTTTTAGGGGCGTGGTGCGTGGAATATCATGCATGATTAACAGTTGAAATGATGTCTGAATTGTGTCCATCAGGATTTAGTCTCATTTAGAATTTGTGTGGCAGTTCAGTTCATTGCTAAATTTATCCCCTGCTTCCAAACTCATGTTGTATTTCCTGTTTTCCCTTTTAATTCAGGAATGGGAATTGTGTAGCCATCCACATGTTGTTGGACTACTAACAGCCAGTATTCCTCTTGGTTGCCTATACTAGCTACAGCTAATGGGAGTTTGAACTCAACAACACAGGCTCATTGATTCGTAGTCCTGGTTTCTATTCATTAAAGTCATTGGAGTATTGTTGTTGTTTAAAGTATTTAGTTTTTCTCAAAATGAAATTGCATGAGACTCTCTAGGAGAATTCACAGTGCCATTTTCCAACTTAAGCTTGTAAAATAACTCAATAGGTCACAGCTTTTCTTCCTTAATGCACACTGTGAACCTGGCAACACAATCAAAAGAGCAATAGGCCACTCTCTGTACAAGATGCCCATTCAGTACCAGACTCACCAAGCCAAATCCCACTCATTGAGTACCACCCATTAATGGCAGACTGTTTCTTGCATATAAACAACTATTTTCTATGCAAATAGACCACATGAAATTTTGCACAGAATAAATCCCCATTTACAGCATTTGTTGTGCAAGAAGTATTATTTCTGTATATAAATTTTATATTATGCACATAAATATGCTGTTTCTTGTGTAAAACAACCACATGCTATTTGTGTGCAGAATAAGTCTCAAACTGCTTCTTTCTTTTTGTGTAGCACCTTCCTTAATTAATAAGCCTTACAACAAACTAACATCACCGGGCTTCAAGTACACCAAATTGCTTCCTTTGCATCACACCTGGCCTCAGCAGGAGAATCTCCACATCCACTGTTCTTTTTTGAAAACTTGTTTGATTTCTGCTTCTCATACTAAAGGGATAGCAGCAGCTATCTACAAATATCATCTGGAACACAGACATGGGAAAGACCAATATATGCACTCATTTTGGCAAGAAGAACTGAAAACCACGTTTTCAGACACTGTATGGGCTCATATTTGGTCTTCACCCCCATATAAATCCCATTCAGCATCTGTGAGGGAGAATACTTTGAAAATCATCCATAAGTGGTATCTCTTACCTGTAAAGCTGTCTAAAATGGTTAAAATGCTTTCTCTGGTTTGCTGAAGGCATTGTAAATCTAGAGCAGGGGTCCTCAAACTACGGCCCATGGGCTGAACCCGGCCCATCGAGGCCTTCCTACCGGCCCACAGCCGGTCCTGCTGCCACTGCAGCCGCCACCGCTTGCGGATGCTGCTGGACGCCATTTTGTGTTCCAAAATGGCATCCAGAGTTGTGCGCATGTGCGCGGCATCATGTATGCATGCGCACGATTCCGGGCACCATTTTGGAACACAAAATGGAATCCAGAGTTATGCACATGTGCGCACACCTCCAACCCCTGGGAAGATCTGGGGGCCAGCGAACCGGCCCCTGGATCAAAAAGTCTGGGTACCCCTGATGTAGAGGCTCTTACATGAGTATGTGGATTGGATGTCCTAAAGTGAGAAAATTCTGGGATGCAGTTCTCTATCAAATTTCATGTATCACTGATCAAACTGTAAATTTCTGTCCAATTTTGCTTTTGCTTTCTGTATTTGTTAAGAGTAATTCTAACTTGAAACACAGGAAACTGATAATTTTTCTTATTACTGCTGCCCGATTAGAAGTAGCCAAATGTTGGAAGTCAGCTGACCTCTCCATTGAGAACTGGTGGTCTAGAATTTGGGATATGTGGTTGATGGAGAAACTGTTTGCTACAACAAGGTTTTGCATTGGCCACAAAAGGAATGACACATTTCAAGAAAACTGGATGATCTTTATTGATTATGTTAATCATCACTCCTACCAGATCCAACCTCCAACTTCACAGATAGATCTTTGAAAAGACACTCTACACCAGGGGTCGGCAACCTACGGCCCGCGGGCCAGTTCCAGCCTGAGGCCTCACGCTTACTGGCCCCCGCCGACCCCTGCCGCCACCGCCGCCGCCTGCCACCACCGCTGTGAGTTTTGGCCGCCACGCGACCACACACGTTGTGCCCCGCCATTTTGTTTTGCCAGGAGTACTGTGCATGTGCAAACACATTGTGGCCGCCATTTTGGAAAACAAAATGGCGGGTGCAATGCGCGTGGCGGTGGTAGCAAGCGCGGCGACGGGCCGCCAATCCCCCCCCCCGGCCCACCGGAAGGGAGCTGTTCTGTGGACCGGCCTCCGCCTGAAAAAGATTGCCTACCCCTGCTACCCCTGCTCTACACCTTGACAAGCCAGACTCTCTTGCTCTTGTTGAGAATTAATTTTTTTATTCTGCTGCAGAATAACTACTCATCAGATACCTACCTTGGCCCTTATAGTTAATTGTTGTTGTCATTATTCTATAGATGTTATGTGTTTTATTGTAAAAACTCAATACAATTTTAATTGTGAGAAGTGAAAATTGCCTGCCTTGTATCAACAGCTCCAACTTCTCTTGTTTAATTGCACTTTATGCCTCTTTCTAACCTGAAGTAGCAACTCATTCTTAAAAGTTAAAACATTAAAAAAGACTAGGAATTAATGTGGATCATGTTCCTGGTGAAAACAAAGCAGTTTTAAAAACATTTTCTATAAAGATGCATGCAAAGAGACCCAAGAGTTGCAAAAATATTTAGAAGCAAACTTTATTTTCTCAACAGTCATTCCTGTGACATAAAGCATTTAAAAAAAAGTGCAACCATGGTACGTTATTTTCCAAATGCAAGGGATTTGATTGTTTTAACATAGCTGTGTTTATGCAGGCAAAACAAATCTGAAATGATAAATGAATAAAGCAGAAGAAACTGTCATTTTGACTCATGCTGACAAAATACAATTAGGAAATGTCATGTTCGGTTGACTTGGATCTCAAAGACCAAGACAACATATGGCCTTTGCAGACTGCTAGAAATAATGCAAATTGAGTCCACTTTAGCTGCCCTGGCTCAGTGCTAGGGAATCATGGCAATTGTATTTTTTTCTGAGACATTGAGCCTTCTCTATCAGAGAGCTCTGGTGCCACAATAAACTACAGTTCCCATGATTCCCTAGCACTGAGTCAGGGCAGTTAAAGTGGATTCAATTTGCATTATTTCTGGCAGTCTGCAAAGGCTGGTATTTAGACTGGGGCCTCACAGCAATTTTCTCTTGCATATCCTTCTCTCCTAGATGCTTTCCCACTCTCTCAGAAACAGCACACAACAAGAACAAACCCATCCTTGAAATCAGAAAAATGGGGGGGGGGGGAGGCGGATAGCTTACTAATTTACATAGAATATAAATTAGACCAGAATATCTGATGTGTTGGGGGGGGGGGAATAAAGAAAGACATGGAAAAATGGGCAAAGCTAAAACTGTGTTTTTCCAGCAGAATTGCCGCTGCTAAAATGTCAATCCTACCTAAGTTTAATTTTCTATTTGCCAACACACCAATAATCATAAACAACAAAAGTTTTGAAGTCTGGAATAGAGAAATTAGAAAATTTATCTTGGAGGGAAGAAAGCCACACATAAAATGGAAGACACTAGCAGACACCCAAACAAATGGAGGATGTAACTTACCCAACCTGCAGACTTACTTCGAAACTAACATCTTAGTCTGGGTAAAAGAATGGGTGAAGTTACAAAACAACAAACTACTTCACTTGGAAGGCTTTGACAACCATTTCATATGGCACGTGTACCTATGGTATGAAAATAATAAAGTATATAAAAATTTCAACCACCACTTTATCTGAAAAGCCATCTTAACAAAGGCCCTTTGAAGATGGAACTTTGCGCCATCTTGGAGCCAAGGAAAGGGAAGGGCAGGCACACGCCAGGCACCCCAACCCCTTTCCAAGGACGTCATTTAAGCACCCACCATTGCACATGGCGGGCTTTTCGATGATGTCCTTCCCGCTCAGCGTCCAGACACGATGAGCTGGAAGAGATGCCAAAGAGGTGCGCGCCACCTCTTGCGGAGCCCTTTCCACGCCTTGCGGAAGGAGCGCTATTTTAGCACTCCTTCCAGGGGCGGAAAAAGAGTGGATTGGGGCTGAAGCATGGGGCAGCCTCAGCCCCAATCCATTGCTTCTCAGGGTGGCCCACAGCCGCTTGTCTGCAATGGCCCAAAATGGACTAAAATAAAGCATCCCTTCTACAAGGTTGGTGTCACCTCATGAAGCTTTCTTCAATAAGACCCAATTAACATCCTTGTTAAGGTACAAAGATTTTAAATCCTGTGATTTTACCAAAGTTGTCCATTGTAACAAAAAAACATCCATCATACATGTAATCTCAAACTAATAGAAGAGATAAAGGAAACTGAAATAACAGAAAGATTAAAAAAGGACCTATCTCAAGAAAAAAATTGAAAATCAAAGTAATGAACTAGGCAACTTACTTGTGAAAGAAGAAAATAATTAACATAAGTTTTATAAAGTCCTCTTAGAAATGAAATTGGAACAAACAGCCACAAAGGATACCATGGTACTATGAATGAAGGATCTTGGAAGAGAAATTCTAATTGACAGCTGGCACAATGCCAGGAGAAAGACCCCAAAAAATTACTAAGTGCCAATACTTACAAGAAAACTATCTAAAAATGGAATTCAGATAGTACCTCACACCAGCAAAGATAGCTAAAATCTGTAAGAACACAAGCAACACTTGCTGGAAATGCCAATCTGCCAAAGGAACATGGTAACACATGTGGTGGGAATGTCCCAAAATAAGAAAGTTCTGGAACCTCATGCATACAGAAATTTGTAACATTCTGGAAACAAAATTTGAGATGTTTCCAAAAGTGTATCTCTTAAACATGACCAGCAAACTACTACAAACAATTGAAGAAAAAAACTGGAAAAAGATCTTGTTCATGTGTACTGCTGGAAGACTACTTTTGGCTCAAATTGTAATCAAATTATATATTTCAAACAAATATACATCTCTTTGTGTTTTTCCTGTTATTTACAATGTATATAATAAGAATAAATAAATTTTACAAGTAAAGCACATTTTCTATTCTTCTTATTTTGTGCTTCCTTTTAAATACATTTTTTAATGTGATGGCTTCCCGGAGGTGTATTCTACTTCTGATAAAAGTTATACCTTTGTTAACTTCGGTATTGCTATTGCTACATTTTTATTTTATTTTTTGGATACCTGTTAGCATTTGGCTTGTTAGTTTTCATCTTTTTCTATATCTTTTCTGCAGTGTTTAATAATTTTTCCCCATTCCCTAATGGTTTCTTCTTCTGATTTTCCATTTATTAGGTTTGTTAATCAGTCCATTTCCACCATGTCTTATAACTTAAACAACCAGTCTTCTGTTGTTGGGATACCGTATGCATGCAATAATAACCAATTAACCTTTCAGATGCCATCCCTATGCTTTTTCTGTGGATTCACTTTCACCTTTGTGTGTGTGTGTGTGTGTGTGTGTGTGTTCACTTTTAGTTGTGTAATCTGAAAAAATTAGTCCTAGCAAATTGCAAAGCCTATCATAATAAAAGCATAGCTGGGTTGTTGTTGTTTTTAATGTTGGATATATTTCTGACTTGGTTTATTTTAACATGATTTTACAAACATCATCTTGTAATATCAAGTAATTGGATGCACTAAAGAAAAAACAATCTTCCTACTCATTTGTCTCAATATTTTGGCAATAGAAGCAAGAAACTTAGTTCAAATTGAAATACAACGGGCATATGCCAATGGGAACTAATATGTTCTTATCTCCAACATTTGCTTCATAACTACCTGGACTTTACTGTTCCCTCATGCTTTAATGGTCTCCCCCCCCCCCCCCCCGAATTCAAGTGGTTGGTATTTCTATTATGTTCCAGGTCTTTAAATGAGACAAGGGAAGGAAGAGGTAGGTGTGTTTTTGCAATGATCAATCAATTGGCCTTCTGACTGTAGCAGGACTGATGTCCAGTAGGGACTCACTGCCACTAACAGGAGACACCTAGACTGGCTTCTCTACTTCACCAGTGGCCATGCTAGCTGGGATTTGTAGACTGAAGAAAACTGAAGAAGTAACTTTTCCAAGCACTGCCCTATACAGTGGTGGTAGGCTTCGTCTATCTGCTTGTTCTGCTTGTAAAGCAAGTAAGTGGCAGCAATAGTGAGAAAGAGGAGGCAAGGGGACCAACATTAGTTGGTGACAAGGACAGTGAAAAGACAGACCACTTTATAGGGAGGCACGTTGAGGTTCTCTTCCCTAAAGGCCCTAAAAACCCTCAAGCCAGGTTTTGCTGACAACATGAAAACTGCTTGCCTTGAATTTAAAGATGTAGCCATGTTAGTCTGAAAAATCAGTATGTAGCACTTTGAAGCAAAGAAAGAAGCTGATAGCATGAGTTTTCATAGACTTGAGTCTACCTCCTCAGATGCATGGAGTGGAGGGTGGTTGCCTTCCATTCAGGAGATTATACCTCTGGCAAAAAAGGGGAATGATGATGTACAGCTAGATAATCTGTTAAAATTGTTTCATCTATACACACCTTTAAAGTAGAAAATAAGACTTTGCAGTAGCTAAAATTTTATTGCATAGAAGATCACCTGAAAGAAAGTAGAAAAAGAGATGTGTAAATTGGAGAATTAGTTGCAGGTCTGAAATGACAGTGACAAATGATAATGAACAGACTGGATTGGGGAAAGATAATCTTGCACCGCAAAGATCATCCTTGGGTCCAGGTTTTAAATGAATAATTAGCATCTTCATTAGTGTGACAAATCAGGAAGCAAACAGTGTGTTTAGGACCTGTCTACAAAGTGAATGAAAGGCAAGCATAAATGCCATGGTTTCTGCAAACCTTGAGCACGGAAAGAAATAGAAATGGGTTAGCTTCAGGAACTGAATAGGTTTTTTAAAAACATAAAAGCTTCAGCAACATTTCCCCAACATTTTTACCTGGTCCTAAGAGAGAGATGTAAGAACATTAGAGCCCTGCTGTTAGTCATTCAACATTCTTCCAATCTTCTTATCTTTCTCCACCCTCTGCTTCACCTTCTTTTCTATATTCCTTTCTGTATTCACCTTTAAAACTTACAAATCTTCTCCACTCCCAACCCTACTTCCTTTCCATCTTTGGATTCTCTTTCCTTATCCTTCCTTCCCATCCTCCTCCTTCTCTATCTCTCTCCCTTATCCCTTCTCATCTCTTCCCAATCCTTCTCACAATTTGTCCCTTCCTCTCCTCACATTCTCATATCTTCATTTACGTTCTCTTACCTTCACCTACATCCTCTCACTTCCTTCACATATTCCATTAATCCCTCTTCTTACCTCCCTCCTACTTTACTTCCTTTCCATACCATACATTCTAACTTCCTTCTTACCAGTACTGGCTACATCTTTGACCTTATATACTATCAGCTAAAGAGAAGCTTCCTCGCTTCATCCCTATCTTTATCTCAGATCTTATATATTTCCCTGTTCCATTTGTGTTAATATTTAAGTTTCAACTAATTCTCAAATATTACAATCATTTCTTTCACAGTTCTTTCTCCCTATTTACACCTATTTTTATATTAAGTTTTTATTTTACCACCTTATTTTGTTTCTTATAGTTCTTTAATTCTTGTAATTCTTTAGTATTTCTTTACAATTTGACCCTGTTCCTTACACAATATTATCTTAATATTTCTGTACCAATTTTCTACTTCCATCCCCTCAAGTGTCCTCTTCTATCTCCACCTCCAATATCCCTTCACATTAGTTATATGTTTTTTGTTTAATTCTGTTTCCTCTTTGACCTTTGTCAATTGGTACTAAAAACCAATTGTAGCCAATTTTTCCCACTCATGTTCCAAATATCATAGTATTGGTTTCCATTACTCTTTCTCTTTCTTTATAGGCTCCAGTCTCATAAATTGTGTCATAAATTTTCCAAATTCTCCTCCCACATATTTAACAAGTAAAATTCTGGACAGATTTGGATCTTTATCTGAAGAATGGTGCATATAACTTTGTTTACTTTAGTCCAGTAACTCTTTACGAATTTGCACATCCACCAGCAATAATATAGAGTACTCAGTTCTTTCCTACACTTCCAACATAGATTACTCTGATTTTGTAAATTTTAGATATTTTCTTGGGTGTAAAATACCACCTAAAATAGAATTTATAGTAATTCTCTCTGAGATTCTGAGATATAGTATATTTCATTCCTTTGTTCTATGTATGTTCCCATCTAGACAATTCTAGATTTGAGAAATGGGTCACTCAGAACCAATGGCTGTCTTCTCCCATCACTGTTGATGTGTGTGTGTGTGTGCGTGCGTGCATGCACAATCATCTTTTTTTCACTGCTGCTATGCCTGCAGCTGTCTTGTTGCCACCATCACCAGAGGCATAGCTACGTTGACAGAGCCAACCAAATCTCATCCAAAATGTTATCTGAACTTCTTAACTAATATATAGTGGGCCCTTGGAATCCACTAGGTTATTATTATTATTATTATTATTATTATTATCCCGCCTCTCTGTAAAATACAACCGGGTTGGCTTACAAGATAAAAACAAACAGTCCAGTCCCCCCAGTAGCCCACCCCCCTTAAAATACAATTAAACAATTGAAATTTAAAACATACTTAAAAATAACAGGTTACAATAAATGACAAATAAATTCAATTAAAATAACCATCATATGAAATGGTAAAATCAAGGTTTGCTTCTTGGAATATATATATTTTTGGAATATTTCAAGATGTGGATGGTTGAATTCATGGATGAGGAATCCCTGGATATGGAGGGGTGACTGTATTTATCACCTATGGAAAAGTTATGTCTTCAGTTAGATGTGGAAAGAAGTCGTATCTACAGATTTGTCAACACTTATAAAGTTCTTGTTGGAGAAATTCATTAAACCTTCGTATTTCTAAGGCCACAGCTAAATGTACATTAATCTGGGAGAAAACCCCTTTGAAACTCATTGTGACTGAATTCTGAACCATCATGGATACATATCAGAAGGATAAGTAGCAAAAACATGATTAATAGCAGCAGAAAAGGATGGTGACTGTACCAATGTTATGGAATGCCTTGCCTATGAAGTGCCCTTCTATTGCCAGTATACTTTTTTTCTATAGTATATGAAATAGACCTTTTTCTCTTTGATATATATGCTGTTTCAGCCCAGTGGTGTCACCAGGGTGGTGTAGGGGGTACAGACTACATCTGGTGACTTCTCAAAAGAGAGGTAACACCTGGTCAACCATAACACCTCAGCTCCCAGCCATGCACTGTTCTACTCACAAGAAGAGTGGCATGTGGCAGATGGTGGGGGAATGTACCCTTTTGGCCCACCACTCATAAGTCCCACCCCCCACACACTGGGTGACACCCTGGACAGTGACAGCACTGTTTCAGCCTATTTAAACTTTAGATTGTGTAAGAGTGTGCAAGAATGAATTCATGCCAGAGGATAGAAGCAGAATGGCCTGCTTGTAGATTATGTGCAAAGAATACTGATTACAGGACACCTGGGTTTATACCAATTGGATTCCAGAAAGCCTTAGAGGGCTTAATGGTTGGTAACACCGGTGATTCTGTCGAAGCTGTGATTAATACCTGGAACACCGATCTTGCCAAGGCTATTGACACGATTGCTCCCAAGCATCCTTTCCAACCCACTTCAAACCATCAACCATGGTATACTGAAGAACTCAGGAAGATTAAGTGGGTTGGACAACGACTAGAGTGCGTCTGGCAGAAAATCCAACTCTTATCTGACAGAACTGGTCATAGGAAATTCCTTTGTTCCTATAGAGAGGCAATATGTGCAGCGAGGAAATATTTCTCTTCTGCACGTATTGCGTCTGCAGAGTCCCATCCAGCAGAGCTGTTTAGAGTGATAAGGGAACTGACACAGGCTCCACTTGTGCAGAACCCATTACTTAACCCGATAACGGCCTGCTGTGACATGTTTAACATCTTCTTTGCAGATAAAGTTTGTCAGATAAGAGCCGACTTGGACGCTGCTGTTATAGCAGAATCGATAGATGAGGTGTCCAGCAACCCCACTGATGAGATGATATTGGATCAGTTCCAATTGGTGTTCCAATTGCCCTCTTGACCCTTGCCCTTCATGGCTGGCCATCCAGGGTGGAGATGCCTTGAGAATGTTCCTGAGGGACATCATCAATGCATCCCTTAGGGAAGGTCGGGTTCCATCTTGCTTGAAGGAAGCGCTGATCAGGCCACTTCTGAAAAGACCTTCCCTTGACCCTCTGGACATGAACAGCTATAGGCCAGTTTCTTTACTACATTTCTTGAGCAAGGTGATTGAGAGGGCTGTTACCCTTCAGCTCCAAGTTGTCTTTGAGGAAACTGATTATCTGGATCCATTTCAAATTAGTTTAGGACAGGATATGGAGTGGAGACTGCCATGATTGCCTTAGCTGATGTCCTTCGTCTGGACATCAACAGGGGTAATGTGACCCTATTAGTGCTACTGGACCTCTCAGCAGCCTTTGACACAATAGACCATGACATCTTCTTGGAATGCCTGAAAGAATTAGAGGCATTGGTTCTGTTCCTTCCTCTCTGGCAGATTCCAGAGGGTGATGCTCGGGGACAGTTGCTTAGCTAAACAGGAGCTTAATTGTGGTGTCCCTCAGGGAACCATCCTGTCCTGCTATTCAATATATATATGAAGCCACTGAGAGAGATCATCTGGAGACATGGGGCGAGCTATTATCAGTATGCTGATGACACCCAGATATATTTCTCCATGTCTTGGTCTACAGCTTTGACTTCAGATGGCGTCTCCCCCCCTCAGTGAATGTCTTAAAGCAGTAATGGACTGGATGATGGGGGACACCTGGATCAATGAGACTACATGTGAAAGAGATCTAGGGGTCCTAGTAGACCACAAGTTTAACATGAGTCAACAGTGTGATGCAGCAGCAAAAAGGCCAATGCAATTTTAAGTTGCATCAATAGAAGTATAGTATCTAGATCAAGGGAAGTAATAGTGCCACTGTATTCTGCTTTGGTCAGGCCCCACCTGAAATACTGTGTCCAGTTCTGGGCACCACAATTCAAAAAGGATGTTGAAAAACTAGAGCGTGTCCAGAGGAGGGCAACTAAAATGGTGAAGGGTCTGGAAACCATGCCCTATGAGGAATGACTTGGGGAACTCGGTATGTTTAGCCTGGAGAAGAGATGGTTAAGAGGTGATATGATAGCCCTTTTTAAATATTTGAAGGGATGTCATATTGAGGAGGGAGCTAGCTTGTTTTCTGCTGCTCCAGAGAACAGGACCCGGAACAATGGATGCAAGCTACAGGAAAAGAGATTCCAACTCAACATTAGGAGGAACTTCCTGACAGTGAGAGCTGTTCAAGAGTGGAACACATTCCCTCAGAGTGTGGTGGTGTCTCCTTCTTTGGAGATCTTTAAACAGAGGCTGGATGGCGTTCTATCAGGTATGCTTTAATTTTGAGTTCCTGCATGGCAGGGGGTTGGACTGGATGGCCCTTGTGGTCTTTTCCAACTCTGTGATTCTATGATGAGGAAAAACAGATTGAAACTGAATCCAGACAAAACAGAGGTACTAATAATAGTGGCCCTAAACCCAGGTATTGGGATACAATCACCAGTCCTAGATGGGGTCACACTCTCCTCAAAGGACTGTGTTCACATTCTGGAGGTGTTCCTAGATCCGGCGCTCCAGATGACAAATCAGGTGAATGTGATGGTCAGGAGCACCTGTTATCAGCTTCAACTGATACTGCACCCTTTCCTGGAAGTTAGAGACCTTGAAACTGTGGTACATGCGCTGGTAACCTCTCATCTCAATTTCTGTAATGCACTCTACATCGGGCTACCCTTGTGCCTAGTTTGGAAACTTCAATTGGTGCAGAACATGGCAGCCAGGCTGGTCTCAGGTAAAACTAGAAGAGACCATACAACACCAGTCTTAAGATCACTTCACTGGCTGCCTATCAGTTTTTGGACACAGTACAAGGTGTTGGTCATCACCTTTAAAGTCCTAAATGGCTTGGGTCCAATCAGTTGGGTCTTCGGCACTGTCTTCTTCTGTATAATCTACCCTGCACACTCAGGTCCTCTGGGAGGAACTTGTTGCAACCTATAAAAATTACATTTTCTGCAACTGCCCAGAGGACCTTTTTGGCTACTGCTTGCAGATTATGGAACGGCCTGCCAGATGAGATCCATCACATTACCACCTTAAACAGCATTTTAAAAGCTGTTAATACAAATCTCTTCCGGCAGGCCTATCCTGAGTAGACAACCAGCCACCAAAAAAGTTGTGCCTGTTACACCCCATCTTCTGTCACAGCTATTTTAATTTATTTGTTAATTATTGTTTATTTGTTGTTTTAAAGCATGTTTTAAACTTTGACTCTTTAATTGTATTTGGGGGGGCTGATTTTTGGGAGACAGAATTGTATGTTTTAGCATGTAAGCCACCCCAATTGTGTTACATAGAGAGGTGGGTTACAAATTGTTGTTGTTGTTGTTATTATTTCCACATGCTAATTTCAACTGAAATGGAGCCCCCTTGAATCAGTGGAATTTACATAAGTGTTGACTTATCAAATTCCCATTGATTCAATTGGTTTAGTCTGGTTGAACCTTGCAGTTGCATTTAGGCCTGGATAAATAATTAAACCTAAAGCAGCTTCATTTTATATACCATTTAATACCGCACTATGCAGTGTCTAAGCAGTTTACAGCTGTAAGCTCATTGCCTCCCAACAGTTGGGTACTCATTTTAGTGACCTCAGAAGGATGCAGGCTTGAGTCTAGCCTGAGCCCAGGCTAGTATTGAACTCGCAACCTTGTGGTCTATGAGTGAGTGGCTGCAGTACAGGCATTTAACCACTGCACCACCAGTTGCTGCTCCTTAGCTAGAAGAAATGAACTTCAGAACAATTGCACATTTCCAAGGCAAACATATTTTGGATAACAGTCAAGACAAAGAACTGCACCAAGCTGGTCCAATGCCAGCAGCATTAAGATTTTACAGTCAGTCAGGATAACCAATCCCCTCAGTGCTCCCTGACTGGCCTGAGGTTCCATGCACTGATTTCCTTCCCAATGCAATGCAAATATGTGTCTGTAAA
Organism: Phrynosoma blainvillii; assembly: GCA_026167975.1. Lineage (NCBI taxonomy): Eukaryota > Metazoa > Chordata > Lepidosauria > Squamata > Phrynosomatidae > Phrynosoma > Phrynosoma blainvillii. The sequence goes on from JANUYF010000004.1 coordinate 70,550,762, forward strand.
AAACATCTGTTTCCTGTTAGGGATATATGTGAATGTAAAATATGACATTAAGGGTGACTCTGACTAGTGAACAATCTAGGCTTAACAAAGAACTCTTTGAGAGAAATTTTGCCCCATGAGTCAATAATCTTGAACCCCTAGAACGGCACACACTACTTGTTCTTACTCTCCCACTTCCATAGATATTTTTCACCTTGTGGGTGTATTGCTGAAAAGGACTAAAATATTTTAAATTATATCATAGTTGGACTTTTCAGAGCAAGAGAGTCTTTGAAGCAAGGGTGTGGAAAGTCTGTCTAGATGTTATTAGGCTTCAGTGCTTATCAGCTTTAGCTAGCACTCTGAGTGATTAAAGAACTAGACAAGATTCTAAAGAATGAAGGTATAACCCTGAACACTAAAATTAGAATCATTAAGCCATTGTATTTCCCATTGCCATGTATGGATAGGAAAGCTGGACAGCGAAGAAAGCTGATAAGAATATCAACTCATTTGAGATGTGGTGCTGAAGAAGAGTGCTGAGGATATTGTGGACATTCAAAAGGACAAACAAATGGGTCCTTGAACAGATCAGGCCTGAAATCTGCTTGGAAGCCAAGTTGATCAAATTGTGTCTTTTATACTTTGTGGCTACATCATGAGAAGCCATGACTCATTAAAGAAAGCAGTGATTCTAGGAAAGGTGCAGAGTAATAGAAATAGAAGAAGACCACACACCAGATGGATAGATTCAAACAGAGAGGTAACGGGCCTGCATTTTCAGGACCTAAGCAAAGCAGTGGAGGATGGGTGTGTGTGTCTTGGATATGTCTCATCCACAAGGTTGCCATGGAGGGCAGCTAGCAACAATAATTCAGTGATGAGGGGATCATGGGAACTGTGACACCAGCAGCAACTGGAGAGACACATATTTCTCATTAATCCTTGTGGTGAACAGAGGTCCAGCTGGCCAATGAAGAGGCAGCTGAGAGCCAGCCAATGGGAGTTCAGCTGGGAGTAGTATAAAAGCCCAGGCTGACAATTAAAGAGGAGAAGAAGATTTGGGTTAGAGGGTGTGTTGGGAAAGTTAAGCCAGTGAGAGGGCTGTGTTTAAAGTGTTCCTGAGGGAACTGAATTTTAGGGAGTTAGAGTTTAGAAAGGGTAAACTCTGAACACACACAGAGCTCTGGAAGAGAGAGAGTTACTGTGGTGTTCTCTCCAGTTAGATATTATTAGCCTGAGGGGCTGAGGTACTGTGATTGAATTTGTAACATATGTTATAAGTCTGTAACTAAGAAAGATTATAATAGCAAGTCCTGAAACAAGTTACCTTTATTGCCTGCTGATGTAAAATAAACTTTTCTTCTTTTTATTCCAACATCACTTGGCCTCTGTTTTAGTAACAAAACACGCTACCAATATTTTGTTATTCTGGAGGTGGGACTACACAAAAAAGGCAGTGTGAGTCCCTGACACTTTATTAGGTGGTAGAAGTAGGGATAACAAGTTCCCAAAGTATAGCTAGCTAGAATTAAAGTGTAAGAGAAGGAAGGTGGCAGTAGTGTGTGCCACAATCCTCTGAGCAGTTAATTGTTGCCAGATTTCAGGAGTCCACCATAAATCAATAGGCTTACCTTTCCCAGCCTCTCTTGCTCTAGTTGCTTAACAAGCAATGCAGCTAGACCTCTTGGTAAACCACATCTCTGTTTCCCCCTCAAAAACACATTGGCTGTCTCTGTTTCTCACAGGGTGAGATGCACCCTCATGGGAATGAGACTAAATTTTGGCTATGATGTACCATTTTACAAGATCGTACAAGGCAGCATGAATGTACCATTATCTTTGGCCAAATATTTATCTTGAAAGGAAATTAAAAGATAGATTGAGCCTCCCTTATCCAGATTTCTGAAATGCTCCAAAATCTAAACCTTTTTTCATTAGTGACTGACACTTTTGCTTTTTGATGGATGGTTCTATCTCTACAAACTTTGTTTCATGAACAAAATCATTAAAAATAATACGTATAAAGTTACCTTCGGGCTATGTATATAAGGTGTATATGAAACATAATGAATTTCATGTTTAGATTTGGGTCTCATCTGCAAGATATCTCATTATATATATGCAAATATTCCAAAATCCAAAAAGATACAGAATTCAAAACACTTCTGGTCCCAAGCATTTTGGATAAGGGAGACTCAACCAGTAAATGAAAGTAAGAACTGAGATTGTAGCATACAGCAATTCTATAATTTGGGAAACTATATAAAATATACCTTCTGAGATTATGGTTAGTACTACTGAAGATTTAAAAAATAGAAAAGTAAAAAAAAAATGGCATGCTGATTTTCCCCTTCTTTCCCTTAACACACTGTGCTATTTTTAATGTGTTTTCCTAATGATGCATTTCTGCTTCCTTTGTGCCTTCTCTTCTCATTCAATAACAATCGTTAAAGGATCAGGGTTTTGGTGGGTGTTTTTGGTACATCAAAATGTCTGCCCTTCCCATTGTTTATAAATCCCAGCACCAATATATTTATTATTTTAGCATATTTTCCTTAAGCTAAACAGAGAGAGTTTCCCAAAGTGTAACTACTCCCCTTACTGGTGTCTTGAAGCCATGACATGACTTGGTTGTAGCTTAAAGTATTTCATCCTATGACTGTACTGCAACCAAGAAGAGGAAAAAAGTGTAAAAACTGGAGAAAATAAGGTTTGTAATGAAGAATCAGAATTGACATTTATTGCTATTGTCCAGTTTCAGATCATGGATGTTCATGTGTTTATTTGTTTTCCCAGATGGGAGCAAAGCTGTATAGTGATATAAACAAATATAATTATATAATTATAATTTGTTTATACAGCACAAGCTGCTACAACACACCTCTGTGCTTTCCTTCCATATTTGTACACATGCTTTGGTCCCGAGTGCCACATTCAGTGTGACATTTTGTAGAAACCTAAAAAAAGTGCAAGGAAAATCTTCAGAACTTGGAATTTTGACAGCCTTAATGCAAAATGTAAGAGACACCATGAACTCCCATAGAAGGTGTGTGTGTGTGTGTTTTTTTTTAATGGTACATTAAGAAGAGGGCAGGATGAGGAGGAAGCCAGACACATTTTAGTTATTTTCTGACATCACTGTCTATCATTATTGATAACTTCAGAAGAATTGTCAGGAAAAGAGTCTCCACGTGCTGGAATGATTTCCTTCATACAGGAAACATGGGAGAATATTTGGTCGAACAAGAGTGGGTAACTGTGGAAGACTGGCAGGGGGCTATTAGCCCCCTTGGATACCTTGGAGGGCTGCACCTGCTCCCATACGCACACAAAAAACAACAACCAGTTTTTGCTTTCAAATGCCACTAGGGATTTATGGCGGCATTTTCACCATCTTTGAGGTTTCACAAAATGCCTCTCCTGGGACTAATTTAAGCTGGTTCAGGGACCCCGCAAAATGTGGTGGAAATGTATCCCATGCCACTTAGTGGGTATTTTGGAGAATTTCAGGACAATTTTTAAAATAATAAATGTATTAAAATTATACAATAAATAGAACAATAAAAGATGGCAACCCACCACCACCACAAACTATTACAGTTGTAAAAATAGACATTCAGTAGCGCCACACATATATAATCCTATACAGATTGAATTGTTTGCAAAACATCAGACCATAATGACAAATGGGTAGGATGGTGGGTGGACAGTTATATTACGTGTGTTAACAAAATTAATAAAAGGTAGCCATTTTTCATAAAAAGATTCTTAGTTTTGTTGTACTGTGTTACATTTCATTTTGTCCGATAGCTTCTCCATTAGCCATTGGGCCCAAACTCTTTTCTACCAGTTATCTAGGGACACAAGTCCTGTTTTCCAAGCTTTAACCACTTCATGTCAAGCTGCCATCAAAAGAAACATTAATCAACATTCTGTGTCTTAAATGTTTATTACCCATCATTCAAAGTAACGAGAGCTGGGCAGAAGTTGATTTTTTGTTTGTTTGTTTAGTAATTAAAACAATCTGATCAAACACTTCATGCCAAAAGGAATTAATTTTGAGGCAGTTGATCCACATATGGTTATTTGTTCTTGCGACTGGGCGTCCCTGCCAACATGAGGCAACATGGATTTTACCATTGGTGGTAATCTAATAGGAGTCATCATGTACCATTTGTGAACCAGGGCTTTTTTTGAGAAATTTTGTATAAATTGTTTTTGACCCCAAAGTGCCCAGAAGGTCTCCAAACATGGTGGAAATGCTCATTTCACCCTGAAGCATACATTTGGAGGCATTCTGGAGCAGCCTATTTTTGACAACCAGGGGCCTCAAAATGGCCCTGGCATCTGCATGTGGCCCATGCTTTGCCCATCCCTGCTGTAGAGAGTTGCAGTAGGATCAACAAGAAATATCTCTGCAAAGGAGAACAGCATATGCCAGTGCTTGAATATGGTTGAGGTTCTAGAGATTATTGGAATATTCATCTTTTTCAAGTTTTTATCAGCCACTTTTTATGTCAACAAACATAAAAAGAACTTTTGCTTTGCTTGAACTTTTAGCTGTACAAATGTTATTTTAGATTCAATGTATATTTTTTGTATGAAAGCATCTTGTTGTCATAAAACACTCTTAACTCCCCACAACAATATTAGCATAAAAACATTGACTACTTTGCAGGGTTGGATAACTCAAAGCCCTGTGTCTGCAGTATGGATATTTTAAAGGTAGATTTTAATTAGATGAATTGTTAAGGGACTTTGTAAAAAAATGTTTACAAATTTAGGGGAGAGGACACAAGTTTAAATAAAGTATGAGTTAGAAAGGTCTGCTTTTACTGCTACCATTTTGAGGGAGACAAATATAAACACTAATGTTGAACAACAGTGATACTACACTCAGAGGTTTCTTCTTCCTGTCATATTTACAGAGATGCTTTAACTTTCTATCCTGAAAACAATGGCTTTAAAGTAACCAGGAAATTTCTTCTCCAGAAACAAAGTGTGTCATTGCTATGATTTAATTAAATGATTACAACACCAAAAGACTATGGGATTTAGCTAGCTGCTTATAAAAGAAAGGGGAAGAATAGTATGTTATCCAAAATGTGAGGTCCCGAGAGGGCACCCACAATATTCCAAACTAAAGAATTCAATGGAGCAAATACAATGTAGTTTTATTTATAACAGCAACAGGGAAATCAACTTTCACATACACACACACACGAACTAGTGATATAGAAGGTGGTATCTGATAGCAAATTTAGAGAGTTTAGCAGAGGGTAATATTATACCAGGTTCAGGCACGGAGCTCCAATCGGGGAATGCAAGGAATGAGTCTGGCTCAGCACACAGCCTAGGACCTGGGTTGGCCTGTGTGTGCTGAGGAGTCAAGAGGAAAATGGACAGAGTGGCTGGCTGAACTCATTAGAGAGAATAGAGACCAACTTGGTGGTGTTTTGGCAGGCACTTTTATAGGACAAAATGTACCTGGGAGCAGTTTTGGGATTACAGTGAAGTTCGCAGAAGGCAAGAATAGCACTGGAAGACTAAATAGCTGTACACTCCCCATGAATGTCTCTGGACAAAGGAGTCTCACTCTCAGAGGGAAGTAATCTTGAACTTCTGTTCATGTGTATGCCCAAGGTCTATCACCCACCATCATTCTTCTCAGTAAAGAGATTATGCACATTCCAATCTTAATTGTTTTATCCTGGCTAGGTGTCCTGGCTTCTCTCATGCTGAGCCAGCAGGATCTCTAGATATGGTCCTTATATGGCATGGCTAGTTTCCTGTGCTGGTGTGTCCTCACAGCTACCTGTCTAAAACATCCCATTTACTGTTAAGTTGATATCAAAGGTTGATTGGGGTGAAGGAGGGCTAGTCCATGGGGTAACAAGTGGCTGCATCTTTTGTGTCCTCTCTCAACTTTTGCAAGAAGATGTTTTTTTTAAAAGGAAAGATATGAAGACATACATGTCCGGCCCCTTGGGGAAACCATTGGCTGTTGTGATAACATAATCAATCAATAGAATGGTTAGCATAACACAAGCAGACTCCCTGTTGTTTCCAAACTGAAAAAAGTGGAATATATGACAGTAAGGAGAGCCTAGAGTATGTTCCAAGCAAGACAACGCTGAAGCAACCCTAAAATCTTATTTAGGTAAACATTCTACTGAAAGAGCCATTGTCGCACAGTGGTTTGAGCATTGGACTATGACTCTGGGGACCAGGGTTTGATTCCCCCTGGGCCATGGAAATCTACTGGATGATCTCGGGCAATTATGGTTCCATCTTATAGTTTTCCCATCTGTTCCACTTTTATATCAGTTTGTTAATCATGCGGGCCCTTATTAAATGCTTTGCTGAAATCCAGACATCCACAGCATTCCCACCATCTACTAAACTAGTAATGTTATCGAAAAAAGATATGGATATGGCATTAGTTTGGCAGGATTTGTTTGTGACAAACATTTGCTGGCTCCTACTGATCACTTGATTGTCATCAAGATGCTTGTAGACAGACTCCTGTATAAACCGTTCTAAGCTAGCATTGCGTATTGGTTTGAGCATTGGAATATGAGTCTGGAGACCAGGGACCTTATCACACGTGGGGCTCAAAGCGGCAAGAAAGCGATATAAGAATCAATCCAGAACTATACCAGTAGAAACCCCACAATACGGAAATGGTTATCAGACGCAACTAGCATCATCGCGCAATTAACGAAAGCGCGATGAAGCGCCCCCCGGGGACCGTATTTGCTGTTCACACACAAGTGAGAAGATCCCGTACAGAACCCAGCAAGGATGTTCTTGCACATGCGCAGAAACAGGACAGCCATGGCTGTCACTTGCCGCGGCTGTCAAACACACCCCTTCCCAAGCCGGCTGTCCCCCAAACCCCTTCCCAAGCCGGCACAGGGGCCGCGCTCTGAGGAAAAGTCCTCAGAGATTGGACTTCTTAGAGCGCGGACCCTCTGCCGGCTTGGGAAGGGGTGTGTGTGTGTGAGACATCCGGCTGCCACACACACACACCCCTTCCCAAGCCGGCACAGGGTCCTCGCTCCGAGCAGAAGTCTTCAGAGAGGCGCCTCTCTGAGGACTTCTCCTCGGAGCTCAGGCCCCGCGCAGGCTTGGGAAGGGGTGTGTGTGTGTGTGTGTGTGAGAGAGACAGCCGGCTGTCACACACACACACCCCTTCCCAAGCCTTGCGCTCCATGGGAAAACGTCCCCAGAGAGGTCCCTCTCTGGGGACGTCTTCCCTGGAGCAGAGGACCCGTGAGCCTCTCTGAGGACTTCTCCTCGGAGCGCGGACCCTGTGCCGGCTTGGGAAGGTGTGTGTGTGTGGCAGCCGGCTGTCACACACACCCCTTCCCAAGCCTGCGCGGGGCCTGGGCTCCAGGATACGTATCTGGTGATCAGACATACGGCGAAAGCGCAGTGATTGCGCTATCATTCCGGTCGCGCAATTGCAATTCCCCAAGAAACCGGCATTCAAAAGAACAGGGATGATGCCACATTGGGACGGGGTTGTGATCGGGTTCTGTGTGACGTCGTGTGAACACACGGAAAAATTAAGCGCAATAGGACGGGATTTAGTGTGGATTCTGTCTGCTTTAGACCCCGTGTGATAACGTCCCAGGTTTTGATTTGAAACCTGCTGGGTGACCTTGTGCAAGTCACAAACTTTCAACCCCAGATAGGGTTGCCTTAGGGTTGCCATAAGTAAAAGCACCTTGAAGGTACATAACAACAATACAACCCACTGATGTTATACCATCTTAATATCTCTAAGGTGTCCAAATCTGTGTAGAAATAAGTAGAAGCAACCTTGTTAGATGAGAATAAATGGTAATCACCTGAGCTACTTCTGGCTCAAGATGGTTGTTCTAGAACGATGCAGAGAGTTCAAGTCTACCAACTAGAGTATCTGAAGGCTAAACCTTGATGTGCCATAGCATGTAAACAAAACTAATATTTTAACAACAGTTGTTAGCGCCTTTTTGCAAGATGCTTTCCATGAGTAGAAAAGCACATCCGCTTTCAAAATGTGCAAATTTCCCCTTTCTGGTGAAGCTTCCAATTCATCTCACACTATTCCAGACAATCCAGAATAGATTGGGGGGGGGGGGGGGAAATACAAAAGAATGAAATGGGGGGAAAGCTCCATCATGTTTACTCTGCTTGCATTTCAAATGTATTTGTCCTCCCATTATTTCCAGATGAGTAGTACCCAAACTTTGATCCTCCGTTTGTTTTGGACTCCAACTCCCAGAATTCCTGACTGTTGGTCAAGCTGGCTAGAGCTTCTGGGAGTTGAAGTCCAAAACACCTGAAGGACCAAAGTTTGGGAATCACTGTTCCAGACCATACTTCTGCAAAACTCAGAAGATGCACAAGTATCAAAACCCAACTGAATTATTGAATATACAATGTAAAATTACATAAAAAGAGAGCAATACCTTGTAGAAAAGATAATTGTTTTCAACAACTTTCATAAATTCAAGAGAAAAGGAAAAACCCAAGCAGCTGTCTTAAAGGAGTTCTTCATAGCTACAACATAACACCTTAAAATGTTCTGCTCTGAGCCACCAGAGTAGGATAAAATTTCACAATATTTTAAGGGGTTTTTTTGTCTATTTATTTTTAACCCTTTTGATTTCTCAAGACAGGATTCATGGTAGGCCTGGGGTCCTAGGGTATATACACACTACACTATTACAGCACTCCAAACCACTTTAACATTGATTCTGTGTAATTCTATGAAATCCTGGGGTTTGTAGTTTGGTGAAGGATTTAAACTCTTCTACCTCTAATGCTATAGTTCAGGAGACAACAGTATAGAATTCTATGTACTAAACAATAAATCTCTAACACTAAACTATACAGCTCAAGATTCCATAGGATAGATCCAATGCAGTTAAACTGCTATGTGCTATCAAACTGCTATATTTGTGCAGTATGGATACAAACCTAGTGGGTTAAAGATTTCTGAAACTTTATGGCCTCCCTGGAGGTTACCATACCTAACATTTTGTTTTTATTTATTTATTCAGTTTGTACCCTGCTTTTCTCCTGACTTGGGATTCTAAGTGGCAATGGTGAGGGATCATAGAACAACATGATTTGGGGGAACCACATTTTTCTCATCCCTGCCCTCATATTCTCCTCCTCCTGCACTGATCCTAACATATTCCCCTCCTCCTACACTGGGCCCTTAGTATCTACTGGGATTTGGTTCCAAATTCTCCTGCGGAAACCAAAATCAGTGGATGCTCAAGTCCCATTAAATACAGTGGCATAAATATATGATGTCCCTTATATAAAATGGCAAAATCAGTGTATGTTTTTTTGAATGTTTTGTTTGTTTGTTTGTTTGTTTTGAATATTTCAAGCTGTGAATGCTTGAATCTGTGGATATGGAGGACCAACTGTACTACAGTTTTGATGAACATGGGACCCTCCAGATGTTATTGGATTGCAACCCCTATCATCCCCCACCACTGGTTCTGATGGTTAAGGCTGATCAGAGTTGCAGTCTAACATCTCAAGAGCCACATAGTTGCTATCACTTCTTTTAGGATATATCTCTGAACAAAGGGCATGCCCAGACCAAACTGCATTATTCCACATGTTAGGTATGACTCACTCACACACTTTATTCAACTTGATCTTAAACAGAATAAGTCGTGGGCATGAGGTTAAATACGTGCAAACTGCATGTTTAAGATCACCTTAAAAATGTATTGATCAGTATGAATTTCTAGTCCTCATTTTGCAGTTAGTCTCAAAGGTGTTACAAAATTCCTTTGCATTTTGTTTTGTTAAGTATTTCATATTTTTTGCTGCAGCAACATAAGTTGCTTTATTTCTTGGATTTGCTGTCATATTTAGTGTTTTATTGTTTTAATTATTTTTGTACAGCACCATCCATGTAGGTAGATGGTTATGTAGAAAGGGTATGATTAAAGGATAAGTAAAATGCTTACATCTTCATACCTATCCTTCCACTACCCCCTAAAAAGTAATAGTGCTGTAAATTAACTGAACATACAGGATTATTCCAGATTAATTTCAAAGATGGAATTAATCCAATAAATGGATCCTTAAGACTTAGTATCATAGGAAGGAAAATGGAGAAAAATGATGTGAACAACTTAAGACAAACTGACATTTTAAAAAATGAAAACCAAATGAAAGATTTTTTTTAAAAAAAATTAAAGAGCAACTTCTCATTTTTATTTTGTCACTAGAGGGCACTTCACCACACCAAATCACTTTTGTTCATTGAAAATGGAGCATTTCTTTCAGACAGGTTTCCCTGTATAAAAACTCCAGTTTATTTGTATGCAAAAATGATAAGTGGTACACCTAAAAAAGAAGCAACACTGGTGACTGCATAGTCTCCTCTCTTCCTGAATACATGGCAAAGCAAAGAACCATTTTACAGTGCTCATCCATTTATTCTGGTAAAGTTAAAACAAGATAAAATTTCATTTGATAGGCAAAAATTTAGAGATGCCATTTATTTCTCTTCAGAGCTTGTTCTATACAATGTCCAACATGGTGAATATAAAAAAAAAAACTCTTCATATTATACATGAAATCAGAGGTGCACTCTGCTAAATGTGTACAACCTGAACTAACTTTTAACATGCTACTGCCAGCATATGAGCTTCACTTAGAAAGCATGTGAACTGTGGATCTGCTTCAAGAGTTTCCATTTAAGGGGCTTCTCTTGTGAGCTAGCTGCATGTATTCTTGTTCTTATTTACATTTTATGTTTTCAGATATTTTAAGCTGTCAGTGTATAGCTGTACAGCACAATACAGATAACTTTAAAATATAGGAAAGATACAGGGCTTGCCCAATGTTTGAAGGTGATTTTGTATAAATCAAGCACTATAGAGAGCTGACTGGAGATTATAAGAGTTATAATCTACAAAAGCACATTTTTCAATCTCTAGTTCAGAGACAGGAAAACAATGCACATAGTAAGTTATGCAATGCACTGTTGAGCTTCTGTTTGTGTATACCCTGAAGGCACCAGATCCCATCTGATCTTGGAAACTAAGCATGGTCAGCTCTAGTTAGTATTAAGATGGTAGACTGTCAACAAATACCAGGTGCTGTAGGCTGCATTGCAGAGGAAGGTAATGGCAAACCATCTTTATGTACTGTAGTCCTTGCCAAAGAAAAAAACTATGAAATTGATGGGATTGTCTTAAATCAACAGGTGATTTGAAGACGTGCATGCACGCACACATGCACGCACGCACGCGCAACGCACACACACACATACCATGTTTGAAAGAAAGTTGAATGACCAAGATGGTAACATATCTGGAAATCACGCTCCATGAAGAACAGCTGAGGGAGATGGGTACATTGATATGGAAATGAAAAGAATGTGAGATGATAGCCAGTTTCAAACATCCAAAGGGTTGTCACATGGAAGATGAAAAGTATCTTCTGATAGAGCAGATCCTGCCAACTGACTCACAATCTTGAAGAGGAAATAGGTGTGAAGGTTCTGAGGAAAATATGCATTTGTGGGGCAAGCCAGTGGGTATATTTTAGAAAGTTGCTCTAGATTCCATGGGATCTATATCCAAGTGGTTACACATGTGGTTGCATCTTTAAGTGTTAGCGTCTTTTATGGGAAGCCACTATTTCTGTTCTTGAAGCAAGAAGACAATTTAGTGGGATGAAGAAAGTAGCACAAAGATACAGTCTGTGAAAGAATGTCCTGTGTTGTGTATGTTCCCATAATTCTTAACAACTAGCCTTTAGTATATAGACTGATGGCACTGATATAAAACTGGATACAAAATGAGATTTACTGCAAGAATTGTTGAGTTTTTACTTTGCCCCTTCCAATGAAATTTGTACAGTTTCTGAACTTTTGCAACTGTTAACAGGACTTTGTTGACAGGACTGAAACATTGTCCCTGTACATCTCTTGCTAGGTTTCCGTAACTGGCACTAATACATGCTAGGGCAGTTGGCCAAAGTCTTTCCTCCTGTTATTCTGCCCTGTGGACAAGCTATTCAAACTATGAGGAGAAATAAATTGAGAGATACTTTGGTACCTTTCTGTGCTTTGCCAATCTGCTGCTGCTGCCAGTCACAATGGGCAAATAAAGCCTATTGGGATTGTAATGCTCTTGACTTTGATGGTGAGTTATACAATCAACTTAAGTGTTAATTGCAAGGACTTCAGTCTTGTGTCCTTCTGGGACACAACTGTAACAACGTGTTTGTTATAATAGTTCTTCTCTCCCTAGCTGTGGCTCCTGTTGAAAATGTCAGCCTGTCAATACTTATTAATTAATCAGATAGTAATGTTAGTATGGCCTTCTTATCTGGAATACTTGGGACCAGAAGTGTTTTGCAATTGGGATTTATTTTTTTTATTTTAATTTTATTTTTACTGTATTTGCAAGGCTGGAGAGAGATGCGAACTGGAGAGAGATATGGCTAGGGAGATCTGTGAGAGTCTGTGAAATGGCAGGAATACAGTCATAGTGCCTGGTGCGAATCCACACCTCCTGCCATTTCACATATTCTCATGTCTCTCTCCAGCTGGATCTCTCTCCAGCTGCACATCTCTTGGTGTCCTATATACTACATTTTGTATTGGTCTATCTTGTCTAGCTACCTTAATTTTCTTTGCAAAGCCTTTTTCCACATGTAATCATGATGCCATGCCACAATTAGCAAAAATATATTCTTAGTGTAGTCTTTCTAGGTACTTATCTTTGAAATTTGATGGGAGAAAATGTTTCAAACCAGCAGCTATAAACGTATTTATACAGGTTGAATCTCCCTTATCTGGAATTCTGAAATCTATAATACTCCAAAACCCCAAACTTTTTCCATGAGTGGCTGAGATAGTGACACCTTTGCTTTCTAATGGTTCTACACATACCATCACACTACACAAACTTTGTTTCATCCACAAAATTATTAAAATATTGTATAAAAGTATCTTCAGGCTATGTCTATGAGGTATATATATGAAACATAAATGAATCTTGTATTTAGACTTGAGTCCCATCTCCAAGATACCTCATTATGTACATTTCTGCAAATACAGGTACTCTAACCCCCCACCCACCCAAAAAAATTCCAAAATCCAAAATGCTTGTCTTTCAGCCTTTCAGGTAGGGGATATTCAACCTGGAGCATGACTGATTAACAAAAATGGTATTGTTCTAACATGTCAATATAAGCTATCATGTTTGGGATGAATAATTTAAATACTTTTAAATAATTTTCTTTTTCATTTCCACTAAGGCACACATATACAAGATATGAAAATATGTCCTTCTCCGCACATGGAGAGGGGTCTTGGATAAAAGATGGAAAAAAGTGAAATGGCTTCATAAATGTATATAGGATGAGATGCACAGGGGAAGAATTGCTTGAAAAAAAGTGTGTTTTGCATACTTTCATCTTCAGCATTGTTCAACTGAAAAGAGTATGTTTTTCTTTGATCATGCATAAACAAGTATCTGTGTTTGTAGAGGCTAACCCTCATAATTACTCATTGATTTATAAAAATATTTAAATATATAAAACTTTTTTTTTCAACAATAAAAGACAATTTTGTAGCATATGCTTTTTGCAGACTAGCTTTCCTTAGGTCTCTTCCAAATTGGTCTAAAGAAGTGTCATTTCTCAAAATATAGTAGTCATCACTTATGCACCCACTCATTCCAATCTTTGAAGGGGATTGTTTATAGTTATTTATTGGATCAGCTCTAGGGTTCTTCCCAAAGTTGTTTAAAAACTTAAGCATATTTTTGTGCATGTGGTCCTGTGGTTTGAAGGGTTCTATGGTATGTTTCAGATACATTTTTAGAAACTCCTATTTCTTTTGTAGCTTGTTTTTAGTTGCAGAATATTGCTGAAATCCAGTAATAGAGATGCAAAATAGCAAAGTCAAAACTTGCCCTTAGTATGGTTGGGGACAAAACATCCCTATTTTACACATGCTTACGGTAAAGTCCTGCTGAATTCAGTCAGATATATTTTCTATTAAGTGTGTTTAGGGACGTTATCACATGGGGGAATCTGTAGGTTATCCCACACAAATCCCAAAACAAAACCCGCACTTGCGCCTGACGATTTCACACAACTTCACACAGAAAGTGGACAGAAAGTGGTATTATCCGAGATCTTTTTAATTTCGGGAGTTTAGAGGAAATGCATTTGCGAAATTACAGTAATTGAACATTTACTTTAATCTGAAAAGCAAATACGCATGGACAATTCTCTTTTAAAACCTGGAGGAGGGCCAAGAGGAGGAGGAGGGGCCTCCAGGGAGGGAGAGTCCCAGGCTCCTCCTCAGTGCCATGCAGAGAAGGGAAAGGAAGGCAGCCCAGGAAAGGGAAGTTTGGGATGGATGAGAAGTTTGGCATTTGGGATGGAGGGAAAAGGAGGGGAAAGAAGGCTTCCCTCGCAGCAGCTGTGGGTGGATGTGGGTGCAAGTGTGGGGTGTGCTTGGGGAGCAACTTGGAGATCCATCTCACCATGAAGTTCTGCCTTGCAGGTCCTACAAAGGGGAAAGGCTTATGGGGGGGGCATGGGAACTACCTCCAGTTTTCCCCTCTCCTGGGCATCATCCAAGGCTCTGGCTCTCCCCAGGGAACACCCAGCCCTTCCTTCCTTCCTTCCTTCCTTCCTTCCTTCCTTCCTTCCTTCCTTTCTTCCTTCTCCTTCCATCCTTCCCTTTCCTTCTCCTCCTCCTTCCCTGCCAGCTCTGCCTGTGATCCTACCCTCCTTGCCCATCTCCCCAGCAGCTGACAGCCTCCAATGCCAGGAAAGGAGAGAGAGAAAAGGGAGGGTGAGGCATCCCAATCCCTCCCTTGCCTCGGCTTGCCTTGCCTTTCCAGCCTCCTCCTCCTCCTCTGCTCTCTTGAGCGGTCCTAACCCCAACGGAAGGGGGTTAGGACTGTGCAGGAGGACATGACCCCAAATGGAGGATAGTCTGACATTTCCTCTTGGGAAATGCAGGACCCGCCCTGGAAAAGGAGGAGTCTGGTCAGGAAACACACCCATTTCCAGTACATGTATGGGCTCTTTTCACTTGTGTATGAAAGTTAAAAACGTCTTTTTTTTCGCTTTTAACTTAATTCCATTATTACTGTAATTACTTGTGAAAAGCTTTTGCGCAATTAAGCTCTATTTTCGCTTTCTTTTCGGGATGCTTCATTTCCACTTTATTATCTCTTTAACAACGAAACTGGCCCACGTGTGATAACGTCCTAGGACTGCAACCCCAGTTTCACTTGTGATACAATGCTGTTCTTTTTAATGCATTCACAATCACACTTCATACACAAAGCCTACAAAACAAGAACTTCCTTTCATTCTTCCACTAGCTTCTGACTCTTACCTTTTCTTTCACTTTCCCTTTTTGGCTAGCGCCCTAAAATTTGTCAGACAGAGTTTGAGATACCTAACTCCAATAAAGTAAGAAATTGTTTTGCAAAATTTGTCTGACATTGCAAAGGCCAACTCTTCCACCTCTTTGAGAGCTGCTGAAATGTTTCACAGCTCCACACACAGTACTCACTAAATAAAATGTGGAAGAAGATGGTAAACTATGAGTTATTTTCACAGTCTGTTAAGGGAGTTGTGAATTACAGGTATCTAGGTATCAAGGGTGTGAGTGTGTTTAAGGAGATTATCAATGTTATTATCTTATTAGTATTCCACTGGTGGCACTTTCCTCCCCATCCCATACTGTTAAGACTTGCTTATCAGCAAAAACTTTGTTCCCATGGGTTTCTTAGGGGCTCTACAGATGGTTGCCCCTGGGAGTGCCTGATTGGGGCCATGGTAACCACACACCACGGCCCCAATCTGGCACTTTGCCGCTCCAACAAGAGCTGGCAAATGCTGCTCCTTTTTGGAGTGGCAAAAAGCTGCCCTTGCTGGCATGGTGGTGGCTTCTCTGTACTCCTTTGGCACAGCATGTCTGTATGATGCACCAAGGGAGCGTCCTGATGCTGCCCGCTGTGTAGTGGGGCGCGCAGCATTATGGCAGCATTGAGGTGGAGTCAGGGCAGCTGGCATGCAGTCACCACACCCCGATTCCACCGCCAGGCTGGTCCTTTTGGCTGGCCTGTAAAGGGTGTTTGTTCCCCAAATCCACAAATACAGAACATGCAATGGGGAGAGGTGATCATCCCCATTCAAGTTGTTGAGGCCTACTGATCTACAGGTGCAAAGTTGCCATTGGATATTGCTCTAGGAGACAAACCTTTAGTAGATATTAATAAGCAAAGTTATTTATATTTTGTATATGAACAAACCTAAAATAAAGTTGTTCTTTTTAAAATAATGAATGAGAAAGACAAGCTCTTACCCAAAAATGCAGCTCAGCTGCCACAGTGTGAACCACTTGTAATACAGAAGAGGTTTTTATTTGCTTTGAGCTGACAGATCAGGAAGAGAGTGGCAACTCCTGGGAGAGTTACTGTTACTATTTCTATCTGGAAAAAGATGCTAAGGTTTGGGGTAAAATCTAGGTACTGTGCCTGGACTTTGGTGGCACTGCTTCTGGTTCTGCAGCCAAAATGTGGAGGAAATTTTTATCCCAAAGGCACTCTGCCTTCATTCTTAGCCAAACTATAAATTCATTCTTGTACTGATGGCAATGGCCTTGCAAGGCTGCATGCAGAGGTCTTACCTCTTAATTGGAAAATACCCCCAGGGTGGTTTACAATCAGACAAGTCCAAGACATTCCTTAAATAATAACCAAAACAACAGTACAGCTGTTTTTAATTTTAAAATGTTAAGATCAAGGGTAGGCAACCTTTCCCCTTTAAGGGCCGAGGGACTTCAGCTCCCAGAAGCCTCAGCTATGTTGGCCAATAGTCCCATGTTGGCCAATAGCTCCTGGGATTCTGGGAGCTGAAGTCCCTCGGCCCTTAAAGGAGAAAGGTTGCCTACCCCTGGTTAAGATAATCACAGTCAGCCTTCTGTATCCACAGATTCTGCATCCATGGATTCAAGCTTGAAAAAATTCCCCCCTCCACCAAATAAATAAAATAAAATAAAATAAAATAAAAATCCCAAAAAACAAACCTTTATTTTGCCATTTAGTATAAGGGACACTATTTTACTACATCATTGTATATAATGGGACTTGTGCATCCATGTATTTTAATATCCGTGGAGGGTCCTGGGACCAAACTCCAGTGGACACCAAGGGCCTGCTGTGAAAGCCAATGATAGAACTGATAAGAAAAGCAACAGGATAACAATTAAATGCCTGTAGGATGAGGATAATCTTATTCTAGACTCCAGGTATGTATTATAAAAATGTCAGGTTCCCTCTAAAGCCAAGAATTTCAGAGATAGGGTAGCCTTGTTCATTGGGATCCCTTTAACTTGTGGCATTAGAGCAGAGGAGCCAGTGTTACATAGTAGTTTGTGCTTTGGATTATGTGGACCAGGGTTTTAATCCCTGTTCATTCATGGAAGGGAACCCAGTAGGTGACCTTGGGCAAGTCATACACTCTCAGCCTCAGAAAACCCTGTGATAGGTTCACTTTACAGTTGCAGTAAGTTGAAAACAACTTGAACATATACAATAACTACAAAGGCACCTTTCTTTTGCATATTTTAAATCTAGCTTTTAAAACTATTATCATAGATTCAGTGGTGGCTTCCATATCAGTGGGGCAGTAACACCACTCTGGGTTTTAGTCTGAACTGTAAAAGAACTACCCTGGGTGCTGAACCTATTCTGATGAGAGCATTTAGCACCAAAGCAGGCTCACCACTCCACTGGTGCAGAGGCCACCAGCTGCCATGCACTTATTCTAATGTTGTTTTTAATGCCCTGCTATGATTTTTCTCTTAACACTGCTCTATTGGTTATTTAAAATACATATATACCTCAGTTAACAAAGTAGATATGCTCCTGGGCATTAGTTCTTTAGCAGAAAATTTGATACCAGAGACAGAAAGAACATGGGAAAAATACGGATAGGTTTCTAAAACACAAAAAAGTTGGACATGTTTTAGCAAACTTTTTTATTCAAAACTAACAATATATGTTTCACATGAAATGAAATAGCTAGGTCAAGTAAGCCTTGCATAAATAAACAATACAAAAAAAACAAAAACTGGGCCTTTTAGAGATCACTTGAAGACTTTTGTCAAAATGCATCTAGAGATAACTTTTCCTTTCAACAACCTCAGTTTTTCTTATAATTTCCATTTTGGATGTCCGACTTTCATGTCAATGCTTTTGTTAGCATAGTGGGGATTATTTTTCTCTCTGTTTTCCTGTTTACACATGTTCATTATGGGATTTTGGAGGCCGCTGTTGTTCATCTTGCCTTTTGTAAGCAGGCACACATGGCTACAGTAAGATGGACTAGAGTAGACTCCCCTTCTTTCCCATCTGAAACTTTATTGCATTGTTTAAGTAGTTGCAGTAAAAGGGACTGGACCAGCATGAAAAGACTGCCTATTTATTTTAGGCAGCATATAAATATATATATAAAAGGAGCTTTTCTGTCAGAGGCTTTATTATCTGAGGTATCACTTTAATCCAGTTTTACACAAACTTCAGTTCTGCAGGTGTTTTGGACTTCAGCTCCCAAAAGCCGTAGCCAGTTTGGCCAACTATCTGGAATTCTGGCAGCTGAAGTCCAAAACATCTGGAGGACCAAAGTTTGGGAACCACTTATATACCGGTAGTCTATACAGTATCTCCGTTTCTCAACCTTTTTACCCTGAAGGAACCCTTGAAATAATTTCCTGGTCTCAGGGAAGCTCTGCAAATATTATTATATCTACAGCTCAAAAATTGTAAAAAAATTTTCCAATCAAGATCTGTTGTGGAACTGCTAGCAACCTCACCTGACACCTTAAAGTTCCAGGGAACCCTGGTTGAGAAACACTGGTCTGCACACTACCTTGATTGGTTTCACCAAGGAAATAGAGAACTTGGTGTCCCCTGGGGATTGTATGCCACAAATCCCATAATTCCTCACTGTTGGCTGTACTTTCCCATGGGTTATAGGAGTTATAGTCCAAGATACCAGATGATTATCCCTGGAATAGTGACTGGAACAGGGGGATTCTGCTTGAGTAGTATATACTCAACTACTGAGCTATGGAAGCTAGATCAAGATCAGAAGGGAGAAAAAAGGGAGATGGTGGGTTTTTTGTTTGTTTTTAACTTTTGTATATTTTATGTGATTTTATACTGGATGTAGATGTTTTAATTGGTTTGAATTTTATTGAGATTTTAAATGTTTTATCTGTGAGCTGCCTTGGGTCCCTCTGGGAAAGGAGGCAGCATATAAATGAAATAAATATAAATAAAACAAGCAATTTAGTAGGAAGAAAATGTCTAAATGGGTCAAGTCCAATTCAGGGGCTAAACTCTTTCCTTGTTATATTGCCTTACTGTCAAATGGAAAACTGCAAAGAGTAATAATTGAGGGAGAGCCTTTCAACATGAGCTTGAGGTATAAACCATGAGATATGGAAATGGGGAAGGGTGAAGCATCACCAGATATGCAGTTCTCCTGAAGTGTATTTTCCATACTATTTTTTTAAAGTACCCTGCTTGAATATAAATTCTCAATTTTTCACAAGTTCCCCCCCCCCAAAGAACAGACATCTGTGGTAATTATCATCTTCTTCCTTATTCCTTTTGAATTTTAGGATGTAAAGCAGTACCAGCTTGATCTCTTGCATGTATAAAAACTAGTGTTCTCATTCATGAGTGACCTTTAACAAATTATTTCCAATAAATGCAGCTGGGATCTAAATACAAACCTTGAAAGGTCATAATCCAACTATGCAAAATGTAGATAAAATTATTCCCTTCCTCTGGCAACATTTGATGTCTGAAGGTCTTTCTGGGGTGTTGGTCCCATCATTATCATTTAAATTCATGCATTAGAAATAAATAGATCTAAAGATGATGTCCCAAATTAGTTTGCTTCCACTTTCCAGCAATAAGCCATATTTCCTTACAAATAAGATACCTTATAGAATGCTCCTTCATTAAAAAAAAAAACCAAAAAAACCCCTCAGTGGAACAGTAGAGAAGAAAGCATTTTTAACTCCTATTTCATTGAAATGCCTCTTAATATTTAGTGTCTGTTTGCTCAGGCATTAATTTGGAGAATTATTTATATTAGGTTGCTGCTTTTCTACAGGTTCAATCTCCCACCAGTTAAGCTCTGTGGGCTTCAACAAGTATGCAGTCTATATCCATGTTTATTCACTTTTATGAAGTTTATTCTTATTGGTATTAATTATAATGGCTGGTTTTCTTACTAACCTATGCACGTTTGTCACACTTTGTCACTTCAAGTACCAGTGTTGAAGGAAAAGTGGGATTTACATGAAATAATAATAATAAAAATCATCATCAGCAGCAGCAGTAGCAGCATCGGCTTTCCTAGATAATAAATTAAATAGCATTAACATAATGATTCTCTAAGAAGACATCTTACTTCTTTTGTCAATGTGTTTTTTTTACTGATGTATTTTGTATTTTAATGGACTATACACTGGACAATTTTGATCATGGGAAATTTAAAAGAATCAATTGGTCAGAGAATAGAATAGAATAGAATTGCAGGCCACATGGGAAGAAATACACAGTATACAAAGTCTAAGGAACTACAGAGTTCCTAGAATAGCAAGACATTGGTGAGGGAAGCAGGAAAAGTTGAGACTGAGTTCATTCTTTTTAAAGAGTATCAAGGAAAACACTCAACCCCTCCATGAATTAAATCAGGCATAATCACCAAATGGCCTGAAGAATGAAGGAATGAAAGAACACATTTGTGCTATTTGCTAGTTGTGATTTCACAGGCATCATTGCAGACAACACATGCCACTGCAATGAAGTGTTTGCTTGGGGTCAGAGGACCACGTTTTCCTGCTGATCAAATTGGAATGTTTTGGTCTTCCATGATACAATTAGAGTGTTATATTCCAGGTTAAGTGCCATGCCATCCTATAAATTCTTGGGAGGTGTATTCAGAATCCTGACTCAGAGGGCGCTAGTGTCTTATCAAACTACAAACCCCAGGATTCCAAAGGACACAGCCATGGTCATTAAATTGGAACAGAGTATTGTAATTATGTAGATGCATGAAAGGCCAAGAAAAATGTCCCTAACTAAATTTATTACTTAGGTAGAGGGGCAAGAGAGGGGCAATCCTGGAACTGCATACATCCTCCTAGCCATTTTTGTAACCCTCAGTCTTTCCATACTCCCAGGACTGCCCCTTCTCTGTTCCAAAAAAAAAAAAAAAGTGAATTCCCTCTTTTGGAAGTTTCCAGAAGTGGCAATTAACTTTTTGTATAGGTTTTCTCCCTTCCTGTGCACTGTTTACCATTTTGATATTTTTTCAAAACGAGAAATGGACATGTGACTGCTTCTTGGTTTTCATTTTCTGTACATTCTCCAGAGCATCCCAGAAGCAGCAAATCCATCCCCAAAACCACTACAGTTGCCCTCCCTGCCCTAGAATATATTTTTGTTTTTTTAAAAAATTAATCTCCTACTTTTTGATTGTGATCTACAAGGAACATTATGACACTGAATTAAAACCATCCTGCAAAGCCCCAACATTAAAACACCAACTACATTATTCAGATTAATCATGCATTCAGTACCTTGGTGTATGGAACAATTTCTTCCTGATGGTTAAAGTAAGGCAATTAGGTGCATGCCATAACTAGGAAGAGGACCTTCTGTATGACTTCTCTCTCTCTCCCTCTCTAATATTTTATATATACCTAAGGATTCTCTTGGAGCAGGGTACTGCTAGTCAAAGCTACTAGTGGAGAAGGTTTCTGTATGACAGAGCTAACGGTAGTAAATTGAAAGGGCAGCTTATCTCCCTCCTGCTGCTCAATTTTCCACATTGTTTTATTGGCAGTCTGACAGATTTTACTTCTGAAATGAATTAGCTGAACATTAAGCATCCTAAGGAGGTTTCAATTTGGGACTGTGTTTTCAAAGCTGCTGCCAACAATCTAAAGTTTCCACTGGTTTGCAGTATGTCATAGATGCTAGTCTTTCAGAGATTCATTCTAGAGTCATTGTAATATCTATGAGTGTAAAAAACGTCCAACTACATCAGAAAAAAGGCTGTATCTAGTCAAACTTTCTGTTCACACAGTGGCCAACCAAGGATCTACAGAAAGACCACAAGCAGGATGTAAGTTCAGTTGCCATCCGTACTTACCATGGAGGCATAGTGGAGGTGGTATACAGACATCCTGACAGTAGCCATTGGTGGCTGTGGCCTCCATAAAGACATCTAGGTGGATAGCCATCTTGTTGCAGTGAATTCCTCTGTCTTCCATGTCAAGACATTCTATCTGTCTTGAAACTCCTGAAGTTCATTTTCTCATTTCTGGAGCTTATTTTACCTGTCCTGAATCTCCTAAAGTTCAGCTTCAGAGGATGATCCCAAGTTCTTGTATTTTGAGAGAAGGAGGAATTCTTTTCCCCACAGACTTTTGCAACACTGTGCATAATTTTATAACCTTATTCATCTATTTTCTAGACTCAGGCTATATTCCATTTAAACTGCCACAAGTCCATCCTATGGAATTTGAGGGTTTGTAGTTTGAAGAGGCACTAAAATTCTATGAGAATTCTTAATGTCCCTCCCTGAACTGCAATCCCAGGATTCTGTGGGATTTTGCAATAGCAATTAAAAAGGAATATAGCACTTCAGTCACCCCTCTGTTTTCACAGGGGATCCATTCTGGAATTTCCCCCCCCCCCCCAGTGAAAATGAAATTGCCAATATTCAAGCCCCATTGTGTGCATCAGCATATGCCACATTTTGTCCATTGTGTCCCCCACCACCCGCAAACGGGCAAGACCACAGGCTCCAAGTCCGCAAAAACGGAGGGATGCCTGCATAACTGTGGAGTGTGAATGGGTCCTAAGTGGCTAAAAAAGCTGTAACATTTCCTCATAGGGGAATTGCTGTGCTAGCCTGAATAAATCTGGAGAAAAAACATGTGGCAGATACAAACGAAGAAGGGATGGAGAAGGGAGGAAGGAATGTGGCAGCATCTTCAAGACTAAATGGTTTTGTGGGGGGGTTGTGTTTTGTTTTGTTTTTGTTTTTGTTTGGTTTTTGTGTTTTTTTGTGTTTTTGTGTTGTGTTTGGTTTTGTTGTTGTTGTTGTTGTTTTGTAGAATCATAGAGTTGGAAGAGACCTCAAGGGCCATCCAGCCTCTGTTTAAAAACTTCCAAAGAAGGAGAGTCCACTACTCTCCAAGGCAGCATGTTCCACTGTTGAACAGTTCTTATCATCAAGAAGTTCTTCCTAATGTTGATTGAGGTGGATTCTCTTTTCCTGTTTTTATTTTAGCATGAGCATTTATGGATATAAACCCACTTCCTCAGATGCTGTACAAAGTGATATTAATGCCTCAGGTTATAAAGCATATTTATATAGTTTTGGGAGTGGAACAGATTGTAATCAGGGTCCTGTTACATTCTATCCCAGGTCCACAACTGTATAAATATACTTTGTAACCTGGGGATTTAATAGTACTTTGCACTGTACCTGAATAAGTAGGTTTATCTCAGTGACAGCTCATGGTAAAATAAAAACTAGTTATTTGTAAAGGTGCTGCTACATTCCCTTTTTATTTCTACCCTTCCCTTCCTCTTTTTTATGCTACAATATGTGTTCTGACCACTGTTTTGCTAGGATCAGAACTCCACACAGTATTCCATATCTGGTTGTACCAAGGATCTATATAAAGGCAATTTCACAGTTGTGTCCAACAAAAAACTGATTCCCCCCCCCCCCTCTTTTTCTGCAGCAGTCATACACTCTGGGTTAACATTTTTATCAAGCTATCTACCACAGTTCCAAGGCCTGTTTCTTGGTCAGTCACTGCCAGCTCAGGCTGACATCCTGTTTTAAATCCAGCAGGACATTAGTCTGCTCTGGCATAGTTACACAGACCAAAGTGATGGCATCTATAGAAGTAGATTTGTAGCTTCCCAGAAATTCTAGTGTCTATTCCAGTCATGGGATGGGAAGAAGGCAAAGCTGTTTCCACCCACTTGCATAAGAGGGTATTTGACACTTTCTTATGTGAATTCTAAATAGTACAAGGACCAGTATCACCAGGAGTTACACAAGCATAATACCCTAAGAGGATTCTGGCCTCCAATCTCATCAGTGTATGTGTGAAGTTGAGATTTTATGTGACAATATTTGTTACATTATCCCTGCTTACATTAATTCTTAATTTGCTGCCCATTTCCCTCAGTTATAAGAGATTCTTTTGCAATTATTTTCAGTCCATTTTTGTTCATAGTCTTAAATATTTTAGTGACATAAGCAAATTTGATCACAAATCTACTCACCCCCAACTCTACTTCATTTATGTTCTAGTCTTAGTTGCTTTTCATACAAAAAGTACTTCCATGGAATACACCTAGGGAAGCTCACATAGGATGGACATTTGGATCAGTATTCCTACTAGTGCTTAACTGAAATAGATGTATGACTGAGGAACACTGTTATCCCTTAACTGAAAGAGTAAAAAGTTTACAAGGAAATGGTTTCCAGGAGCAAAAGGGAAAGCCTCACTCTTCAGAAGACAATCTGTCAAGAACTTTGCAACTCCATAAATCACTCTTCTATAGGCGAAACAGCATGGCTTTATTTCAGGAGTTCCAGAGATGTTACCAGGAAAACATCTTGGACAGAACTTGATATCACCCCAGACATATGGCATTACAATGGAGATTATCACACTTGTAAAAAACCTGGCTTACCTCTCCTGAGTTGAATTCTAATTCAGGAGGCAGATGGGTCCTATCACACAAATTTTGATGCTGAATCCATCAACCGAGTCCAGCCCAACTGAATCCGGAGTCCCAGGCACACTCAGCAAGCCACTTTTCAAAGTTGGGAGTTTGAGTTCAAACAGGAGTTTACCACATACCCTCCTCTGGAACCACCAAACACAGTATTCAAACATGAATCAAGGAACACAAAAGACAATGCAGACTGGGTCAGCCAGAAAAATCAGCAGTAGCAGAATGCTTTATAAGCCATCCTGGGCATAAAAATGCTATTTGAAAACATTGAAATTTTGGACCATGCCAACAACTATTGGGTCAGAATGCACAGGGAAGCCATTGAAATCCACAAACACCTAGACAATTTCAACAGGAAAGAAGAAACCCTTAAAGTCCTGAAAAACACCAAAATCAAGATCCAACGTGTGCAAATGAAAACTGCCCAGGGTCAGGGGTTTTCCTATCAAACAGTGGATCACTAATTAAATAGACACTAATCCTTCCTGCATATCCTCCCACCCTGAGGCCTTGCCATTCAACAACAGAACAACACACAGATTAACATGTAAATCACCTTCTCTCAACCAAGGGTCACACACATATATACATACCCCACTCACTTCCATGCCAGCATTTTCTGAAGATGCCAGCCACAGATGCTGGCGAAATGTCAGGAATAAACTCTTCTAGAACATGGCCACATAGCCTGAAAAACCTACAAAAATTATGGATGCCAGCCATGAAAGCCTAATATACGATGCTACTGCTATTGTGGGCAGTGTTTATGAATGTCATCCACATGAAAATTTACATCTGAATGTGTATCCTCATCCATATTCTGCTACAACTATACATGACTGCATCAATATGAGGAAGAATTTATATTCATATTGCACTCCTTCTGACCAGGATTGATTGGCACTAAGGACTTGTCTCACAGTGGTGGCAATCTGTCCTTACTGCTTGGTAAAATATGTGTAAAAAGGTGGTGGGAAAAATACTTTTTTTTTCTTGTTCTCTCCACCCTCTTTAGAATGAGAGCAGTGAAAGAATCTCATTTGGCCTTAATAGACAGTTCTAATTTGTGTGTTCATGTGTGTCTCTCTGTGTGTTTTTTAAAAATGGCAGCCAAGCAGCATCAAGTGGGTTACCGTGAATAGGAACAAAAAGATGTACAGTTGGCCCTCCGTTTTCACAAGGGATCTGTTCCAGACACACACACACACACACAGACACACACAGAAACTCACCAATATTCAAGCTCCATAGGCTTGAATGGGGCAGGTGCCTGCCCCATTGAAATCAAATTAAAATTAAAGGAGGTTGCCCCTCCATGAATATTTGAGTCTGTGGATTTCAAGTCCATGAGAACGGAAGGATGACTATGTAGGTATTTTCATCTCGCACATATACTACTGGTTGCTTTTGCCAAGAAACCCTAGCATCACAAAAGATGAGCACAGCTCTTATATCTATGGCATGTTTTAAACTGATCAAATGTATTAAAATTAATTTAAAAGGGGAAAGAAAACCTAATCTTGTGCACCTATAAAACTAATCAGTTTAATTGTTGCAGCTGAAGAAATGGGCTGCAGCTCAACAAAACCTTAAGATGAAACAAATTGTTCAGCCTTAAAGATGCCACAAATCTACTTTTTTTCTTCTATTTTTATTCTGAAACAGAACAGTGGCCATCTCTTCAAAATTTAAAATCAAGGGTTTTCAGCTCATCTGTATCAGGGGAAAACTCTGGTTTGCCTGTCCCAAGAAGTGCCAGATTGCAGATCTACTGTCTCCATGTTACTAACATGACCCAGTCCATGGGCTACTGCTTCTGGATACAGATGCCTCCATCTGCTCACTTAGAGCATGTTCACATGATTCCAGTGATTATTAGACAATCTTTGTTACTGAAACAAACTAATTTTTCAGTGGAAAATCAGGCCAAAGATGAACATGGGATGTGGATCAAGATGTACATGCATGTAGGGTTCCCTGTGGTAAAAGGAGTTATTGCGGGAGGCTGAAAATTTGATTAAAGCATCTTCCATGAGCAGAGCCCATTAAAACAATTAAATTATAGCAGCAAAACCTATATACTTTCTGTTGGAAGATTTTTGCATTCTCTTTCATCCTCCTTAGATAAATAGAGATTTTCTACATGCAAACTCTTCTCTCTCTCTCTCTCTCTCTCTCTCTTTCTCTCTCTCTCTCTCATTCGCTCTCTCTGGGGGGATGCAGACCAGGGTGTCGGGGACGCCCTGGTCCGGAGTGGCGCGGGACCTCGGCAGCCGGACCGCGGCGCTCCTGCAGCGTCCCTGGAAGGAGCGCAAAATCAGCGCTCCTTCCACAAGACAGGGAAAGTGCGCCCTAAATGCGTAGGGCGCACTTTCCCTGTCTTTTCCGCCGCAGTGTGTGAGGATGCTGTGGTGGGAGGTTGCCCCGGAAGCGCCGGCCATGCGGAGGGCCGGCAGCTCCCAGGGCGACCTCAGGAAGAGGAAGGAGTGCCGCTCGTGCGGTGGCTCCTCCTCTTCCGGGTCTCGCAGACGACTCTTAGTCGTCTGCCAAGGCCCTCTCTCACACACACATACACACATTCAAACTAACCATGGGATTTAGGTCACTCCCCCTTTGGTACTAATAGACATTCTCTCTCACGACTTTCAACTGAACTGTTTTGTTTTCCATCTTCCTCCTCTCTCAACTTTCTGGATAAAGATTTCTTTTTTTACCTGAACTATTCACTAGCTAGATTAGGATATAGTTTTAATGTATATAAAGATTAAAGCCATTAGTAAACTTTTGTTTTAAACTGCAAGCTACTTGTGTTGTTTTTGGAGTCAGTTTCAGTTCTTAGGGAAGCATAGTTAGACAAAGGTACATTTCTGCTACTCTGCTATTTTAAGGCTAGACCCTAACAGGCTTGGTTTTGATATTTTTAATATTTTAATATTCTTGATTCCTTTACAAAGGCTTAAGCCTTAGGAAACTTAAATTACCCTACACTTTCACAATGTTAAAATGTTTATGTAGCATTCTCAAGTGTTCAGAACACTTCATATATAGGCCCAAATCCATGAACCTCATTTAGAGTAGCTGCATTGTATGAATGGGATTTAAATAAATGTTGACCCACCACTAAAGTATAATTTCAATGGGTCTCCTTCAGCTGTGGCTAACAACAGGTATCAGACTGTTAATTATATTAATTATTGATCTCAAGGAACCGAACTCTCTCTGATCTTGGAAGCTAAGCACAGTCAGGTCTGGTAAATATTTCAAGGGGGGGGGGGGCTGTAAAGGAATGCCATGTCAGCTAAATTTCAGAGGGAGGCAATAGCAAACCACCTGTGAGTATTTCTTGCCAAAGAAAACCCTTCACTATTCATGGGGCCACCATAAGTTGACAGGTGACTTTGAAGGCCCATAAACACAATAGGAAAAATCTTGTGAGACATGGGTGACAAACAGTTATGGCAAATGATAAACCAAATGATTGGGCCCTGAATGTCAGGGGAGGTCAACTCCCTACTGAAGTCCCCCTCCCCACCTTTCACAGAATCCTGTCTCCTACATACCTCATTTCCCAGATCAATGAGGCAGAGGTTGCTAGCTTTCTTTGGCACTGAGATGGGAAACCCAATTCGTAACTCTGAAGATTGTTCAGGGTCCATTCTGCACCTGCTCACTGATCACAGGTAAAATCTAGGATTCACACCTCAATGCTGCAGAAACGCAACCCTTCCATAATGTTGAGAGAAACCTGGAGGGGATGGGGCTTTGGGCAGAATGGAGCAGAGTTTTCAAAGAGATGGTAGGCTAAATGGGGGAACTTCTGTAGATTTATGTGGCCTATGGACACAGGGTTCCCCATCCATGCTGTCAGGCGTCATACTGTCTGCCCTTCATATCCGTGAGGGATTTGTTCCCCCATGGATAAAAAAGTGGGACATCAAGTCCCATTGTGCTTAATGGTGGCTGTGACATGCATGTCTATTGAATTCAGTAGGGCTTGCCATCTGCAGATGTTTAAATCCTCAGATAGCAAACCTGTGGATATCAAAAACCCACTGTATATCCCTCATCTTGTAAATTGGGGGTGGGGGTGGATAATCTGAAGGTACCTAGTGAGTTGATTCGACTCAGAAATGTCCTGGATTCTATCCAAAAGTGTCATATGGCTACTACAAAGCTTCCATGTCTCATGTAAATCCCATTTGCATTCTCACACAAGTGTCAAATCCATTTTGGTGTAGAAATTTGATTCTGCTTCCACAAGCAACTGCACAACTTTGGGCCTTTACAGACTGCCAGAAATAATGCAGCTTGAGTCCACTCTAACTGCCCTGGCTCAGTGCTAGGGAATCATGGGAACTGTATTTTTTTTTCTTTTTTAAAAAAATATAAATGTTATTGATTAAAAACAAACAAATTTACAAAAAAACAATACAAGGAACTGTAGTTTTTTCTGAGACATTGAGCCTTCTCTGTCAGAGAGCTCTGGTGCCACAGTAAACTACAATTCCCATGATTCCCTAGTACTGAGCCAGGGCAGTTAAAGTGGACTCAAGCTGCATTATTTCTGGCAGTCTGTAAAAGCCCTTTAGGCTTGGTATTTCTTCAGCTAGATGTACTACTACTTCCTCCAGCACTTGCACAACTGCTGGCAGAACCCAGCTCTCCTGTGTACTTTTTCTACTGGCCTACTGTTGGATGCAACTCCTCACTCACAGCTCAGTCTCTTAGACACAGTACTATGCCAGCTCTCTAGAGTTAAGTACATATAAACCATGTTATTCTGTTTAAACAAAGAGGAAGCCAATGTGAATTTTGGCTCAAATTTCAGTTTTCCTTTTTCATTCACAGAAGCATTAATGAATGTGTACTCCTAAATTCTATTCACATGAGATCCTCTTTGTCACACTGAAGAGAACATCTTATTTTCTACTTGTTTGTATTATTTATAATGACTTCATTAGTCAGAAGCTCAAAGTGGACACGTGGGTTAGCACAAGATATTTGGCTGCATTAGCTTTTGCAAATGTTTATGTTCCCAGGGTTCTTTGAACAGCTCTTCATCCTTATTAGAGACTGACAATTAAAGGACTGTTTTCATATCAAAAGTAATCACCAAAAATTAGCCAGGCAAGGACACAGAATGTGGTGAGAATTCAGTTACTCCAGAATGTCCAGCTTTCCTTCATTTGGTCCAATCAGTATCAACTTGGAGTCCATTTTTATATTTAACACTGCCACTGTAACTAGTGAATTGGCACTATGAGAGTTTGCTTAGATTATGCAATGATAAAGAAAAAGTAATTACTGTATTCATACCCAGTTGTACAATTAGCACACAAGGTTTTGTAAATACACATGATGAGGCATTCTAAAACATTTGCAAAGGTGGCATGCTTAAACAGAATTTTCTTTTATTTTTCTTTTTTTAGAAAAGTATATTCCTATGAAGAAAAAAATCAGACCAATTAATAATGGTTCATGTTTAGTGGGGTGAAGAGATTCCTTTGTCTACCAGCTTATATACTCCATAACCAAAAATAAAAATATAAAAATATATTAAAATGAAACCCTTGCCCTAAGGCAAAGCCATTACTCAAGGCTACTCTTGGCATTCTGAAAGGTCTGGAAGCCATGCCCTATCACGATCTGCTTAGGGAGCTTGGTATGTTTAGTCTGGAAAAGAGAAGGCTAAGAGGTGATATGTTAGCCATGTTTAAATATTTGAAAGGGTGTCAAAATTGAGGATGGAACAAACTCATTTTCTGCTGCTTCGGAGACTAGGACACAGAGCAATGGATTCAAATCACAGGAAAAGATATTCCACCCAAACATTAGAAAGACCTTCCTGATCAGAAGAGCTGTTTGACAGTGGCATATGCTGCCTTGGAATGTGGTGGAGTCTCCTTCCTTGACAGTTTTTAAACTGAGGCTGGATGGCCATCTGCTGGGAGTGCTTTGATTGTATATTCCTGCATGGCAGGGGGTTGCACTGAGTGGTCCTTGCAGTGTCTTCCACTCTATTATTCTATTCAGACTTCAATGTGGTGAGTAAATGCTTTCAAAGTGGTAAAGGTGCGAAGAACCTGCCTTCATCAGGCTTCACATGGAATAGTGTGTTCTGGGCACAAAATACAGTTCTGGGCACCACATTTCAAAAAGTATGTTCACAAGCTGGAGCATGTCCAGTGAAGGGCAACCAAAATGGTGAAAGGTCTGGAAACCATGCCCTATCTAGAGCAACTTAGGGGGTTGGGTATGTTTAGCTGGAAGAAGAGAAGGTTAAGAGGTGATATGATAGCCCTATTTAAATGTTTGAAAGGATATCACAAAGTAACTATCCAGGGAGCTGAACCCTTTCTTCACAATAGGCTCAACACATTGGATTGTTCTCCTAAAGTTCAAACCAAGACCTGGAATGGGTTCACTGACAATATAAACTGTCATTGTTTACATAAAAACAAAATGGCAGAGGGACAATTTGAGAGCCCTATTACATATATGACAGTTACAATACCAGCAGAGAACAAAGAAAACTATTTAGAATAGGGATTGCTGTTCATATTGGGCTAAATCACTATGAGTCCTACCTACAATAGACCCATTGTAACCGAGTGACTTAAGTTAGTTGTAGCTGACAAGTCCTGTTCTGGTTTCTGTTTTAGATGGGACTAATACTGGACTTAGTGTGTAAGAATTAATGGCTGAAAATTAGCCATCTTAGGAGTATGAAATTCTTGACTAGGCTGCAGAGCAGTATGGTTGGAGCATGTGATAAAGATCTGTTGTTGTTTGTATTTTTATAGAAGAAGCGTGCAAGAGTTGAATGTGCCAGTGCAGCAAGTTGTGTATTCAGAATTTCGCACAGCTTTTTGCTATACCAATGCAAACCCCCACTCAAAAAATCATTGCATAATGCTCCCATTTAGGAAAGAACACCAGCACAAATGTGTGGGAACATTTTGATAATGGTGTCAATTGCAATATTCTGAATAAACTGTCCTTGGTAGGAAAGCTCTAGGGTTCTGACCTTTTTGCCAGTGCAATTGCTGGATGTCTTACCAGAGATCTGTTGTTTCATTGTTAGTTTGAGGTAGGTACCATAAATTTGATAATCCAATTTGCATTTGTAGGCATCTCTGTAAATACGTGGAATGGGAGGCCACATGCACAAGCTCAGTTTCCCCTCTGGGCTGTCTTTAGAAACTCATTGATGTCACTTCCTTCCTCCATCAGCAAGTGAGTTTTTCTTTAATTCTCAGCCCCAGCTGTCTATGCTGTCAACACAAAGTTATTAAAATTCCTTTAAAGTGAATCAAAATAGCCTAAAAACAAATGTACTGGGAAGCAGGAAAGCATCAGTATTCAAAGTCCACAAACCTTTGAGCAAAATACGAGTTGATCCAACTAGAGATTGCAAACATTGGTCTTTCCTAGCATCTTGTACATCATTAAAGGATGTTTAAAACACACACTCCTCAATCTTTTATTACTAAAAACAAAAATAGCAAGAGAAGGAAATTTATTTATTTATTTTTTTTAAAAAAAAATTAGCCTCAAGATGTGATTTCAATTGTCACAGTGAGGTTCTCAGTGAACACAGCACTCCCTACAGAAAGTCTGTCTAAATAATGTTTAATTTTTCTTCTCCAAGCAAAAGTAACACTTGTATCTACAAAACAAAACAGTACACCATTATGCAGGAGGTAATTACCATGAAGAGGCAATCCTCTGTCATAGCTTAAAGCTGTAAGTTATCTTGATTTTTTTATTTTTATTTTTAGGAAGATATTTATTGTAAGAGATCATTAGACAAGTTTTCACTTTAAAGTCTACCTGTAAGAGAATAGTTACCTAAATTATGATTCTAAACAACTGACTTGGAAATAAGTGGTTTGGAAACTTAAATCCACATTTCAAGCCCTGTATAATTCAGAAAACAATTATGATGTGGCAGCTTAGCATCATGGCTGAATTCTCATGTTATGTTTCATGGCTAACAACAGAAAACTATTGTGTATGTGATTCTATATAGAAATTTAAATAAAAACCTCTCACTTTTTGCCACTATTCCCTGCCATTAGGTTATTTCTTTCTGAACAGAGGTGTTTTATTTATTGCCTATATCTTCCAGTGTTTCTACAAGGCTGTATGAATATTTCTTCTTGGTGCCTTAAACAATTCCATTTTTAGGTGGACTGTGGCCATGCTGGCTCAAGGATTCTCAGAGTGCTCAGCCAGAAAAGAAAGGTTTCATCATTCTGCATCTAAGCTTTTATCCCTGTCACAATCTGATGACTTGTAGGGTAAAGTGTAAGGTAGTGTTATCACAAGGAGCACATCCACATTGTAGATATAATTCAGTCTGACACCACTTTAACTACCATGGTTCCATTCTACACAAGCCTGGGATCTGTAGTTTTGTGAATACCAACACTCTTTGGCAGAAAAGGCTAAAGATCTTGTACAACGATAAATCCTAGGATTCCATAGGACAGATCTACAGCACTTAAATTGATATCAAACTGTGTAATTTCTACAGTACAGATGCACTCAAGATAAACCAATCAACTTCACAGCTGACTTGGAAAATGAACCTCAGTCTGCATTCTCTAAGCACTACACCAAACTGACTGTCAAAAGGAGCTCATACATTCCAAATAAGGAGTCATTTATTGTCTTACTCCATGGAACCATTTATCCATCTGGTCTAACTTGACAGTAGCTCTGTCTAACTTGACACTAGCTCTTAAAGCAGAGATCTT
Organism: Phrynosoma blainvillii; assembly: GCA_026167975.1. NCBI lineage: Eukaryota > Metazoa > Chordata > Lepidosauria > Squamata > Phrynosomatidae > Phrynosoma > Phrynosoma blainvillii. The sequence goes on from JANUYF010000004.1 coordinate 70,584,372, forward strand.
TCTAAAAAGCAGTCCAGGAAATGAACCTGGAATCTTGTGTATGCAAATATCTTCCCCTGTGGTCTGTAGAAAGTTAGGCAGTGAGTTAGCTGTTTGCACTGGCCACAGCCAGTGCCAAATTCTTTTCCACCCATATGAAAAGTATCAGGGAAGGCCTGATCATGTATAAAGATATTCAGTATGCAGGTTTGGGATAGTGACGACTTGCACCAGTGTGTGTACAAAGTGCATATGGGCTGTTGTTTTTTTCCCTATATGCACAGAGGAATGTAGTCAGAAATCTTCAGCTTCTGCCAGAATAGCAAAGCATTTCTTGGGGGCAGAGAAGTTTATGGCATTGCAAGTAACATCTGATTAGGTATATGCATGAAGAACTGAGATATCAACAGACATAAGGAACTCTGTGGAAGAGATGTTAGTTTCACAGTTCCCAATGACGGTATCATCACAGCCATATAATTGAACAGCACATTCTCAAGAAGTGGAGGTAGCCACAAATGTAATGACATTACACCCCATGACAAGGTTAGCACCTTTGAATCAGATGGGGGAAAATACATATTTCTATCCTTCCCCCCTCCTTTTTTAAAAAATTTTTGGTAAATTTGTTTGTCTCCTTACAAAGACAAACTGCAGTTCTGTAAACAGGAAGGCAAATCTTCAACCTTCTATATTTGAACAAGAACAAAAGTGAGAGCATTTGTCAATGCCTTTAAACCTGCCAGTTTGATATTTTGCCTCATGTGGCTCCACAGCAGTCCCTCTAGCTACACAAATTGTGACACTGACAAGCTGTAAAGGGAGTGCCATCCACACATCCTTGCCCCAGAAATCTGTGATTGATGAAGTTCGACTGAAATTCCCACAAACGATGTGAACAGCCTTTCAGTAGTGAGGGCAATGTAGTGCACATGAAAAGCAAAAATATCCCTTTGTTGCCTTAATTTTCAGTGTGTTCTGCCTTCTTTTCAACTGTGTAATAAGGGAGCAAAGGATTTTAATCTATCTCCACCTTACTTTTTCTAAGTGACCCTGCTGGCTTTCTCTTGTCATTTCCACTTTAGAAGAACAAGATCCCTGTATCTGCCAAAACATTTCCCCATTTTACCTGCCTTAAATGAGGCACAGACATTTTGTATTATGAAATTTATATAATTAAATCTAGGGTTATAAATTACAGTTCAAGTGCTGTGTAACTCACAAATACACAAATCCAGTTTCTATCATCAGTATTAATGGGTGTACTGGTTTTCAAGGCTGGTGCCTTTTGATAATTATTGTTGAAATATGTGTTGTAAGAGAACATACCATTAAATCTTCTTTACTATATAAGCCTCAGTTGCAGCTCATACTCAACACATTGGCAGAGGAAATGTTTCATGACTTCACTCTTCAGAGTAAATGGCCAAGGAACCCTTATTTTGTGTTCGCTTCAGCTGCAAAAGGCAGCTTCTGGGAGCATCCCCTATTGAAAGTGGAATGGAATGGTCAAGATATGGCTTGTTTAGAGAATGCCCTGAGTGAAAAATGTTATAAAACGTTAAATACTGTGCTGTTGGTAGTCATTGCAATGTTTTTCTGTTCAATGCATTCTCATTTGTATTTAATAAGATAACATAATTTAATTCTCAAGGAAGAGTTTTTAAAGGAGTCTATAGAATGATGATCAAAAAGTTGAACAAAAATTGTCAGAGACTGGTCTCCTATAAGGGTTAAACCTAATTGCCTTATTATTTTTCTTACTATAATTGAATGGATATTTTAAGGGCTACTTAGTATTGTTCACAATTACAGCTTGACCAATCTCATAGTCAGACAGTGAGTTGGAGCCAAGTTAGTTGAACTTAGATCTTGCTAAAATCAGCTGGGCAAATCAGTTGTGACTTAAGTTCAATTGAGTTCAGTGAGAACTACATTCAACTATATTATACCGAATCTAATCCAATATGCAAACAGTATTTTAAAATTCAGTACAGGCTGAAAAACTCATTTCAAAGTGTCAGTATAATTTGGATGTTTTTTGGAATACTCTTACACTTTTTTTCACAGCCTTTTTCCTGACCATTCTCTTATAACAGTGTTGTAATGATTATTTTTAATTTTCCCTTTCAGTTTCTGAAGAAAAATTACAACAGCAGACAATTAATCAGGTATTTTACTGATTTTGCGTTTCTTTGAATTGCATAGTTCATGTGATGATTGAGCATGGATTGAACATTTAGGGTGAAATCCATTTAATAATAATAATAATAATAATAATAATAATAATAATAAATTTTATTTATATACCACCCGGTGGCAAGTCAATCTAGGCAGTTTACAAGACATTTGAGAATTTATATAGAGACACATTTTTCTTTGCATATACAACTTTCACTGTCTTAAAACACACACACACACACATATAAATTAAACAACCCCAGCTAAAAAAATAAAAGCAGGAACATGCAACATTTTGGATAAAAGTAGGCTGTATAGAAGCAATCCTATCTAGTCCAGGGAAGGGACCAGTAGGAATCAAGCCAAAGACTGGAGATGGGGTTCACTTATAGGAACAGAACTATACTTAACATAGGAAGTGTCTGAAAACCTAGATATTTTTCCTTGATTAGAGCAATTTTTGAAACATTTAGGTCTAAATCCAAGGTAACTTTAGCAGAAAGACAGTGAACTGATAGAATGCTATAGATTTTTCCACTTATGTAAACATACTGCCTTTATTCTTGTGGTCGATGGACACATTTTTGCAACTAGCTTCATAATAGGTTGCCCATCCACTTGCATAACTGGAAACTGTATTGGATTCCACTCTTCCACATGGTTGAGAACTAGTGCCCATTATTTGCATTAGCAGAATGACACCACTGGATACTGGACTTACTAATAGCAGTGTACCTATTTTGGTTGAAAACGTAAGGTAAAACAAATTGATTTAGATCTTCTCAAAACAAAAGTTTTTCTGATTTATTATTTCAAAGCTGAAATTATTCCATTTCCATTTTTTTTAATATTGACCATATGGGTTTGGAGACAAGAAGACCCTTGCTGAAATTTTTGGGTTGGGTTACCGTAATTATTTCTGCATGTTTCTCACTGAGTATTTTGAACCTTGGGATCTGCTATGTTACAGAACAAAATGGTCCCTATCCATGGTCTTTATCCATTGAAATTGATGGGGCATAAATTAGTTGCAAATAGCTTGCTTTGTTAAATTCAATGAGACTTAATTGTGGCTAGCTTTCTCTAAATTAGGCCCAAGAGCTTCATGCACTTAAATAAATATGTATATCAGCAGGAGGGAGCAGAATGGATTTTCTTAAAGCTTCATAGAGCCTAGCCCTAATTCAGTACTATGATTTGGCTGGCAAAGATTCAGGATTCCTCAATCTTCACAAAGTTTAACTTGTTAAAAAAGAGGGGGAGGAGACAAAATGTTTTTACTGTAGCAGAGAAATTAATCAGTAGTTTAACAAGAACTGCCAAATAAAAGTAAATATGAATTTCCTTTATGCAGATTATTTATTTATTTAGTGTATTTATACCTTCCTCTTCAGCTACAAATGCTCTCAAAGAGGTTTACAAATTATTACTTTGACAGTTCCCTGTGCCCAGGTTTACAATCTAAATAAAACACCATGATACACAAGAAAAAGGGAATGGCAGTGGGAGAGAGGAATAACCTCAGTAGAACTGCCTCTTCTTCTCTCCCTCTGAGGTAAGGGCAGCAACAGTTGGGAGAGAAGGAGGGCCTTTATTTGCTTCAGAACCTAGACATGGTGGAACTGTGCCTGTCATTCTTCTCTCCCTCCTGCCTACACAGATCATTTTGTTGAACATAGTGCCTCATTTTATAATGAGGTAGTTTTTTCAGATCTTATGTCTGAAACATAGCTCACAGACAGCTTATATGTTTTCATGCAGAGGATCCCAAGTTCAGCATAAACACCCCAGCATGTCTAGGTAGAGCTGGTTATACAGCTTGAGCATCCCTAATCTGAAAATCTGAAATCCTCCAAAATCCAAAATGTTTTGCTCATCGACATGATGCCACAACCAGACCTGATCTCCTGTGATGCCTCTGGAGAGCCCAACAGCTGCCCATTTCTGGCTTAAAGATCACAACTGTGGTGCACCTGCTTGTTCATTTGTAAGACAGAAGTGGACAGCTGGTGAGCTCTCTGAAGGCAGGAGAGCCTGAAGAATGCACGCCTGGCAGCTGGGGCATGCCGCTGCCTGCACTGCTGCCCTAGGACCACTTCTTAGACTGGTTACACTAGATCTGTGCTGGTGAACCTATGGCATGTGTGCCACAGATGGCATGTGAAGTCATTTTTCCTGGCACGTGCCTGTTCCTCCTCTTCCCGTCCATCCTGGGCCTTCAACTGCCTCCAGAGAGGCAGCTGAAGGCCCAAGATGGCTGGGAAGTCTCACCCTGGAAGTCCCCCCAGAAGGTGGAAGTACTGCCTTGGAAGTCTTCCCCCCTCACCCCCCTCTAGGCCTTCAGCTGTCTCCAGAGAGGCAGCTGAAGGCCCAGGATGGCCGGGAAGTCCCACCCTAGAAGTCCCCCCGGAAAGTAGAATTCCTGCCCTGGAAGTCCTGCCCTCTGGCACCAGGTATTACCTGATGCCAAGACACCTTTTAATTTAGCCACTTAGCCCCTAAAAGGTTCGCCCTCACTGCACTAGATCTTGGATCTCATCTTCAAGATATCTCATTATCTATATGCAAATATTCCAAATTCCCAATCAGAAAGCTGAAACATTTCTGTTCCCAGGCATTTTGGATAAGGGATACACAACCTGTACTCCTTCCAAAGTGCTGTTACTCAGTATTGACAATACTGGATAGCTAGTTGAAGAAATGGTCTGGCTGTTATTTGGCAACTTTCTTATGTCCTGCCATTTAGTTGTTGCTGGTTTCTTCCCTTTCCCCTTCAGGGATCTAATAGCAGTTTTCAGGGTGACTTTGGACAAGTTATATCTTCTTAGCCTCAAAGGAAGGCAAAAGCAAACCCCCTCTGAACAAATCCCATAAAAAAAAACATTATAAGTCTACATTGGGGTCACCATTGGTCAGAAACGACTTAAAGGAACACAGCAATAACAAGTGGTTGCTCAAGACTTCAAACATAAATAAGTTTTCAAAACACACGTACCTTCTTGCCTGTAAAGGAGAATAGCATATAGTGATGGCAAAATAGTTATATTCACTAACACCAGTATGTGTGTTGTCGTCATCGTCGTCGTCGTCATCGTCATTTTATATAGGACCATCAGTACACATTCAGCTGCAAAGAATAAAGCAATAAAAGTACATCTGTAACAGTGGCACACAATCTGACAAAACATAAGCATAAGACATACAGCAACATGTAGGGTAATCTAAGTCTAGACATATTGCTTGAAATCTACACTGTGGTTAATTAAAACAGAACAAAATAAAAGGCATTAAAAAGCAGTCATATGCACAGTCATAACATTTTAATTGACATAAGACTCTCTTATTCTGAACAGCAAATTCAGCAGTTATCTTTGTAATATATTTTTGCTCATCATTTAATAATTAAAATATAACCAACATGCCAGCAGGTTTATTGTCAATTGAGATTTCTTGAACAAAGCTTCCCTCAGAACTTCATGCAATTTACAAAACATTAAGTGATATGCTGAGGCTGCAGTCTTGTACTGACTTGCCTAAAAGTAAAACCCATTGTTTCTGTGTAGGCATTATAGGATTACACATTAATTTTCTCCTTTTCTCAAATTACAAATATCTAACTGATTTTCAAATCTAGTGTTATTTAGGGGGGTTGCAGACTGCCAGAAATAGTGCAAATTGAGTCCACTTTTAGGGTTAGGGTTAGCACTAGGGAATCATGGGAATTGTTTTTTTCCTGAGACATTGAGCCAGGGGTAGGCAACCTTTCCCCTTTAAGGGCCGAGGGACTTCAGCTCCCAGAAGCCTCAGCCATGTTGGCCAATAGTCCCATGTTGGCCAATAGCTCCTGGGATTCTGGGAGCTGAAGTCCCTTGGCCCTTAAAGGGGAAAGGTTGCCTACCCCTGCATTGAGCCTTCTCTGTCAGAGAACTCTGGTGCCACAATAACATACAGTTCCCATGATTCCCTAGCACTAACCCTAACCCTAAAAGTGGACTCAATTTGAACTATTTCTGGCAGTCTGCAACCCCTATTAGGGGGGTTGCAGACTGCCAGAAATAGTGTGAATTCAGTCCACTTTTAGGGTTAGGGTTAGAGTTAGGGAACCATGGGAACTGTATTTTATTGTGGCATCAGAGTTGTCTGACAGAGAAGGCTCAATGTCTCAGAAAAATAACAGTTCCCATGATTCCCTAGCACTAACCCTAACCCTAAAAGTGGACTGAATTCACACTATTTCTGGCAGTCTGCAACCCCCCTTAGTCTCCAACAAAGCACCATAGTCTCAAGGATGTGCATAATCTTAAAGAAGATTTTCAACATGATTGTTGGAGAGATACTGAGAGCATATAGGACAGAGAGGAAAATCACATGGTCCTCCAGATGTGATTGATCTCAAACTCCCATGATCTCTAGTTGTCATAGCCAATGGCAAGAAATGATGAGAAATGCAGTTCAACAACATCTGAAGGCTACATGCTTTCCACCTTTGATGTAGACATCCATGCAGTATCAGCCAGTGGTCTAAGAAGGTGCTGGTGCCCTCTCCAGCCCTGGTGTAATAAAGTGCCTCCCCCTTGCTCATACTGCAGGCCACCAATACATTCAACCTGTCCCTATATTTTCTTTGTACATTTGTACATTTAAGGCTAAGGTGTCAGGGACTTTGTAAGCATGTTTGGCTGACCATACCAATCTTCACATGATCAGATTTTAGCACTAAACATGTGAAGCACTTTCATTTTATATCTCAAAAGTGCAAGCAAGTGCCCATGTTGTGGCTTTTCCTCCTCCCTCCCACCCCAAATTCCCTGTATTGCCCAGCAGGATTGGATTATGAGCATATCAGTATCCACGAGAAGTGAGGGCCTGCTGCCCTTTATCAGTACTCATACAGCCTTGCCATTCCCCCTTAACACAGGTAGCACAGTTAACAAAGTATATGTATACCTGGGTATTATTTCTTTAACAGAAGATTTGATACCAGAAGTGGAAATAATGTGAAAAGGATACAAATAAGTTCTTACACCACAAAAAAGAAGAGCAGTTCCAACATTTTGTTCAGAACTAAAAATATGTATATGTGAAATGAAATAAGATCAAGTAAACCAGGGGTAGGCAACCTTTCCCCTTTAAGGGCCGAGGGACTTCAGCTCCCAGAATCCCAGGAGCTATTGGCCAACATGGGACTATTGGCCAACATGGCTGAGGCTTCTGGGAGCTGAAGTCCCTCGGCCCTTAAAGGGGAAAGGTTGCCTACCCCTGAAGTAAACCCTTCATAAGTAATCAGAAACATCTTGAACCACTTAAAGCAGGGGTAGGCAACCTGTCCCCTTTAAGGGCTGAGGGACTTCAGCTCCCAGAATCCCAGGAGCTATTGGCCAACATGGGACTATTGGCCAACATGGCTGAGGCTTCTGGGAGCTGAAGTCCCTCTGCCCTTAAAGGGGACAGGTTGCCTACCCCTGACTTAAAGGCTTCTTCAAAAATGCATCCAGGGGTGACCTTTTTCTTTCACCAGCCTCCACTTTTCACATGCTTTCTATTTTGGTGGCCAAACTTAAAAGATTTTCTTTTTAACATATTGCACATAGTTGGTGAGGCAGCCCCTTTTCTCTCCATTTTGCTGTTTCTTGAGGGAGCTGTTTTTGCCTTGCCTGTTGTAGATAGGCACAAATACTTACCATAGAGTCCCAGTCTTTCTCAGTTCAAGCTTTATTTCACTGTTTATGGCAGATACACTGATGCAACCCAACACCAAAAGTCTTTGTTTTTCCAGCCCCTTCTCTATCCTTTGAAGTCCAATGCTGCTAAAAAAGAAAAAAAAATCCAGCTAGATAGATGAAAAGGAGGAAAGATTAAAGGCATTAAAAGCCTTTGTAAGAAGGAGCTTCATTGTCAGGGGCTTTGTTAACTGAGGTATAATTACCTGTACCATAATTAACATTTGCACTATACAAAAATTAAGTACAGAAACTATGAAATATCAGAAATAGCACTTTGCATAATGTAATCTTTGCTTTGCAATGTCATTTTCTTTTGGGGTCTTTCTCATGCCATTCCACATCCACTAAGTGCTAGCTACCCTCTTGACTGATGATTTCTCCCCGGGAGCTGGGAGGGGAACAGTTTCAAGGCACTCCTGCTGTGTTTGTCAGTTGAAACTGGGGAGAGCTACCTGAGGCACTTGTGAGAAGCTCCACTGATCTTGTTCTAGCAAAAAAAGTAATTCCTGTCATAATAGTTCAACATCTGTTGAACATCTGTTTGCTGCAAGTATATCTTCTCCTACCCAGGTAGTTGCTTTATAAGTCCTTTGGTCACTTTCTGTTACCTCTTCCCCAATACCCTCAGGGATAACTTTGAACTTTAGTCAGGGGTCCAAGTTTATTTAAATTATTCCTCAGTAATAGACATCCCCTGGCTTTCTATATCTCTTCTCTTGTTCAGAGGTAGTATATTGCAGCACAATATTATATCCTATATTGAGATCTTGAAAAGATTATATGTTGGACTGTGGTCCTCAGAATCCCCCAGCCATCCCTTGCAACTATCCTCAGAATCCCCCAGCCATCCCTTGCAACTCACATTTTCAGTTGCTTTTAAAATGGCCCAGTTTGTCTTGCCTCCTCCCATTTTCCCTCTTTTTCCTCAACTTCAGTATCTGTAAACAATTTATGTAAGTGCAAAAGTAGTTTGCAATCAGTTAACTCAACAGGGGGAAGAGGAGAAGACAGGAGAGCAGAGGACAGAAGAGAACTGAAGCTTGTTCTTCAAAGAAGGTGCAGACAAAAGCAAACTGCTATAGCCTCTCCCAGCTTGTATATTCTTTTTCATGAATATTGCCAGGTAGATGTTGCCCTGCCATACATGTCTCAATTTTCATCCATGAAATGCTGGAGGATATGGCAGTGGCCAAGCCCTTAATATAATCTAATTCAAACCTTTCAGATTCAGAATATAGTAATGTAGTATTCTTGCTGCATCAACAGCTAATCTGAAATTTTCTTCTTTGTTGGATTATTGTTAATATTGGTAGTAAAAGTTCTTTCTTTGTCCTCAAGTTCAGCACTTTTTTGGCCTTTTGGAACTTTTGAAATGCAGGAAGTATAAATATTAATGGTTACCTTCATAGGGACATTATCAGACAGTAATAGATATTTCCTCAGATTGCTAGCAAGAATGGCCACTGAGGTTGTGCAGGAAGCCAATCCAAGCCTGCACACCCTGGAAGTTCCTGGTCCCTGATGTATTTCAGAATTTGCCAGTGGAGGCAACACCAATGAAGTGGGTGGAAGTATACAAATAAATATGCCAAATAAAATAAGTATTTACAGTGCCACATGACTTTGTTTTGTTTTTATCAGTTTGCTTGTTTGGGTTATTGTTATTGATTTTAGTAACAAACTAACATGGCTACTCCCATGGAAAGTATATTTCAACTTTTATGTGCTGCAATTGTCTCATCATTTCATTTATATTCTCTAATGAGTGATTGGATTATCTTAAGGCTTCCTTAGCCACAATTTAGAGGAGATATCATCACACTTAGCTTGACTTTCCAAGTCCAGTAAAATATGTACTTTCCAAGAACAATGAGTGTGGTTCTTTGTGGCACCCATTTGTGGAATACCATATCTTAGAAGCCGAGTTGGTATCACCACTGGCATCATGCTGATGCCAAGTAAAACATGCCTTTTCACTAAAGCCTTTGCGGTGTAACTGATTTCATTCAAATCTGCATATGTGCATGTCTTAATTCCCTTAATTGTTTCAGTTGGTTTGAAACTGTCTTATTTGAACTTGTGAAATTGTTTAATACGTTTTTAATTTTTACTGTTGATTTTTATTGTTCCCAGCTGTTTTAAACTATTTTAAATTGTTCCTATTGTATACCACCCTAAAATCTTTGAATATAGGACAGGATATAAATATTTTAATAAAAAGAAGTATATAAATGTAAGTATTGGAGTTGAGTTTGCACTTGTCAAATGATTTTGGGGAGGGGGTGATTTTTATTTGGAGCAAGACAATACAACATAAAATATTTTCACACCTTGATTCTCTTTTCAGTCTCTGACGAGTTAGTTTCTATATACTTTTAAACTTCTTCTGTTTTTAACAGGACTTCAAAATCTATTCTGCAGAGGAATCCAAAAGAACAAAATATTGGATCACTGCTGGGAATCTTGGCAAACCAAGTAAAGCTCTTGCTAACAGTGGACATAGGAATGTTAGTCCTCTCCTACAGAGCTCAGACTCCATGACCACCAAAATATCTGAAGAGCTGCAGAATACTATATTTCTGCTTAAACAGTTCAAGCAAGTAAATTTACCACCAGCCATGCACCCTCTGAACAAGAATTTCATCAAAGATGATCAATGGAAAGCCACAGGTGAGATGCAAGAGAAACGCAGGTCTTTCCTGTATGATTTCTGCAAAAAATATCTTCATGAACACAGACCCCAGACTCATCTTGTGAGCATGATATCCAGAATATATGTGGAAGAACAACACAAGCTCCTGTATTGTGAAGTTCCTAAGGCAGGCTGCTCCAATTGGAAAAGAGTTCTGATGGTTCTCAGTGGCCTTGCCAAATCAGCTGCTAATATTAGCCATGATGCTGTGCACTATGGAAAGCATCTGAAGAAACTAGACAGCTATGATTTGAAAGGAATACACATGCGTTTAAAGACATACACCAAAGTTATATTTGTACGGGATCCCATGGAAAGGTTAGTGTCTGCATTTAGAGATAAGTTTGAGCATCCAAACAGCTACTACCATCCTGTATTTGGCAAGGCAATTATTAAGAAATACAGACTTAATGCTGACAGAGATGCATTAAAAACAGGCTCGGGAGTCAGGTTTAAAGAGTTCATCCAATACTTATTAGATTCCCATCGGCCAGTAGGTATGGATACTCACTGGGAGCAGATCAACAAACTTTGCTATCCTTGTGTTATTGGCTATGATTTCATCGGCAAATTTGAAACATTGGAAGAAGATGCTAATTATTTTTTGAGACTGATAGGTGCTCCAGAAGGATTGGCATTTCCTAATTTCAAAGACAGACATTCCACTGACAAAAGAACAAATTCAGAAGTTGTGAGAAAGTACTTAGAGGAGATTCCTGAGAGTGAGAGACAGCAAACATATGACTTGTATAATCTGGACTATCTGATGTTCAATTATTCAATTTGGCTGAATGCTTAAGCAATTTTAAGCATTTTAAGCAATTTTACAACTTAGCTTGTGAGTGGAAGAAATGTAGCTTCTTAAATGGCAATGTTTTGATTCACTGATGTCTTCGTAAGCTAAAGTGACTCCTTCTAGCTCATATTATAGGAATAACAGAAGAGAAAAATTAATTGCACTGAAATGTCTGGGAGGAAAAACACTTTTATATTAGTTAACTTTAGGGTCTGTAGATCTAATGTGAATGTCTTTAAATGAAACCTTTAAATCATAATGATTTGAAAAGCACTTAAACAGTATGATCTTATTTCCATTTGTTCATCTGCCATGTATCATGAATGTATTTTTTAAAATCTTCTGGGAAATATAAATTAAAAGAAAGCTTTTTTAAAAAAAAATGTGTATACTATATATTAAGCATCTGTAGTATATCAAGATGGAAGTACTGGATTTGTTCCAAACAGGCACCCAAAAACTGCTCTGATGCAATTCTTGTGTGCACAGGTAACCCCATTAGAAATCTGACAATTAATTCAAACAGCTTTTTGAATATTACCAACTCCCCCCCCCCCCACACACACACACACACACACTTTACTACCACTGCCTCTCTCATCCTATCTGATCAGTGGCATTGCCAGTTTTCTAACAGGACTTTCACATGCGTAGCAACTGGATCGATTGCTATTAATCCCATTAACCTACATTCCTCTTCACTCAGCAATACTACTGTAGAAGCTAGTTTCATACCTACATGTCCCCTAACTGGCTTATAGCCAGTGTTATTTGTTAGTAATAATACTGCTGTCCCTAGTTTAAAGGCTCCCATATTTTGAACTTCACAAGTTGATCAGAAGAGAAATATGTTTTACAACAGTTTGTCCCCTGCCTCAGGAGAAAGACCTATTATACGATTTTCACTGGAAGGCAGATGAGTGAAGAATTGGCCATGATGTACAATTAGAAAATCAGAGCTCTTTCTGACCAGTGTTACCTTTGTCAAAAAGATCATAGCTTGGGGAAAAGGGTTTTGGACTACAGTGGTTCCAGAATGTGCGGGAGAGATGCATGTGGGTCGTCAGTCTAACAGTCTTGTCATATGTGCCCTGCAAGATCTGCACTAGTTAAAAATCTTGTTTCTGGGAGTGATTCAAAGTGTTGGTGACTTCTAAAGACTTTAAATAGCTGGAATCTAGAATACCCACCTTTTTCTGTACTTGCCCATAAACATCCTAAAATATAGTGGAGAGGTCCTTCTCAATGTCTAAACTATCTTAAAGAGTTGGCTTAAGGGTGTGAGAGGAAAGCTTTCTCAGTGGTCACAACAAATAATTGGTATGATGATAATTATGGTGGTGGTGGTGGTGGTGGTGATAATGATGATCCAGAATTCTAGATTGGTTATTTATTTGCATCTGTGTAACTGGAGAGCCAGCATTGCATAGTGCTTTGAGCGTTGGACTACAACTCTGGAGACCAGGGTTCAATTCCCACTCAGCTTGAAACCCACTGGTAACCTTGGGCAAGTCACATGCTCTCAGCCTCAGCGAAAGGCAATGTCAAACCTCCTCTGAACAATTCTTGCCAAAAAAACACCATGATAGGTTCGCCATAAGTCAGAAATGACTTGAAAGCACACAACACACACAACTCCATAGCATTGCCCAGCCCAACTGTCCCCAGCTCACCTTAAGAACCAACAGCTGGACTGAGCAAAGAAGATCCATTCAGTTTCTTTTGGTATGCAAGTAGGACATTTCTGCTTCCCTCCCACCAATGAGCTAGCCTGCTAAATGGTATTTGCATAGGTTTCCAGTAAGAATATATAAATCCAAAACACACCAGAAATAATCCAGTTTGAGACTGTTTTAACTGCCCTGGCTCAGTACTAGGGAATTCTGAGAACTGTAGTTTTTTTTTTTTTGTTTGTTTGTTTGTTTTTTGTTTTTGTTTTGTTTTGTTTTTTTGAGACATTTAGCCTTCTCTTTCAGAGAATTCTGGTGCCACAATAAACTATAATTCCCAAGATTCCCTAGCACTGAGTCAGGGAAGTTAAAACAGTCTCAAACTGGATTATTTCTGCAGTGTGTTTTGGACTGTAGTCTTTCTGAAAACAGTCCGGTTATGGATTTGTAGGTTATTAATTTGTAATTGCAAAACTGAATATCAGCCATTATTATTATTATTATCACAAGGCTCATTTTGTCTCCTCTCTTGTCATGTTTTGCCAGAAGAGAAAAGGTTTCATTATTATTTTTAATTCCAGCAGGATTATTTTCCCAAATAGATCAGAGACTGCATTCATTTTCAAAGGGACCCAAGACAAAGTTAGGATAAATTGGGACACTAGGCCAGACACACATTCAAACACACAGAGAGATGCTATTTGACTGTTTTGGAAAACATTCACATGCATATTCAAAATTTTGGAAAATATTTCAAGACTGTAAAATATAAATATCTGAAACTTTGCTTGGGTGCTAAGATAACCTTGGAATTATTTTGTTATTTAAAATGGACAAATGGATTTTAGTTAATAAAAATGCCTCTAGCATGTACTACCCTTTTTACTCACTAAGTGGGAGATGTATCTATCCTCTCTTTGAGCAAAGCTGGAAGCAGACCTGCGATATTCATTACTTTGGAAGACCTCTATGGTGTTCCACTGAAGGGGGCGGGGAAGTAACAGAAGGAAGGGCTGAACATTCATCAGAAGTGATGGAAAGAAATACCACTAAAAAGACAATGTTGGGAGGAAACAAAAGTGGAAAGAGACAGAGCATAGCGGGGAAGGGAGAAATAAAAGGTTTCCTAACCTTTGTGAAGCTGGGTTCCTCTGCTTGTAAAAATAGTAATAACTGGTTTAAAATAACTTTTAAAAAGCATGCAAAACTGATCTAAATTTCTAGTAAAATATAGCTATAATAAGACTTCAGCATATACCCATGCATATGAAAAAAAAGGCTTGGTGCAAGAGACTTCATTGTTGAGCCAATTGCCCTGTCATATTTCTGCACAGTTATGTATCAAGATATCCATATTTCATTAAATGGCCTTTTGGAAAACCATAAAGCTGCAGCAATACAATACTGGTGTTATGGTTTGCTTTTGATTTTTCTGCCACAAACTTGTAAACTTACTATTGCTGCTTGTAAGGAGATTATCATACCCAGTTTTTAAACCATGATTTCATTAGGAAGGAAGTGGCATTGGCAATGCTTATTGCATGACACCACTTCCCTCCCATAGCTGTCCTGTCCCTGACCCATTCCTTTTCTTTCACAGAGGGAAATTGTGAATGAGCTGCCAATTGCACAATGCCCCAAGTACGAAAAGCCATTCCCAATGCCAGTGGCATCACTAGGGTTGGTGTCACCTGGTGCAGTAACTCATGGTGTCATCCTCCTCATTGACCTCCTCCCATACCATACCTTACAGAATCCTTAGTAATACTTTTTGTACTAATGTTACTTGTAAATCACAATTCCCACATATCACTCAATGTAATGCCAATAGTTGACATGAAAAAAACCTAGCAAAATTAAAATTATATCTTTGAATTATAATATCATATGTACAGAATAAATGTGTTTACATATGCATAGTTTCATGGGGTTAAAGTGAAAATTTGGTGATGTTTTAAAAGAAGTTTTTTTAAAATTAAAATTTGAAATTTGAATTTTGATTTAAACAACAACAACAACAACAACCTGGGGCCTCTCCTTTCTCCTCCCACTGAGACTCACCCCACTCACCCATCTCATCACCATTTTAAAGGGATGTGGTCGAATGTCACAGCCCATTTCTGTCCAAATGCAGATGTTTGCAGAGCAGTGGTGTCACCCTTAGGGTGTCACCCTGGTGCACCCCACACCCCCTAGTGACGCCACTGCCCAGGGCATCCGTGTGATTGACAGTCACATGGTGTCACTTTCCCCTCCCTCCGCTGTCCAAAACAGTGATTTTTCCAAGCTCTGTTCTTTTATTGAAATGGTTTGATTGAAAGGGGAGGTTCTTATTGGAAGCAAAGAGGCATCAATGCTGGTATAAAGTAATGAGAGAGAGAGGGGAGTCTATATAATGTCTGCACATTGTTTTTGCCTCTCTGTATCTTTCTTTGGTCTGGGTACCCAAACCTGCTGCCTTCCTACCTGCAGACATCGCCACCCCCTCCTCTCAAGTAGTTAGTCTCTTTGTTCCCTTTAACTGGGAATCTATGAGGCTGCAATCCCAAGAATGGATACTAGTTTACAACCACACGTAAGAGTCAGCTTTTAGTGGCTCTGATAACCAAGTATTTGGCCTTTTTTTTTTACTATCCTAAGGTTGATTTTCTGAGACAATAAATACACATTTTTCCTTTTTACGTTACAAGAGCATTCAGAGTCATTACTCCTGCTTCTACCACAAGTTCATATTCTGCTAGCCCCATTGCACTCTGTTGAATATATAATAGATACCAAATATTCCTATAGTTCTTTCTTCTCACAATTGGATTTGTTATCATAAACGCCACTGAGAGACTTCTTGTGCTCTCACATCCACAGCACAGAAATAATCCAGGTTGATACCACTTTAACTGCTATGGCTCAATGCTATGGAATTCTGGAAATTGTAGCTTTGTGGGATGTTTAGTCTTCTCTGTCAGAGAGCTCTTGTGCCACAGCAAACTACAATTCTCAGAATTCCATAGCATTGAGCCATGGCATTTAAAGCAGTGTCAGCCTGGGCTATTTCTGCAGTGCAGATGTAGAACTTGAGAAGAAGCCTTCGTGGTTCTCACAAAGTGGATTTTTTCAGTTACTACAATCAGACTGACAATCCTTCACAGATACAGAACTCTTCCCCTTATGAGATTCATCCTTACTGACAACTACAGACAATAGTTGATGTAACGTCTGCCTGAAGAAAATCCAACACTTTCGTACATGAATGACTGTTGGGTTCACTGAAGCACTAGGTTTTAAGGTTTCCAGAAGAGTTGCATGTCTTCCTTTTCTCTTCTTGTGCAGACGTAAGTTATATTTAGGGCAATTTAGGAGACAATTTTGGCACTGACTTCACAATAATAAAGCAGCTCACAAAACATCATGTTCTGGGAAGGGAAGTTTTTTCATGTTGTTCCCTTTCTTAAACCCTGCTTTGTAGTTCTCTTTGTCTGCTAATTTCTTCTGCTTTCAGTTTCTTTGTTCTGTATGTACTTGCCAGCAAGTTCGAGTAGCTTCCAAACTTCCAGCTCAACAGATGAAGTACAGATCTGCATAATCTGTGTGGCAGATTGAGTGAGAACATCCAGTAATAATGGAATTTGCAAGAAAACAAGTATTAAAGTCTCAGTAATCAAAAGTTGTCTAAAAGTTGAGAGTTGTAGTATATTTAGTACAAAATCTTTACTGCCTCATTCTGAAAATAGAAAAATGGGTGCAGAGGTGGGAATAATAAACTACTTTTATAAAACTGCAATTTAATAATAATCAAATCTTTATTTTAAAATCCATACAAATAAGGATAATAGTAGTTACTTTGATTGAGTAATTACTTAACAGAAAACCCCATGATAGGTTCACTTTAGGGTCTCCATAAGACAGAAATGACTTGAAGGCACACAACAGCAGCAAGAGAGTAGCTTTGACCTATTCCTTCACTTAAAAAAACCCAGGAAAATAAATTCAACATTTTCATAAAGAATAGCTCCCAGGATTGGAACGAGACAAAATGCATGTTGATTATTAAGTTACATCAAAATCTTGATAAGAAAATCCAAGGTAATCCCCTCCCCCATCATGTTTTGAATAAATACACTATTTGTATATTGCAGAATGTATAAAAGTAATTGCAATGCTTTTGTGTCTGTTATCATGCATGAAGTGTAAAACTCTGCATTCTCCCCTAAGAAACTGAGTGCAATTTTCCACAAATGGAAAAGAATGTTTTTGTATGTGAAAATGAATGTATTCTAGTTATCAAGGCAAATAGTGACTTAGAGATGTGAATATTCAAGTACTTCATACTACAACTGACAGTGAATAATTTCTGCAGATTTGCCCCACTGTAGAGAAAATGAATATTTCTATGCAGTTCTCTTTTACAAAATTATTCTGCACAGGAATACATATGAGGGGTTTTGTACAAAATACACTTTCCAGATAGCCATATGGAGCTTTTGCACAAAATGCTGCAAACTTGCACCAACCAACCAACCAAGCCCCCCCCCCCTCCCCACAGCAATCTTATACCCAAAGCCCCACATGGCTACCTGGAAATTGTGGGGTGTGGGTGTGTGCGCACACAGACACACAATAATTTTCACACAATGATCCCTTTTATCTTTATGCACAGAATAATGTTATCAATTATTTTTGTGGCCAGGAAACAAATAACATCAAATCTTTGCATTGCTAAATAATGTTTCTCTAAAGTTTTTCTTTAAATCTGCTTTTAAATGTGGTGTGTGGCAAGACTACAGAGCATATATTGGAATATAACTTTAAGCAACTCATTCTAATAAATGTTCATGCAACAAAGCCATGGTGCAGTGTGACTGCAAACAAAATACACTTTCATAAAAAATACCCAGAGCTCCTAGTTAACTTGAAGATTTTGAACAAATGGTGTGAAGCTGGATACTGACCAAATTTTAATTATGTAAACATAGTTTATGCAAGTTAAGTATTGATCTAGATACTTCTGGCATTTTGCATTCAGAATTGACATGTTTGCTACATTTTTAACACCCCCTCCCCCCAAAATGTTTTGCATATTCCCAATCATGACAAACCAGTCATTAGAGCAAATTATGGCAGGTCCACTTAGACAAAACAGCAACCTGATCATTTTAACTGTGTGAGTCAAAAAGCAGCTGCTGGCAACATTACTTTCTGCCACAGATATACCCATATAAACCATGTTGGGCTTTTGAAAGAATGTACTGGAGCAGAAACAAATACTGAATTGTGCAGGCACTGCCAACCCAGTTTTTGATTCATAACAAACATGGGTCAGTCTTATGAATAGACTCTTCTCTAAACATTTCCCATGCAAATGTTTTGAGGCCTGGGACTAACGTGCAGAAACATAATGTGAAACGCACTTCTCTTCTCTTCCCTGAGCATTCCCTTTGCCAAACAAATCAGGCTCTTCTGGAGTAAAGCCTACTAAATGCTCAGTGCTTTCTTTCTGCCAGAACTGTAGTGCTTGCTGAGCTATGTGGATACACTGAATAAGGGAAGCTGGGTACTTGTCATGTAAAACTGGTAGTACTTGGGCTTTTTATTCTATTCACATTTGCTATGTCTGGACTAAGCATCTTGGCTCAGTCACAATACTTGATCAGACAATGCAAGTATTTACAAAAAGTTCTTTCATTTTAGTCTGAGATAGTCTTCAGGCGCCTTTAGCCCCCTAAAAATGGTTTGTCTTTTAAATCTCAACCTTCCACCATTTATTTGAAGTAAACAAAGGACTGTTTTACAAGAGTAACAGTAGCAACAACAGTACCTTTTCCATTTCAGTTACTCAGGATCTCTAAGTATCTAAGGAAAGATATTCTCCCTTAATTTCCTTAGTTTTTCATTCCGTTCTTAAATCCCACATAAATAGAACATGAATAAATGTTCTTAACCAGTATTGTATGAATTTCTGGACACACTCAAAACAAATTTGACTCAGGGTAGAAGGGCTCATTCCAATTGTTACCACTTGAAAACTCTTTGTTGCCATGGAAGTTGTTTAAGGAGGCCAGAACAGAATACTCAATTTCTGAATAAAGTTTGAATTTCCTTAACCCTTTGTCCACTATCAGTCATGTGTTATTCACATGATTCTTGACTACAGACAACCCAACATGGACTCACAGTAAAAGAACATCAGCACACATTATAGAAAAGAAGGTCAGAGCAGGAGGGCTCAGAGCACTTTTGGCCTCACAACACTCCTTCCTGTCAGTTTGGCTGTTCTAATCTGCACTGCAGAAATGATGCAGTTTGACACCGCTTTAACTGCCACAGCTCAATGCTATGAAATCCTGGGATTTGTACTTTTGTGAGATATTTAGCCACTTATCAGAGATCTCTGGTGCCACAACAGTACAAATCCCAGGATTCCATACGATGAAGCCATGACAGTTAAATCAATGTCAAACTGCAGTGTAGTTCTAAAAGTTAGGCAACTGAGCGGCCACTTTGAGAAACAGAGCATTCCTCCTTCCCAAATTCCTTACCACATCACTCTGAACTCCTAAGAAGCTTTTCATGGTGGCTCCTCAGGTGATTCTCAGGAAAACCCTGGTTAACACATGGAGGCTGAAATTAGCAATTTGTTTCCTTATTTAAGGCCAACTGTCCTTGCCTTTCCAGACCAAATGAAAAAGCCTGAGGTAGACACTCTATACTTTGTCACTTGGATCATAAGCATGACATTGCAGTGAGAGAAGGGGAAATAAAATCCCCATTGTAGGCAGAGATGGCAGAGTGATTTTTGTTTAATCGTTTTATTTTTATTTAATCATTTTATTTTTATTTTTATTTAATCACAAGCTAGCAAAACACTTCTAGGAAGACAATGTTCTATCAAAGTAAATGCACAAAACAGCTCTTGGTCATCCAGGTTCACACCCTGCCAGAAGAGCCATTGCTAACCAGTTTAATATTCTATATAGGTGTGTTCATCAGTTCCTAATTCCTTAGCTGTATTCCTCCCCATTTCTAAAGGCAACATTGCTTTCTCTGTGATCAGAAGATGTTTCACACACAGCGCACCTATCTCCCCACTTCCCATTGCTAGTTTAAAGGTTTCACAACTGGAGGCTTATAGATAATTATTTCAGTGATGCATGTAGTTGAAAAGAATCTAACTTTGGTTTTTCAGTGGTAATGGTAGTAAAAACTCAGCCCTGGCAGTCAATTAAGCAGCTGCACAGCTTTTACTGAAAAGGAGCTAAGCGTTGTGAGTGACTGGTATGCAAAAATATGTGCATGGGGTACGAGAACTATGCAGTAAGAAATCCAATGGCATTTTTCGTCTCCCAGGTTCCAATATTTCTTTGGGCTATTTCAAGGTCACTTTCCTAGAGCACACCTACCTCAATAATTCCCTTATTATACACAGAGAGGTGGTTTTGTGATTGAGCAAAACTTCCCTTTTGATAAAAGGGACTTGCTGCTCAAATGATAAATGTATGATTTAGGCCTATGTCATCCTTTGAGTCATATTTTCCAAGCGATGACTATTATTGTGTGTTCTAGGATCTGTGCTGTTGTTTTTATGTATTCATGCTCTCTTACACATGCACACACTGCTCTAAAATGGCTCAGGTCCAGGTTATCTGATACTGGACTATTACCTTCCCATATGAGCCTCCCAGGATTTTAAGACCTGCAGGGCAGCCAACATGGTTTAATGGCAAGAAGTAGCAGAAGTGGGAGGAGGAATAGGGGAAAAAAATTTTCAGAGGTAACCTGATGGGGACACAAGACAGGGCCTTCTCACTGGCAAATCCTAGATTATGGAATGCCCTTCCAGCTCCTTTCTTGTTATCCTTTTGCCAAAAGGAAATTCCTTTTTATTCAGACAGTCTAAACTAACAGGGTTTAAATGGACATGCTGGATTTTTTGAAACATTTCATTTAATGTATAACATAGCATTTCAATGCATTTATGAAGAAGGTATTTTATTAGGGTATACTTTTATATTTGTATTTATGATTTATAATTTATTGGGCATTTTAACATAATGTAAATCACCTTGCACCCCAACCTTGTGAGAAAGGTGGAACACAAACAAAATAAAATGCAAATACAATAAAATAATAAAATCTAGATATCTGCTGATAATAACAGAGGCTAGTGGCCTTCATGTCAATGAGGTTGTAAAGCAACTCTGACCATTAAAAGAGCTATCCATGGTGCTGAACCTGTTAGGGAGCTAGAATTAAATTTGGATTTGGATTAAGCCACCAACCAAACATGAGTGCATTACTAGAAATGGGAATCTACTGAAGCAGGGCCTGGTTAGCTTCTTGTGGGTGCTTGGGTCTTCTCTAGAGACTTTTCACAACTGCTACTCCCTGGATTCTGTGTACAATGAAAGCCCTTTGCAATAGGCTTTTTCAAAACAGCCGAGAAGAGGGAATCAGTTGAATAACCCAAGAGTCTTAAATAATGGGAGTTAGTTAGTTAGTTAGTTAATGTCCTGCCTTTGTACCCATGGCAGTTCCCACATGAGTTAAAACAAAATGCAATTAAAACAAAAAAGTTTTTAAAAGAACAATGGAAATGGATGCCATTTCTTGTTTATGAAGTATAACATCCTTAAAACAGTAGTCTAACCTAGAGCAGGGATGGGAGGCCATGATTCTCCAAAGGTTGTAGGACCACAAGTCCCATCATTCCTCACATTTGACTATAGTAGCTACAGGTGATAGAACTGCAGTCTCACGACATCTAGAGAGCCAGGATTTGACCACTCTTGACCTTGAGCAAGGGCGGGTAACTACAGAAGGAGCAGGGACCATTCCCACCCATTTTTGGCTGGCATTCAGGTCAATTTTCAACTTTTCTTGCTTTTGGTGGCTTTGGGAGGCTCTGAAGAGGCTGAAGGCATTAGCTGCTGTATTTGCAACTGGTTCTGGTTGGAGTTGACAAAACACTGTAACCTCCAGTATGGTTCAAGGAATATACTACAAATATATATTGCTTGCAAAGTATACCACAAAATGTGACTTCAAAAATGACCTGTTGTTGGTGTCACAAAAAAAAACAAAACATGCAGCACACAATATCATATGTAATTGCAGACATAGGACAATTGATACCACAATCTCTAAATGTATTTATATATAGAATCCAGATGTGATATATAGAATGATTAGAAGACAATAATACATAAATGATATAAGCAACTCAGACAAGATGATAATTGGATGTACCATATTATATACTGCATGTCTTTTGTGCCAAACAGTTTTGATTATTGTACAGTCACATTTTGTGGTATACTTTACAAACAATATATATTTATAGTATATTCTTTGATCCATGTTTGAGGTTATAGTGTTTTGCCCATTAGAGAGGTGAGGGCTGGACTTTCTCCTTTGTATTGGACATTGGTTGGAGCTGACTAGCTTTTAGGTGAAAAAAATCCCAATCTAGAAGCTCTAAGGCTTCACTTTGGGGTCCCAAAGGCTATGCTTTCCCAACCACTGACCTAATGGAAATATTTGTGGCATGTATTCAACTAACAGTAAGTATTTTGGATTACTCACTTTTGTATGTAGCTGCCTGAGAAAATTGTGTCTACCAATGCAGCTTCCCAAGGTACATACTTAGCCCTCCTCTGGCACCTCATGCTAACTGGCTTTCACACATTATGCTCCAAATGCCATACCTTTTCTGCCCTCTTCATTTCACACAGGTTTGCTTTTTGTGTTTAGTTTAGCAAAACAAAACCCAAAACGGGAGTCGAAATGGAATAAAAGAGACATCATAAGTAACACACAAACAGGATCATCCTCTGAGGACACTGGGGAATGCAACCTTGAATTTCACTCTGTGTGTCCACAAAGGGGTTTCTTGTAAGATGAGGGATCCCTTTGCCGGGAACCAAGAGCTAGACACGTGAATATAGCAGAGCTTGTATTATTAACACACTTCAGTTGTTTCAGTCAGCATTATGTATGTATAATGCCCCACCAAATTGTGATAATGCTCTGCCAGTTTATGTAAATTCCTGGGACAAAATGCACAGAATAAGAGCATCTAATCCCCTAACAAGCCTTGTGTTGGGTGTACTCTTATTTTGAACACCAGTCTAATTAAGTACTCTTGCCTTAAGTACTGTAGCAACATAGGGATTCAGCTTTGGGAAATGTATTCCCTGTAGCTACATACTTGGTTTACATATATCTTGACATACAAAGGGAGATAGCATTGCTATGCCTTTCTAAATGGACCACTTTTCAGCTCTCTACATACTAATAATTTTATTTGTTTTTGCTTTTCCATAGCTGTTTATATCTTCACAAAATAAAAACACCTTTTGGATTAGCAAATGTTTTCAGTATCACCTAAGAAATAAAGGCACTTCTTCAAGTTACTGCTTTACCCTAAGCTATAACATACTTTGATTTGTCTGAATGAATTGCAGTCTCTTCTAGTTCCATAGCACAGGATTATGTATATAACATTAGCGGGGGCAGATTCTGGATATCACAGGCAAGGTTGGTAAAATTAACCTTCTTGGATTGTGGCCAGTAGCACTGTCAAAAACTCTTGACTGATTCTTGTTCTAAATGTCAGGGGACGAAGCATTGAAGAAGGTTTAATGAACCAACCCAGCTAAGATTACAGGGTCGAAAAATGGGAGCTATTTACACAATATGGATCTAAAAAAGACTTTAAACAGTATCTGGATTAACAGTGAATGTGCTTTAGAATATGAGCAGGAGTAGTACAAATCTGTTTTATGAGATGAATTTGGTTGGGTTTTTTCCAAAGTGTGAAATATGAGGATTTGCTTTATAGCATTGGCCCACTTAACCTAGTACAGTCCTCAGCCAAGAATCCAAAACCTTCATGCACAGCCTGTGATTCCCTCACTGGGCTATGGCTAGATGCCAAATGTGGTCACAGCTATACCTCCCTACAGACAATAAGGATAGGTTATGCTATTTGTTTGGAATGACTTGGCTTCCAGTTGCCACATCAGTCATAATTGAGAAATGTTCCATGATATAGCACTACTGACAATTCTCTCTTTTTGTATCTTTCATATGATCTTGCAAAATATCCAAATTCCATTGGAGTGTGTTTAGGTTCTTGTTTTCCTGTTGTTGCCTTAAGAACAAAAGAGCTCTTTCACTGCATCATTTGAGAATGTGGGTGTTCATATGTCTCTTGAAAAAGATCCTAAAAAGTAATGCACATACACACCCCACAGCCGTACCATTTTGTAACAATTTCCTTCAATTCCTAGAGCAATAACTACTACATTATTCCAACTAGTGCAAGTATCATACAAGATCATTTAATATAATTTGGAGATGTGGAGGTGTACATTTGCTTAACATGTACTACAGCTCTTGCAATCAGGGTATGTAAAGGGTATGCTTATAACAGAACCTCAATATTTATGTAACATATGTATTTGTAAAAAGGTACTCTGCATATGGACAGCTCTGCACCCAGGGATTATGTTTGTCTATGTACGCTAAGAATCTCTATAAATGGCTGAGGTGCTAGAGGCTTACCAAAATAAATAAAAAGGCACCTAGCAAGGACCAAACTCCTTCCAAAAAAGCCTACAATCAGCAGATGAGAGGAAGTTTCAGCTTCCTAGGACAGTGCTAACAGCTACAGCTCTTTTATTAAAATAATCATATCCTTCCCAGTATCCAAGTATCTCAGTGTAACATACAAAAAAAAAAAAAACAATTTAAACTATTTAAAACAATTTAGTAAATAATTTAAATGGACTAAAACATATTAATTTTGCTAAGGTAAAGTAAAGGCATTTCCCATTGACAAGGTTGTCAAGTTGTGTCTGACCATAGGGGGTAGTGTTCATCTCCATTACTAAGCCAAAGAGCCAACATTGTCAGAGACTACCCTGTGATCATATGCCCAGCACGATACCACTGACATAGTACCTATCGAGGTGGTGCGGGGGCAGGGAAGGTATGGCGGCAACAGAGTTAACAAATGTCACAAAAGAAGAAGGGACAGATGTTTGGTATCTGTCCCTTCTTCAGTTCACTCTGTTTCTCAGGATAACATGGAGAGCATACCAATCATTCCACAATCCCTAAATCTGCTCCTTTGTAATGCCAGGTCAGTCAAAAATAAGACCCATCTCATCCATGATCTTTTGGTGGATGAGATGGCCGACCTGGCTTTTTTTTTTTTTTCTGAGACCTGGCTGGGAGATACGAGCGCTGCAAATTCTCTCAGCCAGATATTCAGTTAGTGAGCAGATTAGGGAAAGTGGGCGGGGGGGGGGGGGGCGGCGTAGCCTTAGTACATAGAAACACCTTAACCTTGATCAGGAAGCCTATCCGGAAAACAACCTACATCGAGTGTATGTACCTTAACCTGACAACCAGGGATAGTTTAGGGATTCTGTTGGTATACCGGCCACCCTGTTGCTTAACAGACTCCCTAACCGAGCTGACTGCCCTGGTTTCGGAGTTGCTGTTGGAGTCACCCAGACTCTTGGTTCTGGGTGACTTCAACATCCCACTCGAAACCAGTTTACAAGATCTAACTGGCGCAGCTCGGGAGTTCATGGATACCATGACTAACATGGGCCTATCCCAATTGGTTGACAGGCCCACACATTGTGCTGGTCATACCCTCTATGCAGTTTTTAGTACGGAGCAGGAATATCCATGGGCGGAGGTCATAAAAACCTCCGCATTGTCATGGACGGATCATTTCCTGATCAAGGTGGAACTGAGAGCCACTGTCCACCCTCCTGGGGGTGGCGGACCCATTAGAATGGTCCGCCCTCGAAGGCTAATGGAGCCCATCGGTTTCCAGAAAGCCTTAGAGGGTTTAATGGTTGGCAATGCCGGCGATTCTGTTGAGGCCTTGGTGAATACCTGGAACATCGATCTCACCAGGGCTATTGACACAACCGCTCCCAAGCGTCCTTTCCGACCCGTTCCAAATCGTAGGCCCTGGTACACAGACGAACTTAGGAAGATGAAACGGGTCAGACAACGACTAGAGTGCAAATGGCGGAAAAGTCATCTTTCATCCGACAGAACTCGCCTCAGGAACCAACTTGATTCCTATAGGGAGGCTTTGCGTGCAGCGCAGAAATCTTTCTGTTCTGCACGCATTGCGTCTGCAGAGTCCCGCCCGGCAGAACTGTTCAGGGTGGTAGGGGAGCTGACAAGGGTTCCTCCTGTGCCAAACCCCCTACTTAACCCAATGATGACCTGCTGTGAGGCATTTAACATCCACTTTGCAGATAAAATCTCTTGGATAAGAGCGGGCTTGGACACCAGTGTTTCGGCAGAATCTTTAGATGAGGTCTCCAGTAACTCCGTTGATGGCAATTTACTGGATCAACTCCAATCTGTGAGTACCGATGACATGGACAAGCTGCTTGGAAAGGTGAGGAAGACGACTTGCCCCCTCGATCCTTGTCCATCTTGGCTGGTCGTCTGGGGGGGGGGGCGCGTTGAGAGTATTCCTTCGGGATACGATCAATGCGTCCTTTAGGGAAGGTATTGTACCATCCTGTCTAAAGGAGGTGGCGGTTAGGCCCCTCCTGAAAAAACCTTCCCTAGACCCCCTGGATAGAAACAACTATAGACCAGTCTCCTTGCTCCCTTTCTTGAGCAAGGTGATCAAGAGGGCAGTTTCTTCCCAACTCCAGGCAGCCTTAGATGAAACCGATTATCTTGATCCATTTCAAACCGGCTTCAGGACAGGATATGGAGTGGAGACTGCCATGGTTGCTCTGACCGATGACCTCCGCCTGAGTATTGACAGGGGAAGTGTGACCCTGTTGGTGCTCTTGGATCTCTCAGCAGCGTTTGATACAATAGATCATGCCATCCTCTTAGAGTGCCTGAAAGGGTTAGGAATTGGAGGCATTGCTTTGCAATGGTTCCGTTCCTTCCTCTCGGGTAGATCTCAGAGGGTGAGGCTCGGGGACAGTTGCTCTACCATAACAGAGCTCAATTGTGGCGTCCCTCAGGCCGCCATCCTGTCCCCGATGCTATTTAATATCTACATGAAACCTCTGGGAGAGATCATCCGGAGGCATGGAGCTCGGTGTCTTCAGTACGCTGATGACACCCAGATATATTTCTCCATGACCAGATCATCGACTCAGACTTCAGATGGCGTCTCTCCTCTCAATGACTGTCTCAGAGCGGTAATAGATTGGATGAGGAAAAACAGATTGAAGTTAAATCCAGACAAAACGGAGGTACTTATGGTTACAGGCCCAAAACCAGATCTGGGAATACAGTCTCCAGTCCTGGACGGGGTCACACTCTCCGTAAAGGACTGTGTTCGCAGTTTGGGGGTGCTCCTCGATTCATCGCTTCACATGACTAGTCAGGTGAATGCGGTGGTCAGGAGTGCCTGTTATCAGCTTCGGCTGATACGCCAACTGCGCCCTTATCTGGACATGAGGGATCTGGAAACTGTGGTACATGCCCTGGTAACCTCGCGACTAGATTACTGCAACGCACTCTACATGGGCTACCCTTGTGCCTAACTTGAAAACTACAATTGGTGCAAAACATGGCAGCCAGGTTAATTACTGGAACATCCAGGAGGGAGCACATAACACCAGTGCTTAAATCCCTCCACTGGCTGCCAATCAGTTTCCGGGCACAGTACAAGGTGTTGGTTTTAACCTTTAAAGCCCTACATGGCTTGGGTCCATCTTATCTTAGGGACTGCCTCCTCCCGTATGATCCCCCCCGTGCCCTGCGGTCCTCTGGGACAGCCAATAAAAACTAGGCTGTCTCAGACCTCCCAGAGGGCTTTCTCTACAACCGCTCCCAGACTTTGGAATGGCCTGCCGGAGGAGATCCGTCATATTACTACTCTTGCTGCTTTTAAGAAAGCAGTGAAGACGGATCTCTTCCGGCTTATTATTGTCCTACTGTTTTATTTTGTTTTATTTTGTCTTATTACGGAGCATGTTGTTTTAATTTATAAGTAGTTTAATACTGTTTTAAGGGGTGGGAGGGTTGGATGGGGAACTGAATTGTTTTAACTTGTGTATTTTTAAATGTTGTAACCCGCCTCGATTGCTCCGCAGAGGGGCAGGCTATAAATAAAATTTATTATTATTATTATTATTATTATTATTATTATTATTATTATTAATTTATCTACTTGCATTTGCATGTTTTTGAACTTCTAGGTTGGCAGAAGCTGGGACTAGTGATGGGAATTTCTGGGCCCAGTACAAGGTGGTGGTTATCACCTTTAAAGCCCTAAATGGCTTGGGTCCAACCTATTTTTGGGACCACCTCCTCCTGTATAATTCACCCCATGCACTCAGGTCCTCTAGGAGGAATTTACTGCAGCCTATAAAAACTAGACTGTCTGCAACCACCCAGAGGACCTTTTCAGCAACTGCTCCCAGATTATGGAATGGCCTGCTGGATGAGATCCATCATATTACCACCTTAAACAGCTTTTAAAAAGTTGTTAAGACAGATCTCTTCCTGCAGACCTTTCCTGAATAGATATCCCAGCCACCAAAAGATAACCCAACCTGCTTATCCCTGATTCTGCTGCAGTTATTGTTTATCAGTGTTATTATTTTAAATGTGTTTTAAACTGTCAATTGTTTAATAGTATTTTAAGGGGGGTGAGATTGTGGGATACGGAATATATATTTTAATGCCGTAAGCCACCCCGGTTGCGTTGTGCAGAGGGGCGGGATAAAATAAATTTTATTATTATTATTATTATTATTATTATTATTATTGTCATGCAGCACGTGGGCCTCAAACTGCCAACCTGCCAATCCTGCAATCAACAAAGTGAGTGTCTTAACCACTTTAGCCACCGGATCCCTAATATTGCTAAAGGTGCTAGCAAAAATATTGCAGGGAAGTTACATCATGTTAAACTGATTTACATTTGCATAAATTTGAATTGCACCATTATGCAATCTTTGTATTCTCAGGAGAGGAGGAGAGATGTAGCTACACCATTGGGAGCATGGCACATGTGGAGCCAGCAGCATGGCTGTTGCATAACTGTCTTAACACAGAACATGTCCCACTGCACAGCATGTCCCCTTTCACAATAGGAGCCTTCATGGTTCAGTGGGACATACTGCATCATTGGAATTCACCAGCATGGTTGTGCATCATGTCAGTGATGTAGCTCCATTACTGTAAAGTTATGCAGTGTAGTCTCTTGATACAGCCATGGTTTTACTTGACACCAGCACTGGTGCCAATCATGCCTTTAAGGGAAGTGTATTCCACAACCAGAGTACCACAGGAGAGAAGGCAATCTCTCATATCCTCCATTGGTGAGACATGCAAACTCCATGTGTGCATGAGATCTATGGATACCAAGGCATGGATACGAAGGCAAGATCTATGTATACCATCTATATATGGATACCAAGGCATGGATACCAAGGAAGAGAAGAGAAAGTTAAATTAGCTTGAGAGGAGAGCTAGGGGGCACATTCACGGCTATGAGCCTCAAGCCATCCTTTTAATAACAGAAAAGAGAAGAGGTGAAAGAAGGATGGGCCTTGGGGTAACAGGTGTTTATGACAAGATTTCTTTAGAAGGGGGTTGCTTTTGCCTTCCTCTGGGCCTGAGAGAATGTGACTTGCCCAACGTTGCCCAGTGGGCATCCACAGCTAAGCTGGGTTTCAAACTCTGGTCTCCAGAGTCCTAGTCTAACACTCAAACCACTCCAAACATTATAAAAAAGTTGGGGAAGAGAAGGAAATGAGAAAGCTGCATACATACGAAACTTTACATAGTCCCATACTAATGAGAGAGATATGGGTCATCTGGCAGTGAAGGTTTGGATGAGAATGGTGATGTGAGAAGAGGAATCTGGAGACAATAAAGAGTGCAAGGGAGAAATGGCCAGAACATGAGATAGAATTGGAAATGAGACAAAAGGAAATGCAGGGCATTGTATATGCATTGGTCATATTGGAGCAATGCTTATTAGCCTATCTCATGTTAGGAACTGGGATTCCCCCCCCCCCCCATGTTCCAGGGAACCATATTTCTGTCCATCAGATACTACCATATCTTTCAATCCTGGAAAGTTGCTACAGACTAGCAGCAAGTAGCTCATGAACCAGCACAGTGCATGGAACACCATATTGAATAGTGCTGTATAGGAGCACACTTAGCAATAGCTTCCAAATTCTTTTCTTTTTGTAGAGGACATGTCATATTCATGGAGGATGACCATGCAAGTGAAAAATCCAACAGAAACTATGATAAGTCCTGGGAATCTCCACCAGATGCTGAGGTGAAACAGCACTGACTGGCTCTCTCTACATCCAGCTTGGGAACATCCCAGAGATTGCTTGTTGGGTGCTGCAAGAAACAGCACTAGTCCAGAGCTTGGTCAGAGTGATTTTTTTGGATTACCATCACCAGAATCCCTCAACCAGTGGCCATGGAAAAATGACATTTCAGGTGCAGTGAGGATGTCATTTGTGTGTTCAGAACTGTTTCAGAATATTCATTCCATTGAAAATAAAGCAACTAAGCACTAGCATTCATCTCATTGACAATATTAAGGCAATGACATAAGAAGCACCTGGTGACTGTCAGATAATCAGCAAAGGTAAGTAAATAAGTCTTGTTACTTACTTAAAACGTGAATTTGAAGGGCTGTATCTTTCCATACAGTGGCTCAAGTGGTTAAGACCAGGGGTAGGCAACCTTTTTGAGCTGGGGAGTGGGTTGCTGTCCCTCAGACAATTGGGGGCCAAGGCACCAAACTAACTAACTAAATAAATAAAAATTAAAAAAAATAAAATTAAAAAATATGCATGCACACTCTCTCAGCCCCAGAAAAGCCATGATGGCAAAACCTCTGTGGAGATTTTGACAAGAAAATCCCAAGAACAAGTAATAACAACAATAATCAATATCATCATGGCAGGCGGAGGCGGGGGGCGGCAGTGGTGGCAGGACCGGCCTGGGGCCGGTCCAAAGGCCTCGGGGGGGGGGGGGTGTGCATCCGGCCCCTAGGCCTTAGGTTGCCTCCCCCTGGTTAAGACGCTGACTCTATTGATTGCAAGATCGGCAGGTTGGCAGTTCGAGGCTCGGGTGCTGCATGATGGGGGGAGCTCCCATCACTAGTCCCAGCTTCTGCCAACCTAACAGTTCGAAAGCATATAAATGCAAGTAGATAAACAGGAACCACTTCAATGGGAAAGTAAACAGTGTTCTGTGCAATCATGCTGGCCTCATGATCACAGATTAGTCCCTGACAACTCTGGCTCTTTGGCTTAGTAACGGGGATGAATACTGCTCCCTATGGTTGGACGCAACTTGACAACCTTGTCAATGGGAAATACCGTTACCTTTTATCTTTCCATAGGGCCTAAATACCTGAAAGGCATTAGATCCTCTTTTATCTTGGAAGTTAAGCAGGTAAGTCTAGTTAGTACTTGTATGGGAGACCACCAACAAATACTAGGTGCTGTAGTCTATATTTCAGAGGAAGGAACTGGTAAAACCACCTCTGAATATTCCTTGCCTAAGAAAACCTTATTAAATTCAGCGGATCATCGTAAGTTTACAGGTGACTTGAAAATACATACACACACAAATCTTCCCATATGAGTGTGCCAAAGCATTAGGATCCTCAGGGGAGGCTCTTCTTTCTATCCCATTGCCTTCACTGGTATGACTGGTGGGAATGGGTTTCCATGGCTGTACTTTAATATGGTTTTAATTCTGCTGTTAGTGTAATACCACTTCATTGTGTACTAATATATGCTTTTATTTATTTTTTTCCCCTGCCCCTTGCAAGCCACCTTGAGTCTTATGGCCTACAGACTGCCAGAAATAATCCAGCTTGAGGCCACTTCCTTGGCTCAGTGCTAGGGAATCATGGGAACTGTAGTTTATTTTGGCACCAGAGCTCTCTGACAGAAAAGGCTCAATGTCCCAGAAAAAATACAATTCCCATGATTCCCTAGCACTGAGCCAGAGCAATAAAGTGGCCTCAAACTGGATTATTTCTGGCAGTCTGTACAGTGTCTTATTCTGGGAGAAAGGTAGGAGATAAATGATAGGAGGATGAGGAGGATGAGGAGGATGATTAAAAGCTAGATCCTAACAAGCTTGGCTTTGATATTTTTGTTTCCTTAAGAAAGCAAAACAAAGCAAAGCAGCTTCATTTATATACTGCTTCATATCGCGCTATGGGATGTCTAAGTGGTTTACAACTGTAAGCTCATTGTCCCCCAACAGTTGGGTACTCATTTTAGCGACCTCAGAAGGATGCAGGCCTGAGTCTAGCCTGAGCCCTGGCTAGTATTGAACTCGCAACCTTGTGGTCTATGAGTGAGTGGCTGCAGTACAGGCATTTAACCAGGGCTGCTGCTTTAGGAAACTTGAATCCCCAACTTTTTTGTGTTATGAGAAAGCATCCATTGAATATGGATGCTATCTTATCCACAGGACATGCTTGGGTTTGGGCTTGTGCCTTTGGACTGCTACCCAAGAAGACTAACAATTTATAGTGGAGAGAGAAAGCAGGGATGGAAGAAAGAGGCCAGAAGCCAAGGCTGAACAGAGAAGAAACCACAAACCACATTATTAGGTTGCTGTTAGAAAAGTTAGGCTTTTCTCTGCCAAGTTCTCATAGGATTTGCTGAACCGAAGCTGGAGGACATGGAGAATGGAAGTTGTTCCGATTATCTCAATCAACACTGTTAACATTTGATCAAGCTTTCCAATCGAGCTTTGCCTTTCATTTTCTCAATAAGACTGCAAAATGTTACTCTCCTTGGTAATTCAGTAATAATTATGATGGTGGTGGTATGCCTTGAGGAGGAGGAGCATTTCCAATATAACCTCAAGCTGAGGAAGCCAAGGGAAAGTTTTGCAGAGTTCAAATGACATATCTAGGACAGTTTTGTTAAAGGTGTCATCTCTGTGACAATTTAGGCATTTTTCTTTTTGTAATAAGATTATTAAAGGTGAGGAGCTTAGCTACCTATGTACTTTCTTGGTTGTTTTCAAAATAATCATCACCTGCATTTTACTTTATCAGCATTAACAGTTTGAGTGTTGGACTATGATCCTGGAGACCAGAGTTCAATTCCCAGCTCGGCCATGAAACCCACTGGGTGACCTTGGGAAAGTCACACACTCTCAGCCTCAGAGGATGACAAATGGCAAACCTCTTCTGAACAAATCTTGCTAAGAAAAACCCAGGATAGCATTGCTTTAGGATCTCCACAAGTCAAAAACTAAGAAAAGACTAAATCAGCCACCCCTCTGATTGCTAGCCATGTGTCGCTGTTGTTGCTGTTCCTTGTTGTGGTTGTGTGCCTTCAAGTCCTTTCCAACTTATGGCATGAATACAGTGGTAAACAGCAGATTTTATTATATTTTTTCCTGCCTCTTGCAACCCACCTTGAGTCTTACGGCCTGTACAGACTGCCAGAAATAATCCAGTTTGAGGCCACTTGTAACAAGTTTATATTTATAGCCATATGTGTTTTCTAAATAAATAAATAAATAAATAAATAGTTCTTTCTGACTTATGGCATGAATGAAATGGCAAACAATAAGCAATGCAAGGAAAATAGCAAGTGTTATGGGTTTATTTGTTAAATTTGTTGGATACGTTGGTGTTATTTGAGGGGGGTCCTTTCCTTGTAACAAACGTATATTTATAGTCATATGTATTTTGTAAATAATAAATGAATAAATAGTTCTTTCTGATTTGTGGCATGAATGCAATGACAAACAGTAAGCAATATGGAAGGACAGCAGGCATAATGTGTTTATCTGTTAATTTTGTTGGATGTCTTGGTGTCATTTCAGGGTGGGGGAGTCCTTTGTTTGTAACAAGTTTATGTTTATATTCATATGTATTTTCTAAATAAAAAATACATAAATAAATAAATTGTCCTTTCCAACTCATGGCATGAATGCAATGGCAAACAATAAGCAATATTATTATTATTATTATTATTATTATTAATATTAATATTAATATCCCGCCCCTCTGCAGAGCAATGAGAATATAGCAGGCATTAAGTGTTTATTTGTTATGTTTGTTGGATGCATTGGTGTTATTTGAGGGTGGGGAGGGGGTCCTTTCCTTGTAACAAGTTTATGTTTATATTCATATGTATTTTCAAATAAATAAATAAATAAATAAATAGTCCTTTCTTACTTTTGGCATGAGTGCAATGGCAAACAAAAAGCAATGTGGTGTTTATTTGTAAAGTTTGTTGAATATGTTGGTTTCATTCGAGGGTTGGGTGGGGAGTCTTTTCCTTGTAACAAGTTTATAGTCATATGTGTTTTCTAAATAAATAAATAAATAAATAGTCCTTTCTGACTTATGGCATGAATGAAATGGCAAGCAATAAGCAATGCAAGGAAAATAGCAAGCATTATGTGTTTATTTGTAAAATTTGTTGGATGTGTTGGTCTTATTTGAGGGTGGGGGAGTCCTTTCCTTATAACAGGTTTATGTTTATATTCATATTGTTGAAAAATAATTGCATTCTCTCTTCCCCTCCTAAGATAGATAGGATCTTCCTGCATGCAAACTCAGCTGTCCCCTCTTCTAAACAGACCATTTGGTCTACTGAATCACAGGGGCAATAAATACCTTTGTAAATTGGTAAACAAATCATGTGATTCAGCTTACTTCCTTTAAGAAATTTTCTCAAACAAAAAGAGATTCTCTCCTGCTTCTCTCCGGTTTCCCATCTCCTTGCTCTCTCAACTTTCTTCAGAAAGATGGTGAGATAAAAATGTCTTCATTTACCTGAACTATTCATTAGCTAGGTTAGGATGTAGCCTGTAGGCATATGTAGATTCAAGCTATTAGTAAAGTTTTGTTTTTTTTTTTAACTACAAGCTATTTGTGTTGTCTGAGTCAGCTTCAGGTTTTTTTTAGGGAAGCACAGTTAGACAAGGATACATTTCTGCTACTCTGCTGATTTAAAAGCTAGACCCTAACAGGCTTTTGATATTTTGATATTTTTGTTTCCATAACAAAGGCTGCTCCCTTAGGAAACTTGAATCCCCAACATTTTTTGGGTTATGAG
The DNA here is from genome assembly GCA_026167975.1 of Phrynosoma blainvillii. NCBI lineage: Eukaryota > Metazoa > Chordata > Lepidosauria > Squamata > Phrynosomatidae > Phrynosoma > Phrynosoma blainvillii. The sequence goes on from JANUYF010000004.1 coordinate 70,619,504, forward strand.
GCTCCAGTCTTTTTTGTTTTAAACGTGCTTCTCCTGAAGATCTCATGGCTGCAACAATCTTTACTACTGAAACAATATATACCGGTAATGGCTTCTGCTAATCCTAACCCCACTATGACTACTGAAATACTAACTGGCACAAATTATAAAATGTGGTCATGAAAAATGGAGATGTACTTGACTACAATGGGATTATTTAAAGCAGTGAATGGACACAGAGACCCACAGAAGCAGGAAAACAACAACAACAACAATTTGATGAAAATGCAGAGAAAGCAATTGCTTACATCTGCTTGTCTATAGATCCCAGCATAGCTTACCTTATCCAAGGTTTGAACAATGCAAGAGAAATATGGGATAAACTACAGAAAGTATTTGATTCTCCAAGTACTTCTAATCAAACAGCTCTCATGATAAAACTTGTTAACACAAAGTTATCTCATCCTCAATATCTGAATCAGCAGATCAATGGCTTTATGACAGCTTTCTCTGGAGTAACATCACCTGGAGAATCTTTTCCAGAACATGCAAAACTGGACTATTTTTGGCTAGCTTTCCAAAATATTATTCTCCAATAATTAATGCTCTGCAAGTTAAAGGAGATGTTTCTTTGCAAGATGCTATTGCTCAAATTATTCAATTTCAAAATAGGCAGAATTTGATGGAAGACAGCTATGATATAAAAGCAGAGAATTAACTCAACTTGTTAATGAGGATTTGCATATCAAAGACTCTTCTTCTCCCAGAACAAATGGACACAATGTTAACAAGGCAAAGCCAAGAGCTGAACAACAAAAAACACATGTGAAAAAGGGCAATTTTAAGAAAGCAGCTTTTAACCCTAAACAGAGATCTTCCAGTCATGTTGATATTGGTTTGATTCATGAACAATTATTTCAAATTGCTGGGGGTAAATATAAAAATGCAGTTCTAGTGGATAGTGGAGAAACTGCACATTACTTCAACAACAAAGAATGGTTTGTGGATTTTTATACAAATGTAACTTTTCTTATTTATCTTGCTAATGGTCAAGAAGTTTTTGCTCAGGGAAAAGGGAATGTTATTTTGCAAACAAAACTTGGTCCTGACAGGATAGGGACCTTACAAGTCCCTGATGCTTACTATGTGCCAGATTTAGAAGCCTCTTTTTATAGTGTGCATAAACCATAACATCAAGAGGCAACCATGTCAGTTTCAGAAAATAATCCTGCTTTGGCTTTTGTGACAAAAATTTGATCTTTTTAAGAGCAGATTTGGGATCTCATGGCTGTTAACAAATGCAGATTCATCTGCAAACAGTGTGACTCAGTGTAATCACAAGGACTGTTCAAGTGTGGAAAATATGAAGAGACTGGCCAATCAAGAGCTTGCAAGAGACTTTAAGTTCAAAGCATGCTCCAACAATGAAAAGTGTGTAGAATGCTTGAAATCAAAGGCACAAGATCTCCACACCCTCCAGTTACTGAGGGCCTGTACAAACTACCAGAAATAATCCAGTTTGAGGCGACTTTAACTGTCCTGGCTCAATGCTAGGGAATCATGAGAATTGTAGTTTATTGCAGCACCAGATCTCTCTGACAGAGAAGGCTCAATGTCTCAGAAAAAAACTACAATTTCCATGATTATCTAGCATTGAGCCAGGACAATTAAAGTGGTCTCAAACTGGATTATTTCTGGCATTCTGTACAGGCCCTGAGAGACAATCCACAAAGCCTCTGGATTGTCTATATTCTCATCTTTGTGGGCCAATAAATCAAAAGTCTGCAGGTGGAAACTCTTACTTTATGACTATTATTGATAATTTCAGCAGGTATACATACACTTACCTTCTCAGAGAGATGAGTCAAGCCTTTCAAAAATTCAGAGTACTTTAATCAAATCTCTAACAAATTTGGCTATAAACCAGAGAGTATGTGCATAGGCAATGGAACTGAATTTGTCAATGCTGAACTTTATGAATGTTTAAAGGAACATGGCATTGAGCATTAGACCACACAGGTTTATTCTCCTGAACAAAATGGCATGGTGGAGAAAATGAACAGAACTCTCAAGAAGATGGCAGTCACCATGTTTTTGGAGGCTAATATGCCTAAACACTATTGGACTGAAGCCATCATGACTGCTATATACCTGTGTAACCAACTGCCAACTAAATCCAAAGATGTAACCCCACACTGGATGCAAAGCATATACCTACATTCCCAAACACAAAAGGGGCAAATTTGATTGCAGAAGTGAAGAGGGAATTTTGTTGGTTATGCTAGAAATGGTTACAGAATTCTAAATCCAGATGGACACACAATAAAATTAACAAGTGCTGTTTATGTTGATGAAAGACCACAGTCCAAATCCAATCCAAACCAAGATGTCTATCCAGATTTATTTGCAGTGGACGAAGATTTCCACCGGCAACCAGAACATGTGGAGTTCTTTCTTCCTCCAGAGGTCTTACATCCAGAAGGGGCTACACCTGAAGTGGACCAGCCTAATGGTGAGGAACTGGATGGCATGCAGGAAGCAGAGCCACATATCCAAGTCCAGGTGAAAAAGTCAAAACACTCCAATTAAGGTGTGCCACCTGACAGATTCTCTTATCAAGCCTCAGAAGAAGATATTCCAAAACCCTCTGACTAGAAAAAGGACTGCCAAAGACAGATTCTGAGAAGTGGGTGCAAGCTGCTAGTGAGGAAATGCAGTCTTTATATAAGAACAAGACATGGACTTTGTCAGAATTGCCAGAAGGGAAAAGAGCAATTGGCTGTAGATGGGTCTTTACTACAAAGCAAGATGCAGAAGGGGAGATTCAGATATACAAAGCAAGACTTGTGGCTAAAGGCTACAATCAACAATATGGTGAGGACTACAATGAGATCTTTGCTGGAGTAGTCACACACACAACCATCAGAACTCTCCTAGCTGTCACAGCCTACAAGAAAATGAATGTTCAATATCTGGACATCTGGACAGCTTTTTTTTTAATGGCGATCTCTTTAAGCAGCTATATATGGAATAACCTCCAGGATTCTAAGTTCCTAGAAAAGAACATCTTGTATGCAAATTACAAAAGAGCATTTATGGTTTGAAACAGGCTGCCAGAGCATGGACTGAGGAACTAAACCAGCTTCTTGTCAAAGTTATATCACAAGTTATTTTGATGATCTGATCCCATGCAGTGAAGACAAAACAGGTAGTGAAGAGATAATCCAAAATCTCAAGAAAGTGATTGATATCAAGAATTTGGGAAACATCTCACACTATTTTGGAGTACAAATAGAAAGAAACAGTAATGGAATTTTTTCCTTAATCAAACACAGAAGATACTGGATCTTCTGGACTGTCTTGGCCTGAAAGATGCAAATGCTATGCCAACTCCAATGGAAGTAGGATTCTTAAAGCACACTAAGGAATCTGAACCTTTGAGGAATGGAGACAAGTATAGGACTGCAGTTTGAAACTCCTATACATAGCCAATTTCACCAGACCTGATATTACAAATGCTGTTGGTATCTTATGCAGAAAGGTCAACTCTCCAACTAAAAGAGATTTCACTGAAGTGAAGAGAGTTGCGAGATACTTGAAAGGAACTACAAATCACAAACTGATGCTGCCAGCCTGTGACCATCCACAACTGATCACCTATGCAGATGCAGACTAGGCTGCAGACCTGGTAGACAGAAAATCAACCAGTAGAAACCTGATCTTCTATGGTGGAGGAGCTGTAAATTGGACAGAGAAGCAATCCACAATTGCAGATTCTTCTACTGGTGCTGAGTGTGTTTCAGCAAAGGTAGCATGTAATGAAATAAAATGGCTGCACAATTTACTTCTGGACTTTGGGATAACAGAGCCCAAACCAATCATTTTGATGCAAGACAATCAAAGCTGCATTAAGATTGCTGAAAGTGATAAACCACTCAAGAAGAATATTAGCATTGCCTTCCATAAGGTGCAAGAAATGAGTCAAAATGGACTTGTTCAGTTAGAATACTGCAACACTAAAGTGAATATTGCAGGCATCCTTAACAAGCTTCTACCAAGAGATGAGTTCCAGAGACTATGTGAAGGGATGAAGATCCTTGATGTCGGTCCAAGAGGACGAGAAGGGGATTGTTGGAAAATAATCATATCAATACATATGTCTTTTCTAATCAATAAAATAAGTCCTTTTTTACTTACGGCATGAACGCAATGGCAAACAAGGAGCAATACGGGAAGATAGCAAGCATAATGTGTTTATTTTTTAAGTTTGTTGAATATGTTAGTGTCATTCAAGGGTGGGGCAGGGAGGTCCTTTCCTTGTAACAAGTTTATGTTTATATTCATATGTATTTTCTAATAAATAAATAAATAAATAAAGAGTCCTTTCCAACTTATGGGATGAACGCAATGGCAAACAAGGAACAACATGGGAAGACAGCCGGCATAATGTATTTATTTAAGTTTGTTGGATGTGTTGGTGTTATTCGAGGGTGGGTGGGGGTGTCCTTTCCTTGTAACAAGTTTATGTTTATATTCATATGTCTTTTCTAAGAAATAAAGAGTCCTTTCCGACTTAGGGTGACCCTATCTTGTGGTCTTTCTATTGGCACGTTTCTCCAGAGGGAGAGTTGTTGCTCCCCAAACCCCCCTCGCGTGGTTATTTTGGGCTCTGAGGCGGGATTCCCAACAGACCTCCATGTCTCTTCAGGTAAGGAGGGAAACTTTGCGCGGCGGAGTCCCACCTTCACTTCGGGACGGTGCCTCGGTCGCCGCCACTTTTGCCAGACCCAAGAGTACTCTCCTATCACCCTCAGCTCCCAGAGAGAAACAGGAGTAGTGACCCTACCCCTCAGCCACCCACCCAGAGCTCTCCGGGTCCCCTTTGCAGCCCCTCCTCCTCCTCCTCCTCCTCCTCCTCCTCCTCCTCCTCCTCCTCCTCGGTCCGGTTCTCCAAAGCGCACAAAGGCGGGAAGGGATGAGCGAGCGAGGAGGCGCCTGGCGAGGCTGCGGGTGAGTCAAGGGCGGGAGCCGAAGCGATGTTGGTTTAAGGCGCTGGGGGTGGATTAAAGTGGCTTTGTGAGGAGGGAAGGAAGGAGGGATGGTTCCGGGTGCAAGCATTGGTGATGCCAAGGGTCCCTTCGAGTCCTCTTCAATCTCCGACTCTTGAAAAGGGAACCATGAACTTCATGGGCTGCATCCCCACTGCAGACATAATCCGTTTTGGCACCGCCATGGCTCCATGCGATGGAATTCTGAGCAATGTCGTTGGTTGAGGTAGAGAGAATGAAAATACCTATGGCTATATTTCTCAGAATCCACAGCATGGAGCCGTGGCGGTCAAAGCGGTGCCCAAACGGATTATGTCTCCAGTGCGGATGCAGCCCATGAAGTTCAGGGGATGGTGCGTGGGTGGCACTTCAGGAAAGGTGAGCAGACCGTCCTCCTTTTCCAGCACCTGTCCTCCACTTCCACCTTCAATCCAGGAAGAATTCCACAAACGTCCCGCATTTTAAACAGAACATAAGAAGCGTGGGTTCCCGTTCCTAGGAGTGTTTTGAGCTTTTCTAAGCGTCTCAAGTCTTCCCTGTTCTCGGGCATGTCCTCCATTTTTGCGGTGAGGACACCTGTGGTTACCCTGAGTGAGAAACTTTCGACGCCCGCTCCCTGAGGAAGGCCCTTCGCGGCCCTTTGGGCTCTTTCTAGCCCCTCACCGCCTCCTGACACAAGCCCTCGCCTCCTCCTCCTCCTCCTCCTCCTCAATCCCAGCCACCAACAAAGGCCCAGGCACTTGGACGGCAGATCCCGAGGCTTTGGCGCCCACCTGTAGTAAGTTGGTTTTTAAAATATAAACTGATTTATTGCCTCTTCCTCCAGCACCCAAGCCGCTCGTCTTTGCGGACGGCACCTCTCCTCCCAATAAGACTTTCTTCTCCACAGGACACGCTTGGGTTTGGGCTTGTCCCTTTGGGCTGCTACCCAAGAAGACGAACCATTGATAGTGGGGAAAGAGAGCAATAATAACAATAACGTAGTAGTAGTAATAGAATTCAGAGATATAGCCGTGTTTGTGGACTCAGCATTTTAGAGAGATCCTGTAGCACCTTTGAGACGCAGCGAAAGAAAGAAGTTGGCAGCAAGAGCTTTCCTAGACTTCAGTCTACTTCTAATGCATCGGAGGAAGTAGACTTTAGTCTACGAAAGCTCATGCTGCCAACTTCTTTCTTTCACTGAGTCTCAAAGGTGCTGCAAGATCTCTCTCTAATATATATATATATATATATATTCACTTATACCCCGCCTTTCTCCCACTACAGGGACGACAGACACCACCACCACAACCTCCTCCTCCTCCTAATTATTATTATTATTAAAAGGTATAGCCGTGTTTGTCTGTAGAATCAGTATCTAGAGAGATCTCGTAGTACCTTTGAGACTTAACTGATAGTCTCAAGGGTGCTACAAGATCTCTCTACATTATTATTATTATTATTATTATTATTATTAGAGATCAGTCCACATCACTTGATAAACTATCCCAGACTAATTTAGGCACCGTAAACTCAATTCCACCCCTCTAAAATAATAATAACCCCATGAACAGTTCTTGCGAAGAAGCCTCGGTTGTGGGTCTCCCCTATTTGGAGACAACTGCGCTCCCGAATAAGTCTTTGCCTGAAATGTCAAACCGACGCTGTAGGTTTGTAGCTGCAAAAGGTCAAGGGCGGCCCCCGTCCTTTCTCACCTCTTTGGAAAGGGTCCCACCACCAAATATCCCTTGGGCAGCAGTTTCCTCGCCGTCATCGTATACCCTCTGCCTCTCCTAGTCAGCGAGTGCCAGGTCAGGGTGAAGACACCCAGATCACTGGGTGCCAACTTCTCAGCCCCTTTTCTCCAAGTCTTGGGCTCAGGCGAAGGGAAACCACCTTGGAAAGGGCAGGGAGAGGGAACCAAACTTCTCCCGAGTCTTTCCTGCAACTTCAAGCCCTTTTAAAACAACCACTGTCTCCTTCAGCGTTTGCTGGTCTTCGAAAACTCAGCAAGTTTTGCCTAAGGAGGGGGGGCGGTAAAAAAGAATGCCATTCTCGTGTGTGCAAAGATAATATTTGCCTTGTTTCTGGTTGGCCCCTCCTGCCTGCCTGCCTGCCTGCCCTCCCTCTCTCTGGCTCTCAAGCAAACACACATACCCTGCCTGCTCAGGGAAGCTGCTGGCAAGGACCTTACAGCAGTCTGTGGGTGCCAGGGGTCTTAAGAGCAAGTCTGCCTCTCTTCTGGGAGCAGCGATGCACCCACAGAAGGTGCCAGGTCTCTGCAGCGGGTACATGTCCTGGAAATGACTTGGAGGAGGAAGGTTCCTTTGAGGTAGGGATCATGAAGTGCCCAACTCCTTCCATTTGTTCTCTGAGGTAGCAAGATGATTGGGGACAGGTGGAGAAAATTCCTGCTCTGCTGCAAATCTCATTGGCTTTGCCAGAAAACTCTTTCACACCACACAGTTACAGTATGATAATGGTTCTACTTTAACTGTATGGCTCCCTCCTATTGGAACTTGAGATTTGATATTTTAAGGAAAGGTATTTGGAATTCAGGTGGTTTGAGTGTTGGTCTGTGCCTGGGCTCCACTCCACCAAATGCATCTGAGGAAGTAGACTGAAGTCTATGAAAGCTCATGCTGCCAATTTCTTTATTTCAGTAGTAAGCTTATCGCATGGCACTTAAGGAACGGGAACAGAAAGGAATGGAATGGAATGGAATGGAATGGAATGGAACAGGGCAAAAACACATTTTACTGGACGAGAGAATGCCACCGGGAGTCCCCAAGGTGTTCCTCAGCCGTTCTTGGCAGCCAATTTTTGAAAGACGGTTTAACGCATCAGTGGCATTCTCTCATCCAGTAAAATGCATTTTTGCCCCGTTCCGTTCCATTCCCGTTCTTGTAAGTGCCATGCGATAAGCTTATTAGTCTCAAAGGTGCTACAAGATCTCTCTACATACTGATTCTACAGACTAACACAGCTGTATCTTTGAATTCTACCATTCTGTGACTCTGGAGAACAGGGTTCGCATCCTGGCTTGGCCATGAAACCCACTGGGTGACTCTGGGTGCAAGTCACACTCTCTCAACCTCAGAGGAAGGGAATGGCAAAACCCCTCTGAAGAAACTTGTAAAGAAAACCTTGTGATAGTGGTGTAGTGGTTTGAGTATTAGACTGTGGCTGTGGAAACCAGAATTTGATTCCCAGCTCAGCCATGGAAACCCACTGGCTCACCCTGGACAAGTCACATTCTCGCAACCTCAAAGAAATGCAATGGGAAACACCCTCTGAAAAAAAATTTGCCAAGAAGTGACAAGGGTCTCCATGATATGGGCTCCATAAGTCAGAAATGACTCAAAAGCACACAACAACAAAATTTGAAATTCTCACCCAGAGGTTTCTGCCGCCTCACTAAACTACAAATCCCAGAAATTCCATAGAATGCACACATAGCACCTAAAATGGAATTATACTTCTATGATTGTGTAGTATGAAAGAACCCCTTCCCCCAAGGCTGCCTCATCAGGTTGTATGGATAAAAATGAAGCCCAGTTTGGGGGAAGTTGTGGTCATACATTTTGGACAGAGGCCACCAGCAGCTGGTGGCTCTCATATCAGCAGGGTGATGAATCTCCTCTGGATTTTAATCCAGACTTTGAAGAAGCTGTCCAAGGTGCTGAACCTTATCCTCAAAATAGGTTCAACACTAATTGGATAGCAAAGTTCAGACTAAAAGACAAAGCAGCTGCACTTGCCACACTGTGCAGACATTTGAGATGCCGACAACAAAGGTTCTCTGTAATAGTCCAAATTAGCCAAATGCTGATGCTTGCACATATTAATTAAAACCCCTATGCCAGGGCAAGCTGTTCTGAACAGAGGAAAGTATTTTACAGTTTCACAAAACAGATAGCCAGGAGTTCCTCAAGTCGTTTCGAGTTTTGTTTTCTTTTTCAAGTACTGCACAGTGCAGCCCAAAAAAGCCTGGTTTGATTGTCTGTCAAAACTGGAAGCGTCAAATGGGGAATGAATTGTAAATTCAAAGGGGCTCCACTGAAATGGCCATGTCCTGAGTTCTCACCAGCATAGTGACTTTCACTGCTGTATAAAGGAGCTAGGCCTCCACAGCTGATCTTGATGTTCAGGAAGACCCAGGATCCCAGATCACTCATAGCTTTAGGGGCCAAAAGAAGCAACTTGACTTGTACCTAGAAATTAATGGGCAGCTAAAAGAGAGTCAATGTAATACAGCTGTTCATTCTAGCTCACAAGTGTTTTAGCTGCTATGATCTGTGCTAGATTGTTTTTCTGAACTATCTTAACATTGCTTCCACTCATCCATAGTGCCATCATTGCAATAAGACACATATTTATCAGGTAGCCTGATTATTAATTGTATCACACATAGTCTGGCATCCTGTTGGTATACACATAAATGTGGCTTAATAACATGTGTCTTTTTTATGTGGTGCAGGGAACTATTCTGTAACCCTTTGTACCCTGTCCAAAATTTTCCTCCCAGAAGCTGTCAACCTTATTGCTTACTCTTGGAGAAATTGGGAGAGGGGAGGTAAGCCAGAGAAGAGAAAAACAGCTAGTCTTGGCTCCAAGTGGAAAGGGAAGATGGGTGCACTCTATTTCGAAGAACACTTTCATTTATTTCCCTCTCACAGCCAAGATCATCTGTATCTCTATTATTATTATTATTATTATTATTATCCCGCCCCTCTGCGTACACAACTGGGGCAGCTTACAACATTAAAAATACAGTAAAAATGCAATACATATCCCATAAACCCACCCACCCCATAAAATAGTATAAACAATAAAACAATTTAAAACATACTTAAAATAGGTCATAATAACACACAACAAACAAATAACAATAACTGCAGCAAAAATTAATGGGCTGACTCTTGAAGGCCGGGGTATCTATTCAGGAAAGGCCTGCCGGAAGAGATTCGTCTTAACAGCCATTTTGAAGCTGTTTAAGGTGGTGATATGACGAATCTCATCCAGCAGGCCATTCCATAATCTGGAATCTTCCTTCTCTGAATTGCTTCTCTCACCTTTCCACTGGTAAAAAGCAGCAGTAGGAACCTCTTTTGGGTCCTGACAGGGTAGGGAAAGGCCACAGAGATGCACAAGTGGAATGTCATATTCTGCTTGCTTCATGAAAGATCTTTGCCATGATCTCTCTTTCTTACCAGAGTTCAAAATCTCACTGATTCTGAAATTTGATAGTTCACCAGGGAAGGCAATGTGCTATACAAGTTATACCTTCCAATTACACTTGCAGCTGGTTGACTTGCCCATTTTGCAAACTCTAAGGCTGTTTGGTAGCTTTGTAGCTTCTGCATCAGAAATGTTATTGGAGGAACTGTACCAGCCAGTCCTTGTTAATTTATAGTTTATGGTTTCGATATATACAACCCATGCATATGAGGATATGGCCAGGGCCGTGAACACAATTCCTCCTGGGTATCCCCTCTTTTGGAGCGGAGCCAAACCAGCCCCCTGGTTCTCCAGGGAACTGATGGCAATGAAGCGAGTGAGATGGAGACTAGTGGTGACATTGGCGGAAGACTCGGAGTAAATCTGACCAAACGGGCTAGAGCCTATTTGAAGGCCTATTCTGTGGCAATGTGGGCAGCAAAGAAATTATTTTTTTTGCTGCCAGCATTGCATCTGCACAAAGCCGTCCAGCAGAGCTGTTCTGAGTAGTCAGGGGTCTTTTACACACTCACCCTCAAGTAGAAAATGCACCACTTGGAGGCCCACTGTGAAGAATTTGGAAGTATTTTGCACTCAGTCACTCAGATCCACTCCGACTTGGATGCTACAGTTGATACAGTACCAGTGGATGTAACCTTGGCTCCTGTCTGTGCAGTGCTAATGGATACTTTTCAACTTGTGCAGCCTGATGATGTGAACAAGATCCTTGGAGAGGTAAAAGCCACCACTCTGGGACCCTTGTCCTTCTTGGTTTATTAAACAGGCCAGAGGGGGACTGGCTGAGTGGGTAAAGCAGGTAGTCAGTGCCTCCATACAACAAGGCAGAGTTCCACCTTGCCTAAAGGAGGCACTTGTGAGGCCTCTGTTTAAAAAGCCAACCCTGGATCCCACAATAATGAATAATTATCAGCCAGTATCCAATCTACCATTTTGGGGCAAGGTTTTGAAACGTGTGGTGGCTTCCCAACTCCAGAAGTTTCTGGATGAAATGGATTATCTAGAACCATCTCAATCTGGTTTCAGGCCTGGCTACGGAACAGATATAGCCTTGGTCGCCTTGGAGGATGACTTACACAGAGAACTAGATGGGGCAGTGTGTCCCTGTTGGTTCTACTGGACCTCTCAGAGGCTTTTGATACCATCAACCAAGGTATACTTCTGGACCACCTCTCTTGGATGGGACTTGGAGGTACTGTTTTACAGTGGCTCCATTCCTTCCTGGAGGGGTGAACCCAGAAGGTGATGATGGGGGACTCCTGCTCAACCCTCTGGTCATCGGTCTGTGGGGTCCCTCGAGGTTCTGTGTTGCCCCTATGCTATTTACCATATACATGAAGCCTCTGGGAGATGTCGTCTGGAGTTTTGGGGTGTGGTGTCGTCAATATGTCAATGACACTCAACTCTACTACTCCTTTCCACCTCAATCCAAGAAGGCTATCCTGGTCCTAAACCAGTGTCTGTCATCAGTAGTGGACTGGATGTGGGGAAATAAGTTAAAATTTAATCCAGGTGAGACAGAGGTGCTCCTGGTCAGTTGGAAGGCAGATCAGGGAATAGGGATTCAGCCTGTGTTAGATGAGGTTACACTCCCCCTGAACATGCAGGTTCGCAGTTTGGGGGTACTCCTGGACTCAGCTTTGAATCTGGAAACCCAGGTCTCTGCACTGACCAGGACTGCTTTCGCACATTTAAAACTTGTGCTCCAACTGCACCCATTCATTGAGATGCCAGATCTGGCCTCAATAGTACATGCCTTGGTTACATCATGTAATGTGCTCTACATAGGATTGCTGTTGAAGAGTGTTCAGAAACTTCACCTGGTCCAAAGAGCTGCAGCTAGGCTGCTAACAGGGGCAGGTTATAGAGATCACACAATACCCCTGTTGAAACAGCTCCACTGGGTACCAGTTTGTTTCCAGGCACAATTCAAAGTGCTGGTGATGACCTCTAAAGCCCTATATGGCTCAGGTCCAGGCTATTTGGCAGACTGTATTTCCCTATATGAGCCGTCCTGGGCTCTGAGATCCTCAGGGGAGGCTCTCCTCTCCATCCCACCAAGCATGGTTAGTGGGGACACGAGAGGGCCTATTCCATAGCTGCCTCTAGACTCTGGAACTCCCTGCCCAGGGAGATCAGAATGGCCCCTTCTTTGATGGCCTTCCACCAACAGGTGAAAACCTTCCTCTTCAGTCAGGCATCCAAAACAGAATGTTTTTAAAGAATGGTCTGGGGTGCTATATTGTTTTAATGTATTTTAAGTATTTTTATCTTTTTTAAGTATTTGATACTTTAGCATTGGATTTGTTTTAATTATTGTGGTAATTAATGTTTCAATTGGAGGCAAGGGAATCATGCTATTTTATTATGTTGTTTTATAGCTGTATTGTTGTATTTTTATGATTGTTACCTGCCTCAATCCTTCGGGGAGAGATGGGCTATAAATAAAATTTATTGTTATTATTATTGTATGTTTTTAACTGTATGGTTTTTTTAAATGTTGTAAGCCACCCTGAGTCAACACTTTTCCATCACAGTTTAAGATTTAGTCTTTCTGGAGTTACTGAATCAGACTAGTCACCATAGTTGACTACCAGTTAAGTCCATCAAGCAAGTGAATAATACCACAGCAAAGTTCAATAGGCTATCAAATCCTAGACAAATTCCTCCAGAACTGTTTGTGAAGTGCATAGCATTCCAGTGTTTTGAGTATGTGGTGGAGATGTACACATCTATAAAACCTACATCTGCACATTTGTATCCTATTTTACCTTCTTGCCTGCTTAATACTGAGTTCTGTCACCTTTTGAATTAATGGGATGAGATCTGGAGAATACTGGCTTGAAGAAAACTGATATGAATAGCAAGGTGGACAGCTTCTGTGCTGGGGCTCCTTGGTCTCAATGAGAATAATAGAATCATAAAGTTGGAAGAGACCACAAGGGCCAACCAGTCCAATCCTATGTCATAGAGGAAGAAACAATCAAAGCAGTTCCAACAGTCCAAAGAGGGAGACTCCACCACAGTCCAAGGCAGCGTGTTCTCCTGTTAAACTGCTCTTTCTATCAGGAAGTCTTACTAATGTTAAGTTGGGACTGCCATCAGGTGGTAAGAGAAAGTGATATTCATAATAAAAATATGACTTCCTTGCATTGAAATAGCACAAGGGCAGGCAGCATTTGGCCTCTAGGTGTTTTTGGCCTTCAGCTCTCATCAGATCTAGCCAGCATAGCCAATGGTGAGAAATTATTGAAGATGCAGATGCTGAAAACATTTATAGGACCACAGTTGCTCTCCACCGACATAGCAAATCATTAGCAGGATTGAGAAGCTAACTAGAATTGAATCTAGTAGATCAGGTGGTGACAGAGAGTGCCAGAAGAATAATGGCAGACAGTGCCAGGAAATCTGTAAGAGGCAGTCAGTGGTCAGGGAGGTTGGAGACCTAAGCCCATAAATACATTGGGTCAGGGGCTGGCAACCTACGGCCCCCGGGCCGGTTCCAGCCCAGATCGGCGGACTTACCGGCCCAGACGAACTTCTGCCGCCACCGCCTCCACGCGCCGCTGCTGCCATGTGTTTTGGCCTCCGTGCAGCCGTGCGCGTCACGGCCGCTATTCTGATTTCCAAAATGGCAGGCATGACGTGTTTGCACATTTTGGAAATCAAAATGGCAGCCGTGACATGCGCGTCGGCAGTGGAGGCTGCGTGCACCGTGGCGGTGGCGGCAGCGCCGACGGCGGCAGCGGTAGTGGCAGCGGCAGCAACACACACGGGGGGGTCGCGCATGCCGCCAGGGGTGCGCACGCGTGCATGAGCATGCACGCCACCATCCCCCCCCCCCCGGCTCGGCGGAGAAGAGGACTTCGGGGGACCGGCCCAGGGCTGACAAAGGTTGCCTACCCCTGCATTGGGTGAATGCATTACAACATATCAATTTTTTCTTACAGAAATACTTGAGATTTGTACACATGTATGTTCATTTAAATTACATCCCTGTGATGTGGAATTTAACAGATGGTCAATATGGTTGGACTCTGTGTTCACTTACTGTTGCTAAAAGACTTACAAAACAGGTATTGAAAGATAATCATTCCCCAGCTACTGCCCAATGATCAGATCTCGCTACATTAGTTACTGATGAGTATGTATTTTACAGATGCCACCTTCAAGAAAATGTGCTTTTGGAAATATTTATAGTAATATATGTGCATAGGTAAAGGTAAAGGTATTCCCTGTTGACAAGGTTGTCAAGTGATGTCTGACCATAGGGGGCAGTGCTCATCTCCATTATTAAGCCGAAGAGCCAGCATTGTCAAAGAGTACTCTGTGATCATGTGGCCAGCATGATTGCACAGAATGCTCTTTACCTTCCCACCAAAGTGGTACCTATTTATTTACTTGCATTTGCATGCTTTCAAACTACTATGTTGTAAGAAGCTGGGACTAGTGATGGGAGCTCACCCCATCACATGGCAGCTGGGCCTCTAACTGCCAACCTGCTGATCTTGCAATCAAAAGAGTCAATGTCTTAACCACTTGAGCCACCGTGTCCCTTCAATATATGCGCAGAGCTATATATTCCCTCCTTCTCCAATTTCCCCCCTTTCTTTGTATTTTTAAAAATCTAATTTTAAAAAAGAGTGGGTTAGCAAGAAAGCCTCAGACAAGAATTACAGGACCTTGGATAGCCCTAAGCAGACCACATGTCTGACAGGATCTGGAGATCAGATGAGGCCATTGATCTATTGTGCATCAGCCCATCCCTCCAAGCAACACTCTCTTTCCAAAGACTGGGGAGCCTGTTACCTTTGCAGGAACACCACTGCACATCACACTTTTCACAGTTTGCAGTTGGTTTTCCATTTTGAAAACATTGCCTGGCATCCAGTTAATGAATTACACTGGTGTAAGATGGAGCTGTCAGGGTAGGCTCAGGCACTTATTAGGGCTTGGGCCTCACCACCAGAGTACTTAAATTCCCCTCCCTCCCTCCCTCCCTCCCTCCCTCCTTCCATTCCTGATTCATAGATAAAATGTTGGACACAGTCTTCACCTCCTTCCTGACATTGTCAGGTAACCAAAGGCATGACCAGGTTTGGAGAAACCCACCTTGCACTCCTCCCATGGCATTGACTGCAACCTGAAGGGGAGATTCAAGAGTTGCCGTGGAGAAGTAAGGGAGCATATGTGATGAACAGCAATGGGAAGTGGGCTGGAGGGAAGGGCTAGAATGCCTCCATCCTCCTTCACTTTCCTTTTGAATGTCATGTGCTGTTAGTTATTTATGAATACATGTTTAGCCTGCCAGTATTGCTATTCCTCTGCAAGTGATGCCATGAGCTTTTGGAACAAATCTCAAGATTTCTAGATGAGGTGGTGATGTTGCTTTGTTTTTCTTTACAGTAAGTGTGCACACCTGTGTAAGTGTGAAGCCATCATGGTGGCATTTAAAGGCATCTGGACTCAGCCCTTCTGGAAAGCTGTTTCAGCAGAATTTATGGCAATGCTAATTTTTGTGCTCCTCAGCCTTGGTTCTACAATCAACTGGGGTGGAGCTGAGAAACCTCTGCCTGTAGACATGGTTCTTATTTCTCTCTGCTTTGGACTCAGCATTGCAACAATGGTACAGTGCATTGGACACATCAGTGGTGGCCATATTAACCCTGCCGTGACTGTTGCAATGGTCTGTACTCGGAAGATCAGCCTGGCCAAGTCAGCCTTCTACATTGCAGCCCAGTGCCTTGGTGCCATTGCAGGGGCAGGAATTCTCTACCTTGTCACCCCCCAGAATGTAGTAGGAAGACTTGGAATTACCAAGGTAGGGCAAGAGGATTGAAAGTTTCCTGTTGTTGTTGTTTTTAAAATATTATCAGTGAGAACATTGATGGTACAGAAAAGCTTTGATTTAAATCCAGTGACTTGTCTGTTGTGACACACTATTGATTTGCTTATAGATTATGAAGATAACAGATAATATAGAATGGCTTTTCATCAAGCTGTGAAAAAAAATAGGAAAAAGTAAGGACTGATCAAAAGTAAGGATATCTTCAGAAATCCTTGAGTGGGGAATTATAGTTCATCACTATGACTGGCAGAAAATAACAAATTAATTAAGTAAGAATAAACAGTTGTGACATCTTTCCTGTGTTGATGAAGGTGAAGGCAGCTCTTGCTTCATGCTATTTGTAATACTTATGATAGTTTTTACCAGGGTAGTTTTACATGTGAATTACAGTGGGCCCTTAGTATCCACTGGGATTTGGCTCCAGGACCCCACTATGGATAAGAACATCTTTGGATGCTCAAGTCCTATTAAATACAATGGCTCAGTAAAATGGTGACCCTTGTATAAAATAGCAAATGAAGATTTGCTTTTTGGAATTTTAAAAATATTTTCAAATCATGGATGCTTGAATCCATGGATAAAAAAATCTGTGGATACAGAGGGTTGACTGTACATAAACACTGGCCAAAATGGTCATTTCCATTACAGATACCTTACTTGTTTTCATGATGACAACTATTAAACAGTCACACAAACAGCACTGGGTGATTTAAACCTCGTATATGAAAACATCCATTTAGTATAAATTGGTGAGATCATACAACATAAATGGAAAGACTTCATATACCCTAAATTTACTTTAATTATTTTATGTATAAGATCATAGTGCAAATTACAAAATATTCAGTGTTAATTAAATGGACATATTTTGAGATGATGCCTTTAAAGTTGGG
This sequence comes from Phrynosoma blainvillii, assembly GCA_026167975.1. Taxonomy (NCBI): domain Eukaryota; kingdom Metazoa; phylum Chordata; class Lepidosauria; order Squamata; family Phrynosomatidae; genus Phrynosoma; species Phrynosoma blainvillii. The sequence continues at coordinate 70,636,489 of JANUYF010000004.1, forward strand.
GTAATGTTTTCTCCTGTTATTTACATAACTTAAATGGACCCTCTATATTGGCAGGCTGGCAATTTGTGGATTTGACCACCCAAGAATCACCACGTCCCTTGTTATTGAATGGTGGCAAATGCAACTGACACATTCACATACACATTGCTTCCATTGAATAATATGTGTACGATTCTTCTTCTTCTTCTTTTCTTTTTTTGCCATCCATTTGGGGCCCTGGAACCAAACCCCTGTGGATGGGAAGGGCCCACTATATCTCTTACATAGAGTTGCCAGATCTCAGGGCCTGAGCCCCCTCTTCTCCAGTTTTCAGTATATCTCAGGGCAAGAGTGCTGCTTTGGAAATTGTCAGTGTGTGGATGATGGGTGTTCCAGTGATGCTCTTTAACACCCAGCAGAATCTGCAGGACAAGCTGGCTGCTGTGATCCACAGCTACTTTGTATCTCTTACCATCAACTGGCTCAGCTTCCCTTCTTCAGGATCCTGTCTTCCTCAGTCAAGAAGACACATTGTAAAGTCCAAAAGTATAGTTTATTAATGCATATAAAAGAAAAATAAGATAACTAAGTAAAATCCATTGTGATGGACTTATCCAGTTCAGCCATGAGAGATTACATCTTTAACAATCCCAAAAGCATAGGATCCCAACTTGTTGCAGCTGAAAGTTAAGAAGTTAAAGATCCATGTTTCCAGATCCAGGAGTTACATTGTAAAAGCAGTATAAACATACTCAAAAACTACAAGCCAAAAGCTCCATGGTTAAAAAAAAAAAAACCACTGCCAGACACGCACACACTCTCATCTTAAATTATAAACATTCTAGACCAGGGGTAGGCAACCTTTCCCCTTTAAGAGCCGAGGGACTTCAGCTCCCAGAAGCCTCAGCCATATTGGCCAATAGTCCCATGTGGGCCAATAGCTCCTGGGATTCTGGGACCTGAAGTCCCTCAGCCCTTAAAGGGGAAAGGTTGCCTACCCCTGTTCTAGACAAAGGATTCTCTAGGCCCTTCCCATACTCCACCTTCTGGGTGTTAACCTTATGTTGATTGGAATGCCTATATGATGTGTATTAACCCAGCCTCTTAGTGTCCATCATCCCCCATGTGACTCCTTTCCCATGATCTCATGATGTTGATGTATTTGTTATCTTGCTTTCCTCATAACAAAATCTGTGTCTATGAGTTGTATCTATGGGAAAGTTTTTATTTATGTCTGTGTAGCCATCTGGTGCTAGATTCACTTTGTTTGTCTAGATCAGAGGTAGGCAACCTTTCCCCTTTAAGGGCTGAGGGACTTCAGCTCCCAGAAGCCTCAGCCATGTTGGCTAATAGTCCCATGCTGGGATTCTGGGAGCTGAAGTCCTTCGGCCCTTAAAGGGGAAAGGTTGCCTACCCCTGGTCTAGATATTGTTCTCATGAGGAAAATTCCACACACACATCTCTACATTTCACCTTTGACTGTATAACCCATCCATATTTGACATGTGTGTGTATGCCTTCCTTATTTGTTAGATTTGAGGTTGTTGGGGTTGGTGTTTTTTTTTTTTTTGGTGTGTTTTTTGTTTTTTTTGTGCAACTATAGTTGATGCTTAATGTATGATACTGTACTATATGACATCCCCAGAGCTTGCCACCTATGACATCACCTGGATCCTGTGATAACACATGTGAGGGGACATGCCTAGGTCTCAGGTGTTTGCAGAGAAATTTCAGGGCCTCAGATAATCCTGACCTGGCAACCCTGTTCTTACCCAATGATGATCTTAACTTCAGTCTCAACTCCATCATGAGGTAGAGGCCATCATGATACCTATTTCGACTAATGAGTTTAGGATATAGTTTAAAAAGCAGGTCTTGAGAGACAAGCTGTTGTGTGACTCATGAGTTCATTCATAAGGAAAGGTTTTATGTATTTGCACACAACACACACACACATTTCCATTATAAAGTAACTGTATAAAAGAAAAGGTCTCATGGAACACACAGAAAGGCCACTTGTATCAACTCTTGGTGAATAGTAGATAGAATTTACTTGCACTCAAAATAAGAAATTACTTACGGTATATGGCTTTGATTTGTCTTACTGGCAGTTTCTACTTTATGCTTAGCAATTGTTCTTTAACAGATATTATATTTTCTAAAGAACTTTTCAAAATGGTTTGATATTCCAGTATAACACCCAGGTATGAAATGTAATTTTAGTGAAACTATCACCATTAAATAGTAATGTCATTTTAATGATGATTGAAAATACTACAAACTGAAAATGTTGCTCTTCTTTAAAATAGACCATGCTTCACTTTCAAGCTTTGTTCTCTGCTAATAAGGAATCCCATCAGTTAGCCTTGCTGCGGGATATTAAAATGCACACAAACTGCATGCTTCCTGTTTTTAATTGAAATTGAAATTAATTGAGTTCAAGCTAATTAATGGTTTTATAATAGAACACTTAAATTACAGCCATCTTAAAGAAAAAAGTCATAAGAATATCATGTGAAAATTTAATCTAAAAAGAAGAGATTTATGTTTGGAAATGACAACTCTTCTAAAACAGGCCAGGGTAACTAAAATGTAGCAAAATTACCCCCATAGCTCCTAAAATATAGACTTTTTAATTCAGAATTGGGAGGATTGAGGGTGGAGAGTAGGGACTATACTGCCCCCAGAGGGCTACAGGTAGCCTGTGGGCTTTACTGTGCCCATCCCATCAATTCTAGCTTGTATCAGATGATTTATGTTTTACCCCATATGATGATAACCAGAAGCCCAGTTGTGTGGCTTGATGCCCTAGTGCTGATCAACTGTTAATCAGGTTAATATATCAGCTGCACGATGTTGCCATTAACCAGACTGTGAAAGAGAACATCATAGGGAGCAAAAACAGAAGCACAATGATTGGATGATTTTTGACCATTCCTACTCCAACTGGTCATGCTGACTGGGAATTTCTGCGAGCTGCCATAAAAAAGGTCACTTTGTTCAAACTCATACATGCCTTGGAAACATGTCAGCAACAAGTGTGCATTGTAGATACCAGATTTTTTTAAGGACTTAAAAAGAAAAATTAAGAAGATAAGATGCCATTGAGCAGATGGAAAACTACCTAATATCACAGATTCCAACATGTTGGCCCATTTCAGATATTACAATGAAGCATTCCATTCATTCCCAGTAATGATGGTGTATGAAGGAAGTAAGGGCTGATACAGTATAGTTTGTGTGACCATATGTAGTTCAGTTAAGCAAATTGTTACAGGGAAGCAGTCGCTATGTCAAAGATATCACCAGTCTGGAATTATTTCTTTCTTATTCTGCATTTGCAAGGAACAATTAGTCCATTCCTTGTGAAGTGATCTGTATATAACTGAACCAAACTTTTGAAAAAAACAACATATTCTCTAGAACTTTGGTTACCTTGAGAACATCATTCCTTTTGAGATATGGTTGTTCTGATTGCCATTGTTCCTGCATAAATCAATGTAAGAGCAAATCCTTGAGTGCAAGCTACCAAATTAATGTCTCACACAGAGCACATTACAGTAATCCAGTGAGATTAGGTATGTGTTTCCATGGCTAGAGCTGATCTCTCTAGAAACAGGTACAATTTAGTCACCTGTCCAAGCTGGATATAGCAAAGACATTCCAACCATGCCTACAATTTGGATGGGAACCCAGATGCAGGAGGAATTCTTGATGGTGAGTCTGAGCTTTTGAAGAGAATGCTACCATTCTGAACTTCAGTTTTCAGAATAGAAATTCTACTGATCACAAGCATTTCTGTCTTGCTTGGACTGAGTTAGTTTTCCCCCTGTGCCCTGTTTTGGTTCCATCCTATTCATTACAGATCATAGGCAATGATTTAGGACTTCAGCAGACTTTTTGGATTTTGATGGACAAGAGAGACTGAGAAATCTCTTCCAGAGATTTCATATAGAACAGGAATTGGGAAACTTTGGCTTTCAGATATTTTGGGTTAAATGCCTGTACTGCAGCCACTCACTCATAGACCACAAGGTTGAGAGTTCAATACTAGCCAGGGCTCAGGCTAGACTCAGGCCTGCATCCTTCCGAGATCGCTAAAATGAGTACCCAACTGTTGGGGGGCAATGAGCTTACAGTTGTAAACTGCTTAGACACCCCATAGTGGGGTATGAAGCAGTATATAAATGAAGCTGCTTTGCTTTAATTCCCACAATCCTTCACAAGTGGTTGGGACTGATGGGAACCATAAGCCAAAACACTTGGAGAAAGGTTTCCCTTCCTTAATAGATATAGAGGCTGAAAAGCTTGGGGGACAAAATGGAAGTTTCTGAAACCTATGGCCTGTTCAGATACTATGATTCTATCTTAACTACAGTGGCAACATCCTGTGGAATTCTAGGATTTGTATTTTACGGGAGGGCATTTATTGTTCTCAGCCAAAAATCTATAATGCCTCACTAAACTGCAAACCCCAAGATTTCATGGAATTCAGCTATGACAGTTAAACTGGAAACAGAGCTGTAATTTTGGGGTGCCAAAGGGCCCTTAGTAAGCCAATGGCCAGTGAATTTGGCCAGAATCCTTGAGCACCACCATCAGATCTCTACTAAATACCAGAACCAGTACAAACCAGTGCTTTCCAATCCTCACTATGCAACAGGAAGAATATGTTATGTAGAAGATTTACATCCACCCACTCTGCATTCTTTTTCCCTTTCTTAAGTTCACTCTTGGATATGAAGTGGCTTTTCTCCAAGTAGAGGAAATAGTATTTTCATACACACCACATATTCACACTTTATTTATGTATCTCTGGTGTGCTTCCTTTTTCCAGGTACACTCAGATCTTTCTGCTGGCCATGGACTATTGGTGGAGCTGATAATTACATTCCAGCTGGTTTTTACTATTTTTGCCAGCTGCGATTCTAAGCGAAGTGATGTCACTGGTTCAGTAGCATTAGCAATTGGACTGTCTGTTGCAATAGGACACTTGTTTGCGGTAAGTTGCTACCTACTTCCTTAATTATGCTGGACAACCAGCTGTAAACTATAGGTAGTTGCAATAGTTTAGTTTGCTCATTAATAATCTTACTTCAAAGTGATTACAGCTATAGCAAATATTCAGTGGATATTAATGCTACATGTGCAGAGTTTCTTGACATGCAAATAGGTTTGTATACACCATGGTATGAAATCTACAGGTTTGTTGCAGTAGAAGTGGTAACTGTAACAAAAACATTCAAAGACCTCTGTGGATCAGAACAATTCAGATATCTAATTCAGCATTCTTTTCATGCATTGGACAGCCAGTTGTCTATGGTAGTGCTTCTCAAGCTATCTGATGTGGGGGACCAGCAATTTTTTCTCTCTCTAGTGTGCCAAGGACTAGTATCATATTTGGTCCCATTGGCAAAAAGCATTGTTCTTTTTTCCCTGGAAACTCACCATAAATCAACAATTGGCACCGGTCCATGGACCACCTCTTTGAGAAGCCCTCATACAGAATATGCCATTCCACACTTTGTCTTGTGTTTTGCAACAACTGATATACAGAGGCATACTGCCTCAGATACAGAAGTTTGTATACAGACAGCCAAATTAGTAACCATTAGTGACCATCACTTCCATGAATTTGTCTGGTATTCTTTGTAAGCCATCCAGTGTGGCAGCTACCACTGCATTTTAAAATGTAACAGTGCAAATCTCTCTCTAAGTTCTGTTACTGTGAGAGACAAAGAAAAGCTTCTCTTTTTCACTTTCATCACACATAATGCTATAGACTATTATCATGTCTTCCCTTGCTTGGCTTTTTTTTTAACTAAACAGCCCCAAATAACAGAATTTAGCTGGAAGGGGTGTGTGCAAAATTAGGGCATTGCCTCACTCTGCCCCCTCAATGAAATTTTCTTTCAGTCCCCAAATTTCTGGCATTGCAATTACTTAAAATTTCAGTCAAGAATTTTGAAATACAGCTTTAGGCATCCAAAGAAAAGGGACAGTTACCAAGGAAATGTGAATACAGCAAATGTAAAAGTTCTGGGAAAATACAATTATCAATGTTTCATTCTCTGCAATGCTAGAAATTTGAGGATTGAAGGAAACTTTCATGGGGGAAGTGGAATTTTTATTTGGGGGACAATACCTTCATTGTCCCCATAGCTATACCACTGCCCAAACAATATTTCTTCTCAGAAATTTCTCAGAAATTCCCCTTTGTTCTCAGAGGGATTATTCTAGCCTCTTGACTGTTTTGGTTATCCATCTAATAATGCCCAGAAATAATTTTCATGGGCTTTTTTGAACACTTTGAAAAGTATTATGTAAATACTAAAATGCATTTCTATTAGAAATAAACAGTCCATTAAAACCATCATGGGCTCACTTGTTGGGTTGGATTCCCTTCCATTGTTTTGGAACAACTGGTTGATTACATCTTGATAACACTTGCATTACGGAATGTAATATAGTGAACTTGGCTTATGTTGTTTTCATAGCCAGAGCAGACTAACAAATCATTCTGATAAAGCAAAAACAATTAAGTGAAAATAGGATAAACTCAGGACTACAATTTAATTATAACAAGGTTAAATCCATAACAATGACTCTTCCTTTCAAAAATAAATAGTTTTCCTTATTTTTATTGCAGATTAACTACACAGGTGCTAGCATGAACCCTGCTAGGTCATTTGGACCTGCAGTTATCATGGGGAAATGGGAAAATCACTGGGTAAGTGACTATGCTTTGGTACCTCAAGTTTATTTAGAACTTAACAAATGAAATTGCTGTTTTCACACACATGAATGGGAAATTATAAATCTGGCCTCTTAAAGCCAGTTAATTCATATATCTCTTCTATTCTTTTGATGTTGTGAATTCAAGTGCTCCACATGAATCAGAGTATTAAGACTTCAGTACTTATCTGCTTACCTGGGAATATTGCCCCATGAACTTAATGGGATGTGTATAGGATTACCCTGTAACTGGTTAAGAATCATACATCCATTTGGCTGTCGTTGGACTGTATCTTCCAACATCCTAGCCATTACAGCCAGTGGTAAAGCATGTTGGGAGTTGCAGTCCAACATCACCAAGAGGGCTGCATGATTCCTGTCTCTGTCTTAAAAGTGTTGTTATTGTTTCAAATCAGTATCAAAACAGTGTGTGAGAACTTTAATTCCACAAAATATACTCCCACCCCCCAAAAAATTTGCTTAATCTTACATGGCAGCTAAGCCAGTCAGCTAGATTTCAGCCATTGCTGCAAGGAGGTAATTGACGTGCACCTTTCCTAAATCCAGGTAAATATTTTGGGTTCCTCTGAATTACCCCCAAATTACAGTTTTGGTACAAAGAGGAGATAATAATAGCACACATTAGAAAACTGCAGAGACAACTGGGATTTATCAAGCCAGCCTTTTTGACCTCAAGCACTTCATATATTGTAGTGATGGAGTTTCATTGAAAGCTATTGTACACTGATTCAAAAAGAGGGACAATGCTAAGGCAAGCAATAAACAGACCAGAATCCAATTAAAATTCAAGAAAGAACTTAGGTCTAGGGTACCTGGAATATTGTATCTCCTCATATGAGCCTTTTTGGGCACCAAGATCCTCAGATGAAACCTTCCTTTCACCTCCTTCACCATCTCAATCAAGGCTGGTAGGAATGCAATACAGGGCCTTTTCAGTGACTGTCCTTAGACCCTGGAACTCTCTTCTAATGGAGACCAGATGGTCCCCATTTCACTGTCCTTTTGTCAGCAGGCAAGGACCTTTTTATTCTAGCAGGGTTTTTAAACAATGTTTTTAAAGAATGACCTTTAATGGCCATGCAAGATCTACAAAAATTCATCCTAGACAATGAGAAAATTGAAATAGTCAAAGAGTTTCCATACCTTGTTTCAAATATTGATCTGAATGGCCAAGCCATTGGGTTCCCCATCATCATGCACATGTGAGAGCTGGAGAGTGTAAAAGCTAATAGGAAGAACATACTCATTTGAGATGTGGTGCTGGAGATAAATACTGAGAATACCACAGACAGCCAAGAAGACAAATGGGTTCTAGAAAAGATCAAGCCTGAACTCTCTTTGGAAGCCAAGATGACTAACTGAGGCTGTCATACTTTGGCAAGATCATTAGGAAAAATGAATAATTAGAAAAAACTAGTTAAGGTGGAAGGCAGTAGAAAGAGAGGAATACCACATACCAGATCCCAGATGGTTAGACTTGATCAGGGAGTACATGGGCCTGGGCCTGCAGAACCTGAGCAGAGAGGTTGAAGACCATGGGTCTTAAAAATGTCGTCCACAGGGTTGCTGTTAACTGAAGTCGACTCAAAGTTAACAACAGTTAACAACAACGACTCTTAAGGGGAATCTTTTTGTTTTAAACTGCATCAATTTTTGTTTTGTTTTTTTATTGCCTTTTTATTTTTTTAAGTATGTTTAAATTGTAATATTGTGAATAGTCTAGTTTCATTTGAATGCTCACTTTTTGTATGTTTTAGATATTTTTTCCTGTTTTAAACTGTAAGCTGCCCTAAGTTCCGCTTTTGGAGTAAAAGTGGGATGATGATGATGATGATGATGATGACGACAACAACGATGATGATTCATTCAGTGTATTTATGTTTCTTTGGTATAAGATGTAATATATCATAGGATGTGTTTGGTGTGTATTTACCAGCCTGCTCACACATGACACTCACAAAGCTTCAGTCCATGAGGTTTGACTGTATTTAGGCATTCACATAATGTGTCCGTGATGCCTGTCCCCTTTGAAAGTGCACTGTGACTTTAACATGAACATACACAAGTAAACTAAGCCAAGGAGGTTGCTAAGTTCCGTATTTCAGTTCAGTATCATGGGAAGACGTAGGTGCTAACTATGCTATTCCAGGAAAAATGCAAAATACTCTTTAGAACCTGCTGTTTCTCTGAAACATTGCTCTTCATCCATACTTAGCTGCATTTTTTTTCTCTCTCTCTCTTTCTTTCCATTTTGTACAGATATACTGGGTGGGTCCAATTATAGGAGCAGTTCTCGCAGGTGCCCTCTATGAATACATCTATTGTCCTGATGCTGAATTCAAGCGCCGATTCAAAGAAGCCTTTAATAAATCAAACCAGCAGTCCAAAGGGAAATACATTGAAGTAGAAGACACCAGGAGCCATGTAGAGACTGATGATTTGCTCCTAAAGTCTGGAATTGTCCATGTCATTGACTTAGAGAGGGGCGAAGATAAGAAGGGACGAGACCCAACCAATGAGGTGCTGTCGTCGGTATGACTAGCAAGGAGCACTGAAAGCAGAAAACAGTCTACTAGCATGCCCACAGATAGCCTGCCACCTATAAAAGAGACAGATCTGTTGTAAATTAGGTACCTACAACAGTTTCAGTTTTTAGGGAGATGGAAAGATCACAGTAGCTGTGTAATTGGACCACACTCCCATCCCTTTGAAAATGGTAGCAGTATAACAGTGTTGAGAGAGCCTCACAGATTATTCCAAATTCATAAATGTACTTTGCACAATGACCATATGGGAAACCCCACGTTCCCTTTGCATCCTGGGTGAATTTTTAAAAGAAGCATTGATTTTTATTCAGGCATTTATGAGCAGAGAAAATGATCTCTGACAATCAGATATGACAGATGAAACTTATCTAAAAATGCCTATAGACCCAGAAGGAAGTGTCTATCAGATTGTTCTTCTGACACTTAATTGGCTGTTGTCAATCCTGATCAGAATTTTAATTACTAAGTCTAAAGTAGGCTGAGCGACAACAGGGTCAGCATGTAGGACAGAACAAATCCTTCCAAAGCATTGGCCTTTCCCCTCCTTTCCCTTTCTTCCAAACTAGTCTTTTTATTTTTATTTTTATTTCCTGCTGCAATTGAGAGAATAATAGTAACAAGTACAAATAACTAGAAAGTGACATTTGCCATCCTTATTATTGTGTCCCCCCCCCCCCAAAAAAAAATCATGCTATAAACATACATCATTTTTGTTTTATCACTTCCTGAAAAAATTCTCATGGGATTCCTCTATTTATCACATTCTTCTGCTAGAACTATGGAAGACATACAAGGACATGTCTTGCAGTTGATGCAATTTTACTACTTCTTGGAATTGATGCAATCCAACAAGATGTAAGCATTTCAAATTCATTTCAATATGAGGCATTCAAACACATGCTTAACTTTCTGATGGAATCTTGAAAGAGGTCAATTTTTCAAGTCTTATGTCCAAGTATGCAGGTTTCAGACGATAAAGGAGTATCTGTTTTCAGTGCACTTATTCAGAATTATTCAGAATTTTATTATGGCAATTTTACATAACAATACGAGGGGGTATTGTAAAGCTTTAATTAACATCTTTTTAAAAAAATTGACAGAAATTTTGCTTTGATTTGTAGTTGTTAACTTATCTCTACATAGTCACCATCCAGATTTACACATTTTCCCATCATTTCTTAACCCTCTGAATACCTGATATTGTAGAAGTCTGCAAATTGCACCTTACAAGGGGCTATCATAAAGTAATAATTATCATCTGGAAGTTATTATGATATATTGATGAAAATTTGTCAGTGTCATCATTGGTCCCTAGGTGCATGATGTTGAGAAAATCAGTTCATTGTGTCCTTTATTTTTGTGACAGGTTGTGCCAGAAGTGATTAAAGTGTAAAATCCTCATAAGGCACAATCTGCAGACTTCTACAATAATGGTATTCAGAGGGTAAAAAAATGCTGGAGAAAATGTATAAATCTGAATGGTGACTACTTAAGATAAGTTAACAAGTATAAATCAAAACAAACTTTCTGTCAATTTTTTTAAAGGTGATAATTAAAACTTTATGATACTCCCTTGTACTGTTAAATTGCTTAGCAATTTTGCTCACAATGTGATTTAAAAAAAAACACCACAGTTATACTTATAAGAAATAGGAATTTTATTTAAACTGTTACTGGGAAACACTTTGTGATGCTTTGCTTTCAAATACACTGATGCTAACAACATTTACTTTAGAACAGCTTCACATAGAACGCATCTTCTATATACAAAGCATTTTTGTGTAGGGAAAAAAGTGCAAATTGCACACAGATTACCATATGCATAGCTTGCTGACATGTCTACTCTGCCATGCCTGCATCCAGTGTGTACACTTCCTGGAAAGCTATAGTCAGCAGAAGTGTCTGCAATTGCCATGTGATTTTTTTACACATTAATAAGCAGCTGAGTGGAATCTGTGAATTTTCAATGCATCAAGAAATCCAAGCATGTAATACTGTACAAGTTTATGTGATGCTATGTTTTCTGAATTGTGAGTCTGGTATTTACAAGCTTCACATGTGTTTGGTCACAAAGGAGTAATGTTTACACTTACTAACCGTAGTTAGAACTGAATTTTGTGATGGCTGAGGTTCCTCTCATCAGGTCTCATCAGTTCCTGTCAAGAGTTGAATTAATGAAATGCGACGAATGCATAGAAATACTTTGAGAATATCTACTGCTATATGAAATGGCTGGCTTTTAATATTTCTGGATCAAGAAAAAGCACTGAAAATCCCCATATAATGGTGATAACATGCTGTTTCTTCCTTGGGAGTGATATTGTGGTAAGAAAGTGATCTAAAAGAGATATAAAGCAGATCTAATGACACTGTACAAAAACCTTTCCTACAACAGTTATAATATTATGATTCCACTTTAGCTGCCATTGCTGCATCGAAAGGAATCCTGGGTCTTTAGCTTTGTGAGGCAATAGAGCCCTCTGGATGATAATGCCACTCCTTAAACTGCAAATAAGACCTAGGTGGTGTAGTGATTTGTGTGTTGGGGTAGGACTGTGGGCGACAAAGACTAAAATTTTTGCTTGGTCATAGAAGCCCACTGAGTGGCCTTGAGCAAGTCACACTTTCTCAGTCTCAGAGGACAATGTTGAACCCCCTCAGAACAAAACCTGCCAAGAAATATCCATGACAGGTTTACTTTAGGGTCACTGTAAGTCAGAAACAACATAAAGGCACACAACAACACAAATCAGAAATCCCAGGATTGCATGGGATGTTGCCATAACAATGAAAGTGGAATCACAGTGCTATAATTTTTGTAATGGGAAAGAGCCCCAAGTATTGAGTTGTCATTTGAATAGTCCAATGAAGTGTACAAGTATTGTTGGTTACATTTTCTCTGGTACAACAAAAATGAGATTGCTACAGATACACCACTGTTTGACTGAAGAAAATAGGGCCACAATGTCAGAGGATGCTCCCGCATTATTTTGCACTGGTAATACAGTTACTCTTTTGTTATACTTTGAAGGTAGTAAAAAAGAAAGTCCTGTGATTGCTCTCTTTAAATTTATATTTTTATAACATTTCATCAATGCATGGTTCTATTTTACACTGTATTTTCATAAACTATGATGCACTTAGAAATTATTTTGATAGCTTCTTAAGCTGTTGTCCCAATGGGTTTAATATGTGAATCTTATATTTGCGTTACAGTTAGTTTTGATTGTTGCTGCTTTGTTGTGAATTTCCAATAGATGCAAAGTAAAACAAGTGGATAGCTAACTCCACTGTTAGTTAATTTTACCTAGAACAAACCCACTGAAACCAATAGGACTCAAGTTACTTGAGACTGATAACTCTTATTCATTTCAGTGGGGATCCTCCAAGTAGGATTAATGCTGCATTTAGCCCAGAGATGATGGGGGATATATGTGAGGAATGAGGAAGTTTAGGATCCAGTGTGGATATGACCTGGCATGCCTCCAGGCTATTCTGCTTGAGCTCTCACCAGTCTCAGGACAAAGAGATCTACAGAGCTTTCTGCAAATGAATGCAAAGAGGCACTCTGAGCAGTGTAAGTACTGCGGGCTTTCCTTTCACTGGTAGAGTAGCATTTATACCACTTCCTACTGCTCTTTAGCTGTCAATTGCCAGTTATAGGATTGTACCCTTGATAGTTTAAAAATCTGGATGCTGAAAGTATAGAGAACAGTGATATGTGAAATAGATGTACCTGTGTGCACTTACACTTGTGGTGTATACATTTGCCAGTACTAAGCTGGTAAAAATAGCCACAAAACACTCCTTTGTGATATGTTTATTTTTTTACCAAACATGTGTTTTGTATTCTCTAGAAATAATTATTCAAAAAGATTATTTTTTTTTGTAATTATCTACAAAGGCAGCTACCTAAACTGTAAATTGCTAGATGTGCCTACTCAGAAGTAAGGCTCATTGACTTTGATGGGACTTACTTTCAGGTAAGTGTGTAATAAAAATGGGAAGCTATCTCTGAGCACATGCCAGTTTCTCCACCACCCGGAATGTTACACATTCGAGTAGAGTATCAAATTGTCAATTACTGGTGTTGGAAGAATCTGGAGTAACTGGGAAAGGCATCGTGTTCTGATTATATCTTCAGGCAAAGAGCTTGAAAGAAGCCACAAAGTGAACATGAAAATCTGCCATAAATAAATTACAAAGCAAATTATTTGGAAATCACAGATCAGTACTCAAATTTATAAAAGCCTTTTTAAAGATGCAAAAGATAAAATCCTCTGCCACTTGTAGAAACAATGGTGTGGGATGAACTAAATGTAAAAGTATAAATAGGCAATTTAAAAATAAACTAATATTGTCATTTGATCAGAACTAATGTGATAATTGTATTATAAATCACAGTTATAACATTTGGAATAGTCTACTTATTATAGAGCTGCTACTGTCAATAATAGATTGTGATTATTTCCCTTGTGTTGTGCTCTGTCCTTTACTGTAGTGTTGTAAATAAACAATTGTCTGTTTTGATTCATGTCCGCATTTTCTTTTTGGAATACGGTAATGATCATAATATGCTCTAACCTATTTTTAGAATGAACCAGTGTCATTTTCACAAGCAATGCATTGTTGTATGTTGATAGGAAATACATTCCTAATGTATTTCAGTATGGAAACTTCAGGTGTTCAAAGGCAATGCCTCATTGCTACTCTTCTAAGGCATTTGCACCTACAATCCTAAGTCACTAGTGAAAAATCAGCACCTAAGTGTTAATAGCAACCTCTATCCTGCTGTTAACCCTGACAAGAGTATACTTTTTGAATCAGTGGCATAGCTGATCATAGTGGATTTCTTTATATGTTGATTCACCCACTCAACAATTGATTCAGTGCTTCTGATCTACTTGGGATGAAATAAAAGAATTCAGTCCAATTGTGGTCCCTTAAACAGAAGCTCAGGTATGATTCACTCATATCCAATTTTCTCAAAGAAATATGGTATACTATGTACTATAATATAATTGCTCCAAGTGAAGTATATCACACAATCATAAAGAAATGACAAGAAAATGAGGAAGATTATGACTAGTGGTTCTTTTCTCAACTAATAATTGTATGAGTTAAATGATAATAGGTCTTTTCTTTTTTACCATTTTTTGAATGGTGAGCCCAAAGAGAAATACCATCTAAAAAGACAACACTTTCCTGTGATGGTACTACAACTATGGAATGCCCTCTTACAATTCTAAAATTTGTACATGCATTTGAATTTATATATAAAAAAATAAAAATCAATACAGTCCATTTTTGTGAGGGATCCATTCCAGACACACACACCCTGTGAAAACAAGACTCACCAATATTCAAGCCCCATAGGCTTGAATGGGGTGTGCTGCCATGGGTGTATGCAGCCCGCAAGAGCACACCCCATTGATTTTAATGGAGGTTGCCCTTCCGTGAATATTCAAAGCCATGGACCTCAAGTCTGCAAGAATGGAGGGGTGACTATACACTAAAAAATAAAAATAACAGTAAAAGTGAGAGGCTTAAAACTGTCAATCACCATTTACAAATAAGAATTTAAATTATTTTGGACATATAATGAGATGATGGGACTCACTGAAAAAGATAATAATGCTTGATAAAGTGGGAGGCAGTGGGGAGGAGAAGGGAGATCACACTACAGGTGGCGTGATTCAACCAAGGAAGCCATAGCCTGCATTTGCAAGACCTGAGCAGGGCAGTTGATGACTGGGGATCTTGGAGGTCTCTCATTCATAGGGCTGTTGTAAGTCAAAGTTCACTTGACTAAAAAAACAAAAAAACAAAATTAAATTACAGTCAGCACCCCAGATTCATGGATTCTGTATTCATAGATTCACCCATCCATAGCTTAAAGCTATATATTAAAAAGAATTTAAATAACAAGCCTTAATTTCCCCATTTTATATAAGGGACATCATTTTACTATGCTATTCTATATAATGGGACTATGAGCATCACAGATTTTGTTATCCATAGCAAGTCCTGGAACCAAATCCCAATGGATATCAAGGGCCCACTGCATACATAATATATAAATAATACTAAAATTACATATATAGATAGCTATAGATCAAGAGTGAGCAACTGTGCAGGGAATAGGGATCATTTTTTCCCCTGAATCCACCTGGCAGGCCACACTAGCAGGTTTCAGTGCAGGTGAAGTGACACAACATCACTTCCAGTGCTCATCTCCATTACTAAGCCAAAGAGCCAGCATTGTCAGAGACTATTCTGTGATCATGTGGCCAGAATGATTGCACAGAAGGCTGTTTACCTTGACACTGAAGTGATACTTATTTATCTACTTGCATTTGCCTGCTTTCAAACTGCTAGGTTGGCAGGAGCTTGCTATAGATGGAGATATGTAAAATCTGAATTACTGTAGTACTTTAAAATGCAGATCAATAGTTTTAAGCCTCTTCAGCTTTACTGTAAGTCTATATATACTGTATAGTTTACTGTAAATTTATAGTTACTGTCAGTTTTAAGATTATTTTATTCTGTTAGATTTTTATTTTATGTGCACCCTACAGGTACCAGTATGATGTAGTGGTTTGAGTGTTGGACTAGGACTCAGAATCCCTGCTGGGCCATGGAAACCCACTGGGTGACCTCGGGCAAGTCACACACTTGCAGCCTCAGAGGAAGAAGCTGGCAGAAATCTCTGAGCAAATCCTGCCAACTCAGTGATAGGTTTGTTTTAGGGTTGCCATAAATTGGGATCAACTTGGTGGCACAGAACAAGAACGTGTCCTACCATGAAAACCTGTTTAAGATGAAGGTGCAATGAATGCAAATGTAAAGGTTTTTTTTAAACTTAGTAAGAAAGTGTTCATATTCCAACTTGTATGAAAAACCATGACTATTATGTTCAGATACAGTCAATACCATTAGGTTCCTGTCAGTAGAGAAACTAAGGTTATATCTAACTATAGTATCTGCTAAAGCTGGTTCAGTAGTCATTATTCCCTGGAAACTCTGTACTAATCAATTAATCTAATTACAGTAACCCTATTGAATCAATGGGAACCTAGTAAATCAACAGTTATGTAAGTTCCATTGATTTAATGGGTCTATTCTAAAAGGGACTAACAATTGGATTGAGGCCACTGGTTCTGCAAAAGAGCTACTGATCTTCTATTTAACCCATAATTCCCACTATTCTCTGAAGCAAAGCCATGGGAGTTTAACTGTTATTATTTTTTAGTATAGTCCCTAGTGTAAATAGGCCATAGCAGTAGATTCAGACACAGTGAAAAGACAACTAAAGTAACAAAGAGGTGAGGGATAATCTTCCTCATGAAGGACCACAGTAGAAGAGCTTGTTTCCAAAGCAGTGCTCTGAGGGGAAAAGATATAGAGATGTAGAGATATATTAAAAATGATATGGAGAAAAATAACAGGCAGAGATTATTAATAATACAAAAATTTAAGATCATCTTCTTAAACCAACAGGTAGCAAATTTAAGATAAAGGAAGTGTGATCTTTATAGGACAAGGAAACCTTCTGTGATGGTACTGCCTAGCACACTGGATTTACAAAATATGCAGTAAATCCCTTTAAGAAGTGAGGGTCTGTTGGTGGCTACTTAACTAGAAAATCAACTGCAGATAGTCAACATAACTCTGAGCTGAAAATGCTGGAGACAGAGAACTGGGAATGAGTACCAATGTCATCTTGCCTGCTTGTGAATTTTTCTCAGAGGTCTTGTTTGGCCATTGTGAAAGAATGAAATCTTAAGTTGGATGGGTCATAGGGTAATATAGCAATTGCTACAAATCCTATTAAAATCTCATTAATTAAAGGTGCACACTCTTTATTAAAAAAAAGTCTACAAAGAAGCCATACCTTTATTTTTACAACAACTCCAAACAAAGCACCAGAAAACAAAACAGCACGGTATGTGAAATGTGTTATGATGCGTTTTCTACCTCATCTATTATTCTTTACATTGGGTTTACAAAATATTTTTTAAAAAATAGGGCTTGGGAACAAGTGGTCCTCCAGATGTTGTACTGTACTGTACTGTACTGTACTCTTAGCCAACATAGCCAATGTAAGGGATGATGGGAAGTGTAATTCAATATCTGGAGAGTCATGTGTTCCCCACACTTGTTATAAACCATTCAAGTATAAAGCAGTTGATCTGTAATGAAACAATTTCTTTTCAAGTCCACATAATATCCCAATAAAATCAATGGAAGTTATAGAGGTGCTTAATTCAACTGCATAATAGCTTGCATCTCTTATCTTCTTGAATGTTTAAAAGGTCCACCACTGTTGCACATGTAAGGCATGTTCATCCTTTGCTGTTTATGCTCCAGTGAAGTCAAGCTATTCAGTGTATGTTGTGTGAATTGCTGTTTGTCAAAAGGGTCACATTAGTTAATCTAGGGAGGTCAGGCTTACTCAAGGTTCATTTGGTTTTCTCAAAAATCCTTTGTTAATTCAGATCATAAGTCTACTCTCCTCTATCCAGGATTTACATAATTTCCAGTCTTGTGACTTTGAAGATGCTTAACTGTAGACACTCTGTATTGATGAGAAATAGCCTATCTGGACAGCAAAATGAGATGTTAGTGGTGATGACATCTGATCATCCCAAATTCATAGGAACCGAATTGAGATGTGTGACTCCTTGTTGTGTTAGTTTTTAAAGATTTAGAATTCAGATATATTCCCTCCAGTCTGAATGTAGATGAATACATAATATAATAAGGGTAACAATATATTCCTGTCTTCTAGCAAAGATCTATGTGCCAAAAGAATGACAATAATGAATGGCATTTTCAAGCCTCTCAAGTAAACCATCGTACTCAAATATCTTTACTTATTTTACTCATTTAAAGTATTTATAAATGGCTTGTCTACTCAAGGGGCCCACATAGAGATATTTATTTAGATAAAATTCAATGAAATCACAACAGAATAAGAAGAAAACAAAAAATCATTTAAAACAATTTTAGAAGCCAAAAGTCATATCCAACACTATTTAGGAAACTTAGGGCACTCCACATTTTATTGAATTGCTCCTACCATCCATTACCATTGGATATGCTGCTAAATGTGTTGGGTTTAACAGTCTAACAACATCTGGATGGCTACACATCCTTTAAAGCTGCGCTATACTTTTAACTGCTGGTCTACAACTCTGTAGAAATGAGCCCAAATTGACCTTCCTTGGGAAGGAAGCTCTGTAGCCACCCCCAATAAAAGCTTTGACGAAGAATTCATGGTGCAAGAGAAAGTTTTTCAGATTTCCTGGACCCAAACCATTCATGGCTATAGAGGTTAGAAGCAGCACCTTGATTTGGACTCAGAAACTGGTTTCTAAAGTGCATACATTTTGCACTAATGGTAAGTTATGAATACTTTTCAAGGTAAACCTCACATATCACTACAGTAGTCTGTGGGTGCTTCTACACTGTGGAAATAATGCAGTTTGACACCACTTTAATTACCGTGGCTCCATCCTACAGAATCCTAGGATTTGTAGCTCTGTGAGGCACCAGCACTCTATGGCAAAGAAGGCTAAAGACCTTGTAAAACTACAAATTTCAGGATTCCATAGGATGGTGCTATATCACTTAAAGTGGTGTCAAATGTCATTATTTATACAGTGTAGATGCACCTTGTGTGAGAGTAAGGGCTGATGCAGATGGCCCATTTGGGACGGCAGAGAGCGGCCCCAGGGAGCGGAGGATCGGGGCCACGACAACCCCACACTGCAGCCCTGATCCTCCCTTTTGCCACCCCTAAAAGAGTGGCAAAATGCTGGTCCTTTTAGGGGTGGCAAAAGGCCATCCCAAGAGCCAGCACTGCGGCTCTTCTGCACCCTTTTGGCACAGCATGTCTGCACACTGAGCCAGGAAGGCGCCGCGTGCCATGCGTACGACCACGCAGCATCAGGATGGCATTGGGCTGGGGTTGGGGCAGCTGGCATGTGGCTGCTCTGCCCCAACTCCACCCCCAGGCCGGCCCTTTGGGCAGATCTGCAGCGCCCCTCAGTAAGGCATCAGTATGGGTATGCCATTAGGAAAATGGATCAAGAACAAACATAGGCTGGAAATCTGTTGGTTTCTTATACATATGTAAATTCCCCTGTGAAAGCACTGGACATTTCCCATTCAACATAAAGGTTGCATAGCACCATCAATGTGGAGATTGATCTTATGCACAAGTGGAGATTGATCCTATGCAACCCCATTGTAAGTTCTCAGCCATAATTAGATTTAGCATTTACATAGTGCTTTTGAGTATAATAAACACCTTCCTTTATTCATGTTGTCTTACAGCAGCCCTGTGAAGTACAGTGGCAGTGTGGCTCCAATATTGTAGATAGGAATCGTGACTGAGAACTGTGAATTTCATAGGGAGCTTGGGAGTAAGGTGAAACTTGGGATGTAGCCACACTGCAGAATTAAAGCAGTTTGACACCACTTTAACTGCCATTACTCTATCCTACAGAAACCTGCGATTTGTAGTTTGGTGAGGCATCAGAGCTCTCTGACAGGCCAGGCTCAATAACTCGCCAAATTACAAATCACAAGATTCTGTAGGATAGTCATGGCAGATAAGGTGATGTCAAACTGCTTTAATTCTACAGTGTGGCTACAACCATCAACCAAAGCCTTCTCAGTTCACATTCCTAGCCAAGAAAGATTATCAGCTCTTGCAGTATTACAAGACCTTCAGTTTTAGGAGGAATACCCTGATCAAGACCCAATACAACTTCTGACAGAGCATGATCCTCCATCACCATAGCTCTGCTGGTAGGCTAGGATGTGATGGCTTCTTCTTTGCCACAAGAGTAACCAAAGCCCCCTGAGTATATTTTCACCCCAGCCAGTGATAGTGGCCATGAAGTTGCGGTAGCAGATGACCAGCTGTCCTTGTGCACCTAAAGGAGGAGAAGATGCAATTGTCTCCTCTTATGAGCAAAGGCAAAAATGATTTCTTGTGTCCGGGTACCTAAGGCCAGATGGACAGCTCTCATTCCTGAGGCCAATCTCTAGTTAGGAGGAGGTACTGCATCCAGGAGCTTCTGACTGCCATTTCACTTCCAGAAAGAAAACAGCATGGCAAAAGGTGTCACAGGGCACCTCCTTCCACACTGTCTTTAAAAGCACAGTGGTATATGCCAGCAAAGCCACCGACAGAATTCTGGCCACTGAGTGCTAATATCAAGCCAATAAGTAAGCAGGATTCTAAACATTCCTAACAGTGCCCACATACTGTTCAAGTTTCCTGAAACAGGTTTGGCATAGGCTGGGATAATCCATAAAACTATACCTCAAGCCTACACCAAAATAGACTATTACAGAAGACATTAAAGCTGTCATCTGAATGTCCTAATTTCTGATGGAATTGATGAAATCTCTTCATACTTGACACATGCTCTAGAAGTGTGGAAAGTGTGTGGAGCCAAGCAATAAAGCAACCTAGCAAACATGTTGCCATGGTATGCATGGTAAATATTGAATTTGACATGGGACTTGAACAAATTTGGGGAAATGTTAGGTAGTCTGTTGAGATGGGAAAGACTGTGGCCACCACTATCATGAAAGGCAATGAATCTGACCCAGTACAGTTGTTTGTGTATATTGGTATGTATTGATCCATTATGTACTTTGCACAGAGCAGAAGTGTTAATGACAAAAACACATCTTCCATATATATCAGTGAGCCATGGTTATTTTTGCCTGCAGAAGTTGGGTTGAAATTTGAATGAATTTCTCAAAGGGTATTTAAAAACAAAAAACAGCAGAAGGAGATAAGGATACCAAGTTGCCATAAGAAATGAAAAGTTCTTTTCACAAGCCCTTAGGGCCAACTGGAAAGTTAAAAAAGGAGGGAGGAAATTACATTTCATGCATGGTAAAGTTGTTCCTGCAAACTTCTGAACACATGCCTGGGGACAATACTTTCAAAATAAAGACTTAATGTGTAGAGATGAAATATGACAGAGAAGGGACAAAACAAGCTACAGAGATCAGGGAGCTGTTGGGCTGTGTTGTAGTTTGCCTGGTGGTGATGCTTCAGAGAAACAGCTGCACAACATCTTCTCAAAGCTAATTTGGACCAGCTGCATCACAAACAGAAGGCACATAAGCAAGGACAAATGTTTTCAAAAGCACTTATTATTTCTCACTCTCCACAGCTGTCCAGACCAGTTCAACTTTACTGACTGGCATACATGGCTAGAGGACAAGTGAGAAGCTTCTGTAGCCTCTAGACTAAAATCTGAGCATGTTGCTCTGTGGCCTACAACCTTTTCTATCTAAAAGTGCCTAAAACAGAAATGAGGGGATATCTGCCCATAGGAGAAGGAAGAGGTCAAAGAGTCCATCTAGATATGTCCCTCAAAATAATCAAGTCCTCAAGCTACCCTTAGAAATGGATGCTGTATATACATTTCTCCTTGGATTGAAAAATCTCAGCTGTCAGCCGCACTAGTTTTTACAAAGGCAGTTCCTTTTTTGGAACTTTTTCAGAGGTGGAGTACATACAATATCCCTCTAATTAAGAGTATGGAAAAGTTACTTTTTCAAACTATAGTTCTTATAATTTCTCTAAAACTTCTTTAAGGGCAAAGGCTCTCCATCCCAGTTTTATAGTTAGTACGATGAGATGTGGGACTCATAAACCACTTTACAGTTCTATGCACAAGCCAGTGAATCTGGACAAGTTCTAGGTTTCTGTGACTTACCTGGTGTCATTTCTCCCTGCTTTTGGATGCTATGTTGTGGATATGCATGGTTTGCCAATATATATATATTGAGATTATTAGAAAGTTTGTTTCTGACACAAGCAAGAATACAACTACCACTACAATGGTTTTCCACAACTCGGGTGGCTCTTTGACAAAGAAAGAGCTGCTATCCTAAACATATATTGCAAAGTAAGATTTCCTACAATCAATAGAACATTTATTTCCAAGTAAATGGATTGATAATAATTGGGGGGAAATTCAGTCTGTGTGCTTGATGACTGTTAGCAAGTGGACCTCATGGGAGGCTGGAGAGGTAAGGAGTTGTTTGTGTGGCTAATTAGAAAGACAGACTCACAGATGAGCTCATGGTCCCAAAGTGGCAATGATTTGCTCTAGCCTCTTTGGAGAATGAGTAATTATCTTGGTAGAAGATGTCACCTGGTTTATGATACATAGTCATAATAATCTATTGAAAATGGGGCTTTAATTTTCATTTCAAAAGATAATTTAACAATATGCAGTAGAAGCTGGAAAAAATACATTAGATGGCAAGAATGAAATGCACTGTGGTGCTAATTAACGCAGTGGATGGATGACCAATTATTTTTGTTCATTAAAAAAAGCAGGTACCTTGGGATGTAGATTTGAATGTAGTATCCAGCATCTACTGTTCCAGTAGTTTACCTTAGCTGATTTTGGAAAAAAGAATATGAATATGAGGAATGTCTTGTTGAAGACTATCACGCAGTATGTTTATGTGTGTGACATATGTTCTGATAAGTATAATATGCAAAAATATCAGTATTATTTTATTCTTGGTTAAATAATTGTGATTGGGAAATTCGACATCTGAAGCCCTGACTTTTCTTTATACTTACAGGCTCCTAGGTAAGACATTATCAAACTTCCACTTTTCTCCTCCTCAGTTTTCAAATAAAAATTGTCCTCTGCCTGAAGTTGCCCTTTTGAACAAAAATAACACATAGTCCCCTAGTAGGCCTTACAGAAGTTTGGAGAGTGAAGAGATGTCAACCAAAAAAAAAAAAATGCAACAGAGAAAACAGTTAAGAGAACACTCTTCTCTGTCTGGAAAAGCTATGATTTATTCCCATAAGAAGAAGAGACATATGGTGGTGGCAGGTGATTCCCTTTTGAGAAAAACAGAAGCCGTGGTGTGTGGGCCAGATACGATCTCTCAAGATGTGTGCTATCTCTCAGGGAAGAAGATCCATGATGTAACAGAGAGGCCAGCTAAACTCATCAAGTAGACTGACCATTATTCCTTTCTTCTGATACATATTGGAATAAATAATAGGGCAAGATATAGCTTTCAACATATTATAAGAGGCTCTAGCAAGGAAACTAAAGGACCTTGGGGCACAGGTTGTTATTCCATCACTCCTTCCTGTTGAAGGATGGAGTACAGGAAGAGGTGGAAAAATATAAGAAGTGAACAACTGACTCCACAGGTGGTGCCACCAAGAAAGATTTTGCTTCTTGGACCATAGTCTGTGCTTTCATGAAGAGGGACCTCTGGTAGGAGATGTGTTCACCTCATAATAGTTGTGGAGGGGGGGAATATTTGCTAGGAGTCTTACAAATCTGATCAGGAAAGTTTTAAACTAAATTATATGGGTAAGGGAGACAGTGTTCCAGAGAGCATGGGGACACTAAATACTGTGGGAACTGGCTTTAATGATATGAAGAGATTGAGCCAATAGTACAAGAACCCAAGAGTGATCAGGAAAACAACAACTCATGTCTTTACACTACATTAGATTGTACCTAGACATTACAAAAACTTTTTTTTTTACTGTAAGAGCTGTTGAACAGTGGAATAGACCACCTTGGAGGGTTGTGGATTCTCCATCGTTGAGATCTTTAAGCAGAGGTTGGATGAGCATCTTTTAGGAGTGCTGTAATTGTGTATTCCTGCATAGCAATGGGTTGGATTAGATGATCCTTGTGGTCTCTTCCAACTCTTAAAATTCTATGATTTGTATTATTTCCATCTCTTTCTTTATCCAACTTATTCCTCACCTTCTAAGGATCCTTCTAAGGCACTTTAAAAATCAGGAGAACATGCAATTTGGTTCTCAAATCAATAGATTTGATTTCTTTTCCCAGACCTCCCTTAATTACACAAGCCACATTTTCATCGAGCAACAGTGGCAACAGTTTTGATTTTCAGCTCTGCCCAGGCAGTTGGTCTTGTATATATCACATGCAGTGTTGAAATGAGAGAGCATGTCAGCATGACATTTAACCCACCATTGACAGATGGGATCAACATAATCCAAGTAGCATAGGAGGCTAAAAGGATCACTAAACCTTTTCACCAATCTCCTACAAGTCCATGTTCCAGATACTCTTTAATCATGTTATTGATGCTTTGGGGAAAGAATTGTTCATCTAGTTTTTAAAATCAATTGTTACCCATAGATTTTTGGAGTACTATACTCTAAAGCCCTCCCTTGAACAAATTTTGCCAAGAAAGCCCTCTGACAGATTCATTTTAGGTTCATCAAAGGTCAGAAATGACTTAAAGGCACAAAACGACAATACTCTAAAGATGCCAGATTCCATCTGATCTTGGATGTCAAGCAGGGTCACCTCTGGTTAGTACTTGGATGGGAGATGGCCAATGAATATCAGGTGCTATAAGCTGTATTTCAGAAAAAGGAATTGGCAAAACCACCTCTGTGTATTCCTTACCTAAGGAAACCCTATGGAAGTCATGGGTTGCCATAAGCTGATATGCATCTTGAAGGCACATACACACACACTTCTATTGGGATGATGATGAAAACAAACAAAGAAACATGAACTTAAAATGCTTGTGATCAAAGTGACTTGAAAATTGATCGTTGATGTTACTGGTTACTAGCTGTAATACTATGGCCCAAAACAGATAGGCCAAAAGGAGTGGCTTCTGGACACTTAGGAGGCATGGTGTAGAGATGACCCCCCCCCCCCCCAAGAACAACTGGAAGTTGCTCTGAGGCTGCCTAAGGCAGCCCAAAGCCACCAGCAAGAGGAGAAGCAAAAATTTGCCCCTTGCTGGCAGCCCATTCAGGACCACAGCAGCAGCCTGCTTTGAAATCAGGCTGTGCGATCACCATGGTCCCCCGGTGATTGTGGATTGATCGTGGGCAGAGTGACCAGAGGCTGTTCCTTCATGTTTCACCCCTGTGTGTTCCTCAGAAAAATCATCTGCTTTGCCCATGTGTATTCCTCAGGGAAATCATTAGCCTTCATTTATGACTTTTCAGGTTCAATGTTTCTGAAAAGAGATTGCCTTTCTCTTTGGGCCCTCAAATATTCCTCACATTGCACATCAGTTTGAGCTGCCCTTGAGAAAGAGCATACTGTTCCCCATTTGCTGACAAATGCCCTATTCTACAAAAATGAAGAAAAAACATTGGGATACTTGCATCCCAAGACCCCCAAAATGAATTTTATGTATAAGATGTAACTGATATTTTGAGTCATACCATATCAACCATACAATCCCAATATGATTAAAATCCAATTTGAAATAATTGGGGTTTCCCCAGCTTCCCCTAAGTAATTTTCATGTATACTACATACACTATATTTTAAGTCAGACCATCTCAAACATACCTTCCAAATTTAGTGAAAATCCATCTGCTTTCACACAATACATCAATAAGCAGTTGGAAATTTAATTTTATTTATTACTTTACTGTTTTGTATGTTCTACATGAGAAAAAAGCATCAAACCATTTTTCTACAATGTAGAAATCTTTCACTGCCCACAATAACATTAAGTAGTTTCTTGTTTTGTTTTTTAAATCATTTTGCAAAAAAAAAAAAAGAGTGATTATCTGGTTTTGGGGTTCCCTCCAGACCCAATTTTGTCTGCAAATATTTGCAACAACCCAAACACACACTGCAGCAGGTGGTCATTCTTACTGGCACCTCTCAGTGAAAGACCTGTAGCTGATCTTCCTGCTCTGTTCCTGAAATGACCTTTGCATAATGTGTTGTTGAGGGTTGCCCTCCAGGACACTATGTCATTTGCCACCTCCAGAGGAATCAATGAAGTTCTCAGATTTGATAATCAGCTTTAATTGCAATGAATCAATATCAGAGACAAGCTCACTCTTGTGCATAGACTGTGGGACATGTTTACCAAATATTACCAACAATGCTTTGCACTGTATGAGAATATTATAATTGATGAATGATTAGTGCCATCCCACAGCCATGAGGAATAACATAAAATTCTTGCTGTGAGGCAATTTCAAATGTCACAGGTTAATGATGCAGCCATACACAATCACACCCACAGACTGAGAAATATGGGAGAGGGAGAGAAAGGAAGAGAGTTGAAAAAAGGAACTGAACAGCACTGTTTTCAGGTTAAACCTGAAACCGAGGTGGATACTATAAAACTGAAGTAGATTTGATCAAATTGTTATTAGTGTCATGATTCTATGTTTCTCATAGGAATCTGACCACAAATGGGTGATGGAGGTAGTGAATTGTGGTTGGGGATTGTAGATAATCGACAGGGGATCTGGGGCAGGTTTACGGCTGTGGATGAGGATTTGCCTTCCTTTCCTGGAGGTTGAAAGGAGATGGGTCTGGAAGGAGCTAACTTCAAAGCCCTTTTGAAGTGGACAAATGGTCAAATGGAGGGGGCAAAGGGGGAATGGACAAAGGGAGTTTAAAATGTCATTTTGCTGGAAAATTCTGAGTCGATTCTAAAGGGATTGCTGTAGCAATGTGTCTTAAAATTGGAATAAAGCAATAGTGAATTTATGCTTAAAATGTTTTCCTGGTTTTCAAGTCTCTTGCTACCAAGCATAACAATTATAACAGGTGTTTATAAATAGCATCAAATGTTTCAGCTTCCACTTTCCTCAATGATGTCTATTGTAATGGAAGAAATAAACAGCAGCCAGTGACCATTTTGAAATCTCCAGGGTTTAGGCATGGAATTCAGAGGGATAAGAGCAGCAGCATCCCTCAGTTAAGGCCACATGGCATTACAGTGTCAAGTCCGTAGATTCAAAAGTTTTCTGTCTTCTCAAACATGCTTGGACCACAGAATTTGTCCACTGGAATATATGGCCATGCTGGAAAGACTGTGTCTCAAAAAATTAAAATGTATTGCAACAAGCTGTTTCAGCTTTTTGGTGGTGATGGCTGATACATGGCTTTCAAAACAATTTGACAGGAGGGCAAAGTACAGTATACCCCTCTATACGTTGTTGGACCATAACTCCCAGCTATCCCCAAATTGGCTGTGCTGACTAGGATTGATGGAAGTTGTAGGGCCACAACATCTGCAAGTAGGCCTTACCTCTGCTTTAAAGTCTTGTGTCAAAGAAATGATATGCAGTGATTCTCCTTGCTTCAGTGCATAATGGTGCAATAATAAGACAAGAATTGAAGCCAGTCTTTATTATACTTAACACAAAGGTGGCTTGGATACTTGTGTCCAGATGTATTCCATCCACACTTCCAAAGTGATAACTAAACATCAGTCAGTGCTGGGTTTTCATTTCAAATATGGTGAATGTTGTCTGCTTAACTGCTTATACTGATCAGGACATAACCAATTCATGATGGTATGAACACTCCATAAAAGTGTCTTCCTGGCTGAACTAACTCTAGATTTGACTCTAGATTTGGATTGTATCTAAACAGATAACAAGCTTGCCTCCAACTTTAAGAGTGACAACCTCAGAACTGAAGAAAAAGGGAAGCTGTCTTATCTCAGTTGATGCAATGACTAAAAAAATTGCTTCAATATTCCTCACCTAGAATACTGTGTCGAATTCTGGGCACCAAAATTCAAAAACAATGTTGACAAGCTGGAACGTGTCCAGAGGAGGATGACCAAAATGGTGAAGGGTCTGGAAACCATGCCCTATGAGGAGCGACTCAGGGAGCTGGGTATGTTTAGCCTAGAGAAGAGAAGATTAAGAAGTGATATGATAGCCCTGTTTAAATATTTGAAGGGGTGTCATATTGAGGATGAAGCAAGCTTGTTTTCTGCTGTTTGAAAGACTATGACCCAGAGCAATGGATTCAAGCTACAGGAAAAAAGATTTCACCCCAACATTAGGAAGACAGTAAGAGTTGTTCAACAGTGGAACACACTTCCTTGGAAGGTGGTGGAGTCTCCATCTTTAGAGGTTTTTAAACAGAGACTGGATGGCCATCTGTCAGGAGTGCTTTGTGAGTTCCTGCATGGCAAGGAGCTGGACTGGATGACATTTGTGGTCTCTTCCAACTCTATAATTCTATAATTCTCTGATTCTATCTGTTTCATGTAACTCTTTTGTCCATCCTGTTCCCTCAGTTGTGAATTGTAATAGTTGTATATGAGCTATTGGATAGCATGAGTTATGATCACAAGGTCTAGGAGACTGGTTTTTGTAATTTTTATAGGCAATTCACAACTCATGATTATTCCATTGTTAATTTGGTACAATTTATTGAGGGTGCATCTATACCTACAGAAAAAATCCTGGTGCAGCTGAGAGTATTTTGCTCTAGAGCTGCCCCAGATCCATTACATGAGCACTACATATACCAACACAACAGTGAGGCAAAGCTGCCTTGCTATCCAGATGGTTGGCCAGGCTGACCCCACATCAGCACCAGTGCCCCGTCCTCCTAATGTCATCACCACCATCTAACAAGTCACAAAAGCAGCTCAATGGCAGAAGAACCTTGCTGGCAACTTTGCTGCTGGTGAGGTTAGAACAGGACACCCAGCCATGTGGTCAATGAGAATAGGGTAGAGTGATTCCCTCCTCATTGATCACATGGCTGTGTGCCCTGTTTTGATGCAAGGCAAGTGACAACAGCAGGGCTCTGCTGGGTGTGTGTGCTTGCTTAGAGAGGCAGTGGCAGTAGTTATCATAACTGTGTTGTTGTTAACTGCCCTTGAGTTGGCTACACTCATGGCAACCCTGTGAATGAAACACCTCTAAGCCCCCCTGTCCTCCACTGCCCTGCTCAGGTCCTGCAAGCTCATGGCCATGGTCTCCTTCAATCTATCCATCTGGTATGTGTCTTCCAGAAGATAACAGTAACCTGTAATAAGAGGTTGAAGGAGTCATTGAATACCACCAATACAACCGAAGGGAGGGGGGAATAAGCATTTTTGCAAAGTTTTATCAAACCCTTCTATGCTCATACATCAAAAAAGCTATTTCAAGTGAGAAAGAGTCATTTCAAATGTGGTCTACCCTTGCTCAACTGAAATGACAACTATATTGTGCCATCTTATGGTTATAGTGCTTCATTTTAAAATTCAAGGAAGACAGGCCACTGTTGTTATTTTATAAGTCTGCAGTCATGGCCTGCATATGTTTTGAAATTATTTTGCCATAGTGGTATTGTATGAAATGGTAGTCAATTGGTTTGTAGTGGGAGATGAAAGGATTTCAAATATATACTCTCTCTCTCTCTGTGTGTGTGTGTGTGTTCTGAACATTTGTTATCATGATGATGCACATTTTTCAGATCATGGGGAAATTATTATTGTTGTTGTTGTTTACAGTTTCTAGCATTCCTCAGGCAGCTTCTCCATTGACCATGACATTTCAGCACAAATGAACACAGTACCTGCTACTATCATCTGCCAGTTCCAGTCTAGTATGATAGCATGCTCAATGGTATCAAAAGCCACTGAAAGATCCAGGAAGATCAACAGAGTAATACTCCCGCTAACTTTCCCTCAGAGTAAGTTGTCAGTCAGAGCAACCAAAGCTTTCTCAGTATTGTACCCTGCCGTCTGCTTCTTCCAAAAACATCTGAAGTTGTCTGGCCACCACACATTCAAGCATCTTGTCCAAATATGGCTTATATATGATAGGGTGGTAGTTCTCACACTCTTCTGGGTCCAAGAAGGTCTTCTTTAGAAGAGGGTGCACCGCAACTTCCTCCAAGGCACTAGTCACCCCTCCTGACATATTGAGGTATTTCTTGCCCCTGGAACCTACCCAGTCAACCCAAAGTTTCTACATATTAAGAGTCAAGATGGCCAAGGGCCAAGATTTCATGTTGTGGGGTGGAATGATTCAAGTATCTTGTCCATGTCATCGGGCTGAAATAACTCAAATTGATCCCAAAAGTATTGACCTGGTTGTGTATTGGACACCTCCCTAGACTCTGAAATGTCTGTGGCATCAGGTTCTGAATGCATAAAAAGTATCTTCAAAGTATTTGACAAATTTATCACAACAGGCAACCAAGGATTCTGATCTCGGCCTCCATGAACCTGACCCAAATAGGCTCTTCCGCATTTGGAAAAACTCTGCTAGACAGTGTGCTGCAGATAGGATAGAGGAGACATACTAAGTTATTTTTGCAAACTTCACTGCCACGTAGTAGTCAATTTTCACTCCATGACCTATGCCACATGCACTATAGCCTTCGTCCAGCCTCATATGTAAACCATGGTGAATTATGGGCTCCACAGCACTGGACTGGGCTGTTAGGAGTGATTTTATCAATGGGCCTTTCCATCTTAGCATTCTATAGAAAGATCAAGGCCTCAACTGAATTGCAAGCTCTGACAGCTGGAAAATCCCAAAGAGCATTTAGAAATCCTCCAGAGTCTATAAGACTCAGGAGATGAACCATCTTAATTTACTGCAGAGATATTCCAAGCTGTACAAGGAAATGACTTGATCATGACAATGCAGTTGTTGTATACCCTCCCACAAATAATATCTTCATCCATCCAATAGCAAAAAAAAAAAATCTAAGATATGTCCTTACGCATATGTCAGGCCAATAATGTACATAAATAGATAATATAAGTGTGATGTAATGATGTACGTCTATGGATAATTGTTTGGAAACAGCATTTGGGAGATTCCTGAGTGGGTAGGCAGAGAAGTAGAATTTGGAGCCTTACTACTTTTGAGAAATACCAACTGCCACAGATTAAATTATAGCTAGAAATTCTCCTGAAACTGAGCTGTCAATTATTCTAATGTAGGCATTTATTTGTATTCAGTGCAAATGTTTTGAAAAATTCTTAGGTGAGGCAAATCATTCTTCTTAGTGAAGTGATACACACACTGTTTCTACCACAACTATGGCCCTATTTATCTGATAAGCTGACAGGTACAGGGCCACTCTGCCATGTTGCATGTCCATACTTTTACCACTCTAGAGTAGCAGTTCTTCTAGTTCTTTCTCTCCACATCAGTGTTGACTTCATGTACCCCTGCCCTGATCCTCACAGATCTATGCTGACTTCTGGCTTTGCTGGAAAAAGTGATGTCCTCTGATTTGTGTCTTCATGCAGATCTGTTAACTAAAAGGTAACCCTAAGCAATGTGTGGATTGTATGTGGTGTTCAGTCTTGTGTCAGTGTTTCACTACACAGATGCTGAAGAAAGAACATTACTTTCTGCAACCTTTTATCATCTCAATAATTTTGGGGAGAATTTTGCAAGCAAGTACAGATATGTTTGAAGATGTGTGTGTGTGTGTGTGTGTGTGTATATATACACACACACACACACACACACACAGATGAACCATAAGATCATAACAATATTAACATTCTCCAGTATAATGGGGGGGATGGGGATCTCTACAGAAATACTGGATATCCTTGATTAGAAAACATGTGGCCCATTATGAAGGTACAAAGGCATGTGTGTAAGTGAGAAAGAGAAATAAAGAGATAAATGAGACAACTCCAGTTTGTCTATAGCACCCATACCCTCTGGCTTTGCACATCACAGAGCATTTGACCATACCCTGGTTCACTGTCATGAAAGGGAGAAATGATTGTCACTCAGTAGCTCCAACCGTCTTGTACTCTTGAGTCTTTCAGCAGCTGATTGCTGCCAAGAATTCAGCCTAATACCTCCTGGGGTTCACCCCTCAAACAAAGAAAGTATGAATAAATAAATGTGAAGATATGCAATTCCTTCTTGTTTAAGTAACTATAGAGGTGAAGGAAGCAATAGTCAGAACTGCTTCATTCTGCCTGGACTGATTGGTTGAAGTTATATCTCATTTTCTCCCTGGTGAGAAGGCAAGGCAGCTTACAACAAGGTTAAGACAAAATACAACTAAAAACTGTATGTTACCAAATAAATAAATAATAGCTACGGTGTTTAGATACCTATAATTTCAAACAGCATAAAATCATGAATGCATCATGCACTGCATCCATTCCACTGTATACAGTTTCAGTGGATTTCCCTCCTTCCTGCTATTAACTGGCACTGCTGAGGCCCCCAGAGGGAGGGGAAGCTGCAATCTTTCCATAATGTTTACATCCAGCTCCACCTTCTGCTGAAATTAGAAATCCAGTCCCTGAGTTTGCCTTTTCTCTCCTCTTTCCTAATCTTTCTTCCTGTTGTATCATCACTCTTAGCTTGTAAACCAGCAGGGAGAAATGGCTTTGTTTCTACTCTTTTTAAACTGCTCTGGGGGGCTTACTTTTATCTGATGAGTGGTATAAAACTGATGGTGATAATAATGATAAATTTGGGAACTGATTGGTTTGGTAACAAAATAGCATTTTACAGTACCGTATTGCCTTTATTCTTTGTTCTAAAGTAATATTTTAAATGGATTTAATTTTGCTGTTAGTTTAAAACTGTTTTAATCTCAGTTTTTCATACAATTGTAACTATATGTGTTTTTATTGTAATTCTCTCTATTTTGGAAACTGCTTTGAGTCACAGTTTGAGAAAAAGGTGGGGTATAAACAAAGTGGATGGATAGGGTCAATGATATATTGTGGTCATTATCATCATCATTGTCCTTACTGTCATCACCATTTGAGGAACTTCCTCTAGACCTAAAGTTCAACGCCTCTTTTACTAGAAAATAAGCACCGTGTACTTTCCATTTATGTTCCATAACATGATCATATGACTCTGGAGACCAAGGCTTGATTCCCAGCTCAGTTATGAAACCCACTGGGTGACCTTGGGCAAGTCACATGCTCTCAGCTTCTGAGGAAGGCAATGGCAAACCTACTCTGAACAAATTTAGCAAGGAAACCCCCTGATAGGTTCACCTTAGAGTCACCATAATTCAGAAACAACTGATCATATTTTTTTGTCCCTAGCAAAATGTGGACACAGAGTGCTGTGGCCTTGCCAAATTTCAGTGTGAGGGTCAATTCTCCTACTGCAGTTTGCATGCATCTGGAAATGTGCAATGATTGAGAGTGTGTGTTGCCTCCTGTCTAGCAAGGAACTACTCATGGTCCTCTCATCCAAACCATGCAGTTATAATTGTGCTATTTAATCTGTGCATGTAGAATTGATGTGAGATTTACAAACTGTGTACTTTCACAATGTTTCTGTTTCTGCAGTACTGTCTATTTATAAGCCATATCTGTTATTTTGGAGCTCCACCTTCTCTTATCTGCCATGTGTCTTATTTGTATGTTGAGCAGAGTGAAGGCTGAAACTACATGTTGTTGGCAGTGGCATTTGTCTGCTGGGAAAATGGAGTTTGTGTGTATTCTTTGTTATTTTGTTGCTGGATCTATTGTCATGCACACTCAGTGCCAAATATATATGTATGCACATGTAGTTTTGTATGCTTTCATATATTTATAATCATGTGGTGTTTTCTGTGTGAAGGATGTTCTCATTCTATTGTGGATAGGAGGTAGACCAATCTTACCTTGTCTTTCCTCCACAGGACTTTTACATTATAGCTATGCAGCATAAATGCCTTGAATTGGTGAAATTGAAAACCAATTAGCAATATAAATACAGCACGGGAACTAACTACATGATGCTTGTAAAAGAAGAAAGCTTAGAAACATCACTCCAAGTCTCATAATCCCTCAGCCATCATGGTCAGTATGAAATTAAATTCTCCAAGCTCTGCACAAATGCACATAATTATGTGCAATGTCTTTGGAATTGCACAGGTCCTGACACAGAAGGCTATGCTATTGGTTTAAATGTTGCACCTTTCTGCATAAACTGTGGCGTGCTGTAATTAGCCCAACTGTGCATTTCTACCACACTCTGCTTAATGTAAAAACTTTTTCTGGCTACAATATACCACTCCAACCTCCCTTTTCCACTTACCATGCTGTCATGAGGAAGTGAGATTTGTAGTATGTACTGCTTGCTCCGAGCTTAGATTTTTCCCAGAATAGCTTGTCATCTTGGGGTACAGTTTTCATAATGATGCCCAGAAGCCACATGCACACATCCTAGGTATTTGTTACTGGAATTTATTTGTGTATATATTCCACCTCTGGCACAAAATTCACCCTAGAATGCCTGCTCACCTATGGTGTGCATTTGCGTGTGCGTGTGTGCATGTGTATGTGTGTGTTTAAAGTCACAAATAGAATATATATTTTTTATACATAGTTGGCATGGCAGTTTCAAAAGCAGCTCAGGGCATGGATATTTGTTCACAATGGAACATATGACTGACCTTAATACAATGAAGGCAAAAAACACCACCAGACAGCTTCTTTACCTCCAGTTATTAAACCCTTGCAGTGGAAAGACCACACTTAGGTTTAATGACAGCTGTTTTTTGTTTTCCAGAAAAGAAAAGGCAGAGTGATACCCAACTATAAAATAATTGACTACTTAGAACATAGCTTAGCAATAAGTCCATAACAATGTGTGTATTGATCTTCAGGAAAAAATATCATTGTTTGTACAGGGTACATTTACCTTTGACCATTGACCTATAATTTTTGAAATTAACTTGGCCATCTGAAAATCTTGTATATGTTTAGTAAATACATGGTGGCAATTTTGCTCACTGTTAAAACTAGGATAGGGTAGTCTATAACCATGAATGTATGAACAGCTGTGAAAAATTACTAGATCTTGAAGTCTTACCACTTGCTGAGATCATGGCATGTGATTTATTGGGTATAAGGCTACTCCAGTGCCATTACTGTTCAGTCACTGGGTTAAATCCGTTAGTCCCAACTAGACCTGTATAAGATCCATTGATTAAATGTGTCTGCTTTAGTTGGAACTAGCAGTTAGATTTAACCCAGTGAGTGAACTAGAACTAGAGTAGCCATCTACACAATATCATATGACATGATCTCAGCTCTCATGATCCCATACTTACTTGACCTTATTTCATCCATACTAGTCATGCCAACATGGCTGACACACAGTCATGTTCTGTCCTTTCTCCAACAACAACAGGCTTGCAAGAGAAGAATTATTCAGTCTTGGGCTGGTTAGATCCCGGTTTTGAGGTCCCTCCACTGGCTGCCTATTGGCTTCCGGGCCCAGTACAAGGTGTTGGTTATCACCTTTAAAGCCCTAAATGGCTTGGGTCCAAGCTATCTCAGAGACCGCCTCCTCCCATACAATCCTCCCTGCGCTCTCCGGTCCTCTGGGAGGAACTTGCTGCAGCCTCAAAAATCAAGGCTCTCGGCTACCTCCCAGAGGGCTTTTTCTGTTGTCGCCCCCAGGCTATGGAATGGCCTGCCAGACGAGATCCGTCAATTAACATCTTTAGACAGCTTTAAAAGGGCTGTCAAGACGGATCTCTTCCGGCAGGCCTTCCCGGACTAAATATCCCGGCCTCGGCCCTCCTCCCCTTCAGCAGATCTTCCATAACCCTTCCCTTGCAGGAAGCTGCAGGGGTTTTATTGTTGTTTTATTATTGTATATTTTAAACTTGTTGGAATTGGTTTTAATTAAATCTGGTTTAATAGTTTTTTAAGGGGTGGGTGGGAAATACATTGGTTTTTAGGCTG
Organism: Phrynosoma blainvillii; assembly: GCA_026167975.1. Lineage (NCBI taxonomy): Eukaryota > Metazoa > Chordata > Lepidosauria > Squamata > Phrynosomatidae > Phrynosoma > Phrynosoma blainvillii. Next base: position 70,672,260 of record JANUYF010000004.1, read on the forward strand.
TATTATTTTAATGTTGTAAACCGCCCAGATTGGGTCACCAATGGGCGGCATATAAATAAAATTTATTATTATTATTATTATTATTATTTATTCTTATTCTTTTGTAAGAAGCAGGAAAAACAAAGGCAAAAAATGTGACTTTAATACTAAGTCTGTGTAATACTAATATATGTTTTGTCTCATAATACTGTAGCAAGGATGCTCAGGCGAAGCCCAGATCTGTAAACTAGCAGAGAAGAACCAATCAATCTTTTGACATGTTTCAACAACTTTAGAAGCTTTCATTTTACAGATACAGTACTTTTGTTTTAAAAAGAAAATAAAGAATTTATTTCTTTTTAAAATTACAATATTTCTGTTTGAGATGGATTAAAATAAGGAATGTAGGATGGACACAGCATTACATCATTTAAGATTTGTTTGCTTGTTTGTTCCAAAATCTCTCCTTTCAGAATGAGAGTGATTTCACCCACTTTTATAGCTTGAGCCTATTCTGATGTCTCCATCTCACCTATCCTAGTATTTCCTGCCTAACATTGCAGCTCTATCTGTAGTTCAACAACATGAATGGACTATTAACTAGATTTGGTGTTGTGTGCCTTCAAGTCATTTCCAACTTATGGCAGCACTAAGGTGACCCTATCATGGGGTTTTCTTGGCAAGATTTGTTCAGAGAGGGTTTGCCTTTACCTTCTTCTTAGGCTGGGAGACTGTGAAACTCCTAAAGTCACCCAGTGAGTTTCCTTGGCCCAGCAGGGATTCAAACCCTAGTGTCCTGAGTTATAGTCCAACACTCAAACCACTATGCGTGCTGGTGTTATTCTATATTTATTCCTTTTGAATGTGCAGCTGGGAAGTTGAGGAGAACCTAACTAGAACAAGGAAGTAAGAGAGATGATTAAATATTTATACCCCATTCTTTATTACAGGATCAGGATGATGTGCAAATAAAATCAAAATTTAAAACAATTTCACATCTAAAACAACAAGAATAATTTAAACTGAAGAAAATGTGTATTCAACAATTAAACAGATTAAAACTGTTTTTAGAAGCTTAAATAGTTTTAAAACATTTTGGCTAAAAATCATGCCCCAATAGACTTTAGTAAAAAGCCATGGTTTTACTTGGCACTAGAACTTGGCCAGTATCATCACCAATCAGGCCTTCAAGGGAAGACATTCCACAAATGGAATGCCTCAGCAAGATATCTGTGATAAGAACACAGGATGAAAGGACCTGTAGTTGCACAGGGAGAATGCTAGAAAATTCTGCTATCTTTGTTCTTGGATCTAACCTTGCCTAAAATACCTGTAACAACATCCTAGCTGGACAGCTGTGGTATAGGTGATAGTGGATGTTGGGAAATGTGAAAGATAATAGTGCATGTTTGAAACAGACTAATCAAATTGACAAGGAAGAAGCAGAACGACAACCAGTCCCACATCCATCCATACATATACAAGGTCTAGCAGAGAAAACAAACAAGTGTAGTCTTCTTTGCAAAATATGTTGTTGTTGTTGTTGTTGTATAACAACAGCATTACATAAAATAAGTTGTACATAACCAAATAAATGGTCTACTGGAGGAGAAAGAAGCAAGAAGGAAAATGGCTGCAGGTTAAATGAATGCAGGAAAACAGTAGGTGCAGAAAAGCAAATAAACAGGAAATCACTATAATGTAAAGTAGCAATTAGTGAGTATAGAAAATGAAAATTTGCTATTTCTAAATGTGAATACTAGGAGACTTGAATAGAGGGGTTTTTTTCACTGAAATAAAACATGATTGAAAATGTTTAGAAGAATGAACAAAAGAGAAATGAGAGAAGAATTTAAAACAGAACTTGGAGGCTAACCCCAGCTGGCCACAGTCCATCACTTGATAGCTACCCAAGCACTTCTTGTTTACTGAAGAGCAAATATTGCACTGAGAAGGAGGAGGAAGTAATGGTATATTTTTTGCAACTCACAAATCCTTCAAAGCATAGTTTAGACAGCCCCATGTAAAATATGGCTTAGGACAGGGATTCTTAATTTGAAGTCTATTTACTCCCAAAGAATCCATGCATGGGCTTTAGGAAGGCTGTGAACTGGATGGAGAAATGTTTTTTTAAAAAAAAATCTCTCCTGTTACTTTCAATTTCTCCTGTAACAGTGAATTTTACTATACATGTTTAGGCTGTTCAGATGCTCATTATAATTTTATTCATTCCAAACTAGACTATGGGGTCATCTACACTGGCCAAATAAAGTGGCTTCAAACCACTTTGAAGCCTAGCTATTTAGACAACACACAAGGTGAAACTGGGTGGAAAGCAAAATGAAGCCATGCTCCAGGGCTAAAAACCAGAGCAAAAAGAAGCTCTGATATATGGTGCCAGCGCAGGAATGCAGCAAAGCAAAAATGTGAAAGTACATCAAACAGGGCAGGTTGTCAATAATGCAATGGATATAATTACAACATACACAAAACAGACAGTCCAACAGGGGGCATATGATGAAGGAGTGGTGAAGGAGGCATGTATGGAGGGCCTCCATTATTGTGCTTTGCCAATGTATCACTGAGCACACTGAGCACTGTATAGGTAGTGCACTACACATACAACTGAGTGACCAATCATACAGGCAGGTGTCCAGTGGAATGGAACCTGGGCAGAAAGAGAGAGGAAACTGGAGATCGCAGATGATGTGTTTGTGTAATGGTGCACATGCATGGTGAGAAGGTGCCAAAAAAACAACAACAACCCACACAGTGTGACTTGATGCCGCACAATGCAGACAGACTAAATAATTAAAGAGTTCCTATATCTAGGATCTATCATTGATCAGAATGGAGACTGCAGTCAAAAAATCAGAAGACGACTAGGAATGGGAAAGCCAGCTATGGAAGAACTAGACATGATTCTGAAGTGTAAAGATATAGAACTGAACACTAAAGTTAAAATCATGCAAGCCATTGTATTCCCCATCACCATGGACAGATGTAAAATCTGGACAGTGAAGAAAGCAGATAAGGAGAAAACAACTGATTTGAGAGCAGCAGTCTTCTCCAGCACCATATCACAAATCAGTTGTTTTCTCTTTATCTGCAGCCAAAAAGACAAACAAATGGATCCTTGAACAGATCAAGTCTGGGATCTCCCTGGAAGCCAAAATAATAAAAGGGCCACCCCATGAGAAGGCATGACTCATTAGAAAAGACAATAATGTTAGGAAAGGTAGAAGATGGTAGAAAGAGAGGAGAACCACACGCTAAATGGATAGACTCAATCAGAGAGGTCATTGGCCTAAATCTACAGGACCTAAGTAGAGCAGTGGAGGACGGGGGTCTTGAAGATATCTCATCCACAGGATTGCCATGAGTCAGGGTCAACTCAAGGGCAGTTAACAACAAATGTGGGTTCCAGATGTCCAAATGTCATCAGGAGCCTCCAGCAATAATCCACATATAATTATGGAGCTATTTTTCTTAAGAGCAATATTGTACTACAAGGAACCTTGAGAATGGTTGTCAACAGTGATACCACATTTCTCTATATTAACACAATTCAGCTCTCAAGCTTGGACATATCTAAATTAAAGCCTTATGTTAATTTTATACCACTTTAATCATCATGCATTTCCCATGAGAGATGCTGTGAATTCTCTTTGTGGGCAGGGGACTGACCACCTGTAATATAGCCCATTCCCAGGGTGTCTTAAGGAGACGTAACCCTATTCAACCTATTTAATCTTACAAAAAGCCTGTGCATTTTATATTTTCCCCAGTATTTATACAGTCTACTTAAAGGAAATCTTGAAACAACCATGATTCAGTGATAGGGGTTTTTTTTTAAGTATTTTCTCTGTTAGTGTTTCCCCTCCAGTGCCCCCAGGCGATCACAGATGTCCAGTCTGTCATGGAAGTAAAGTCTACTGTAACTCTGTGTTTATATTTTATGTGCTGAAATGTCACATACAGAACCCTGTGATTAACAATTTTCAGTTGTTTCCTTCATCTCCCTGCACACAATGAATCTTTGACACACTGGGAAATTCAAGAGTAAAGTATTTCCTGTCTTTGAAATATTATTTCACCATTTGGGTTGGCATGATTTAACCCTAATTACACTTGTTGTTGTTGTTGTTGTTGTTGTGTGCCTTCAAGTTGTTTCTAACAGTGCGGGTTTGTGAGAAATGCATATGGTTCTTTTGTGCACAAAAAAATGGCATCTCTATGCAGAAAATAACATAACTGCTATTTTCTGAAATATCTTTTTCTTTGCAGGAAACTACATGTATTTCATTTGCACAGAATTAATTCCTAAACTGTGAATAGTTTTGAAAACAAAGCAGTTTTCAGTTATCTTCTCACAGCAAGGAGAAAAAGGATAAATCCATTCTTGCCTGCAAGAAAAAAATGTACAATGATTTACTTCCCTATAATTATTTAAAGAAAAAGACAATTAAGCTCAGCACAAGAGGGAAGAATGTGTGCCTGCTCAGTCTGTCCAGGTACTAAAAGTTGATGGGCAACTTCTAGGACTTTGCTCTCCTTTCTCATAGGTCTTCATCTTTAAGAGAAAATTCTTCAAAGGCCTTTACATAAAGGGCTATCCTCTGCCAATCCTTCTAATAGAATCATAGAATCATAGAATTGGAAGAGACCACAAGGGCCATCCAGTCCAACCCCCTACCATGCAGGAACTCAAAATAAAGCATCCCCGATAGATGGCCTGCTCTCTGCAATAGAGGACTGCTCTATGTAAAGTAAGACACATGGCCACCCAGGCAGACCAATCTCATGTGTTTATGTCCTCTATCTTGGACTGAGAAGGCCAATGGATCTCAGACAATTGTATTGCTAGCATTAAGGAAAGAGGGTAAGGATGACACTGAATATAAAAGTTTAGTGCAGGAAAACCATTCAAGTGCTATTCTGGAAGTTCCCTCAGTGATATGAATCTGTTCTCTGGGGCCAAGTTCTGGTATGAAACAGAAATGAGCTGTCAATGTGCTGTCACCAAGAAAACAGAAGGGGTATCTAGAGCTCAAGAGAAGAGGCTGTACATTGTTTCCTCATGTGTGTGCATGTATGTGCCTTCAGGTTGCCTGATCACTTATGGGGGCTCCATTAATTTCATAGGGTTTTTTTATGCAAGGAGTATTCAGAGGTGATTTTGCCAGTTCCTTCCTCTGAAATATAGCCAACCACACCTGGTAGTCATTGGCTATCTCTCATCCAAGTACTAACAGGAGCTGACCCTGCTTAGCTTCCAAGATTAAACAGGATCTGATGCTTGGATATTTAGGCAGCACTTGGTCAGCTCAAAAGTGATGAATTACAAGTAATGTAGCTACCTGCAATGAGTCACCTATAAGAATAAAGTGCTAAGTTAATAAAATTACTTTCAAATGATGGCAATACAGGGGTACATGCAGTGTTTTCTAGTTACTTTTAAAATGTCATTTACAGGACTTTTTAAAAGTGTTTTGAGCAGAATTAGTTCAAGTCTTCTACCATTCCCTTATCAGTGCTGAGCAGGGCTTTTTTTTTTTTTTAACAGCAGGAAAAAGTTACATTTTAACTGTAATCGTAATAAATTACATTGAGGGAGGGTTGTTTTGAGTTACAAAAATGAATCAATGCTTAAAAAGCATTGCCCCTGAAAAAGCTCTGCCCCTTTCCCCATGTATAATTCTTGGGAGTTTTTAAGAATTGTCCCAGAGTTAGAGTAGAGCATGTGAGGCACACAGATAAAGGATGCAGGGCTGAAATATAATTACCCCAGCAACTAGGAGACCAAAGGAACAGCGATTTCCCCCATTTCAACCCTCTTCAGTTGTTGCTGCATTGCAGACTAAAGACAAGGATAGATTGTCTTTTTCTGAACATAGATAATTTGCCTGATGAGTGGATGGAATCCATTTGGTTCATTGGAAGTCTGCTATAATCTTGGAAGGTTTTTAAGGCCCTGTCAGAGGCAGCTGGTGTCTCTCATATCAGTGGGGCAATGAATTCTCTCTGGGTTATATTCTGAACTTTAAAAGGGGTACCTCAGCTTCTGAACCTATTGGAGATGAGCTAAGGTTCAGCAGTTTGGATAGCAGCATTAAAGTATGGACTAAACCTTAAAGTAAATGACTGTCCCACTGACATGGAAACTGCCACTGCCCTGCCCTACCCATGTGCAAAAGTTCTTTTTCTGATCCCCTGTAGGAATTTAACAAATAAAGATTCTGCTTCTGATCAGCCCATTGAAAGCTAAAGGTAATTGAGCCATAGACTCAAGATGGATATAGAGGAAGCCTTGTGATATCAAATATCCCTCCCATAAATACTCGTTATGCAACAGTTTGAAGAACTGCATTATCTTTAATAGCATACGTATATGTAGCTCATAAAAAAGACTCTATACAGAACATGAACTGCCTGAAGCAAGAAAGATAAACATTAGATTTATTAACTAATGAAATAATACAGTTCAGCTTTTATTATTCATTTGAGTAGAATAGCAGGTGTTCATTAAACCTGAATGATATTTGGACGGAACGACGTGAAGTGGACTTATTCCGTATTAGATTCTGGTCTACATGATGGAAGATACTTATCAATAGATTTTACTTATGGTGAAGGGCTTGTTTTTGACATGTTCGGTCATTTGATCACAGCAGTGGTTATAGTTCTACAAAGAAAAAGATGGCAGATACATACATTCTGTTGAACAATCCCGTCAGCTGTAATGAAAAAATAGTTTTGCCCCCAAGTCCCTCCTAGAGTCCCAAGGGCATGGGGGCAATTTTGCCACATTTTTGCCCTTTGGGGGCCATTTAACCTTCCTCTTGGAAAAAGGCATCTCCTGCCCTAAAATAGCCTACTCTCCCCCCAAAAAAACATGGTAAAGGTTCCCCCCCCATTCCCCATTAGGCCTTTGGAGTCAGACCCTGGGATCTACAAAAATAGCCTTATGTGTGAACTGCATACTGAATCATTTTTGGTATGTTCAGCTTCATCCTATTCAAACAGTTCATATTTAATGCACATGGAATTTGGCAAACTGCATTAACAAACAAGGTAAATGTTGATTTTATTGTTCATTTGTCTATTCATATCTTTAAAAAATCTTTTACTCCTGGTTGTTTGGAGATAAATAGGATTGGAAATATATATGTAAAAGAAACACCCTGTGTATTGCATGACACACTAATTCAAATTGTAAATTTCCTTTAATCCCCTCCTGTGGTTAAAATTGTTGCATACTGTATTAGACTACATGATTAAACATTAAATAACCCAAACACCAGCCCTCATATCATAATAATTTTGTAACAAATCTGGTAATTCGTAAAATTCTAGATCCCTGTTTTGGTTAGTCATTTCCAATTGACTAAGCATTTATTTAGGGGATGCTGTTGTTATTGTTATGTGTCTTCAAGCTGACTCTGACTTATGGCAATCCTAGAGTTTTCTTGGCAAGATCTATTCAGAGGAAGTTTGCCATTGCCTTCCTCTTAGGGTGAGAGAATCTAAATTGCTCAAGGTCACCTACTGGTTTTCCAGGGCTGGGCAGGGATTCATGCCCTGGTATCCCAGAGTCTTGGGACATTATCACATGAGGCATCTACTGCAAAGCAAGATAGTAGCATTATCAGGTGGTACTTACCACACACATTGTCATCATCCCATTGTTGGTGTGCACCCCAATTGTTTCTTAAGTGTATCTTGTCGTTGACAGGGGAAATCCATCAATGACTCCCAATAGTGATGTTATCCAAGTACTCCCCTTTATGTGATAATCTCTTCTACTTCAGAAATAAAAGAGACAGTAGGCATATGGCATGGAGGGGCAGAATTCTCCTCCTCTTCCCTTCTCTTCTCCCCCCCCCCCTGTTTCCAAGCAGGCTGAGCTATGCCTTTCCTCCTCCTCCTCCAACTCCACTGCTCAATCTCTTTTCTTCATGCCACTCTGCTGCCCAATCTCTATTCCTCTTGGCACTCAATCTCTCTTCCCCATGTCTCCCACTCCAATCTCTCTTCCTCCATCCCTACTGCCTGATTTACCTTACCCCACCCCTCCACTGCCCAGTCTCTCTCCTCCTGCCCCTTTGCCACCTGATCTTTTCTCCTTGCCCACCAATGCCCAATCTCTCTTCCCACTCCCCTCTGCTGTTTGATCTCTCTTGGAATTCAAGGCCGACGAACGAGACACGGAGAAATAGATTTGGGTGTCATCAGCGTACTGATAACACCCAGCACCATAACTCCATATGATCTCACCCAGCGGCTTCATATAGATGTTAAATAACATCGGGGACAAAATAGCCCCCTGAGGGACTCCACAAGTGAGGTCTCTCTTACCAGAGCTACAGTCCCTGAGCAGCACCCTCTGGGACCGACCCGAGAGGAAGGACTGGAACCACTGCAAAGCAGTGCCCCCGATACCTAACCCCTTCAGGCGATCCAAAAGGATGCCGTGATCTATTGTGTCAAAAGCGGCTGAGAGGTCTAGGAGCACCAACAGGGTCACACTACCCCTGTCGATGCTCAGACGCAGATCGTCTGTCAAGGCAACCATGGCAGTCTCGACCCCAAAGCCTGTCCTAAAGCCGGTTTGAAATGGGTCTAGATAATCGGTTTCATACAAGACTGCCTGGAGCTGAAGAGCAACCGCCCTCTCGATCACCTTGCTCAAGAATGGCAGTAATGATACAGGCCTATAGATTTTCATATCCAGGGGGTCCAGGGAAGGTGTTTTCAGAAGCAGCCTAACCGCCATTTCCTTTAAACATGATGGAACATGTTCTTCCCTGAAGGACGCATTGATGATATCCGTAAGGAATCTCATCAATGCATTCCCCCCCCCCCGGATGGCCAGCCATGATGGGTAAGGGTCGAGAGGGCAAGTCGTCTTCCTCACCTTACCAAGCAGCTTGTCCACGTCCTCGGTACTCACAGATTGCCACTGATCCAGTAAAATTACATCTGCGAGTTGCTGGACACCTCATCTATAGTTCCTGCTACAACAGTGGCGTCTAAGTCGGCTCTTATCTGAGAGATTTTATCTGAAAAGAAGTTATTAAATGCGTCACAGCAGGCCATTGTTGGGTTAAGTAAGGGGTTTGGCGCAGGAGAAACCTGCGTCATCTCCCTCACCACCCTAAACAGCTCTGCCGGACGAGACTCTGCAGATGCAATATGTGCAGCAGAAAACACTCTTCTTGCTGCACGTATTGCCTCCCGATAGGAACTAAGAAATTTCCTATGGCAAGTTCTGTTGGATAAGAGTCAAGTCTTCTGCCACTCGCACTCTAGTCGTTGACCGAACCGCTTCATTCTCCTAAGCTCGGATGTAAACCAAGGCCTTCGGTTCAAAGCGGGTCGGCAAGGACGCTTAGGAGCGATCGTGTCAATAGCCCTGGTAAGATCGGTGTTCCAGGTGTTAACCAGAGCCTCGACAGGGTCGCCGGCATTCCCAACCAATAAACCCTCCAAGGCTTTCTGGAATCCAACGGGCTCCATTAGCCTTCGAGGGCGGACCATTCTAATAGGTCCCCCACCCCCGGTGGGGCAAGCGTTGGCTCTCAGTTCCATCTTGACCAGGAAATGATCCGTCCATGACAATGCGGAGGTACTTACCACCTCTGCCCACGGATATTCCTGCTCCGTACTAAAGACCACATCGAGTGTATGACCAGCACAATGTGTGGGCCCGGAGACCAATTGGGATAGGCCCATGTTTGTCATGGTCTCCATGAACTCCCGAGCCGCACCTGTTAAACTGATCTCGAGCGGGATGTTGAAGTCCCCCAGAACTAGAAGTCTGTGGGACTCCAACAGCAGCTCAGAGACCAGTTGCATCAGCTCGGGTAGGGAGTCTGCTAGACAACGGGGTGGTCGGTAGACTAGCAGAATCCCCAAACTATCCCTGGTCTTCAGGCTAAGGTAAATACACTCAAAGTGGGCTGTGTTCCGGACAGGTATCCTGGTCAAGGATAAGGTGTTCTTATGAACTAGAGCCACACCGCCCCCCCCCCCGCCCACTTCCCCTCACCTGATCCTCAACAGAATACCCAGCTGGGAGGGCCTGCACCCAAGTAACGGCGCTACCCTCCCCCAGCCAGGTTTCTGTAAAGCAAGCCAGGTCAGCATCCTCATCCAGGAGAAGATCCTGGATGATATGGGTCTTATTTTTGACCGACCTGGCATTGCACAGGAGCAGGGTGAGGTTCTGTGGTATGGTTGGTCTGCTCTCCTAGTCAATCTGAGACATGGGGGGAACTGAAGGCGGAATAGCTTTCAACCAGCAATCCCGCCTTCTTTTGTAACATTGGTTCCCACCATTCCAGCCATACCTCCCGTTCCCCAACACGACTCCAATAGCCGCCCCCGTCTCCCTCCTGGCCTCAGGTAAGGTGGTATAGTTTGAAATCATAATAGAATGTACTGAGACTAGATAACTCAGGGCCTAAGCAGACTGCCAGAAATAGTGCACATTAAATTGAGGCACTGCCCTGGCTCAGTGCTAGGGAATCATGGGAACTGTAATTTATTGTGGCACCAGAGCTCTCTGACAGAGAAGGCTCAATGTCTCAGAAAAAAAATACAGTTCCCATGATTCCCTAGCACTGAGCCAGGGCAGTGCCTCAATTTAATGTGCACTATTTCTGGCAGTCTGCTTAGGCCTTCAGTCAGCCCTCCGAATCCCATAAAAATCATGTCAGGGAAGTGATGCTGCCGCGGCATGACAGGAGGAGATGAACCGGGCGGAATCTAAGTCTCCGCCTGACGCTCTCCTGGATCTTTGCTCTGGTAGCCGCTGAGTTTAAGGGCCCTGATGTTGATTTTAAATTACAAAGTCCCTTAAGCGGGTCTGACACCGTCTCTGCCACCGCCTCTGCCGTGAATTGCTAAGGGAGAAGATGGTCCGGGCGGAGTTTGAATATCCGCCTGCGCTCCCTGGCTCTCCGCTCGGCAACAGCTGTGTCCAAAGGCCGGTGTTAAAGCTCCAGAGTCCTCTGAGCGGCACTGACACCGCTGCTGCCGCGTTTGCCAGGAGAGGAGATGGTCCGGGCGGAGTTTAAATATCCGCCTGTGCTCCCTGGCTCTCCGCTCGGCAACATCTATGTCCAAAGGCCGGTGTTAAAGCTCCAGAGTCCTCTGAGCAGCACTGACACCACCGCTGCCGCATTTGCCAGGAGAGAAGATGGTCCGGGCGGAGTTTAAATATCCGCCTGCGCTCCCTGGCTCTCCGCTCGGCAACAGCTGTGTCCAAAGGCCGGTGTTAAAGCTCCAGAGTCCTCTGAGCGGCACTGACACCGCCACTGCTGCGTTTCAGTCATGGTCTAATTTGACTTTTTGTCCCAGTATAAATCCATGCCGTCACCACTGCTATTTGCCACAGGAGGAAAGATTCCTCTGTAGTGACTTAAAACTTCCCTCTTAGGAGTAATAACAGCTTTGTAGGGAGTAGGGATTATTGTCAGAAGCATGGTGTGAGGAAGAAAGTGTTAAATCCCTGCAGTGCAATTCTAGTTCTGATCCCAGCATCTCTGGTTTCTACTTATTAAGGTTTTAAAAAAACATAAATGTGAAACTTGATCACCCTGTTAACATGGTGTCTGGTTTAGCCACTACTTTTTTATTAGCAAGGATTTAATCAGTTTCCCATTCTAGGTGCCCACTCATCACATTCCCTCTCTTGTTGATATTTGGTACAGAAGTGGGTATTTAGATGCAAGAGGGCCAGCTTCAGATCTATGCTTAGCCACATGTTTGCCTTGGTTTGCCTTGGGCAGATCACCATTTCCCAGCCAAATACTTAACAGCCTGCCTGGCTGCAAGAATAAAAGATAAGAATCCCTTTGCACATGGGGAGGGGGGGGGAGCTATAGAAATTATTTCTAATAAATTAATTTCTGGAGATATTGCCAGATCTGGTTTTCCTTTCCTGGCCTGCACAACAAAGACAAAGATCAAAATCATAGCCTTTCAGTCTTGATGGTAGTCCAAATAAGTGTCTTATTATTTTTCATGTTTCCTCTCTGTCTAGTGGTGATCAGCCTCTCTTGACCTAGTTCTTGAAATCTCTTGTTAGAATGTTCAGAAATATCAATTTACAACTCGTAGAAGACCCATCTGCATTTATAGTAGGGCCCTGCATTTTGTATTTTGTTATGCTTCACACCTAGCTTCTGTTTGAGAAATGCTAGCCTCACAGAGATTGCTGAGACTCTGCTGAGTCTTCCTGCAACTGAGATTCCAGGCAAGCCTCTTCATTTGAGAGCAATAAGCAACCTTTTCATTTCACTGTACACACAAAATCCCTCAAAACAGTCTGACTGAGAGAAAGCCACCATTTTCTGCCAGCTAGCAAAGCCCTGTTTCCAGTAATTGCAAAAGCCATTAGTAGAAGGGAAGGGAGGGGGAAGGGGAGAGGAGAGGAGGGGAAGAGAGTATGGAAGCAAGACACAAAAGGGAATAAATACTGTACATAGCCTGCAGCCCTTTCCCTCCCACACATATGATTCACTGTTGTTCCCTGCCTCACATGGGAAAAAGTTGTCCTGCTGAAAATATACCTTACAGGCAGCTCTGCCTCAGAGACCTCACATATGCATATTGATAACATGCACTTTGTAATGCCTAGAGTTGTTTTTAATGAGGCATGCTGAAATGTACCAACAACTTTGCTTCTTCCCCTTCTGTGTGCCACAGATGATTTTTTTGCATGTTTCCTGGTGGTCCCATGTCCCCTGTGAGCCAGATAAAAGATGGCAAAGACAATAATTCTGAATGGCAGGGCCAGAAAGGAGCAGCATATGAGATACCAACCAATTTGATGGACTCAGTCAGTCCTGGATAAGTCCAGCTGTTTTGAACTCTGCAATCCAGGCCTTTCCTTGCCTTACCACTAACAGAGGAATTGCAGGGAAAACTTGAGTGGAGCATAATATTTGGATGGCAATTTTAAATCAATAAGTAATACTCAGCTCTTTTAAACTCTTCCAATGCAAACACTTTTCTTTCCAGGCCGTGTGTGGGGCTCTTCCTCATCCAACCACCCTCTTCCTCATTTTTTCTCATTTCAGATGATCAACTGTATTGGCAAACTGTTACACTGTACACTGAAAAATATATGTATAATAAGAGCCAGGGTGGTGTAGTGGTTTATCAGGCAGTGGAGTCAGGGGAAAGAGATATGCAGAGGGATCTTGCAGAGGGATCTTTGAGACTAACTGAAAGATAGAAGTTGGTAGCATAAGCTTTCGTGGACTGCTTCCTGGTACCTTGATGTCATATTTAAATATTGTTTAAATAAAATAGTTGTTCACTTTTATGATGAAGAATATCATTGTAAACATCTAAGAACATCCAAAATCTATCTGAATTTAAGACTTTGCTACTCCTGAAAAGAAAGAAATAGAGGGGCTACAAAATGTAAATTTGACACTGGCCCTGGTCATTTGTATTGCTAAGCCATGGCTACATCATCCTCTAACCAAGATTTAACATTTCAAGTTTTGTCTACATGTACAAATTCCTGCAAACTCTCCATCAGTTAATAGATAAGCATCTGATGGGCCATGAATACTTGGATCAAATAAAAATTGATGGTCTTCAATATGCCATAAGACTATGTTGTTTTACACATTCAAAAACTCAACCTCTAATGTTTACAAGGCTACACTATTGTCTAGACTGGAGATATGATTATGGAAAACTAGTGTGTGCAGATCAGTCTGTCTATCCTTCTGCCTGTCTTCCTGTCTACTAAATATCACTTTGATATTTATAGAATCATAGAAGCATAGGGTTGGAAGAAACCTCAAAAGCAATCAAGTCTAACCCTCTGCCATGCAGAATACACAATCAAAGCACTTGAAGCAGCACACGTACAATTTTTCTTCATTTCATGATAGTAAAACAGCATTAAAAGTTTAATCATACATGTTGAAATGATAACATAAAAACCGATGGGGGTGTAGAATGCTTGCAGTTCCTTAAAAGCCTAACCCTAACCCTATCCCAAATATGTTTCCACAAAATAGCCAGAGCAACTGAAGGTGAATACCCATATTATTAATGCTGAGAGCTCCACTGTAACCTGCTCATCCAATATTCCCTGGAGTAAGAGAAACTTACTCTTTTTTTGTTTTAAATGGTATCATACTTCCATGTCACTTATTATGTGAATGGAACAAGGTGACCTCCCCTGGGTTTTCCCACTTTATTATAGACTAAATAGTAAGGTATATCTATCCCTTCTATATGCTTTGTTTACTTTAACCCTGCTGTGACTATGAATTTGAGGCATCCAGTTCCACTCATGACCCTAGAATAGCTTAAGTAAGATCAGGGTAAAGATATCACTAACATCAATAAATATTTCTGTGACCTTTAAGATACTCAAGGGAAATTAGATATCGATTTCTTTCCAAGTGGATATGAAGATGGCTCAGGGGGCTGGCAATGGAAGATGGGTGGTGTTTGCTTTCTGTCATCAGTCCAAATACCTGTCTGGTTAGGGGTGAATGACAAATGTCAGGGTGTAATTGCTGTTGTGATAAGCCACTATTTGAAAATAGAGCACCTAACATGCTCTCTTCAATAAGTATGAATTAACATGCTTCCCTCCCTTGTATGCACAGCTGACAACTGAGTTAATTGGTTGGCTCCTTTTTGTCAGCTTCTATTACCTGTTGAAAAACAAAAATGCAAATCAGAAATGGCCATAAATGTACTGGAAGACATTCATTTGAAACTCTGAACTGTCACTTTAATTTCATGAGGTTTTCTTCTTCCTTGCAAATAAACTGGAGACGGATTTTACACCTATGTTCTAAAGAATATGTTTGAAAAGCATGACACACCAAATGAGTGTATTCAGCTATTTTACTCTTCTGGCTCAGTATTGCTTGTGCTTTCTTTCTGCATTATGCTATTTACACATCAAGCCTTTGAAGCAAAAATACCTGTTTTCCATTAATTCCGTTTTTTCATGTTTAGTATGGAAATGTTACCCTATATATGCATATCCCTACATACATTCTATTCAAGCAGGAAGTGTTTTTGAGCATTGGACTAGGACTCTGGAGACCAGGGTTCAAATCTCTGTTCACCAAGTAACCCACAGGGTGACTTTGAGCAAATCACACTCTCTTAGCTTCAGAGGAAGGGAAAGGCATTTCCCCTCTGAAAAATATCTTGCTAAGAAAACCTTGTGATAGGTTTGCTTTAGGATCACCATAAGTTGAAAATGATTTGAAGGCACACCACAACTATAATTCAAGCTAACCATAGCCTCTAACTTGTTTGTGTGTGTGAGTCCTTGTGTGTGCGTGTGTGTAATTTAAGACCCGCTTATTGTGTTTACTTAAGGAACTCTCTTGCTTAAGACACATGCATGTTTCTCCTATATTTCTTTAAAGAGCAGGCACTGAATGCAAACTCACATCATATTTATTGTTCAGCAGTGGATTATTATAATGGATATGGCTTGAAAAAAATTATGAAACCCAATCATTAGAAAGTATTTTTATTTTTAAAAAGCAGTTACCAGTAGCTAGTATTGTTTTTTCTTGATTATTAGAGACTTCAGTTCAAACTTTTGATGAAATATTTAAAATGCCCTACCCACACAGACACACATAACAAACACAAAAATCTGAACATGTGTGTTAATAGAAAAGTTGTTTTCAGGGGGACAAATAACAGTTCACCTGTCTGACCAGCAGGAGGAGGAAGAGTTCATTTAATGAGCTGTACATCTGGTTGTGTTTCTTCCACCAAAAGTTGTATGCCTTTCTTGGTCTTCTGGTAAAATTGTCATTAATACTACACAATATGCATTCCATAGTAAGAAAAGAGTTGCTTCATATGTTGCACTTTATGTAGTGTAGAGATTAAAGCATGCAAAACATGTCACACAATCCTATTCTCTGCACAGGACCACATGGGCAGAATAAATCTTGTTCCACTCACACAAGACAATTATTTCCTGTTGTTCAGTTGTTGATACAGAAGCCTGGTCCCTTGCCATAAAGGAATGAAGGAGTGCTAACACGTGACAGTGTTGTTAAGAGGACAACAGACATCTCTTTCACAGTACAAAGTCATAGCACTTCGATACCACTTTAACCACCCTCACTGTATCCTATGCAAAGCTAGGATTTCCTGGTGGTTTGAGTTCTCTTCTCTTCCAGAAACCTGTAGTGTCTCCCAAATCAGATCCCAGGATTCCACAGGGTACAAACATGTCAGTTAAAATGGTATCAAAGTGCTATAATTGTGTAGTGTGGAAGATATCAGTGAGAAATATGAAGTAATCTAGAAGCCAAAATTGATGAGAGAAGCTTGAAGAATGTGTGTATTGCCAAAAAAACCTTTTGGTTCTCAACAAAACAGAGATCCTGCTATATGATCTGTAAAGCCAGAAGTTTTGACTATTGTTGTCTTTATAAATTAAAAGCAGAACAAAAAGGCCTTGATGCTTGAACCAAAATCATTTCTGCTTTTTGCACTCCTGAGACTAGAATAACACTGGACTTAGAACAACAAATGTAACAGGCAGATAGCTTGTAATGAATTGAAGTGACTGTTCTTCTCTACCCACTTTATGTGGGAGGAAGCCCACTGATTAACCTGGAATTACCTCTGAATTAACTGGTATAACAGACCGGCCCCAGGCCGGTTCTGCTGCCACTGCCACCGCCGCCGCCCGCCATGATGATATTATTGTTGTTATTACTTGTTCTTGAGGTTTTCTTAGCAAAATCTCCACAGGGGTTTTGTTATGGCTTTTCTGGGGCTGAGAGAGTGTGCATGCATATTTTTTAAATGTTTGATTTTTTTAATATATATATATATATATATATATATATATATATATATTATTTGTTTGTTTGTTTGTTTATGGTGCTTCGGCCCCCCCAAATGTCCAAGGGACCGCAACCTGGCCCCCGGCTCAAAAAGGTTGCCTACCCCTGCTCTTGGCCATACTTCTGAAAAGTACCAGGTTAAGGAAGGCTGAATCAGAATGGGCTGTATGGCAGGTCTAGCCACTGTTACCTATTTAAAAATCAATGGTATTTTTCTGCAGATGTCAAAACTTTTATTGTATCTGTATAGGGAAGAGAAAGCACATGTCCAAGAACAAAGCTCTGTCCTGGGGCACAACCATGAGCAAAGAAGATAGAATGTAAGCTGTGCAATCAAGAGGTATTCTGGCTGAAAGGCAATTCTCTCCTGATTTCTCCATATTCATGACACTAGAAGGTGTTCTTATTTGGACTAGAAGAGCAGTAATTTACCAAAACATCCCACTTTGCTGGCTTGACTGATTTAGGCTATTCACCTTCTCTGACCTCAGATAATCTTCAGTGTTAGCATTATAATAGAATCTTTTCAGTTTAAACACACACACACATCCACCAGCAGCAGGATTGCATCCAGATTAGTTAGTTCTGGTGCAGTGGTCTAAGCACTGGACTTTGACTCTAGAAAGCAGAGTCCAAATTCCTACTCAGCCATTGAAACCCACTGGGTGACCTGGAGCAAATCATACTCTGGGATCATCTTGTTGTTATCTGCCCTAGAGTCAACTCCCACTCATGGAGATGCTGTGGATGAGATATCTCCAAGAATCCCTATCTTCCACTGCCTTGCCTAGATCCTGCAAGCCCTTGCCCATAACCCCTCTGATTGAGTCTATGCATCTGGTTTGTGGTCTTCCTCTCTTTCTTCTACCCTTTAACGTTCCTAGTATTATTGTTTTTTTCTAGTGATCTTTCTCATTATGTGGCCAAAGTACGATCATCTCAGCTTGAACAGATCAGACCAGAGCTCTCCATTGAAAGATAAGATAATCAAGTTGAGACTTTTGTACTTCTTGGCTGCCCATGGTATCCTCAGTACTCTTGTCCAGCACCACATTTCAAATGAGTTGATTTTATTTCTGTCTGGTTCCGTCACTGTCCAGCTCTCTCATCTGTACATGGTAATTTGGAATACAATGGCCTGGACAATTCTGACTTTAGTGCTCAGTTGTATGTCTTTGCTCTTCAGTGTTTTGTCCAGTTCTTTCATAGGTGCCCTTCCTATTCCTAGGAGTTTATCACAAAGGGACCTATGTGCTTCCATCCCGAAAATGATTAAAGCAGGGATTGGCAAACTACGGCCCATGGGCCGAACCTGGCCCCTCAAGGCCTTTGAACCGGCCCGTGGCCAATCCTGCCGCGGTTGGTGCTGCCGCGTGCGCACCACCGCCTTTCTAGTGCACGCGCGACGCGGGGTGCCATTTTGTGTTCCAAAATGGAGCCCACGCTCACACATGCATGCGCACGACAGCGGTGCCATTTTGGAACACAAAACGGCACCGGTGTCGTGCGCATGCGCTCATGACACGCAGTGGCATTTTGCATTCCAAAATGGCGCCTGCTGTCATGCGCATGCGTGCGTGAGCACAGGTGCCATTTTGGAACACAAGATGGAACCCCGCACTTGTGCACACATGCGCATGATGCCGAGAGTCGTGCACGCATGCGCGCGCACCTCTGGTGCCATTTTCCTCCCCTTCGGCTCGCCGACGAGCGGGGGACAGTGGAACCAGCCCCCCAAAAAAAGGTATGCCAACCCCTGGATTAAAGCATCCGCATCCTGGAAAAGCACACAAATGCACAAATGAATTTCACATGCAGAGCACAATAACACGTTAAAAGCTCACTGCTAATATAAGAAAGTGGATAGAAAATGCATTTGGTTTTCACGCAGATGCAGACAAATCCCATTGATGATTTGGAAATAACTTTTTTGTGCATGCACACAGAAGTAGTTGCATCACCAGAAATCACCCAGAGAAATAAACTATTTCATTTACACAATTTTCTTTATAAAAATGTACTTTACTGTCCCTTACTTTCCAAGAAATGGTATCCAACCTAAGTAAAACGAACAAAACATTACCCAAAAAAGTAGGAAAGCTAAAAAAAAAAAAAAAAAAACCAACAACAACACCCTTCTCTTTCACTCTCACTGCATCCCTACCTTCCCTCAGAAGCTGTTCCTTTAAGAGCCCTGGCTAATGGGGAAGGCTGGAGGAGGAGAGACATTCACACAGAGAGAGGCAGGCAAGGGAGAAGCAAGCTTTTTCTGTGTGTGTGTGTGTGTCCCTGCCTTTACCTCAGCAGCTGTTCCTTTAAGAGCGCTGGCTGAAACATAAAAGGCTGCATCCCTCTCGGCACAACAAAACAGCACTGGAAGTAAACTCACCCCAAAGAACCATAGGAAATCTGGCAACAAGTACAATAATGGGGAGAATCCCACAAATAGCTTTCACACTATAGCAATTGTACAAAAAAGTGATATCGTGAATGAAATGGAAATGAATTCACAATATTTTCCCCAAAATGCCTATTTGCTGGTTCATTTCACTTTCTTGTTGGATTCTATGTGATTTGTGTACAACGTCATGTGAAAACCATTTGCTCAATTGTGCCTGATATGCTGGATAATCGTGGGTTATTACCCATTTAAACTTCCAAATTTCCCTGTGTGATAAACTCCCCAGTGTTCTTATTTCTTCCATACATGGTAATTGGGAATGCAATGGCCTGAATGATTCTGACTTTAGTACTCAGTTGTATGTCGTTGCTCTTCAGTATCTTGTCCGGTTCTTTCATAGCTGCCCTTCCCATTTCTAGTCTTCTTCTTCTTTCTTGACTGCAGTCTCGATTCTGGTCAATGTTTAATTCTAGATATAGGAATTCTTTAACTATTTCAATTTCCTCATTGTCTATATTGAATTTGTGTATTTCTTCTATGGTCATTATTTTTATTTTCTTTATGTTCAGCATCAGACCTGCCTTTGCACTTTCATTTTGACCTTCCTTATTAACTGTTCCAATTCCTGAATATCTTCTGCTAATATCATGGTGTTGTCCACATATATTAGGTTGTTAATATTCATTCCTCCTTTTTCTGGTTTTAATTCTGCTTTTCGGAAATGTTTTCAGCATACAGTTGCCCCTCCTTTTTCATGGGGGATCCATTCTGGACCCCTCTGCAAAAACGGAAACCCACGCATATTTAAGCCCCATAGGCTTGAATGGAGGCATGGAGGTACATGTGCCCCATTGTACGCCCCTCTATTTGTCTCTCGCGCATAAGCGGACGCAGGTCTGAAGTCTGCAAAAATGGAGGGGTGACTGTATAAACAAGTAGAGTTATAGGATGCAGCATTGCCTGACCCCTTTGCCTATTGGGAACGACTCTGTTTCCCCGAATTCTGTTCTGACAGTGGCCTCTTGTCCTTGGAACAGATTCCTCATCAGGACTATCAGATGTAGTGGCACCCCCATGTCTTTGAGTGCATTCCATTGTTTTTCATGATCTATACCAGGGGTCCCCAAACTACGGCCTGTGGGCCAGACCCGGCCCGCCGAGGCCTTCCTACCGGCTTGCCGCTGCCACTCAAGCTCACTGCCAGATGCAATTTTGTCTTCCAAAATGGCGTCCAGAGTCGTGCAAATGTGCCCGGCACTACTTGGGCGCCATTTTGTCTTCCAAAATGGCACCCGGAGTCATGCGCATGCATGCGCAACGCCAGATGCCATTTTGGAAGACAAAATGGCATCCAGAGGTGTGTGCATGTGTGCATACGCATGCGCGTGCACCTCCAGCCCCCCGGAAGATCTGGGGGCCAGCGAACCAGCCCCCAAATCAAAAAGTCCGGGGACCCCTGATCTATACAATCAAATGCTTTGCTGTAGTCTACAAAACACATGCTGATTCTTTTTTGGAATTCTTTGGTGCTTGCATATAAGTTAAACAAGTTGGGTGATAGAATGCAGCCTTGCCTGATCCCTTTGCCTATTAGGGACTTATTGGGATCATCTTTACTGCAAAAATAATGCAAATGAGAATACTTTAACTGTCATGGCTCAATGCGATGGAATTCTGGGATCTCTAGTTTGGTTTGGCAGCAGACCTCTCTGACAAAGAAGGCTAAATAGTGCACAAAACAGCAAATTCCAGAATTCTGTAGCACTGAGCCATAAGATGGAAACTGCTTGAAGGCACACAACAATGTTTGTTCTAACTGCAATAAATAGAACTTAATAAAATCACTATATTTACACATTGATTTCAATGGGACCTGGGTGAATTTAACTTCTAGTTCAATCCTTTGAATGTCTGCTTATAAGTATATCCCTCTGAACTAAAAGGGAATATGCATAAAGGCTAAATTCCTGCATTGGGAAATGTAAAAATTCCAGCATTGCAGAACTATGAAATGTCCCCTGCTTCAAAACTCGCCTTCCTCTACACTTCCCTTCCATAGCTGGAAAATGTCTAGCAATGTGCCTATAGCTGGATGCAAAGCAACAATATAATGTTCCAGGACATATGGAGGAACCCAGGAAGGTCAAGGATGATGTCTTCACCATTGCACATCAGTCTTTAGTCACATAGGGCCTAAGCAGACTGCCAGAAATAGTGCAAATTAAATTGAGGCACTGCCCTGGCTCAGTGCTAGGGAATCATGGGAACTGTAATTTATTGTGGCACCAGAGCTCTCTGACAGAGAAGGCTCAATGTCCCAGAAAAAAATACAGTTCCCATGACTCCCTAGCACTGAGCTAGGGCAGTGCCTCAATTTAATGTGCACTATTTCTGGCAGTCTGCTTAGGCACTTAGGCAGATGCTTCTCATCTGACCCTGCTCTCCACCAGCTGCTACATGGCCATGGAAATGAGGAGATGTCAGTCTTTTGTATCCATGGCTACTTTATCCATGAAATCAACCATCTATGGCTTGAAAATATTCAAATATATATACAAATTCCAAAAAGCAAATTTTGATTTTGTAATTTTATATAAGGGGCATTTTACTCTGCCATTGTATTTAATGGTGGCAGAATTCAAAGACATAGATAGCATTGTTAATCTGGAAAATTAGTATGCAAAGGGATCTAGTAGAACCTTTGGGACTAACTGAAAGAAAGAAGCTGGTTGTCATGTCCTGACTCTAGGATCCCGAGTCCTCTGAGCCTGAAGGCTCTAATGAAGAGTCTGAGAGTCCAGCGGATATATCAGGGTTGCAGACACAATTTCAGCAGCCCCAGGAGGACAGCCTGTAGCCAGCCTCAGGAGCAGAGTTCCCTGCAGCTACAACCATCAGACAAAGAGATATACTTACTGATTCTCACCCCTGCTGAGAAACACCAAGAAAGAGAAAGACATTGGTGCTCTCAGCATTAAAATAAGCACATTGCAATAGGGAGCACCTGCGAGACTTGGACAGACTATATATCTACCTCTGCTTTTCTACTGATGCCTTGGTGAGCTTGGACTCTCTTTGCTGAAAACCTTCACAAGCCTCTGAGGCTTTATGCTTGGAATCTGGCTAACTTCCCAAGGGCAAAACAAGACACTGATAGCATGGGTTTTCATAGACTTGAGCCTACTTCCTCAGATGATGGGGTAGAAGTTGTTGAAACTCTAGTGGGATGTCTTGAGTGAGTCTTCTCCATGAATATGAAAATATTGGGCCTATGCAGACTGGCCTAAAGGGCCGGCCTGGGGGTGGGATTGGGGCGGGGCAACTGCATGCTGGCTGCCCTGACTCCACCCTGACACCGCCATCACACCACTCTAAGGAGCTCTTTTTGGAGTGGCAAAAAGGAGGATCGAGGCCGTGGCATGTGGTTGCAGCAGCTTCAATCCGGCGCTCCCAGGGGCGGCACAGATCCGCTCCTTAGGGGCCATCTGCATCGTCCCATTGTCAATGTACCTCAGATAGAGGAGTGGTTTCTGGGTGCAAGAGTTAAGGAAGTGTTGTTCTAGGCTGAGCATGAAAATGTTGGCATATTGTGGTGCCATGTGTGTGCCCATGGTAGTACCATTAAATTGAAGGTATATGTATATGATATTACCAAAGATAAAGTAATTGTGTGTGAGAACAAAATGGCAGGCTTTGGTGCTAGGTTTGCTAATATTTCATCTGGAATGATGTTCCTTATGTGGCATGTTGGTATACAGGGATTCCACATCTATAGTGGCTCCCTGGGAGGTTGTGGAGGGATTGTATTTTCTGCAGGAAATCAGTAGTATCCTTCGCATAGCTGGGAGTGTTGGTGGCATATGGTTTAACAATATTGTCCACATATTGGGGATTATCACGCAGGAGGCTTTTGTCCTCCTCCCATGAATAAATCAAGTTTAAATCATAGTAATAGTGTGATTGGGGTTCACACCCCCATGCTTTTCTCCCATCCTTCTCCCATAATTAAACCATAATTGAGATTTACCAGCATGCTTGTCCCATCAGTAAAGCATCATTGAGCTGTCATTAAGCAATAACAGAAGTTCCCATTATTGCCAAATGGGGGCTCAATGACGTTTTACTGATGGAACAAGCGTGCTGATAAGTCTCAATTATGCTTTAATTACGGGGAGAAAAGCGCAGGGGTGTGAACCCCGATTGCACTATTACTATGTTTTAAACGCGATTTATTCACAGGAGGAGGATGAAAGCGTCCCATGTGGTAATCTTCACAGTGAGTGTTCCAATGTGAACTGTGAGTGTTCCAGTGATAGAGACAATGGGTTAGTCAGGGTTGCCCTGTTAATGTATTTTGGGTAATAGATAGAATATGCCTGGTTGAGGCATATTCTATCTATTGTATCTATTCTATCTATTGTATCTATTCTATCTATTCTATCTATTCTGATTGTATCATTTAGGATTTGGTTCTGTACCTCCATGAGAAGTTCTCTGAGTACCCTGTGTAATTCCTTCTGGTATCCTTCCTTCTGTTATTCCTTCTGTGGGATTGTTAAGCAGGATTCTGTAAAATGTAGTGATGGACAGTTGCTTCTCAGCATCCTGAGTATAGTCAGATTTGGCCATGATGACTACAGCTCCTTTTTTGTCAACCTCTTTGATGACAATATTAGTGTTGTTCCTGAGGCTGTGTATGGTATCTTGTTCTTTGTGGCTGAGATTCTGTGGTAAATTGTATCTCTTGTTAATTATTTCTGTGTGGGCATGGTGACAGAAACATTCCATATAGAAGTCTAGTTCTGTACACTGTCCATGTTGAATTCTTATTTTTATGAGTCTGAGAGGCATTGCTGTAGTGTCTACTGCTGTGTTGTGGAGACGGGTTGAATCTTCTGCATTGTTTCCTGACTCGTGTCACAGTCATTGAAGTATTCTTTGAGGTGTAGGCAGTGGAAGAAGGCCTTAGATGCACCCAGAAACCATTCCTCTACCTGAGGCACTTTAATAATATCTTCATAATTTGGACTCAACACTACTTACCCCCACATCCTCATGAGGATGCCCTTGACATCTCCTCTCTGGTTCCTCTCATTCATATTATTATCTATTCTCCTCGGCTTTAGGCAACATCCTTCCTCCTGCTTTTGTCCCCCAATGACCATCATTAAAACTGTCCACCTCATCTCCATACTGGCCACCTCATCTCCAAGGTTTTGAATTTCTATTGACATTCTCACACACAACCAGCTTATATAGGTCTGTCTCTGGACTCTCCACTCCATCCTATGCACCTGAGGGAGTAGGCTCAAGTCTACAAAAGCTCTTGCTACCAGCTTCTTTCTTTCATTTAATCTCAAAGGTGTGATTAGATCCCTTTTCATACTTTTATTTATTTATTTATTTATTTATTTATTTATTTAATGGGGCTTGAGCATCCATGGATGGGGATGGGGGAGGTCCTAGGCCAAATTCCAACAGATACCAAGGACCCACATAATATTAAAAGGATGGGTCTTCAGGGTGTTTTTGGTAATTGCACAAGGGAGGAAGGGAAGTTCAGAAATGTTGGGGTTATGCCTGTGAATGTCACTAAGAGATGCCATTCAAAATTTCAGCATTGCTAGTCCAGATGGATAATAAGTGATTATCCATCTCACCTCTGATACCCTCTTGCCTTCATTCTCCCTTACTTTCAGTGCTTCCAGGATTATGAACCTTTCCCTTTTCCTCTTTTTGTTCATCTAAAAAATAATCAGAAGAACTCGCTAAATCCATTACCATCCTGTTTGGATTAGTACTCAGAGATTTCTTTGCCCGTTGTTGAGTATGGTGTGGTAACAGTGACAGCATGTCAGTTCCATCACTCTTGCCTGCTCTCCTCACAGGCTGGCCAGGGGTGACAACCATCCTTTCAGGCAGAATAGGTTTGAAAGATCTCATTGTGTGAAGGAGAGACTGAAGCTGAATCTACACAGGCTAAATAATGTGTCCTCATATCAATCCCAGTGTTGATCTTTCTTTCTTTCTTTCTTTCTTTCTTTCTTTCTTTCTTTCATGAAAAAAAATATTTTGCAAATCAGCTGAACACATTTTTGCCAAGAAATATTTCTACAGCCTTCTTCAGGGAAAAGTAATCTGAAAATCAACCAGCAGAAATCCCTCCCCCCTCCAAAAAAGCATGTGTACAAAGGTTGGGACTGTCAATGAGCTTTGGAAACAGACTTTTGAAACCCCTGCAGGCAGATTTTCAAATTGCTTTCTTCCCCAAAGAAGGCCATAGAAATATTTCTTGGCTGAAACTGTTGGGCTTATTTGTGGAATAAAACCTATTTTATACACACTGAGGCTCAATTTATCCTTCATATATGGCTTTCTTGGATATTTCAAATTCCTTCTGTTTTTGTGACAGATCTCAGCTTCTGATTTTGAGCTATCATTCACAGAGCTATGTGAATTAACAGTGTCCAGTATAAGTGTGATAACTCCAGATGTAGCTCATCAGTAGTGCTAAGAGAATTTAATAAGTTAGCAGTATGCAATACCAGGTACTTTAGGCTATATTTCAGAGGACAGAACTGGCAAAAAACCCTCCGAGTATTCTTTGCCTGAGGAAACCGTATGAAGTCGACAGGCAATTTGAAGGCACATACACACACATATATGCTACAAAACAGCACTAGGCTACATCTCACCAATTGTTTCCAAAAAGGATCTACATGCTACAGTGGCATCACTGTGATTGACATCACCTAGTGGGGGTGGTTGGAAAGAGCTGGGGAGTCTTTCCCTCCCTCCCTCCCTCTTGCTTGTCTGCCCCTTGGCTGGTCAGCCAGCTGCCGCCCAGCCAGACCACTGCTGAGGAGATGGGCAGCCTCCTCTAGATGGCCCATTCAGGGTCTGGCATGGCCACTGAGCGAGCAAGTGCAGCAGACCCTGAACAGAAGGCACTGTGCCTTCCAGCAGCAGCTGCTGCAGCAGGAATGAGGGTCCACCCTCTGGATGGTCTGTTCATGGTCTAGCATGGCTGCTGGGTGAGCAGCCATGACAGACCCCAACCAGAAGGCAGTGCATGCTTCAGCAGCTGTTGCTGCTGGAGAGCAATGCTGTAGTCTCTAAATGGCCCATTCAGGATCTGGCATGGCTACTGGGCAAATGAGAAAGGGAGATGATGCCTTTTCTTACTTGCCCAGCAGCCACACCTGTCCCAGCAGGTGTACTGCACATACACACACCCTGGGGTCTCACCCAATATGGTCTGAACCTCCAGCATCCCCCCCCCCGATGTTCTTGGCATGCTAAGCTCTTTTTAAAATAATAGTCCATCTGGGCTGTTGGGATCTTGCAAGTCCCTTTCAAATGTCTGTAAAAGTTGCCAAAATAAGTGGGTCTGACCAACAATTTTTCTGATGTGCGAGCTAGATATGTAAGTGACTTGGGTTTTGCTGTGATGGCCCTAGTTAACCTTCTGCTATCCCACTTTCTCAGCTGCTTTTAAAATGTCCTTTTTTAAGTTAATTGAAGGGGGAAGCAGATGGCACAAAGGGACGTTTTGGGGGCAAGGAAGGGGAGGGGCAGCCGCACGGTGGGTGCCCCAACCCCTTCCCGAAGGCATCATCAGAGTGCCGGCCCCTCCGCATGGCCAGCGCTCCGACGATGCCTTCCCACCACAGCGTCCACACACGCTGCAGTGGAAGAGTCGCTGAAGGTGCGCCGCCAGCCTTTTGCAGCACACCTTCAGCGACTTGTGGAAGGAGTGCTATTTTAGTGCTCCTTCCTGGGGCGGCAAAGCTGTGCCGCGGGGCCGAGGTGTGGGGATACCTCAGCCCCACGGCGCAGCTTCCCAGGGCGGCCCAGGGCGGCCCGTCTGCTTGTCTCTTGAGTGAAGGGGTGAAGTCATACCCTTATGCAGTGAGATCAGGCAAAATAAACTGTTGCAGATTCTTCTAGCTAAGAAACAGAACATTCTATGCAGTGTCACCCCAAATTGCTGGTTAGAGTTAGCTCAAGGAATAAACACACCATGAAAAAAATATTTGGTTTTGGTTATCATGTCTGCTAGCTTCTTATGATTTATTCTGAGATGGTTGAAACCTTCTCCTGTACCTCTCTTCCTCTTCAGTGATCTTCCTAGATTACCCATGTATGACCTGATATGACTTAACTCATCTTTAATAGCTTCCTCCTATTACAGCCTGTTTCACCTGGCATTTGCTGCTCTTGGGCATAGGACAGAATCTTTTTCACATACACACTGAACCCACCACCTCTAATTTCCTGGAAGTAGGACCAATATCACAGAGAATCATTCCTAATTTGATTCCCCCCTTCCCTTCAGTTCTGATTCTTCTACGTCTTTGAGTTTTGCATAAACTTTTTATTTATGGCTTAGTTTTACTAGTTTTCTTCTCACCACCCTGCTTTTCCTCTGTGTGTTACTAATCCCCTGTGTGTGCACCAGGACTGCAGAATGTCATGGAAAAGAAACTGCAACGTGTAGAGGGCGAGATTGTAATGCAGGGGTCGGCAACCTATGGTCCGCGGGCGGGGGCCGGCCCCCCTAGGTCTTTGGACCGGCCCCCACCGACCGGAGTACTGCACATGCGCAAACTAGTCATGGCCGCCATTTTGGAAATTTACTTCTGAAAGTAAAAAGAAGCAGTTTTTGATGAGTTTCCGTTCGGATTAACCTCATTTTAACTCCATTTTAACAGCGATGTCGTCTGAAAATCTAACCGCTTTTGTGTGTTTTTTTCCAATTTAAAGCCCCGTTTCAGCACGGGATTTCCCCCATATGATAAACTCCAAAGAGTATTTGGTTTTTATTTTTAATTTTTTCAGGGTTTGCTAAATTCAGTACATAAGTCCCAGGACTTCTCTGCTTAATATAGTAGTTTTTTTTTTTGTGTTCTATTGCCTGGCCACAACCTTTTGATCACAATCTAATATAGCTCAGCCACACATTTCTTGGTTTTATCTATGAAATCTTGGAGCGTATGGCTAGAACAATGAATTCAAAATTAGAGGCAATCACATTATTGAACAAAACACACAGTCTCTGTTATGAAGCTGGCTTTTAAAAAAAGAAAGAATGTATTGAATGTTATGATGCCATTCTTTAAAATATACAAGGAAATGGAATAATCAAATATTAATCACAAACAACAATAGTCACAGAGTTCTAATGTGGTGAAGACATGAAAGGTTGTTTTATAAATCTCTGAAGGTATCCATCCACAGCTTTCCACATGATGATGGAGTATCTCTTTGAGGCTTTTTTTCTGTTAACATAATCAATAAAATCTCAAAGACTGTATCTGACTTTTTCATTTGTCTTTATGCCCTCATTTGTCTTTATGCCCTTTTTTGTACAGTCAACTTTTAAAGCTGTGATGGTATTCCACACATATGCATACCATAAATCTATTGTCAATATTTGTTTCTTTCTGTTCATTAGCTACTGTCTGATGCATGGAGAGAACCAGTGTGTTGTAGTGGTTTGGACTAGGACTCAAGAGTCCATGGTTCATATCCCCTTTCAGCCATGGAAACCCATTGGGTGACCTTAGGCAAGTCACACTTTCTCATCCTCAGAATATGGCAATGGCAAAGCCCCTCTGAACAGTTACAATGACTGATTTAATATAAAAACCTCTTTTTGTAGGTCCCTGCCATGGCCCTGGACTGGGAGGAGCCCAATTGCCATGGACCAAGGTGAGCACATTACGTAGGCACCTGAAAGGTCACATCTGCACTTACAACAATTTGCAGATCAAAAGGGCCAGGCTTAGGGACATTAACACCTAGAAGATTTATGGGTACCGGTCAGGATGTGTCCGGCTGAAGATGAGATAACATTAACATCCCATCTCCTCTCCTTGGAAATTGTTTACTTCAAAGAGTACTAATCCAGAATCCTTTGATATACAATAGCAATTCTTCACCTCAGACTAGGTTTAAGAGTATAAAAGATCCCCAAAATCTCAGGCACATTGCAGTGAGACACTGAGACACTGTGAACTTTGACTTGGGTCCTGGCTCTTTGCGTTGTCTTTTCCCTTTCATAACGGTTGAGTATATCCATCTTCATTCATCATTGGAGCAGCCTCCTTCAGGTAATTATCACCATTAGAAAGCCTTCCGTATCCTCTCCTAGCTAACTTCTTTATTCCTGAGTTCTTGTGTGTATGAGTGAATGATAGAGTGTCCTTGTATGATTGAATCCCCAAATAAATTACAGTTCATTGGAAAGGTTTGTCTATATTAGTCTATTCCCTAGCCACCTCCGTAATCATAGGATAAAAAATCCCATTGAAGAATGGGACTTTAGTAATTCCCCAGGTTCAAGTCCTTCTTACAGAACAAATCATGACAAGAAAACCCCATGATAGCTTCACTTTAGGGTTGCCATTAAGTCAGAAACTACTTAAGGCACAATACAACATCATCATCAACAACAACAACAGGTACTTGACTGCCATTTGAAGTATTGAAGTATACTCCTTTATGAAGTATTTCTTCATTATGGCCTCTGAAAATAGATAACAGGGCTCATTTATTTTTAAAAAAACAAGGCAACAAGAATCTAAAATTCACTGATTTCAGCTTCTTATAAAAGGGAAATTTTGTTCTCACAACATCTCAGCAACTTCTAAGCACAAGGAAAAGAGTCTTCTCAGATCATGTGCCCTACACTCTAAGGAGATTATCAGATGAGGGGGGGAGGGTGAGCACAAAGTGGATCGCTCCTGTCCTTGTCCTGTCCTTATTATGCAATTGCATGAAAGACTATCACACACGTCACACTTATCCCATCATTATCCTGTCAATGAAATGGAATTGTCCTGTCACTTTTTAATAATGGAAACTTCTGTTAATGAAACATGATCTGACAATTCCACTTCATTGATGGGATAATGATGGGATAAGTGTGACATCATCTGATAATCTTTTGTGCAGTTGCAGATAATTCCACTTGACAGATGGGATAATGACCAGAGAAATGTGATGTCATCTGATAATCTTTCATCCAATTGTGTGATAAGGACAGGAAAAGAACAGAAAAAGGACATTCTTTTCCCTGTGTGATAATATCAGATGTGGGGAAAGGATGGGAGCAAAGCGGATCGCTCCCATCCTTATTGCGCAATTGCACAAAAGTAGTAAGTACATATCTATACTGCTTATCAGTGCACTTAAGCACTCCCTAAATGGTTTACAATGTGTAAGCTAATTGCCCCAACAAGCTGGATACTCATTTTAGCGACCTCAGAAGGATGCTAGGCTGAGTCAACCATGAGCCCCTGGCTGGTATTGAACTCACAATCATGTGGTTTGTGAGTGAGTGGCTGCAGTATAGGCATTTAACCACTGCACCACCAAGGCTCCAAAAGTCTATCACACACATCATGCTTACCTTGTCATTATCCTGTCAATGAAATGGAGCTGTCCTATCACTTTTCAATAATGGAAACTCCCGTTAATGAAAAATGACAGGACAATTCCACTTCACTGATGGGATATTAATGGGATAAGTGTGATGTTGTCTGATAATTTTTCACAAGACCATGGATAATTCCACTTGACAGACAGGATAGGTAGGCAGGATGCCATCTGATAATCTTTTGTGCAATCATGTGATAAGGACGGAAAATTGATGTCCTTTTTCCCACGTGATAATCTCCTAAAACTCTATACAAATGAAAATATAACTAGCTAAGTTACATTGATTTTACTGATTTTTTAAAAAAAAATTGGAGGTGCTTGTTGTCTCTCCTTTTCCTAAAAAATCAACTCCTTGGCATGCATCACTGTTGTTTTTCAAAATAGATCACAAGTTGAAAATGGGCACACTTACAAAACTATCCCTTGTGTTTTAAGAAAAACAAATTCTGTTTTTCTGAGCATTAGGCATGAATATCCAAAGTATTTTGTTTTTCTTCCTCCTCTTCCTCCTCCTCCTTTTTGTTGGACTAAGGGGAAAATTCCTTGTCTGAAAGGCTTCAAACTCTCCACCTATCAGACAAGGGGGTCTGGATGAAGATGATCAGCCCATATGGCAATCTATCAGGAATTCTTTGTTTGGGGTGCAACCCTTGTAAATAATTTACCCATTGGGAAGACAACTCTGACCTCAAGATGGGTAACCCCAGTAAGGTATCTTTCATATGTATGTACAATTTGCAACTTGTTTGTCTCTTCAGATTCTCAAATGGCAAAGATAGGTGGTGACACTATGCTTAAGTGCCTAGACATAGGGCTATGTCCACATGCTATGCATACTGTGATGAGTTGCCCAACCACACAAAAGAAGTGAATGGAAGCTTCCAGGTCCCCCCCCCCCCCCCCGCAACAGACAAAACTAGAGAAACAATAACAAAAATACAAAATATTCCTGCTTATTTATTTTAAAATGCAGACATCCCTGAACACAACATCTTCTTTCTTTCTCATGGAAGGCTTTATTTGCAGCATATTACAATATAGGACTGTTAACAATGTTAAATAATAGCAGGGAGAGGGAAATTAAGAGCTATCGACAAAGGAGAAAAGAGGCATTTTCTGATAAGATTTGAAAAGAAGTGGAAAGTTAATGAGGCAGGCAGCCACAAAGAGGGCTATTTTGAAGGGGAGGAACTAACATCTCAGGTACCACTGGAGCCAGATGGTGCAAGTGGGCCTAGAACAAACATATAAAGTACTTTTGAAAATCCATCCATAAAATTGACTCAACTATGTTCCGTTCAGTGGGCCGTATCCTCTACGTTATTAACATGCAATTCATTGATTCAGTACTACAAACAATCCAAAATAACCTGCTGCTTGAGATCTAAAAGACTCTGTAACAGTCTGTTTTCTGCAGTATGAAGTTCTCTGTATGTGTGTTGTGTGCTTCAAGTCATTTACAGCTTATGGTAGCTGTAAGGCAAATCTTTCTAAGGGTTTTCTTGGCAAGATTTGTTCAGAGGAGGTTTGTTATTGTCTTTCTCTGAGTCTAAGAGAGTGTGACTTGCCCAAGATCACCCACTGGGTTTCCATGGCTGAACAGGGATTTCAACCCTCATCTCCAGAGTTGTAATCCAAAGCTGAAACCACTGCACCATGCTGACTCTCTCTATAATATTCTACCCATTTTAATCATATATAGATACGGTAGATAAAAATATAATCTGAGGTATTGCAGTATTTTAACTTATGTGGCAGTAGTTCACTCATGCACTAACACCAAAAGTGAAGTTATACACACACACACACACACATCACCCAATTAATTGTTGCAGGACATGTTTCACCTAAAAGGAGCTAAATTCAAAGATATAGCTGTGTTAGTCTGTAGAATCAGTGTGTAGAGAGAGCTTGTAGCACCTTTGAGACTAATAAAGAAATTGGAAGCATGATCTTTTGTAGACTACGAAAGCTCATGCTACCAATTTCTTTTTGTTAGTCTCAAAAGTGCTACAAGTTCTCTCTACACACTAAAAAGCATCCTATTGATCATCCTATTGATCTGCCACCACATATTAAAGTTCTGCTTGTGATCCCACCAGTTATTTCTGCCACAGCTTGGTTTAATTTCTTTTCCTTGTTGTTGTATTGTGTTGTTGTGTGCCTTTAGTCATTTCCAACTTGGGACAGCCCTAACACAAACCTGTAATGGGGTTTTCTGGAGAGTTTTATTCAGAGGGGAATTTGCCTTTCTTTCCCTCTGAGGCTGAGAGGATGGGACTTGCCTAAGGCCACCCAATGGATTTCCATGGCTGAACAGCAATTCAAACATTGGTCTCCAGAATTGTAGTCCAATGCTCAAACTTATACACCACTCTGGCTTTCTAATGTAATACCTACTACTATCAACACCTGCTGTTTATCAGAATTCCATTACTCTGGGATCACTTTGAAGTTTACCTTAAAATCTAGCACTAAACTAGCTATCCTCTGTAATGAACGCACTTGTGTCCCTTATTCCTTCTTTTCCACCAACAGTGGTGCTGTCCTCATGGACAAAAAGACCTGTGTTCCCCCCAGACTCATGTCATCCTTTTCAGATGACACAGGCTAATACCCCCAGGCTGGGATCTGGCAAACCAGATGCTGATCTGGCAGTCTTGGTCAAACCCAGCTGAAAGGGAGCTTAGCGTGGGTCAAAAAGACCTGCTGTTTGCCATGGAGTTTCCTAAAAGTTCCGCAGCAACACCTGGCTGACCAGATGCCCCTTCCTCTACCATCACCCCCACTGAAAAGACCCATCTGTCCTGGTGTTGGGCTGAGGACTGACCCAGGTTAGGACCCATGTTATCCTGGTCCATCTGCTCAGCCCCATTGTAAATCATTTCTGATACAATCTATTTTGCCCTGATAGCACAATACCGAGGCTTAATTATAAGAAAGATGGAGCAGGGGATTCATTTGAAAGTTGAACAAAATAAATCAATGTTTATTTAAAAGTTACTTACAAAAGTAAATAATTAATAGGCTGAATACTAAAATGGTCAAAGTTTGCTTAAAAGCTCCAATATCATTATATATCCTATTATTATCATCAGTATCATTATCTAAAGGTCTAATATGCCTTTAGCCTAACAGACCTAACATCTCCTGAGGCAGCACATACAAAGTTGTTCAAAGCTTTAAACATGACTTCTTCCTTTTGGTTCAGCATCTCTCTGGTGAGGATTCAGCACAGGAAGTCTTTTGGTTGTCACGTCTTCAAGACTCACCATTTCCTGAGCTCAGCCACTGTGTCTTTGGACTACTGCTATTAAAATGTCCCTCCTTCTGCCTACCCAATCAGCTTCTGGAAAGATTTGCTGCATGCCTTCAAGTAGTTTCCAACTTTTCACGACCCTAAGGAAGAAGCGAAGGAAGGAAGGGGAACACAAAAAGTAAAAAAAAAAAAAAAAAAAATCAGCTTCTTTATGAATAATAATAATAATAATAATAATAGTTTTTATTTGTATTTTCCCGCATCTCCCTATGGATCAAGGCGGGATTACAGACAAATATTGAAAAATACAATATATAAGATACAATATATAAAATCATAACAATAATAAAAAACCCACAATCCATATAATAAAATCCAATACTCAATCATGTGCACAGATTGGTCATCATCTTCACATATCCCTGGTAGATGAAGGGAATGCTGTGGATGGTAGATGAAGGGAATGCTGTGGATATAGTATATCTTGATTTCAGTAAGGCCTTTGACAAGGTTCCCCATGACATTCTAGCAAGCAAATTGGTAAAATGTGGGCTAGACAAAGTAACTGTTACATGGATTTGTAATTGGTTGACTGGTCGAACCCAAAGGGTGCTCAACAATGGCTCCTTTTCAACCTGGAAAGAAGTGACCAGTGGGGTGCCACAGGGCTCTGTCCTGGGCCCAGTGCTATTCAATATCTTTATTAATGACTTGGATGACGGTATTGGGGGCATAGTTATCAAATTTGCAGACGACACCAAATTAGGAGGAGTAGCTAATACCCCAGAGGACAGGATCAAAATTCAAAATGACTTGAACAGACTAGAAAGTTGGGCCAAAGCTAACAAAATGAAATTCAACACGGAGAAATGTAAGGTACTGCACTTAGGGCGGAAAAACAAAAAGTACAGATATACGATGGGGGACACCTGGCTGAATGAGACTACGTGTGAAAGGGATCTAGGAATCCAGGTGGACCACAGGTTGAATATGAGTCAACAGTGCGATGCAGCAGCTAAAAAGGCCAATGCAATTTTAGGCTGCATCAGTAGAAGTATAGTGTCTAGATCAAGAGAAGTAATAGTGCCACTCTATTCTGCTTTGGTCAGGCCTCACCTGGAATACTGTGTCCAGTTCTGGGCACCACAATTCAAAAAAGATGTGGAGAAACTGGAGCGTGTCCAAAGGAGGGCAACTAAAATGGTAAAGGGTCTGGAAACCAAGCCCTATGAGGAACGACTTAGGGAGCTGGGGATGTTTAGCCTGGAGAAGAGAAGACTGAGAGGTGATATGATAGCCGTGTTTAAATATTTGAAGGGATGTCATATCGAGGAGGGAACAAGCTTGTTTGCTGCTGCTCCAGAGGCTAGGACCCGAAACAATGGATGCAAGCTGCAAGAAAAGAGATTCCACCTCAACATTAGGAGGAACTTCCTGACAGTGAGGGCGGTTTGACAGTGGAACACACTCCCTCGGAGAGTAGTGGAGTCTCCTTCCTTGGAGGTCTTTAAGCAGAGGCTGGATGGCCATCTGTCAGGGATGCATTGATTGGGAGTCCCTGCATAGCAGGGGGTTGGACTGGATGGCCCTTGTGGTCTCTTCCAACTCTATGATTCTATGATTCTATGATTCTATGATTCTATATCCAGGAGGCCATATCAGATAGTACAATTAGGCTTCAGAGTTACAATTGGGGAGATCAGGTGGATAGGCCCACCGGAAGAGCTCCGTCTTAAGCACCTTCTTAAAGGCTTCTAGTGTAGTAATAAGACGGATCTCTTCTGGCAGGCCATTCCATAGCTTAGGAGCTGTGGCTGTGAATGATCTCTGGGAAGTTACTTTTAATCTGGTATTATAGTATTCCAGTAAATTCTTCCCTGATGTTCGGAGAGTGCGGGGCGGATTATGTAGGGAGAGGCGTTCCTTCAAGTAACTTGGACCCAAGCCACGTAGGGCTTTAAAAGTAATGACCAACACTTTGTATTGCGCCTGGAAACTAATCAGCAGTCAGTGAAGAGCTTTTTAACACAGGTGTAATATGGTCTGCCCTAGATGTTCCGGCGACTAGCCTGGCTGCCGCATTTTGAACTAATTGAAGTTTCCGAACTTGGTACAAAGGTAGCCCCATGTAGAGCTCATTACAGAAATCCAAATGAGAAATTACCAGGGCAAGTACTACTGCTTCAAGGTCCTTTCGGTCCAGGTAGGGGCGCAGTTGGTGAATCAACTGAAGTTGATTCCAAGCACTCCTGGCCATCGCATCCACTTGAGATGACAACTGTAAGATTAGTCCAGGAGTACTCCCAAACTGCGTACTTTGTCCTTCAGGGGAAGTGTGACCCCATCTAGGACAGGTTGACAAAACTCCCTCCCTGGACCGGGGGTACCTATCACGAGCACCTCTGTTTTCTCTGGATTCAGCCTGAGTTTGTTTTCCCTCATCCAGCCCATTACCGACCCAAGGCAGGCATCCAGAGGAGCGATGCCATCCTTAGTCACCGCAGCAGTTGGAGACATAGAGAAATATAATTCTCTATATATAGACTGCCTGGAGCTGGAAGGCAACTGCCCTCTCGATCACTTTGCCCAAGAATGGTAATAGGGAGATGGTCTGTAATTATTTCTTACCAGGGGATCAAGGGAGGGGTTTTTCAGGAGTGGTTTCACTACCGCTCGTTTTAAACTCGATGGAAATTTACTCTCCCTGAAGGATGCATTAATTATAAGCTGTAATAATAATTTTACAGCATCTCCTCCCTGGGCGATCAGCCATGATGGGCAAGGATCAAGAGGGCACGTTGTCTTTCTCACACATCCAAGAAGCTTGTCCACTTCATCTGTATTTACAAACTCAAATCGATCCAGTTTAATACAGTCCACGGGTCCCTGGACACCTCTCTTATTGGCTCTGTTATAATGCCCGCATCTAGATCGGCCCTTAACTGAGAGATTTTATCTGCAAAAAAGTCATTAAAAGTATCACAGCATGCTTTGGTTGGTTCCAATAATGGGTTCAGGGTGGGAGCCAATTGAGTTAATTCTTTAACCACCCTGAACAGCTCTGCTGGATGAGACTTTGCAGATGCAATACGTGCAGCATAGAAGGAATTCTTTGCTGCATCTATTGCCACTTGATAGGAATCCAACATGTTCCTATGATGTGTCTTATCAGATAAACGTCTTATCAGATAAACGTCAATTACAACCATTCTCCTGCCTTCCTTCTCTTCTTCTGGCCAATCATTGCTTACTAAAGGTAAAGGTAAAGGTAAAGGTAAAGGTAAAGGTAAAGGTAAAGGTAAAGGTAAAGGCTTCCCCTTTGACATGTTTGTCAAGTCATGTCCAACTGTAGGGGGCCGTGCTCATCTCTGTTACTAAACCAAGGGAGCCAGCATTGTCAAAGACAACTCTGTGGTTATGTGCCCAGCATGACTGCACAGAATGCTGTTACCTTCCCCCCAAAGTGGTACCTATTTATCCACTTGCACTTTTACATGCTTTCAAACTGCTAGGTTGGCATAAGCTGGGACTAGTGATTGGAGCTCACTTCATCACACAGCATTTGGGTCTTGAACTGCCAACCCGCTGACCTTGTGGTCATCAGTCACCATCTTAACCACTAAACCACTGCATCCCTTCATTGCTTACTACCCCAGCCTTATTCCCTCTCCAATTCCTCATGCATCTTTTTGTTTTAGACTCTGTTGGTGGCTTCTCTTTCTCTCTGCCTGATTGCATGGTTCTTCTCTGGCTGACTCCATCTGAAAACTCCCAATCTAGATGAATCCTGTTGAGGCTGTGACTGCTCTTCTATACCCTTTGTCCTGAAGGCCCCATCTATTCACACATCATATTCTGTCAGATTGTTCAACTTGTATGCAGAAAACATCATACAAAGAGCAGGTTTAAACTTAGAAGAAGGAAGAGTGAAGATAGGAGGAAAGAACATCAACAATCTAAGACATGCAGATGGCACCATATTGCTAGTGGGAAAGACTTGGAGCAATTACTAAGGAAGGTCAATAAAGAAAGTTCAAAGGCAAGCTTGATGCTGAACATAAAGAAAATAAAAATATTGACCACAGAGGATCTACATAAATTCAACCTAGACAATGAAGAAATCAAAATAGTTAAGGATTTCCCATACCTTGGATCAAACATTGATCAGAAAGGAGACTGCAGTCAAGAAATAAGAAGACTAGGAATGGGAAGGGCAGCTATGAAAGAACTGGACAAGATACTGAAGAGCAAAGACATACAACTGAGCACTAAAGTCAGAATCATTCAGACCATTGCATTCTCAATTACCATGTACGGAAGAAATAAGAAGACTGGGGAGTTTATCACACAGGGAAGTTTGGAAGTTTAAATGGGTAATAACCCACGATTATCCAGCATATCAGGCACAATTGAGCAAATGGTTTTCACACGACGTTGTACACAAATCACATAGAATCCGACAAGAAAGTGAAATGAACCAGCAAATAGGCATTTTTGGGAAAATATTGTGAATTCATTTCCATTTCATTCACGATATCACTTTTTTTGCGCAATTGCTATAGTGTGAAAGCTATTTGTGGGATTCGCCCCATTTTTTGTACTTGTTGCCAGATTTCCTATGGTTCTTTGGGGTGAGTTTACCTCTAGTGCTGTTTTGTTGTACTGAGAGGGATGCAGCCTTTTATGTTTCAGCCAGTGCTCTTAAAGGAACAGCTGCTGAGGTAAAGGCACGGACGCACACACACACAGAGAAAATCCCTTGCAGGGAAGCTCCTTCTGGGGGTGCTTTATTTTTTTTTAATGTTTCTCTGCTTTTAAAATTTTATTTTATACTGTTTTAATATGATAGTTTAAATGGTTTTTTTTTTTTTTTTTTTTTGCTGTTAGGTTTTTCACTGAATGATCTTGTGAGCTTCCTTGAGTCCCACTCCAAGAGAAAGGTGGCATATTAAATAAATAAATATTCAAAGGAGGCTTGCCATTACCTGTGTCTAAAACTGAGAGTGTGTGACTTGTCCCAGGTCAAGTGAGTTTTCATGACTGAAGGGGTATGCAAACACTAGTTAAGCACTCAAATTTATCTACTAAAATGTGCCATGTTAATGGTGATGGGTTTTGTAGGGACTGCAAAAAGTTATATAATAAATTAATTTTTGAAAATTAACTTTTCAAACTTTTATCTAAAAACACATCAGCATTACTGCTTCCAGCTCAAAGCCACACATGTTGCTGGTGCTAATTCACTTATATCTCAGCTTTTCCCAATGTTGCAACCCAAGAGAGCTTGCAAACATTAAAACAAACACAATGAAAATGATTACAAAAAAGAGGGGTAAACAGTTATTTTAATAATAATAATATAATTAAATCAAAAACATGCTCAAAACTTTTTAAAATAATTCAGTTAAAAGACAAAATATAAAAATCAGCAGAACACACTTTTAAACAGCACATCATTAAAACCCTTTGCAGCCAGTTCCTGAAAAGCCTGTGACAACAGAAAAGCTTTCACTTTCCAACAGCATAACAACAAGGAGGGAGCCATCCTTGGGTTGGTGTTCCAAAGTGTAGGAGAAACCACCAAGAAGGCCTTTTCCCATGTCCTCATCAAATGAACTTGAGAGTGTGGCAAGACTAAAGGAAGGGTCTCTCCTGAAAGGCATAAGATTCTAAGCAGGTTCATATAGAAAAATGTGGTCCTTTAGATAGCCTGACCTGAGATATGTAGAGTCCAGCAAGAAAGAAAAAGAGTAAAGAGGTGAACAACAGAAAACAAAGTAACACACAGGCATACCAGGGTAGGGAACTATGTGGATTCTGACCCTGATGAGGCCAAGCACTAATGCTGGTTTATGAATAAATTAAATAGCACTGGAGGCTTTTCCCTCTGTCCCACCACTCTCATGGATACATCTGGTGGGAATGTGGGTGAGAACCTTTTCAGTGGCTGCTCTTAGGCTCTAGAACTCCCTTCCCAGAGAGATTAGACTGCCATCTTCCTTGCTAATTTTCCACAGGCAAAACAAAACTATTTTTGTTTTGGCAGGCCTCTGAAGATTATAATAATAATAATAATAAATTTTATTTTTACCCCGCCCAATGGAAACCCAATCCGGGCGGCTTACATATTAAAATCCATGAAATGGATCAATAAAACCCATACAATAAAAATAGAAAATACCCCCCTCCCCCTTAAAAAGTATTAAATAGTAATATATTAAAACAAATAATTAACAATTCAAATTAAAAGCCCAGTGCAATGAATTATAAAAAGCCTGAACACCACGATCCTCACCATCAGATTTGATGGGGCCACGAGAGGATCGGCTTGGTGGGGCTATGTCCGAGGTGGGAGTCACTAGTCCGGAAAGGCCTGCCGGAAGAGATCCGTCTTGACCGCTTTTTTAAAGCTGTCCAAGGATGTTAAAAGACGGATCTCGTCCGGCAGGTCGTTCCAGAGTTTAGGGGCGACAACTGAGAAAGCCCTCCGGGAGGTAGCTGCAAGTCTCGACTTCTGAAGTTGCAGTAAATTTCTCCCGGAGGACCGAAGAGCGCGGGGAGGATTGTACGGGAGAAGGCGGTCCTTGAGATAGTTTGGACCCAAGCCATTTAGGGCTTTAAAGGTAATAACCAACACCTTGTACTGGGTCCGGAAACCAATAGGCAGCCAGTGGAGGGACCGCAGAACCGGAGTAATGTGGTCCCTCCGAGATGTTCCAGATACAAGTCTGGCCGCCATATTTTGTACCAATTGCAGTTTCCGGATCAAGCACGAGGGTAGCCCCATGTAGAGTGCATTGCAGAAATCGAGGCGTGAGGTTACCAACGCGTGCACCACAGTCTCGAGATCCCTTACTTCCAGAAAAGGGCGCAGCTGGCGTATCAGATTGATTGTTTAGGGGCAACAAGATTTGTATAATGAGCTAGATTGCCTATTTCTTCTGTCCTTTCTAATGGTTTATGTTTTAGACTGGTTTAAACTTTGATGTTTATATTTTTTAGCTTTTCTAAACTATGGATTTTTAGTTATGTTTAATTTATCTGTTGTAAGCCAACTTGAATCCCAAAGGTGGGGTGTAAATCATCACCACCAGCATCACTATTATCGTCATTCAATACAGATCTTTGGAGGACCCTATTACCAGTACTTTCTTCTTCCATTTAAACAACTGCCATTTTACTATCTGCTTCCAATTTTTTAATCAGTTATTACTCCATCAGACCACTGTCCTCTTATTACATCACTGCAAAGATTACATATGAGCTTTTGGGTGAGGAATTGCATCACAAGCTCTTTAGAAGTGTAAAATATCTAAAATGTAAAATACCTAAGGTCTCCATGATCTCCCTTATCCACATACTTATTGATATTTTCTCAAATAATTCTAAAGGTCAGTTTGGTCATCATGCTGATTCTTCCTCAGAAACTCATTGAGTATCTGTAGCATTCAAGGTAATTTCTAGCCAGTCTGAGAATTTCATGTCAGTAGCTTTTGATTTAGGGCAATTCAACCACATATGCAAATAGGAGTCTTTCTTTCAAGCTATAGTTTTGCCTTCAGCAGCCATGGCCAAGCCCTGTGATTTTTCTCAGTCGCCATGGGGCAGAGTATTATTTAGATACCAATTTAAAGTAAGCTCCTCTCAAAGTTACACAGGTGGAAAACATTAACTCTTCCTTCCTCACAAACATTCTGACAATTAAATTTTCTCTAAGCTCCTTGTCCTACTGAATAACTTTATTGTTCTCTCCCTCTCTCTCTCTTTCAGCTGCATGCCCCCCCCCCCAGATAATAGATCTTCATTTGATTCACATACACCCCAACCTACTTCTCAAAGGCTATCAAATCTCTGAAATCATTATTTTGGCATTTATATAACATAAATACTTCTGCTGGTAGAGATGAATTAAAGGTAATGTGGTGCTATTCTCTTCTAGTGATAAATCACAGTAATTAAATAAAACAATAGCTATGTTCAAAGAAAGAAATCCTTTGAACCTTATCATGATCATTCCTACAATGGTGTGTGTGTGAGAGAGAGAGAGAGAGAAGAATGCTAGTTATAACATTAATAACTGTCAGAGCAAGGGAGAGGTAGCAGATGTTCTTGTGGTGATGAGAGGGACTAAAGCAGTGTTTCCCAAACTTTGGTCCTCTAGATGTTTTGGACTTCAGTTCCCAAAATGCCTGATAGTTAGTCAAACTCTCTAGGTTTCTGAGAGCTGAAGTTCAAACCCTGGAGGATCAAAGTTTGGGAATTTCTGGACTAAAGTGTGTGGTTCCAAGAACTCTTCCACACTGAATGTATGGAGTTGGTATGTAACTTCAAGCATCTTTGGTCAAATGAGTTTTAAATAGAATTGTGGAACCTTTGGCTCTCAAGATGTCTTTGGGCCCCAGTGCTCAGAAACTGGAGCTGACGTGGCCAATGATGGTAAGAGATTATGAGAATCTAAGACAGGGGTAGGCAACCTTTCCCCTTTAAGGGCCGAGAGACTTCAGCTCCCAGAAGCCTCAGCCATGTTGGCCAATAGTCCCATGTTGGCCAATAGCTCCTGGGATTCTGGGAGCTGAAGTCCCTCGGCCCTTAAAGGGGAAAGGTTGCCTACCCCTGATCTAAAATATCGAATAGGCCAAATCTATTTTTGAAGCATTGTGAAAAATCTCATAAAAGGGCAGAGCAGGAGGAAAGGATGCATGTATCCACACCTATTTCAGAAGCACAACACATCTTCAGAGACCATATGAGAGTAGATGGGGTGAAAGACATACTTCCACATGTAACTCATGCATGCAACTTCCACTCATATCTCCTTCAGGCTGTTGAAATTTGATTCCCTATGCTGTAAGCCAGAGGTAGGCAACCTTTCCCCTTTAAGGGCCGAGGGACTTCAGCTCCCAGAATCCCAGGAGCTATTGGCCAACATGGCTGAGGCTTCTGGGAGCTGAAGTCCCTCGGCCCTTAAAGGGGAAAGGTTGCCTACCCCTGCTGTAAGCTATATTGTAAAGGAGGGAAATGGCAATACCATCTCTGAGTATTTCTTGCTGAAGAAAACTCATAAGTAGCCAAAGGTTGGCAGGCAACTTGACGGCATGTACATACATATAGTCAACTCCAATTAGCCTATCTAGAAAAGGGAAAGGGTGGTATGGTAGCGATGTTCCTCTTCTGTCCCCCATATATTCCTGAAAAGCCTGTGTACTTGGTTTAGCTTTACACTCCATTTCTAGTGGATACAAATATGATTTATTTCTGCAATGGAGCCTTTATCCTTGTTGTTTTCTCTGAACCCTTCTTCATTCACCAAAGAGGAGAAAAAGCTCAAATTATCAAGATTGTCCCCTGTTGCAGAATCACAAAAAAAAAAAAAGTAATGTCAAGAGATGTTCTTCTGATTCCAGAAAAAAATTCAGACAGTGGTTAAACTGAATCTGTTTCCATATTTGTGTCTGTCTGAAAAAGAAGTACAGCAACCATTTGGTTTTCCTGCCTTTGTCTCACATGTGCATTAGAATGCCTTATAAAGCTGGAAGTGTGTATTACTCTAACAAGTCTCAGAGCATGGATCTGTTCAAAAGATGTATTGCAGCAATACCCCAGCAAAGTGAGATGCCAATAATGGAGTGGGAGGACTTGATGATCGACTTTATTACCCACAGCCAGATGCTTGTGAGGAAAGAGTGCAGGTGCAGCTACAATGGATATGGTTTGAAAATGAAATTCAGACAGTGTACAGATGCTTAAAGTAATGCTTTGCCAGTAAACCCAAGAAGGCTGATATAAATAGTAAAATGGCACTATCTACAAAGTGAGGGGCAGAAATCTCACCCAATTTCCAGAGCTGAACATAGTGTAAAAGGGCTGGTGTCATAAGGAAAACCATAATTAGTTCCATTATGCTGATTAATCAAAGCTTATAAGTAACTAGTTACAAATAACTAATTGCTTATAATTATTACTCCTCCCTGGTAATGAAGAAATAACTACATTACATTATGTGCATAAGTTAACAAGGAACCTCACACTTTTTCCTTCCCCATCCTCCAGATGTGTGGAACATTGTTGGATTCTGGGAGGTATAGTTCCACACTGTTATAAGATATTGAGTTGGGAACAATTATGGTAATCTAGACTTCTAATTTTCCCTCTTTGCTTCAGTGATTATGGACAGTCATCCTTTTCCATGCCTTTTCCATACGGGCTGGACAGGGATAATCCAAATGTCTTGCTGTCTTAGGAACTGTACCATGAATGATCAGGTGCCAAGGGAGTTGTCATCCTCCAGCAATCCCCTAGAATTATTTTATTGATCCATTTACTTACTTACTTACTTACTATATTTTACATAATATCTTTCTGCCACTCAAGGAAGTTACATTTTACAGCAGGGGTGGCAAACTATGCCCCCTAAGGCACATTTTACAGCTGGAGAAGGCAAAATCCTCCTCCCAAACCACTGGAGGTTGGTTTACCATTTCTATGCAATTTCTCTACCCACAACCATATGTCAGGTAAAAAGGCTTTTTAAACTGACAAATGAACAAACTGGAAGGGTCCACCCAACCATTGTTTGTAAAATGGGCCTTTACT
Organism: Phrynosoma blainvillii; assembly: GCA_026167975.1. Lineage (NCBI taxonomy): Eukaryota > Metazoa > Chordata > Lepidosauria > Squamata > Phrynosomatidae > Phrynosoma > Phrynosoma blainvillii. The sequence continues at coordinate 70,716,814 of JANUYF010000004.1, forward strand.
GACATTACATAGAAATGGTAAGATCCCAGAGGCTTTGGAGGTGTATTTTGCCACCATGTACTGTAAAATGTAGGGGGCATAGTTTGCATAATAAAATGGTAAATTATCATCATCATCATCATCATCATCATCATCATCATCATCTTATATCCCACCTTTCTCCCAATATAGGGACTCAAGGCGGTGATGTTCATGTTCCTCAGAAGCTCTTGGAGATATGATCTCCCAGTCCCCCATTTGCTCACAATGCGGGGTGTGTGAAAGGGGCATGGCTCTCCAAGATCTCTAGAGAAAGGCCAAAATGCTTCTATCCCTTTCATAGTAATGGCTCATCCCCTAATGGAGCAAACCTATGCAAGCTTTACCTAGAAGACCACCCCACTGAATGCAAGGGGCCTTACTCCCTTGCAAGTATGCTTGTGTTGGCAGTCATACAGTGCAATCTCATCCAGGGGCTTCACTAGAAGAGTGCAGGGGGTTGACACCAATGCTCCCCAAACATCTGCCTTTTGGCAGAAATGGGGTGTAGTGTTCATCTGCATCCCTTTAAAATTCTATTGTTGTTGTTGTTGTTGTTGTTGTTATCCTGCCTCTCCTCAAGGCAGAGTACAATATGTTAAAACACAAAACACAATTAAAAACACATAAACCCAGAGTTAAAATACAACACTATAAAATCATTAAAATACACTCATAGACTACATCTACAATTGAAAAGTCACAATTTAAAATTGACTTGGTCGGCCTGCCAGAAGACATATGTCTTTAAAACTGTTTTAAAAGCAGTCAACATTTTCAGCTGTTGTATCTCCTCTGGCAGGTTATTCCACAGTCTGGGGGCAACAGAAAATGAGGTGCCCAGCATAAGTCAGAAGGAGTGTGACTCACAGTGGTGGTGTTGGGTGGCACAGTAAGATGTTGCTCCAGATTGATCCAGATCCAGAGCAAAATCCAGAGCAAAAGTTAAGTCTTTTAAATGTGATTTGAGGCAGTGATGGCCTGGATTTGGTATGGAACTGGCCTCACATCATGAAGACAGTCTGCAGTCAAATGAGGGCTTTGGCCCTGTCCCATGAAGACTGGTTGCAGCAGGGACAGGGGGAAACCAGTTCATGTGGCCCATGTAGACATGCCCTCAGAGTTTTCAGCTGCATGAGGCAACTCTTCCCATGATATTTTTGGTGACATTGCAGGAGGAGGGAAAAGACTGCAGGGGGGAATTGGGAACATGTAGATCAAGGAAAACTCACCTATACATAAAGCAAGTACAACCCTCTGAGGAGAAGAGGGAGAGGTGAGTGAAAAACAAAGCATTAATATGGATCTGAGTCCTGGGGGGGAAATGCCCCTTTAAAACAGAAAAACAAAAATGTCTCCAAAAAAATATTTGGATGTGGGAGCAGTGATATGAAAGCCGAATTGAAATAAAAAGTCCTGGAAAAGTCTTGGAAATGCTTGGTACTTTCAGCTAGGCTAGATAGGACTCAGTTGCAGTTTGCTTAAAGTTGCCATTCAAGTCTTGCACATTTGGTTGCTTAAAGTGCCATGCACATAATCAAGGCATAACACAACATATAGAAAAAAATATGCTATTCAACCCTGATATAGGAACTTAGCCATTATGTTACAACTGTAATGTAACAATAGTTCTGCCTTAGGTGTTGCAAGGAGGGGATTCATTACAAGGAAATTGTTGTTTGTAACCAGTTATTCCCAAGTGCTGCTTATTGTCTCTCTGAAGCAGGCATGTGTGAAGGAGCAAGGAATGGGCCAAATTAACTGAGCCAGCATTACTGGGGGATGTTAGTAATTGGTGCCTGGCAGTGACTAAACCCTCCACACCCATCAAGCGGGAGATGGCAGAGCAGACATTGCCTTGGAGGCAAAATGCCTCCGAGTCCAATTCCCTTGATGGTGTAAATTATACACCACCTTCTCCCAGAGCCTATGCCCAAAGTCGCCAACTCCCTTCTCCCCTTAGTCATTAGAGCTTCTGCTTACATTTAAAAAATTAAAGGGCTATATTATCCATTTTGCCCAAAGGAAAAGAAGTACACTATTCATGTTTTCTCCTTCTTCTCTTGTGGAGAAAATGTGTGTTTCCAGTTTTAGCTGAAGCTTTGCAGCAAAAAACACCACAGGTCGCTCATGCTGATGGAAGAATTCCTATCTGAAATGAAAGTATCCAAAATGGAGCAAGCCTGAGGGGTGTTTCTCTGATTCTTTTGAAGCTTGAGACTGCCTCTTGGGTTAGCTTGTTAAAGTTAGGAGTATTTTGATTCTATTGTGTCCTTTAAGAAATCCAATCTTGGGGCACATCTTGGTTTGTGCCTTCTGTGCCTCTGATGTAGCACGTTGGGCCCCTATGGCTACCCAGAAGGGTCAGGCAAGGATTTTCTCCCAGCTGAACATGTTTCTCTATATCATGCCTTCTGAAGCCTCCAGCTTTAGGGTTTACAGGGTATGGGGAATATTTGAGCATCTTGCAGATAGAGATGATGAGTAATTCAATTCACTTTCCCTACTGGAACTGTACACATATACACAGTGTGTGTCAGGTTCAAAGGGGACATGACATACAGATGTGTGTAACATTGCCCCAACAGCAGATCCTTTTTGAAAAGGAATGCTTCTGAAAAGGAAAGTAAGGATCAGATAAATTGCAGGGGAGAAGATTCCATAATCCATCCCCAACTGCTATTTCTCTCTACTCTAACATTTCCTCCATAACCACCCATATTTGGGGCTGGTGTGGGAGTTGCTCAAGCAAATAATAGTAGATAGCAAAAGAGTTAAGCCCCTACTACTATAATCCCACTTCCTCAATTTGTCTTCTTTCTTTCTTTACTTTAAGTCACTGGGATAACATTGCACACATCTTTGATTCTTCAGCAGTGAAAACAAATGCGGTAATTAATATAATGATAGACATGATTTCTCCTTTTCAGACTATTTCCAGAAAGATTTTCTTTTGATAACTTTTGCTGCAATAGAGTTATACTTCTCCCCTTTTCGATACAGAAGACAGTATTAGGGCTATTAATTTATAGCCAACCCTGATTCATCTGCTTAATCTGTAGATGCTTTGAAGGTTGTACTTCAGGGACCACTCATGAGCAAAGATAGACTGCAGTGATGGTCGAGTGGAAATACCTGAAAACATTTTGTTGAAATTGGTCTTTCTATCCAACCATCACCCCAGAAAATATCCTGATGCTCTCTGGATACAAAGGTGTTAGACTGACATTAAGGAGATTATCACATGCTGCTTTTAAACCAAAATTATAGACATAGTAATCCAATGAGTTCACCTCCATCCTGTAGCTACTTGTCTACAAAGCATAGTTAGGACATCCCTTTTCACTGATGGGGAAACCCATTAATAAGCTACCAAAACTTTGCTGCAGTCTCATTAGACCTCATGTGAAACATTGCTACCAGGACAGTTGAGATATTGGCAGTCACATGCTGTCAGTCTCATCCTCTCCTCTTGTTATTCCCAAGCAGCCTAAAATTCCCCTTTTATCCTTTTCCCTTTCTTTTATTTTCTTTTAAAACTTGAATTGCATTAGCAAAACTCTGGCATTACATTTAAAAGTCTTAAAAAATAAATCTGAAAGTTATGTTGGGCAGGACATAGGGCAGGGAGGAGGGGTTAAGGGGGAATACAGAAGAGAGTGCAATGGCTGAAGCAACCCAAGTTGTGTGATTGTGAAGGTGTATGATCATGGCTACTCTCAAGCCAGTATGTTTTCATGTTCATTAATTAGTGTGATTGTGATGAGAACAGGGCTTATATGGTAAAATGTTCAGAAACAAGTTGATTCAGTCTGCTTTTAGTTAAATAAAGGGAAACCCTATCAAAGAAAAATTGGCCTTTAAAAATGTGAATAATGCTTTGGCAGACTGCTCAGATACCTATGTTTCAGTAGCCCTTAACCACATTTACTCAAAAATGCCACTATTATCAGATGAATTTATTTTAAAATAAGCATGTTTAATGTGAGTTTCACATTAAAGGCACCTAATTTGGAGTTGACATATGATATTATGAAATAATCTGTATTGTATGTAATCTAATGGATAATGTTATTGATTTGCTGTGTCCTTTATTGGATTGTATTCAATGAAATATTTTGGTTTTGTTTGCCTTGTATATTTTCTTCCTCTGTGTTGAAAAATAGCCTCTCTCTCCTTCATTGGAGCTGAATGTACTGATTATCATCACTCCCAGGGCTTTGGAAAGGGGGTAGGAAACCCATTAAAGAAATCTACAGCCTCATCTTAGTTTTAATAAAATTGTGTCCCCTAAAACAGTCTAAGGATGCATCCAGACAGAGTGAGAAGACCAAAAAGTCTCCAATTTCATTCCTGTTTGTTCCAATTTAATTTTGAAGATCCATCATATTTTGAAGATCCATCAGCTCCTGGTATGCTCAGAGACTTTTTGATACCAGCTTAGTTTATTTTAACTGGGTATAAAGTCAGAATGAACAGGAACAAAACTGGGGATTTTTCAGTCAGTTTGGCTGCACCCTTTTAAACAGTAGCTGGGGGGGGGGGGGCATCACAGAAGGAGCATAGCCAACCCCCTCATCTTTCCCCCACAAGTATTCAGCCACTGATAAGGGTGTTTGGATAAAGGGAACCCTTAGGGTAAAAGCAAGAATGAAACTAAATGTTTATGCATAGGATGTAGCTACATCTCTTCTAAAGTCAATGTAGAGCATTTGATCCAAATTGTGACCATAATGTGTTTGGAGGTGTTCTGTTACAATTATTTATTTATTTTAAAAGGAAAACATCAATTCATTTCAGTACATGTATGTTTGAAAAGCAAACAACAGACCCCAGGACAGATCCAGATTGACAGTGCACTGTAGTGGGTGCAGTAAAGAGTTACCAAAAAAAAAAAATCTTAAACATGCCATGATCCCTATCTTGACTGAGTCCTAGGATTGCCAGATGTCCATTATTATATCCCTTATTTGGTGGTTAGAAAGTTTGTCCCTTTTAGGGCTGGCAGGTATCACTTGTTATAAGAAATGTTCCCCATTTGGGAGTTGGAACAACTTTCCTTTTATACAGTCTGATTTTTAAAAATCCCATATTTTGGGATGTGGGCACTTCATAAAGACAGAAATGTGTGCATCATGTAATTTATTAATATGGTCAATATGAACTGAGAAATACATGGCTACATCAACTGAAATCAATAGTTCCATCTGGTATTTAGAGAGAATACAAACTTCTTAATAGAAACTTTCTGATTGTCAAACCTGTATATGTCATGAATTCCAGCTGTTACAATAATTGATTTAATATTTTAAAAAAACAACACTTTTGTGGGTTCCTGCCATGGCCCTGGACTGGGAGAAGCCCGACCCCCATGGATCCAAGGCGAGCACATCATGTAGGCACCTGAAAGATCACATCTGCACTTATAACAATTTGCAGGTCAAAAGGGCCAGGCCTAGGAGCTGCAAAGCAGGACATTTACACCTAGGAGATTTATGGGTACCAGTCAGGATGTATCCAGCTGAAGATGAGATAACATTAACATCCCATCTCCTCCCCTTGGAAATTGTTTACTACAAAGAGTACTAATCCAGAATCCTTTGATATACAATAGCAACTCTTCATCTCAGGCTAGGTTTAAGGGTACAAAAGATCCCCAAAATCTCAGACACATTGGGTCTGGTTAGATTTCATGGTGACTCTGTGCCACTGTGAACTCTGATTTGGGTCCTGGATCTTTCCGTTGTCCTTTCCTTTCCATAATGGTTGAGTCTATCCATCTTTCTGCCAGGAAAGAGAAGGAAAGCAGTTTCTGGGCAGCCATTTTGAGTGTAAGAAGAGAGACAGAGACTTGCCTCCAGAATAAGGTAGCACCCAGGAGCTCTCTGTAGAGTTAGAATCCCAGTTGATTCAGCTCGCTGACAGAGCCTGGTGAAAAGATGAAGAGACAGGGGCCCTTTACATAGGTCTTTACCAGGGGACTTTTGAGAGAGAAGCCCACAGTCCTGTTTCAGTGCTTACTTAAGATTTCTCAATATGGACACTGAGGGAGTTGCTGCAGTCATCTGCAACACTTGTGGCATGTTTGTCCTCTTGCTAAGAGATGTGGGGAACTTCACCTGCACCAAGTACAAGTTCATAGCCCTCCTGGAAGAGAAAGTCAAGAAGCTGGAGGCCCGGATAGCTACACTTCAGCATATTAGGGAGCAAGACGTTTTCCTGGACAGAGCAGAATGAACAGTCTTGGATGGGGACCACACAGAGGAAGTTGTTGAGGAGGAGGTCACTTCATGCACAGAGGAGGTGGACACCTGGAGGAATGTCACACACAGAAGTAGGGAAACTAGGGATCGTTCTGGGAGCTTGCAGCTACAGAATTGATTTGAAGCTCTCTCCCTTATCAAGGATGAAGAGGAAGAGAAGCAGGGACAGTCCTCAGGGACAGTACAGGGGACCCGAAGAGCACCACCGCAGAGAACAGCCACTGCTAAGCCTCGGAGGAGGTGTGTAGTGGTGGTTGGGGACTCCTTGTTGAGGGGTACAGAAGCAATGATTTGTGGCCCTGACAAGATGTCCCGGGAGGTGTGTTGTCTCCCTGGGGCAAAAATCCATGATGTGACAATGAGGCTGACAAGACTTGTCAAGCCTACTGACCATTACCCCTTCCTCTCGGTCCATGTGGGAACCAATGATACTGTAAGGCATACATAGTCTTCAGAATATCAGAAGGGATTATGAGGCTTTGGGTAAGAAACTGAGAGAGCTGGATGCACAGGTTGTTATCTTTTCTCCCAGTTGAAGGGCATGGTCCAGGAAGGGAGAGGAAGATAGCAGATGTGAGTAACTGACTCCGTAGATGGTGCCACCAAGAATGATTTGGATTCTTGGATCATGGGCTGCGGTTCCATGAGGGTGGACTTGTAGTAAGCAATGGGCTGTATCTCACACCAGTTTGCAGAAACATTTAGCCAATAGTCTCAAACATTTGATCAGGAGGGCTTTAAATTGAGTCATGTTGGGGAGAGAGACAGTATCTTGGAATGTATCTTGGAAAGCAGGAGTACATCATGGGTTGGAGTCAAAGTGTTATAGAGGGACCAAGGCAAATGACGCAAGGGGCCAACAGTGGGGGGCAAAAAACCTCACACAGTCAGCAAGTGGGGAAGACAGATGCTCTTAGATGTCTCTACACTAATGCACAGAGCATGGGAAATAAACAAGATGAACTTGAACTCCTAGCACAACAAAGCAAATATGATATAATAGGCATCACTGAAACCTGGTGGAATAAGTTTCATGATTGGAATGGAGGAATGGAGGATTATAATCTTTTTAAGAGAAATAGGCCAAACAGGGAAAGAGGAGGAATAGCATTATATGTCAGGGATATTTACACCTGTGAAGAGATCCAGGACTTAAATCTTGGAAATCAGGTGGAGAGCATCTGGATAAAAATTAAAGGGGAAGGAAACAAAAAGGATGTTATAGTGGGAGTCTACTACAGACTCCAAGTCAGACTGAGGAATTGGATGATGCCTTTCTAGAACATATGACCACACTCAGAAAGGAGAGATGCAGTAGTGATGGGTGACTTCAACTATCCTATTTGCTGGAAGTCAAACTCAACCATTAGTTCAAGGTCTAGCAAATTCCTCACTTGCCTCGAAGACAATTTCTTTGTCCAAAAGGTAGAAGAGGCAACAAGGGGATCAGCTATTTTAGATCTGATCCTAATCAACAGGGATGACCTAGTCAATGGGGTGCAAGTGGTGGGATCCTTAGGTGGGAGTGATCATGTTCTCCAGGAGTTTCTTATACAGTGGAAAAGAGAAGCTAGGCATAGTCAAGCACTCATTCTAGACTTTAGGAGAGCCGACTTCAACAAACTTAGGGAAACACTGGGAGTGATCCTGTGGTCAGGAATACTAAAGGAGAAGGGAGTTCAGGATGGATGGGAGTTTGTCAAAAGGGAGATACTGAAGGCACAATCTCAAACTGTTCCAATGAGAAGGAAAAATGGGTGATGTCTCAAGAAACTGGGTTGGATGACAAAAGAACTTTCAACTGAACTAAAGGCCTAAGCAGACTGCCAGAAATAGTGCACATTAAATTGAGGCACTGCCCTAGCTCAGTGCTAGGGAGTCATGGGAATTGTATTTTTTTCTGAGACATTGAGCCTTCTCTGTCAGAGAGCTCTGGTGCCACAATAAATTACAGTTCCCATGATTCCCTAGCACTGAGCCAGGGCAGTGCCTCAATTTAATGTGCACTATTTCTAGCAGTCTGCTTAGGCCCTAAGTTTTAAATGGGAGATGTATAAGAAATGGAAAAGGTGCAAAATCACTAAAGAGGAATTCAAACAAAATAGCTATCACATATAGGGGTAAAGTCAGGAAAGCCAAAGCACAGAATGAGCTCAGGCTTGCCAGAGGGGTTAAGGACAATAAAGGGCTTTTTTGGGTATGTCCATAGCAAAAGAAAGAAGAAGGAAATGGTAGGGCCATTGCACAGAGAAGATGGAGAAATTCTAACACGGGACAGAGAAAAGGCAGAACTACTCAACGCTTTCTTTGCCTCAGTGTTCTCACAAAAGGAAAAGGGTGTTCAACCTGAGGAAACTGGAGCAGAGGACACAACAGGGGAAATGCAGCACAGAATAAGTAAAGAGGAAGTACAGGAATACCTGGATGTAGATGAATTGCATCCAAGGATATTAAAAGAACTGGCAAATGTAAACTCAGAGCCACTGGCAATAATCTTTGAGAACTCCTGGAGAACAGGAGAAGTCCCAGCAGACTGGAGAAGGTCAAACATTGTCCCCATCTTCAAAAATGGGGAAATAGAAGATCCCAACAACTATCACCCACTTAGTCTGACATCAATACCAGGAAAGATTCTAGAACAGTTAATTAAACAGAGAGTCTGTGAACATTTAGAAGGGAATGCCATAATCACTAAAAGTTAACATGGGTTTCTCAAAAACAAGTCATGCCAGACTAATCTGATCTCTTTTTTTTTTTTTTTTTGATAAAATTACCAACTTGCTAGATGAAGGGAATGCGGTAGACATAGCATATCTTGATTTCAGTAAGGCTTTTGACAAGGTCCCCCATGATATTATTGCAAACAAGATAGTAAAATGTGAACTAGACAATACAACTGTTAGGTGGATTAGTAATTGATTGACTTGGGGGGGGGGTTGCAGACTGCCAGAAATAGTGCAATTTGAGTCCACTTTTAGGGTTAGGGTTAGTGCTAGGGAATCATGGGAATTGTTTTTTTCCTGACACATTGAGCCTTCTCTGTCAGAGAGCTCTGGTGCCACAATAAAATACAGTTCCCATGATTCCCTAACCCTAACCCTAAAAGTGGACTCAATTTGCACTATTTCTGGCAGTCTGCAACCCCCCTAAGGGCCTTTGCAGACTGCCAGAAATAGTGCAAAATGAGTCCACTTTAAGGGTTAGGGTTAGTACTAGGGAATCATGGGAATTGTTTTTTTTTTTTCTGAGACATTGAGCCTTTTCTGTCAGAGAGCTCTGGTGCCACAATAAATACAGTTCCCATGATTCCCTAACCCTAACTCTAACCCTTAAAGTGGACTCAATTTGCACTATTTCTAGCAGTCTGCAAAGGCCCTAACTAAACCCAAAATATGCTCAGCAATGGCTCCTCTTCATCCTGGAGAGAAGTGAACAGTGGGGTGCCACAGGGTTCTGTCCTGGGCCCAGTGCTCTTCAACATCTTTATCAACGATTTGGATGAAGGAATAGGGGGCATGCTTCTCAAATTTGCAGATGACACCAAATTAGGAGGAATAGCTAATATTCCAGAAGACAGGATGAAAATTCAAAATGACCTTAATAGACTAGAAAGCTGGGCCAAAGCTAACAAATTTCAACACAGAGAAATGTAAGGTACTGCACTTAGGGCAAAGAAATGAAATGCATAGATATAAGATGGGGGACATCTGGCTTAATGAGACTACGTATGAAAGGGATCTAAGAGTTCTAGTAGACCACAAGTTGAACTTGAGTCAACAATGTGATGCTGCAGCTAAAAAGGCCAATGCAATTTTAGGCTGCATTAATAGAAGTATAGTATCTAGATCAAGGGAAGTAATAGTGCCACTGTATTCTGCTTTGGTCAGGCCCCATCTGGAATACTGTGTCAAATTCTGGGTGCCACAATTCAAAAAGGATGTTGAAAAACTGGAGTGTGTCCAGAGGAGGGCGACTAAAATGGTGAAGGGTCTGGGAACCATGCCCTCTAAGGAACGACTTTAGGGAACTGAGTATGTTTAGCCTGGAGAAGAGACAGTTAAGAGGGGATATGATAGCCCCCTTTAAATATTTGAATGGATATCATATTGAGGAGGGTGCTAGCTTGTTTTCTGCTGCTCCAGAGAACATGACCTGGAACAATGGATGCAAGCTACAGGAAAAGAGATTCCACCTCAACATTAGGATGAACATCCTGACAGTGAGAGCTATTCGACAGTGGAACACACTCCTTCGGAATGTGGTGGAGTCTCCTTCTTTGGAGGTCTTTAAACAGAGGCTGGATGGCCATCTGTCAGGGATGGTTTGATGTTGAGTTCCTGCATGGCAGGGGGGTTGGACTGGATGGCTCTTGTGGTCTCTTCCAACTCTATGATTCTATGATTCTATGATCTTCATTCATCGTTGAAGCAGCCTCCTTTAGGTAATTATCACCTTTAGAAAGCCTTCTTTTTCCTTTCCAAGCTAACTACTTTATTCCTGAGTTCTTGTGTGTATGAGTGAATGGTAGACTGTCTTTGTATGATTAAATCCCCAAATAAATCACAGTTCATTTGAAAGCTTTGTCTCTATCAGTCTATTCTCTAGCCACCTCCAGAAACATAGGCTAAAAGATCCAATTGAAGACTTGGAATTTAGTAATTTCCCAGATTCAAGTCCTTCTTACACAGCTGACCTTTATTTGCTGTTTTGAAAATCTGTCAACACTACTGAGGGCCTTTACAGACTGCCAGAAATAATGCAGCTTGAGGCCATTTTAACTGTCCTGGCTCAGTGCTAGGGAATTATGGGAACTGTATTTTTTTCTGGGACATTGAGCCTTCTCTGTCAGAGAGCTCTGGTGCCACAATAAACTACAATTCCCATCATTCCCTTGCACTGAGCCAGGGCAGTGCCTCAATTTAAAGTGGACTCAATTTGCACTATTTCTGGCAATCTGCAAAGGCCCTAAGCCACCCATACGACAGTTCTGGGGTAATGGAGCTTTAGCTTTCCCTCTGTACTGTTTTATCCCCAAATTCAATTGCTAACCAACTACAGTGAACTTATCAGCACAATGGGATTCACATAAGTATTACTTTAGTATTTAGCAGCTGATTTGGTGGATCTATTTTAGAGGGGATTGGCAATTGCATTTAGCATTAATGATTAAAATGATTCTGGAAGATAATAATAATAATAATAATAATAATAATAATAATAATAATAATAATATGTATTTATATACTGCCCGGTGGCGAACCAATCTAGGTGGTTTACAAGTAAAAGTTGAATACAATTTAAAATAGAATAAGTCCCTCCCCCCCTTAAAAGAGAATTAAACTAGATATCAGTTAAAACAATAGATGTTAAAAAGGCAACAAACCATAAGACAATTAAAAGGAGAAAAAAAAATCAACAACCCCCGTGAGACTACAATTCTAACAAGGGATGAGAGAACAGTCCGAGGGAAAACCCCAGGTTCCAAGGTCCCAATATCCCAGGCCAGGAGTTTTTAGTCTGGAAAGGCCTGCCGGAAGAGATCCGTCTTGACAGCTCTCTTGAAACTGTCTAAGGATGTCAACTGACGGATCTCCTCCGGCAGGCCGTTCCAGAGCCTGGGGGCGACAGCTGAGAAGGCCCTCTGGGAGGTCACCACAAGCCTAGATTTTGGAAGCTGCAGGAGATTCCTCCCAGAGGGGCAGAGGGCGCGGGGAGGATTATAGGGGAGGAAGCGATTTCTAAGATAGCTTGGACCCAAACCATTTAGGGCTTTAAAGGTGATAACCAACACCTTGTACTGAGCCCGGAAGCGAATAAGCAGCCAGTGGAGGGACCACAAGACCGGAGTAATGTGGTCCCTCCTAGATGTTCCCAACAAAAGTCTGGCCGCCATATTTTGCACCAACTGAAGTTTCCGAACCTGGCACAAGGGTAGCCCCATGTAGAGTGCATTGTAGAAATCTAAACATGAGGTTACCAGTGCATGCACAACAGTCTCGAGATCCTGTACTTCCAGAAAAGGGCGCAGCTGGTGTATCAGCCAAAGCTGATAACAGGCGCTCCTGACCATCGCATTAGCCTGATTTGTCATCAGGAGAGACGAGTCAAGGAGCACCCCCAGACTGCGAACGCAGTCACTGGAGGAGAGTGTGACCCCCATCCAGGACTGGAGGTTGCAACCCAATTCTTGGTTTCGGGGCCGAGACCGTAAGCACCTCTGTCTTGTCTGGATTCAGCTTCAATCTGTTTTTCCTCATCCAGCCCATTACCGCCCGAAGACATTCATTGAGAGAAGAGATGCCATTGGAATTCGAGGCCGACGAACGAGACACGGAGAAATAGATTTGGGTGTCATCACCCAGCACCATAACTCCGTATAATCTCACCCAGCGGCTTCATATAGATGTTAAATAACATCGAGGACAGAATAGCCCCCTGAGGGACCCCACAAGTGAGGTCTCTCTTACTGGAGCTACAGTCCCCGAGCAGCACCCTATGGGACCGGCCCGAGAGGAAGGACCGGAACCACTGCGAAGCAGTGCCCCCGATACCTAACTCCTTCAGGCGGTCCAAGAGGATGCCATGATCCATCGTGTCAAAAGCCGCTGAGAGGTCTAGGAGCACCAACAGGGTCACACTACCCCTGTCGATGCTCAGACACAGATCGTCGGTCAAGGCAACCATGGCAGTCTCAACCCCAAAGCCTGTCCTGAAACCGGTTTGAAATGGGTCTAGATAATCGGTTTCATCCAAGACTGCCTGGAGCTGAAGAGCAACCGCCCTCTCGATCACCTTGCTCAAAAATGGCAGTAAAGATACCGGCCTATAGTTCTTCATATCCAGGGGGTCCAGGGAAGGTTTTTTCAGAAGCGGCCTAACCGCCGCTTCCTTTAAACATGGTGGAACATATCCTTCCCTGAAGGACGCATTGATGATATCCGTAAGGATTCTCATCAATACATCCCCCCCCCCCGGACGGCCAGCAATGATGGGCAAGGGTCGAGAGGGCAAGTCGTCTTCCTCACTTTACCAAGCAGCTTGTCCACGTCCTCGGTACTCACAGATTGCCACTGATCCAGTAAAATTACATCGACGGAGTCGCTGGACACCTCACCTATAGTTCCTGCTACAACAGTGGCATCTAAGTCGGCTCTTATCTGAGAGATTTTATCTGAAAAGAAGTTATTAAATGCATCACAGCAGGCCATTATCGGGTTAAGTAAGGGATTTGGTGCAGGAGAAACCTGCGTCATCTACCTCACCACCCTAAACAGCTCTGCCGGGTGAGACTCTGCAGACGCAATACGTGCAGCAGAAAACGCTCTTCTTGCTGCACGTATTGCCTCCCGATAGGAACTAAGGAAATTCCTATGGCGAGTTCTGTCAGATAAGAGTCGAGTCTTCTGCCACTCGCACTCTAATCGTTGTCCAAACCGCTTCATTCTCCTAAGCTCTGGTGTGAACCAAGGCCTTCAGTTCGAAGCGGGTTGGCAAGGACACTTGGGAGCGATCATGTCGATAGCCCTGGTAAGATCAATATTCCAAGTGTTAACCAGAGCCTCGACAGGGTCACCGGCATTCCCAACCAATAAACCCTCCAAGGCTTTCTGGAATCCAAGGAGCTCCATTAGCCTTCGAGGGCGGACCATTCTAATAGGTCCCCCACCCCCGGAGAGGCAGACATTGGCTCTCAGTTCTGCCTTGACCAGGAAATGATCCGTCCATGACAATGCGGAGGTACTTACCACTTCCGCCCACAGATATTCCTGCTCCGTACTGAAGACCGCATCGAGTGTATGACCAGCACAATGTGTGGGCCCAGAGACCAATTGGGATAGGCCCATGTTTGTCATGGTCTCCATGAACTCCCGAGCTGCACCTGTTAGGCTGGTCTCGAGCGGAATGTTGAAGTCCCCCAAAACTAAAAGTCTGGGGGACTCCAACAACAGCTCAGAGACCAGCTGCGTCAGCTCGGTCAGGGAGTCTGCTAGACAACGGGGTGGTCAGTAGACTAGCAGAATCCCCAGACTATCCCTGGTCTTCAGGCTGAGGTAGATACACTCGAAGTGGACTGTGTTCCAGACAGGTATCCTGGTCAAGGATAAGGTGTTCTTATGAACCAGAGCCACTCCGCCCCCCGCCCACTTCCCCTCACCTGCTCCTTAACGGAATACCCAGCTGGGAGGGCCTGCGCCCATATAGCAGCGCTATCCTCCCCCAGCCAGGTCTCCGTAAAGCAAGCCAGGTCGGCATCCTAATCCAGGAGAAGGTCCTGGATGGTGTGAGTCTTATTTTTAACTGACCTGGCATTGCAGAGGAGCAGAGTGAGGTTCTGTGGAATGGTTGGTCTGCTCTACAAGCCAATCTGAGACACAGAGGGAACTGAAGGCGGGATAGCTTTCAAGCAGCGACCCCGTCTTCTTTTGTAACATTGATTCCCACTGTTCCAGCCATACCTTCCATTCCCCAACACGACTCCAATAGTCACCCCCGTCTTCTTCCCGGCCTCAGGTGAGATGATATAACTTGAATTCATGACAGGACACAATATTCATATTCCACTCAAGGCTGAATAACTCAATCAACCCTTCAACTTCTTGAAGTCTAAGTTGATCACTGTGTTTAGGCCTTCATGTTGACCTTGTCACCAAAGCTGCCATTTGGCTTGTGGAGGAAAACATAAAGGTTCTTTGTTATGTTTTTCACAATAGGGTGAAGAGCCATTTCAGAAAAGCCATTTTAATCCTGAAAATGTTACAGAAGAAGGGTGAAAGCATCCCTCCCACTATCACCATTGTTTTGATCTAATTCCTCACCTGTACCTGCTGTTATCTTAAAAACAACACATAAAATATCTTGAATCAATTTACCCATTATTTACCATATCCATATTTCACTTTTCCTCACAGCACCTTTCATGTGGTAAGCATGGCTTCTTCCATCCCAAGTCTCCCATTTTATCCTCACAAAAGTATAAGAAGGACGGAGGTTAAGTTTGGTAAGCTTTATGTTTAAATGGGGAGTTCAACTTGAGCCCAACAGTCCTAGCCCAAGATTCTAAGCAATGCAACGCTGCTGCTTTTAGTTTGCTATTAGAGGGAGTAAATGAGCATTTTTCAGTAACCCTAGACTTATTTCTTGCCTGAAATCTTTGGGGCATATTATATCTTGACTTAAGAGTAGGAGTAGGTTTAAATGCCTCACCAAACCCTGTATTGTGGTCCAAATATTCTCTTCTATATATACACACATACACTTTTAATAACTCATACATATTATATCTTAACTGTTAAATCTTAGGCTCAACTAAAAGTTATCAGTAGTATAATGCCACCAGGGCTCATGGGGTTGATTTGGAACTTTGTAATTAGCAGAGATGATTATGCCATCTTCCACCTGTGAGATTGTACAGTCTTTCCCCTTCCTCTGAGCTTAGCTGCCATATTTTAATAATAATAATAATAATAATAATAATAATAATAATAATAATTTATTTAATACCCCGCCTATTGGAAAACCAATCCAGGTGGCTTACAAATTAAAATCAAATACAAACCCCACAACAATCCCTCCCCCCCTTAAAACAGCATTAAATCACAACAGCTTAAAAAAACAATAAGAGAAGGCTCAATGTCTTAGGAAAAAATACAATTCCCATGATTCCCTAGCACTGAGCCAGGGCAGTGCCTCAATTTAAAGTGGACTCAATTTGCACTATTTCTGGCAGTCTGCAAAGGCCCTTAGTTGTGCTTTTAGGTCAGGGGTAGGCAACCTTTCCCCTTTAAGGGCTGAGGGATTTCAGCTCCCAGAATCCCAGGAGCTATTGGCCAACATGGGACTATTGGCCAACATGGCTGAGGCTTCTGGGAGCTGAAGTCCCTCGGCCCTTAAAGGGGAAAGGTTGCCTACCCCTGTTTTAGGTGCTTAGATGCTGATAGAGCTATATTGGATATGCACTGGTTGATCTGATCTCCAGGAAGAGACTTTGGGGCATGACATGCACCCAAAGTGGGGGGTAACTATAGTTCTGGGTCTGCTGTCACTGTCAGGCCGCAACTGCTGACTTCTTAAAATCTCAGCTGGGCAATTTCCCCCCACTGCCTATGTTGTTGCCCTCAACGCAACTCCGTTTCCTTGAGGACTGAATAACACTTGAAGTATTTGACCTCCTTGTCCCCCTGTCTTTCTCTCTCAATTGTTGAGGGTTGTTGCTGTTTCCAGAACTGCTGAGACTCAACTGTGTTTGGGAAACAGAATAACTTTATCGACAAGAAATAAAAATAATTCCTAAAGTGACAGATAGTGTTTCCTTGTATCTGTCATCTCCTGTTACTCTCTGTGACATGTAAGGATGCAACCTGACTGTGATATGTTATGACATGACACATAACACTACTTACTCAATTTGTAACTCATTAGAGAAAACAGCAAAGTCATAAGCCAGAAGTAAACTTTTTTCTAGTGATCTCCTTGTTCCTTTTGCTCTTCTCATTAGGCACTCAGTTCCTTCCTTCAATCCAAGTTACCCTCCCTACTGTATAATCAGGAAGAAAAATGTCTGAATCTTGAGAAGCCCATCTGATCTTTATAGTCAACCAGATCTTTTGTCAAGTTACTAGTTTCTATGACAAGGCTCCTGATTTAGCTACTACTTTTTCATTAAAAAAAAAAAAAACCAAGGTGCTTTGCAATGCTTATAACTATTTTTCAGTGAAATTTCTTGAGTTTCTTCAGATGTAAAAGTTCAATGGGATTGAAAAATGAATGGAAGGCAGTCCTTGTGCCATCATTGTTCAAGAAATCACAGCCTGACAAGCTTCACTATTCAATTTCCTAAAAGGATTCCCTTCTAACTGAGAGATAAGGGTTACCTCTTGATGTTTTCACATCTTGTTTTCACCTGTACTGTATCTGGTGTCATTAAAATTCATGTCAGGCTTCCTCTTAGGGCTTCTGAGCCAGGTTTTTGAGGTTTCCATTTTTAAAGCCAAAATTTTCATATTCGGTGGAAGCAAATAGGGAAGTTAGGCCAAATGGAAACTTTGAGGAATGTTGTCATCATGACTCTGGACATGCCCCTGTGTAAAAAAGCAAGCAAGCAAACAAAAAAAAACCTCAAAGCATTTATTTTCAAAATATTCTCGGCTAGTGCCCACAGTCCAGCCTTGAGGAACTGGCCAAGACAGCACACATTAAGCAGCTATCATGTATATATGGAAAATGTTAATGAGAGTAAAATATCTTCATGGAAAAATAACCTGGTCCAAGCCCTCTGTCAAGACACATTTTCACCAGGCTATTCTGTGTTGAATCCACTGACGCATGGCCAGGTTAAAACAAGAAGTATTGATGGAGACATTAATATGGATCAAGTGCACAACACACACTTTATTTGTGCCCCACAGTATTGTAAGATAATTGATGCTCACAATGGTCAAACATATTTATATAATATAACAGAGTTTCAGTTAAGAAAAGTCTTTATTTCATTGTCTTTGTTTTTCAGTATATGTTTCTGTTTTAGGAAAGTGTTTTAGGAGCATTTCATATGATGGACACTGTCCATTGCCCTTAGTCCATTACGAGATATAGCAAGTTGCCTGTTGTGCTGCACCTAAGCAGAAAATGTTTCAAATATTACAGTGACTTACAAATGCCTTACTGGAATCCACAGTTAATTTTTAAAACAAAACCATCACTTCCTTCATGTGTCTGAAGGCACAGCTCATTTCCCTTTAGTGTAACCCAACTATGTTTTAAAAAAATGTAAATATCAGTACATTGACTGTAAAGTTGTTGTTGTGCCTTCAACTCCATCTTACAGCAATCCTATCCAAGAATTTTCTTGGCAAGATTTATCCGGAAAAGGGTTACCATTGCCTTCTTGCTAGGCTGAAAACATGTGACTTGCCCAAGATCATCCAGTGGATTTCCATGGGTGAGCAGGGATTCAAATCCTTGCCTCCTGGATACCTTGTCCAATACTCATACCACTACACCATACTAGCACCTAAAGGGGATGGGTTATTTTATTTTTATTTTGGCTTAATGTCTTGTTCTGAACTTGAAATTATGTATATTGTTTGCTAATATTATTGTCTATTATGTTATGCCATGTTTTAATAACTTTGTACATGTACTGTTTGCAGATTAAATGACTGATTGAAGAATTATTTGATTGATTGATTCAATTTATATACTGATATGGATTGAGGTGAGGGGTTTTTATCAGATCCTCTTCTTCGCAATGCTGCACAATGTTTTCAACACAGCCATGTTAATCTCTCGCAGCACAAAGAGGAGGAAGGGATGGGGGGGATGTAGCAGCAGCTTTAAGACTAAATGGTTATTATTTTAGCATGAGCTTTCATGGATATAAACTCACTTCTTCAGATGCAGTGCTGAGTGATATTCAGGAATTATATACAAAGCATATTTACGCAGTTATGGGAGTGAGATAGATTTTGTAATAGGATCCAGAAAGATGCAAATCATAACCCTTGCCAAAATTTTCAAAGGGTTGGGTGAAGTGAGACCTTTTACATCTTTACAATGGTCAGTTAGTATTTATGTATGAAATCAATAAATCTGCTTGCAAAGTTCTTTGAGTACAAAACATTCTCTGGGAAAATTCCTTTTGCTACATATACAGTAGCAAGGACTCTTGTAGTGTGCTATGACGGCATTGTCTTTGTCATACTGCAACCATGTTTAGCTGGCTTTAGAACTGTTTTTACAAAAATGCTGGCAGTGTTTTAACTGATTTTTATTTATTTAATGTTTTAAAAGAGTTTTTATTTCATTGTGCCCCACCTCCAGAGTTCTGCAGCACAACAAAAGGTGATAGTGGGATAATGGGATTAAAAACAAAAGCTAGTGAAATAAATGTTACAGTCACCCCTCCATTTTTGCAGGCTTGGAGTCGGCATCCCTCGACTGTTCACAGGTGGCAAATGGAGGGGACATAATGGTGTATGAGCCACTATTCAAGCCAATGGAGCTTTAATATTGGCGATTTTCTGTTTTCACGGGGGGCGTTCAAAATGGATCCCCCACAAAAACGGAGGGGCAACTGTAGTACTATACCTGAAGATTCTGGTTCAACTCACTGGCTGTCTTTTGGCCGGTCATTTTTTTTCAGCCTGATCTACCTCAAAGGGTTGCTGTGAGGATGAGGTAAAATGAGGTAGAGGAGAAACATGTACAGTGCCTTGAACTTATTGGAAAAACAGCAGGCTACACAGTAAATGTAACTAATAAAGAAAACAAATTAGAGATGATTAGCAGGGAATGAAGAGTGTTGTTTTCTAGTCTCATGAAATCAAGAGATCTTAGTTTACTGGAGAGGAGCAAGTCCTGCAGCTAACGTGCTCTGGCCTATTTCTATTCAGAGTCCACAAGACTTGGGAGATTATTGCACATCTTAAAAATCCAACTTACCTCTCCTGAACTGAAGTCTAATTCAGCCTGCATCTGGGTCCTATCGCATGGCTTTTGTTGTCAAATCTGCCATTCAAGTACAGCCTGGCTGCAGCACAAGTTCCTTAACACACATTGGCAGCCATTTTTCAAAACCAGAAAGCTACTGACTTTGAAAAAAATAGCCACTGAAGTGCATTAAGGGACCTGTGCTGCAGCCAGGCTGTGCTCGGATAGTGGATTTGGCGATAAAAGCCATGTGATAGGACGTGGATGCAGCCCAAATTAGACTTCAATTTGAGAGAGGTAAGTTACATTGTTAAGATGTGCGATAATCTCCTTGGTTTCCTGCAGCACTACTGACTTCTACCTCTCCTCCCACAGACTTGGAGCAGTTAGTTTTCAAATATGGTCAGTCTAAATTTATATCTTGTGCAGTTAAGGTTTTCCGTATACCTAGACCAAAAAATGGGAACTAACTGGACAATTTTGATCTCACAGTAATACAGGTTTCATAGACATAGATCATCCCCATGTGGATTGTGAGGCTCAACATTCATCTTCATGCATCCGACCTTTCAAGTAGAGTCTGAGCCAGTCTCTAGCCTAAGGACAACCACTGAGAAGACCCTGATTTGCATCCACTAACCATGTCTGTGAAAGTGATAGTTCTAAAATAAGAGCCTTTCCCATGGATCTCAGCTCCAAAGCAGGCTCATACAAGAAGATACTGTCTGTAAGAAAACCTGGACCTAAGTCATGTATAGCTTTATAGGTCATGACCAGCACTTTGAATTGTATCTGGGAAAAACTAGCAGCCAGTGGAGTTGTTGTAACAGGAAAGTCCTGTGGCCCCTGTACCCTATCCCAGTTAAAACACTGGACGTTATCACACGGGATCTAAAGCAGACAGAACCCCGTCCCATCCCTGTCCCATTGCGGTTCCTTTGCCCCTGTGTTCACATGACGTTGCACAGAACCCCGCCCATCCCCGTCCCATCCCCGTCCCATTGCGGATCCTTTGCCCCTGTGTTCACATGACGTTGCACAGAACCCCGCCCATCCCCGTCCCATCCCCGTCCCATTGCGGATCCTTTGCCCCTGTGTTCACACAACATCACAGAGAACCCCCTCCCATCCCCGTCCCATTGCGGCATCATCCCCGTTCTTTTGCATGCCGGTTTCATTGGGAATTACATTTGAGCGACCAGAAGCATACCGGAATGATGCTGCTTTCGTTCATTCCGGAATGATGCTAGTTGCTAGAGACCCGTGTGTGAAAACGTTCACTGAGTGCAGCTCATTTTACCAGCTAAAATTTCCAAACACTCTTCAAAGGCAGCACCATGTAGGGTGCATTACAGTAATTCAAACAGATTGTAACTAAGGGCCTTTACAAACTGCCAGAAATAATGCAGATTGAGGCCACTTTAACTGTCCTGGTTCAATGCTAAGGAATTATGGGAACTGTAGTTTATTGTGGCACCAGAGCTCTCTGACAGAGAAGGCTCAATGTCCCAGAAAAAAATACAATTCCCATGATTCCCTAGCACTGATCCAGGGCAGTTGAAGTGGCCTCAATCTGCATTATTTCTGGCAGTCTGTAAAGGCCCTAAGACATGTACCACTATAGACAGATCAGGTGTTTCCTAGAAGATGTGCAGTTGGTATACATGTTTTGTGTGCAGAGATACTCCTGGCAGCCAGAGAAACTTGGCTGAGGGCTGAGTCCAGGAGTGCACCCACACTGTGATCCTGCATCTTCAAAAAGATTGCCAGTTCAGGAGTATCTCAGACTCTGAGAACTAGGAATAGTCCTAGGTGATGAGATGGGATGCAGGCCCTACTGAAGATGTTTGTTTATTATTATTATTATTATTATTATTAACTGCCCTCGATTCGATCTCAACCCATGGTGACCCTATGGATTAGACATCTCCATAACCTCCTGTCCCCCACTGCTCTGCTTAAATCCTGCAAGCCCATATCCATGACCTCCTTAATAGAGTCCGTTCATCTGGCATGTGGCTTTCCTCTTTTCTTACTTTCCTCCATCTTTCCCAGCATTATTGTCTTTTCTAATGAGTCTTTTCTTCTCATGACATGTCCGAAGTACAACAGGCTCAGTTTGGTCATCTTGGCTTCCAGGAAGGTTTCTAGCTTGAGCTTCTCTAGGACCCATTCGTCTGTCTTTTTGGCTGTCCACGGGATCCTTAACACTCTTCTCCAGCACCACATCGCAAAGGAGTTTATTTTCTTCCTATGATCTTTCTTAACTGTCCAGCTCTCACATCAATACATGGTAACAGGGAATACAATGGCTTGTATGATTCCAACTTTTGTGCTGAGTTGTATTTCTTTGCATTTTAGGATCTTTTCTAGTTCTTTCATAGCCACCCTCCATATTCTTAGTCTTCTTCTGATTTCCTGACTGCAGTCCCCATTTCTATCAATCCCAGGTATGAATTATTTTACTATTTCTTATTCTTCATTGTCTAGGTTGAACTTGTGAAGATGGCATTTTATTATTTACATTTACATCCAGCCTTTCTTCCAGTGAGTCAAGATGGTGTATCTGGTTCTCTTCTCTACTTTAGCCTCACTGTGTGAGGTATGTCAAAATGAGAAAAAGAGTGGATGGCCTAAAGCCATCAAGTGAGTTGTGTCTCAATGGGGTCTTGAACTTGAATGTTCTAAGTCCTGATATAACATTTTAATCACAACTCCACAGATTTAAAAACTTAGAACTCTTCTCTTCTACTTTGATGTGAAGTGTACACAGCCTCAATTTGTAAAGAATGCAATGGGTTGGAGAAAAACAACCTTATTTAGTTGGTAGAGTACACACTTTCTATGAAAATCTATTAATGATTTTAGACATTCTGTTCTTTAAACACACACACAGACACACACACACCTTTACAGGGAGAGAGGGAAGCAATAATTTTCTTCACTATTATGCTAACATGTGCCTTGTCTGGGGTGAAGCAACTGCCAAAAGAATCACTGATATTATTTTGCACAAGAATGATAATCAAGAATGCTGCATTTGAAAAAGTTTCTAAACCATGGCTGGAGTATCTGCTCTGGAGGCTAAATAAAGGTCCAAAAGATTTCACAACAATAGCACATAACAGCAGCTGAAGAAAGCAATGAAGACATGGTCAAGGCATTGCGCTTAAAGGATATCCATGAGATACAGCTGTACAGTAACCAAGAGTGACATTCTTCATGTTGTATCAGTTTAAAAATCCAGATAGATCTAGATATAGATGTCAGCTACTCGGACAACCAGGCTTCCATCGCCCATGGACATCCACACAGCCAGCACCTGTCTACTCAGCAGGTTGTGTGCCTTGTAGTGAAGGAATCAGCATGATCGGCTTCCCCCGGCCCCCTCCTTCCTCACCCTAGGCAGATGCACCAGCAACACACAGTGGAAGGTGCACCTCCTACCAGTCTGTGCCAGTACATGAAATTCAGTCAAGGAAGGCAACTGATAATTATTTGCTGTGGGTTGCAGATGGTCACTTCAACACCAGATACCTACCACCTAACCATTTCAATATAGTGGCAAAGTTTTTAATGCCCCCTTTTGGTTTATAAATTGGCGGCAGAGAGAGTAAACAATCACACAGTAGAAATTACTTTTCAGTTTCAATCCTAAACAGCTTTACCAGAGAGTCAGAGTACCAGTGAATGCAATGAGGCTTACCTCAGAGAAAACATGCACCAAAACTGTATGGTTAATTATCTTTTTAAAGTTACACTTTAGGGTCACAAACTAGTTCTCCAAAAATTACTGTGTGGAGAGAAAGACCTAAAGAAAAGAAAATAGCACTGGCACACCTAAAAAATGTCTGAGAGAACAAGAAGCCCTGCCATGAAAGTGAGACTATAGGAATTCCTCGGGTAGGGCTACCGTGGATTAAAATTGTTACAAACAGCGACAGAGGCAATCTTTTTCACTGTCTGTTCTGTTAATTGTTTTAACTAGACAAGATGGCTGTTTCTTTAGGAAGGGAGGGATCTATTTTTCATTTCAAAAGCACAGCAGCTTTAAATGCCTCCAAATTTAGATGAAGTGTGAATGTCCCCAAAAGAATGATGATGATTAATAATAATAATAATGGTAACAAAAATGAAGTTAAGGGGATAAGCATTATGTTCACAGCCCAGCATTTATTTCCTTGTTGGTCCCTTATCTTTTTTATTCAGTTTAGCTCGCTGTATTCTTTCACCAGTCAAGTCAACATTACTGTCTTTTTAAAACAGCTGTAAATCTCTTTGATTGGGACTTGAGGCTGGAATCATTCATGTTCTGTTAAACTAAACTGTCTTATCTCCTTGAGTGCCATGAAGCCACTGGCATGTCCAGAGCTGCATCCGTACATGGCCTAGGGATGCCAACATTTGAAAGCTATTAGTAAAGACATTTGAAGAGGAAACAGACATGACTGCCTTTCCTTCTCTTTCCCAATTCTCCTTTCTCTCTCCCTCCCTCTCACACACAAACATTGCTTTGCATATGTATTATCAATCCATCCATCCATCATCTATCGCTACTTACCTATATCTAATTGTCTACAGCCTCTATGTATGTATCTTTGACTCCTTCTACCCATCTGTCTCTAATACTGGACTTCCTTTCTTACTTTGCTAGATTTTTTAAATATTTTTGGTATGAGGACTACTTCCTCACCTGGTTATGATTTCAACACAGTGAGAAGCTAGGTAGAGCCACTGGCAGCAATACTGAACCTCAGAACTTGCTTGGCAGGACAGCAAACCCACCTTACCAACACCATCTGGTGAAGCCAACCTATTCTAGATATTTCAGTTAAGGGCACTGTATGATGGGGGTGGCAAAAATATGGCTCTCCAGTCATAACATTGCAGTTCCACTATTCCTCATTGACTACACTGGCTAGGGCTGATGAGAGCTGCAGTCACAGCACCCAGACATTTTCCCACCCCAGCATTGCAAGATCTTGTATGAAGGAGAGAACATAGGTGCCTAGAGGTAGCAAGTGGCAGGAGGGACTGACTATAATAGAGGGAGCTGTTACAAGTGAAACAAAGCCAGTCCAGGCCACACACAGTTAATCAAGAGAGTTTACTAAAACTAAGAAAATTACAGGATCAAGATCTCAGCCATTTTAAAATCCATCACAAGAAGCCAGCAGTCACAATAACCAAAGTCAACAGAACAAAGACAAAAAGATGTAAAACATAAACCAATCCAAAGATCAAAAATCTGAAATAAATTCATGAGTACTTAAAGCCTAGTAGAACAAACCATTGTGAATGACAAGAACTCCAGCAGCTGCACCTGAGATGCCACCTGAGATGCCAGTTGGTTAATTGATCAGTGTTTCTGGTTTAATCCTCTGTAAGAGGTGTTGACTCTTCCAGAACTGCTCCTGTTCCTGCAAAGGATGGGAGTACCTCCTCAGTGTCCACCAATTCTAGCTGAGGTGGAGGTGCATCCTGCAGATGTTCCTCATCAGCTGCATCTGCCACTACCTGCTTAGATTCAAGGAGGGAACTATCATTTGGAACAAGAGGCCTTCCTAGATCTCACTCCTCTGTGTTGGATTCCTTGGATTCCACAGCATGAATTTTGATGATAGGAAGCAGCCTTATGTTGACTCAGAAGACCAGTTTGCCAGGGGTTTACTCACTTTTCTGGGGGGGAGGGGGTTTCTGCCTGCTACGACCCTTTCTGAATATTCTTTACCCAAGAAAATCCTTTAAAGCTCATGGAATCACCATAAGTTGACAGGTAACATGAAGGCACATTATAGACAAAAAAATGGCAAAAAAGGGGGTTGTTAAGGATCTGGAATGTGTGGCTAGCTAATTTGTGACACATCATTTTCAACATTTTCCATCAGCCCTTTGGTTGTCATGTCGTGTCCAACTGTAGGGGCAGTGCTCATTTCTGTTACTAAGCCAAACAGCCAGCACTGTCAAGGACTACTCTGTGATCATGTGGCCAGCATGATTACACAGAATGCTGTTTACCTTCCCACGGAAGTAGTACCAATTTATCTACTTGCATTTGCATGCTTTTGAACTGCTAGGTTGGCAGAAGCTGGGACTAGTAACAGGAGCTCACCCCATCATGCAGCACTCAGGCCTTGAACTGCCAACCTGCTGATCTTACAATCAACAGAGTCAGCGTCTTAACCACTTTAGCCACTGCATCCATTGAAACAGGCAGCAAAAGCCGCACATTTCAAACAGGCAGCAAAAGCCGCACATTTCAAAACACATGACAACCAAAGGGCTTTGCTTCACTTGTAACAGCTCCCTCTATTATAGTCAGTCCCTCCTGCCACTTGCTACCTCTAGGCACCTATGTTCTCTCCTTCATACAAGTCCACCTGATGGACTACCAAGCATAGTTGAGTAGGCTGTACTTGGCTACAGCCAACATTGTATAGCACCGAGCATAGAATTAAGAATTCTTTATGCAGAACTCCTCTTTGCCCCTCACTGTTACCAGCCCCAGAACTCACTGTTGGGTAGAGATGAGGGTGAGTGGGATCTGTGTCTCCATAGCCAGGCATAGCCTGAGGGTGTATCCACACTGCAGGACTAAAGTATATTTGCACCACTTTAACTGTCATGACTCTACCCTACAGAATCCTGGGATTTGTAGTTTGGTGAGGTATTCAGCCTGGTCTATCAGAGAGCTTTGGTATCTCACCAAACTACAAATGACATGAAATCAGATCAGAAATTAGGACAGTACAGGTGATAAATGTTATCAATCCTTAGAGTAGGGTGGGGAAAGTGTGCCCTACAAACTGCCTGAAGCCCTCTTTTGCAGTCCTTAAAGCCCTCTGGTTACCCCCAAATCCCCCCAATAATTAAAATTATTCACAACAATTTTCAGGTGATTTTTCTTCCAAAAAGGAGGGAGGAGCAAATGCCCCAAACAGGCTACAAATGCATCACTTTAGGTCTCTCATCTCCCAGTTTCTCCTCTGGAAACCTTTTTTAAAAATGCTTTAAATCAGCCAAAATGGTGACTGGAAATGGCACAATGTCACTTCCGATGCAAATGGAACAAAGCTGTTCATAGGGAACAGGAGTGAAAATTGCCCCCCTGTCCTACACAATTGTCCACCCTGCCAAGTAGGGGAGAGATTTCCCCAGCAGTATTTTGTCTTGACAGCATCACAGTACAAGAAGCTTGTGTATGTGTGTAGAAACAACAGCAACATAAGACTCCTGGACATTGGGCCTGAGAGCATTTGCTGAAAGTTCACCATTTAATAATTCAGCTCTAATGTTCTGTTGAGCTGGCCCTTCTTTCTCTGCCTCAGATCACCACCTGCATAAGGAGAGTAATGATGATGTCCTTCATTGAGCTGTCAGTTGCAAGGACTGTTAAACAACCTTACAGATTTTTCTTTCAAAAATGCTGTATAATTTGTAAGTGGTAATGTTTGAAGGGAAGGGCAATCTTTATATCAGTGGTTTCAGAGGAACAAGAGTAATCTATAATCCAAATATTTGGGTTGAAGTGATGTGTAGATTGTGTTCTAAAATGTCACAAATCCAAGAGGTTCACTATTAATGGCAGGGTAATCCTTCTGTCTGAACATCTCAGCAATCTCATAACAAGAGAAAATACATATTTTGACAGAAGAAAAATGAAGGGGGGGACACACTAGATAATGTCATTTTTTCACCCTTCTCTTTCCAATTTATATTTCAAAAGAAAAGCTTGAACATGTACAGTAAACAACCCCAGGGCCTATTCCTGCAGTCAGACAAAACTCTTTTTATAGGTCAGGTAGCTGGTGCTTTCAACTCAGAAGCTTCTCAGGGAGACTTTAGATTTGATTTAAAAACAGATATCTAAATCAAAGGAGGGAAAGCCTTCATTTTTAAGTCAAGCTATGGAATTATTCTGTTGTTGTTTCTGTTGTCACTATAATCAAAGCCCAATATGCTCTGATGTAAACCACATTTAAAAGTAAGCCCTTTTCCTTTCAACACAACAAATTGTAATTCCTATTTGCGTCAGGAAATATCATGTTTGTTTCTTCACTAAATCTGCCTTGCTGAGTCCTGCAATAAGAAAGAAAAGATTTTTAAAAAGAATGCATGCATATATGCAAAACTGAATGTCCAGACACATCTTGTTCTTGTGTGCCTTCACATCATTTCCAATTTATGGCAACCCTAAAGGTCCTAGGGTTTCTCTGTAAGATTTTTTCAGACAGGGTTTGCCTTTGCCTTTGCCTTAATCTGAGACTTAGAAAGTTGACTTGCCCAAAGTCACTATCAGTGGACTTCAGCAGTTGAACAGGAATCCAAACCTTGGTTTCTAGAGTCATAGTCCAATGCCCAAACCACCACACCATGCTGACCCCTAAGTACAATTCACCCCATCTAATAGCTGCCTAATAGTTTAAAAATGAAGCTACAATTATACCTCAGTTAATGAGGTAAAACTGTCTTGGGCATTACATATTTAATAGAATATTTGGTAGTACCAGAGGCACAAATACTATGGAAAGAATGCAGATAGGTTCCTACACCACAAAAAAGAAGAGTTCAAGATGTTTCAGCAAACTTTTTCTTCAGAACTAATAATATCCAAGTGTGAATTATAAAAGTTGGACTATAATTCCCATCATCTCCAGCCAATGTGGGCACTGGCTGCCTGTAGTCATCTGGAGGTCACTGGGTTGGAGAAGTCGACTCTACCCTCAGTAGGTAGGCTAAACAAATAACTCTGGACCCACTGTCATTATGATATTGCCCAGAATTGTTGTACTATGACATACTCAACTTCCCCTAAAAAAGGAAATTGCAGACTGATTTTAAAATGGCAGCATCCTGTGTGCATAAGGCTTTTCTTAATTTTTGAACAAAATGTTGTTGTTTTTTAAAGTAGAAACCCCATGTTTCTATGAGGAGACAATTCTAACAATTTTAAGCAAAAGTCTGATGAGCCAACTTGCTTTGTAGAGCTTGGAAAAGTTGCTTTTTTGGACTAAAACCTCCAGAATCTCTAGCATGGCCATGCTAAGCATTCTGGAAGTTTTAGTCTTAAAAAGCAAGTTTTAAGCTGTGAACCACATACCAGCCAACATTTTACAGAGGAAAACTGAGACATGTGTAGCCAAGTAGCATCCAAGTGTGGTCAAGATGACAAATATTATCAATGAGGAAGTATGCAGAATGTGTAGAAGCTGCATCAGTTTGCTTTTGTCTGAGCCCATAGGGAAGGGCAAGACTCTGCCTCCTCTTCTCCTCTCTCCTGTGCTGAGTAAACTGAGTGCAAACTATTTTTGTACTTTCATCTCACCAATTGAACTAGTTGAGGAAGAAGTGAAGAAAAATCGGGATATTTTAACAGCAGCTGAAAAAGTAGGATGACAGATAATTATTTGGGCCTATCCCTATCAAATCAGGGATTCCCAACCTGGGGTGCCCGCACCCCCAGGAGGTGCAAGATGCAAGATGGACTTCAGAGTGTATGACAAATAGTGGCTTGTGTCCATGAATGACGAGCCACAAGTCATCACTCATTTTTTTTGAATAAATTACAGTCCAATTGCTCAATTTTAATTACATTTTACGCACTAAATTAATAGTTTATGTTTTAAAAACTTCAATTTGTTCAGCCAAAGTAGTGTACGTGGTTCAATTTGTGATTCAAAAAATTGGAAATTAGATTTCTTCATTTTCAAATTTAATTTTTGGAGTGCAAACATTAATCAAACTTTTCGTGGGGGGATGGAGCATAGAAAAGGTTGTGAACCACTACTATATACCATTATTGGCCAAGACTAATTTAACCTAATGGGACTTCCTTCTAAGCAAGCATGGATGGGATTGCACTGTATGACTGTCAACACCTCCCTCCATTCCATCCGATGTCATCTGGGGGAGAGACAACAGGCTCAGCACCATCGGGCCTAGACTAAGAAGAAGAGCCCTTACCTTTTAAAGGGTGGGTGGGTTTCGGGATTTTTAGGTTCTGTTTACATTGTATTAACACACCTTTATGTAAATTTTAATGTTGTAAGCCACCCCGATTGCTCTGCAGAGGGGCGGGATAGAAATAAATACTATTATTATTATTATTATTATTATTATTATTATTATTATTATTATTATTATTATCACAAACATACGTATATACTCATGTATAAGTCTAGAAATTGTGGACAAAAAATTAACCCCAAAAAAACAGAGTTGACTTATCCACAGGTAAGTACTGCACTTTAATTCTTTTTTTTTCTTTTTTTTAAAGGAACCATCTCCTGATGAAAGGCAAGAGTGTAATCTGTCCTGGAAACACTGACCCACCTCTACTTTCTCATCCATCCAATCTTTAGAGTAAGCACAAACTGATATGCCTGTTGGAATTCTGTAAGTTCTTTGGCATTGTTTTCCTTTGCCAAATCCTTTAGATTCTTTGTTACATTCCCCTAAGTTTTACCCTCGACTTATTGTTGGGTCATACCAAAATCCATAATTTTGGCCCCAAGACCTGCCCTCGTCTTATACATGAGACCAACTTATAGTTGAGTATATACTTATACTTATCGGGGGTGAAGCTGTCTAATTAACCATCTGTAAGCTGTTCTGAGAGCTTTTGTGGCTGAAGAGCAGGGTATAAATACAGTAAATAAATAAGGCTGGAAGTGAGAGGAGGAAACAGAAACTGGGACATTTTAAAAGCAGCTGAAAAAGTGGAATGACAGAGGAGGAACTGAGATTGTCCCAGTTAGAAAGTATGGAACCAAACTAGATATTCTGTAACTGAGAGGGCTCCATTTATTCATAGAAATCACAGAGGCCCAATGGAAGCTTCCTTTTAGAGGAAGTAGGAAGTAGAGATGATCTTTGCTCATTTCCCTTTCCCACTGCAACCCTCTCATATTGCACCAAATGGTGTCCCACCTTTTGAAAAGATCGATGGGACAACAGGAGGAGAATGAAGGAGTCAGAAAGCCTCCTACCGTTCTTTGGGCTTCCTTGATTTCTTCTTCCTGGAAGCCTTCTGCTTCATGCTATCTTCTAAGAAACAAAGCAAACCACAGATTTTACAGTGGTGACAGCCCAATGAGGATGTCTATGCTTTTATTATAGAAAGATTATAGGGCTTTAGTAATTGTTAAAATGAACAGCATTGCTGGAATATGTTATAACTTGTGTTAATAGGAAACAGTGGACTCTGTTCATTTTGGAGTGATGAGGTTTAAGTTGGACCCTGATGCAATTTGAGATACATTATTTTAACTGTAAGCTATTCATAATTCCTGCTGGATTGTTCATTAAATATTCTGAATGGTTTCAGATACTCTAAACCCCTCCTCTCCATTGTTGTGGCTGTACTAATGACATGAAGCAAAGGAACAGGCTGAAATGGTAACAAGCATCCATATTCTGGTTTTACACTGTTACATGTTTTTATGTATGCCTTCTTCTTCTGCATAAGTAAATTCAGCAGCAAATGCCCAAGGGCGTGTAACACATGTTCAGGTTTTGTGGCACACAAGAGGATAAAAGCAAGGATTGTAATATCCACTAATAGAACATTACATCCCATGAGGAACTTTCATTTCTTTTGTGTCTCCTTTCCCTGACACAAGGACTCTTGTTTACACAAGGTATAAAACTATCAAGCCACAGCATCCATCAGGTTGAAAACATTTCCTTCCCAGTTAGTTTGCAGTTGAGTGCAATAAAGCCATGCTGTTTTCCTATTTCACTGTCTTCTGTTGACTCTCAAGGTCATGCACAGTGCAACCTAGTTAAAATACAAAGCACATCACAATCTGGTATATAGTGTGAGTGAGAGGGGGGAAAGAGCAGCTTGGTTTGAGTGACAGACCTGGCTTCTAACCAGGGAATAACTTTGCCATGTATCTGCATTTTCACTTCCTATTAAAGAAGAAGGTAAAGGGGACTCTGCACAGCTCTCTCCTATGTTTTCTCTGAGGTTTCAGTGTGTAGGTACTTCCACATGAGGCTTGTGTCATGAAATCACAGAATTTTATGGAAAGTCCTGTCAGTGTGTGGATGATGGGTGTTGCAGATGCTCTTTGACACCCAGCAGAATCTGCAGGACAAGCTGGCTGCTGTGATCTACAGCTACTTTGTATCTCTTACCATCAACTGGCTCAGCTTCCCTTCTTCAGGATCCTGTCTTCCTCAGTCAAGAAGACACATTGTAAAGTCCAAAAAGCATAGTTTATTAATGCATATAAAAGTAAAATAAGATAGCTAAGTAAAATCCATTGTGATGAACTTGTCCAGTTTAGCCATGAGAGGTTACATCTTTAACAATCCCAAAAGCATAGGATCCCAACTTGTTGTAGTTGAAAGTTAAAAAGAAGTTATAGATCCATGTTTCCAGATCTAGGAGTTATATTATAAAAGCAGTATAAACATACTAGAAGCCATCTCCTAACTCCATGGTTAAAACTACTGCTGCCAGGCACGCACGCGCGCACTCACATCTTGAATTAAAAACATTCTTAAACAAAGGCTTTTCTAGGCCTTTCCCATACTCCACCTTCTGGGTGTTAACCTTATGTTAATTGGATAATGCCTGTATGATGTATATTAACCCAGCCTCTTGCTGTCCATCATCCACCAGGTGACTATTTTCTCAGGACCTAACGATGTTTACCTTTTTGATATCTCTTGCTTCCCATAACAAAATCTGTGTCTATGAGTTGTACCTTTGGGAAAGTTCATGTTTATGACTTCTTGGCCATCTGGTGTTAGATTCACTTTGTTTCTCTAGATGTTGTTCTCATGAGGTAAATTCCACACACACATCTCTACATTTCACCTTTGACTCTATAACCCATCTATATTCTAACAATCCCCTCTTGAAATGTATAGATGTGTGAGACCACTATTTTCTGTTGTGAAACTATCTTAGCACAATTGTTAGTCTTGTATACTTAAAGTGACATCTCACTCTGTTGTAACAATTGTTAATGTTGTTTTATCTCTAGAACCTTTGTATATATATCTGTAGTGTTGTGTGTATTTTTTTATTTATTTTAGGCACACAATTCCATTTTAAACTCACTCTCTGGTATTTTGTTATCTAACTCTAATGTATTTTGATCTGCACCTTAACATTTCTGTTTCTGTCATGAAAATGCATATCTCTGAATCTCTATATATCATAACTGACAATTCACAATGTAAATTCTATAATAACTGTTTAATTTATTCTGTCTCATTTAATGCGATATCTTTTGTTCTATCAGCACCTAAAGCTATATATCATCATTTTTTTCCAAGCTACTGAGCTTTTCTCTATATTTAATCAACAATCCTTAACCTGACTATCTATCATGCAACTTTAAAGCAAATGAGATATCTACAAAACATTCTAACTTTAATGTGGTTGTTCCAGATCATAAGCCCCTTTCGCTTTAAAAAAAATCTTATCAAATGTTTCATTGTTGTCTAATCCCCCACCTTAAAACAATCCACTTTGTATTTTAAAACTCTTATTACAAACACAATGTCTAGTCCATTATTGTCAACCACAAACATCAAACCCCTCACAAAGCTTCTCCATATATCTGGATATTTAAAACCCCTTGTAACTTCACTCCAAACAAAACCCTTTGACTTCAAACCTGTCACCACCCTTGCACCCTGTAAACCACACTTCCCTAATCTTTCTATGCCGACTCACTAAACATATTCCATCAGCAGTCCAGCAACCTTAAAATAAGATCTCAAAAATCAAAACCTTTGATAACAAATCTCTCTAGACAATTTCTCCTTTTGTTTGAATCTCTTGAATCTAAATAACCAAAAATGCCACCCTCCTTCTGTGCAAACACATGCATCAGCATTCAAACAAGCAATCTCAAAAACAAAATGTTGTACCTACTGGCCCCTCTTTGCTGTTAAAGTCTATACCAGTCACAAGCTCTCAGCCTTGGACTAAATGTTTTTATCAATGTTTTTTAAACCTTTGCTGAGCAAATCCTTTTTGCTATTAACCTAGCTTTGTAACTCTGTTTGCCATCAGGCATCTATTTATTTTGTTTCCATTTGTACCCGATCACCTTGTGATATTTTGGGTCTATCAGTCACATTAAACATCACTTTGTCAATTAAACACTTGAACTGCTGCACTGTAGTATATCATTCTCACTTTCCTCAACAGGAAAAAAACTTTTTGAAACTTTGAAACCCCCTGGCTCACCAGCCACTATTGTATAAACTCTTGTTTTTTGTATAATAAATTTGTGTGTTGTTTTTTACTCTCTGTGAATTTTCTTTGATATGACATGTATCATTTTCTCTCATCTCCAGAGGATTAATGTTTAGTTTGTCTGCCCCTCCATTTCTGACACTTGTGTTTAACTGTCTCATTCTCAGTAAAACTTCTTTGTTTGAATGTATCCTTCCTCAACCTGAATGTTTTTCAAAATTGTTATTCTTAGACATTAAAAATTTTTCCCACCACCAAGATGAAATCTTTAACTGTTTCTTGAATATCTCGAACACATTCTGTAGCTCTTTGGTTCAATTTTTTCCTTTTAAAACATGCTGGCACATATATATTTGCATATTGTCTAAAAACTGTCAGATACTTTAGATTTAGTGGTTTCCCAAATAACATGTAAAATGGTGTTGGATTTTTTTTTCTTCTCAGCCAGTTTCTTAAACTGTGAGACAAGAATTCTCCTTTCCCCAGTCTGTAATCAAAGACCCTATTTTGTAATCATTTTTTTTCATGTTTACCCATTGTTGAAAACTTTCAATTGTATCACTTTTCTGTTTCAAAACTTTGACATATGAAAACTGGAAAATCTATCCACAATCACTAAGAAATATTTGTTGTCACCTAGTAACACACATTTGTCCCTTTTGCTTAACAGCATGGACCAACCTCAACAGGTCATTTTAGCAATTTTCTTGCTCTGGTTCTGTCACAGGAAAAACCTTGCCTTTTTGCTCTGTGGCAAACCAAATATCTCCCACGTCATTTGTACAATGAGACATTTTCAAATTCAGGACCTATATCCCACCAGCTTAAACAAGCTACCAAATCCTATATTCCCTAGGATTCTATTATTGATGTGCATAACCAGAATGCAATGATTCATTTCCCACACCTGTACATTTAGCATTTGTTTTCACTTTGTATAAAATACATATTCTCTCTTTATAGCTTTTGTACACACCTCCCCATCCGGGGTGATTTTACATTTATCCCACAAAAACTCAGTGTATCCCCTGACACATCAACTAAATAGTTTTGTAAGTCAGGTACACATAAAACAAGTTTTCTCACCAAAACCTGGCATGTAGACATTTCTCAATTTCTTTGACATCTCTTTCCCCTCCATAGCTAGATAAACATCTTTGAGATTGGAGGATTTCTTACTTTTCAGCAAATCTGCAATATTTATTATA
The DNA here is from genome assembly GCA_026167975.1 of Phrynosoma blainvillii. Classification (NCBI taxonomy): domain Eukaryota; kingdom Metazoa; phylum Chordata; class Lepidosauria; order Squamata; family Phrynosomatidae; genus Phrynosoma; species Phrynosoma blainvillii. Next base: position 70,751,955 of record JANUYF010000004.1, read on the forward strand.
TGCCTGGTTGTCCCAGAATATAGAATCTATTTTGTCTTCAGGTTTTCACTACCTGTTTGAGTCACACTGTCGCAGCTCTGTGAAACAGCTGCAGTTTCTTTGTTTTCCCCCAAAGTCTCTGGGTTGTTGATTGTTGCAAACTTCCTTGTATTGCCGTTTTCAAATCTCCTGCTCTGTCGCAGTAAAATCATCGGTTTTTCACCCGTGCATCAGCTGCCTTTCCGGACGCATTTGCCTTGAAACCTCAGGTGCTGTCCTAGGCGCCACAAGCCAGCATTTCTGGCGTTTCTTCAAGCAAACCGCTTGGCTCCTCACGTTCCAGCCTCTGGAACTTTTTGGCATCCAGCAAAACTGCTGCAGCCCCCACAGCATTGGACCACTGTGTAAAAATTCATCCTCACCAGGGATTTTTGTATTTTCCTCCAAGAACTGTAAAGTCCTTTGACCACCGCATTTATAATAAAGCTGTGCAGGAATGATGAATTTTCTTCAGTTTCCCAAAAACCTTTGGCTGAAGAACTTCCTCTCCCAAAATTTAACTGTGACTCAGAGAGGCTTAAAAGAATGATTTCTTTTTGGCTTGGGCATCTGCCTCCAGCAATTCCTGCTGCATTAGAACTCCATGCATTGTAACATGCATCTGTGACTCAAGTCCCTGAGCCTTGGTAACCCAGCTGCTTTCATTTAAAACAAAATGGCCCTTAATAGAGTTTGCAGCTTTGCAGAATCTACTGCATTTTCCCAGCCTGCCCAGGCTGTGTTTTTCCCTGCTTCTTACTGTTTGTAGAGTGGAGATTTCTCAGACAACAGTCTTTAAAGAGTTCTGCACTCTGCCTTCAGGCAAAAACAGCTTAGCAGTAAACATAACTGTTACTTATATCTGAAGAAGATTTGAAGCCACCTCTGCTTTTCCCAGCAAACGCTGAAGCATGGTTCTCTTGTCCTTGCACAGCTGAAGTCGTGGATCGGCAGTCTTGCCTCTTGGCCACCTTCTAACAATTACTATTGTTTTCAACTTGTAACCCTGCTGTGTTTTTTCCACTGTTCTTTCCACTACCTTTTTTATTTCTACCAAAAGGGGGAAAGACAGAAAATTAAAAAAAACTGTTAAGGATAAAAAGAGTGATACAACTGCACAGTATCTTGACTGGTGGTGCTAGCAATCCTCTGCCTGGAACCACCCATATTGCTTGTGTCAGCAAAGGCTAGTTGAGCTTCCAACAATACTTTAAAAGCCTGGCTTAACTGAGAGATCTCTAGACCCACAGCTAGTTCATTGGGTGACTGCTAACACCAGCCTCCCACCACCACCACCACTTACAGGAGAAGTAGAAAGCCACCTTGGGCCCTCCAAATGTTTTGAATGACCACTCCCACAATTTCAAAAGCTGGCTGGAGCTTCTAGAAGTTGAACTCTGAGGAGTCAAATATTCTCCATGAATCTGCACATCACATCCAAATATCAACAGAGAATGCCACCAAATCTGCACAACATGAGCCAAGCTTCCCCAGGGCCTATACAGGGCCTATACAGACTGCCAGAAATAATGCAGCTTGAGGCCACTTTAACTGTCCCGGCTCAATGCTAGGGAATCATGGGAACTGTAGGTTTTTCTGAGACATTGAGCCTTCTCTGCCAGAGTGTGCTGGTGCCACAATAAACTACAGTTCCCATGATTCCCTAGCACTGAGCCAGGGCAGTTAGTGGCCTCAAGCTGCATTATTTCTGGCAGTCTGTAAAGGCCCTCACTGACTTACTGGTCTTACCCAAAAAAAGATGAGGGAGACTGGGGAGTCTCCACCCAACTCTGTTAGTTTCTCTTTTAAAAGGTTGGGAATTTTCATTACAAGAGGTTGGGTAACTTGAGGATTATTTCCAAATGTGTATACCAATACTAGATGAAGAGAACTCCAAGTTTGGGTGAATTAAGAGTGTTTTTATTCTAACATATGCAAGAGTGCAATCTAACACACGATAGTAATTCAGACAGATACAGCATTCAGAGCTAGTCTAAATGGAAGTATGGAAATTGAATTGTGGAATTTGAGAGGTGTAAAGATGGAGATATTTATCTGTCCAAAGAGTAGACCACAGGAAGTGGGAAGTGGCTCAGAATAGAATTCATACACACAATTCATACATGGAGCACAGACTGGGGTATAGGTGTTGAGAACCAATATTTATATCTGAGATCCTAACCTCAAGGGTTGTGTTATCTTGTAAAATAACAAATATCTGATGGTCTTTCCAGGAATCAACAGTGGGATTCCAGACTTGCTGATGGCTTTAATTTTAGGGATACAAAAACAGCAATTGGGTTAGGACAATTCCAGAGATAAGGGATAGGGAAATTGGCTGGGAACATGGCAGAGGGTAGGTAGTAGAGTATGGGACCTCCTTTGTGTCTTGGTGCAAAAGGATATGCAGAGCGCTTGGGGGAGAAAGGAGTAATCAGCACATCCATTTAGCTTTCATTACAATGTTACCTGGGTCTTACACATGTCCTCGAGTCTCCATGTCCTTTCCATGGGAAATTCACCTGGCATTTCAAAGGCCATCATGACCCTTAAAAACATTCTGGCTCCAGATCTGAAAACATGGAGATCCGAAATAGAATACAGGATGTGCAGGGTGTTCTAACACTGGCAGGGCACAAGTTCCTGCTAAAGGTACTGTTTGATGGAACTAAGGACCAACAAATCCAGGTGAGCAATCAGGGAACATAGCTTGATGTAGGATGCATGGTAGAGGATTCTTTGGCTGATATCTAAAGGGTTAGTGGCACATGCAGATTTATTATGTAGAGAGATCTTTGCACCTTTGAGACTAACACCTTTATGTAGAGCGATCTTTGCACCTTTGAGACTAACTGAAAGAAAGAAGTTGGCAGCATGAGCTTTCGTAGACTTCAAGACCAAAAGCATCTGAGAAAGTGGACTGAAATCTATGAATGCTCATACTGCCAACTTCTTTCTTTCAGTTAGTCTCAAAGATGCTACAAGATCTCTCTACATACTGATTCTACAGACTCACATGGCTATATCTTTGAATGCAGATTTATGTCAACCTTATACTTGTGTATGTCTCTTTTTAGTTGATTAAATCCTCCACTGAGGTTGGTTTTCCCTTCCTCCCTCTGCACAGACCAAAGCCCCCTTGGAATTATAGTAGAGTCATTGCAGCCTCCCCACAACAACAACCATTCTGTTCTGATGAGCAAAGGCAGAACAGAGACGCATTTGGCTATATTCTCATAGCCAGACCAACATAGTTTTATCCTCTGTTGAGGTCTTATAGGGTCCTCCAGAGGTCTCAGTGGAAGATTTAATAATTTCACACCTGGCTACAGCCTTGATGCTTCTCTAAAAAATGCAAGGTGAGCCTGATTTGTTCCTTCACTGTAGACATGCTCTAAATGCCTGTTGACTCTGTTTGAAAGCCTAGATTCCATAAGGAATCAACTCTTGGTGGTAAAACTGTCATGCACAGCTACCTTAAGAGGATAAGGCATGTACTGTGTGAAGAATGTTGTTATACTCTACCTATTATTTTAGGTGTTGTTATTATGCTATACTCTCTGTATTATATTAGGTGATTTATAAGCAAACAGCACTTCTGAAATGTTTGTTCTTGATCCTAGAAGCATAACATCAATTACTAAAAATGTATACTTATTTGCATCACTAACAAACAGAACATTATAAGTACATTACAAAACTATTTCAGCTTCTGTCTCCTTCAGTTGCCCAAAATAAAGCTCCCTGTTTTATTAAGGGCATTTTAATTACTTTAGATTGGGGTACAAACTGTGCAGGCCTCCAGATGTTATTGAACTACAACTCCCAGAAGCCATAGTCAGCATAGCCAGTGGTGAAGAATGTTGAAGATGTATTTCTAGACCATTTTGAAAGTCACATAGTTCCCACTCCTGCATTAGAGTGATTATTATCTTTTCTATCACTGTTCATTCTTTCCTGCTACACTATCATCTCTCAGCTGGACCCATCAGCACATCCATGGTGTTGCCCAAGATGGAACTATTCTATAAGATCAAAGCCTATAGAGATAATATTTTGCACTGAAACTGCCAGAAACAGGCTGGGAGATCCTGGCAGTTGTGATCCCCAAAAAATAACTTTGCTAAGCTTTGTAGACCACACAGCACTTTCCCCCTTCTCACAAGTAGATTTCTGCCAAGAAAACTGTGTTCCACATGTAATTAAAAGCTTCCCTCCCTTTGTGAATGCTAGTGCTATAATTCCTTGGAGAAAATCCAACATTGCAGCCAATGCAGAGTCTTACATCTTAGCCCTATAGTCTTGAGGAAGAAGATCACCAGATTATGTGTGTCACTGCTGTCCTAGTTAGCACTGTAGAAGCAGGCAGCTACCTTAAAAGATTCAGGTATTAATAAACAGCGGTTGAAATGATCAGCAATTCTACAAACATGTTCTGGCAAGCCTTTGATAGAACATCATTATCCAATTTGCTGCCTGCTGAGAAAGTGTTCCTAGTGTACTCTCATTAATAGTGCCCAATGCAGTGGAACCTCAGTCTTTTGGAAGAGTTCCTTTCTCTCTCACTTATATTTTTTTCTTGTGTCTGGCTTCTTCATGTTGCAGGATTGGTTTAGGATGAAGACATACATTGTGAGAGGTGGAAGTTTGCAGTGTTTCAGGGAAGCATTAAAAACTATGGATATACAAACAGAAGGCAGAATGCTTTTTCTGAGAAGAGGCTGGGACAGTCCACTTGGAAATGTTCCTTTTGTAAGACTATAGCTCCCAGAAGCTCCCAGAGAACATTGCCAAGTGGGATAGAAATACTTTTAATTAAATAAGTTTATTCGATTTTTTAACAGTGCTTATGCCCTGCTTAAATCTCTGAGTGGTTGTTTTTATTACTCAAGAAAATAAAAATAGTGAAGAGTATCCAGTCCACCAGAACATATCCCTATGCTGCTTCTTGTATTGCTTGCTGTCCCATCATGTAAGATACATTGTTGGTATACATACACCATCACCCCTACAGCTGGATATGGGGTTTTCATAATTAATATCTAGTGTGGAGCAGGTCTGGAAGTCACAATGACCTGATACATGTTTTTGGGAATCACAATGTCTCAAAAAAGCTAAAATAAACCAGCATGCCCGGCCTAGATAAGAACAATATACAAGCACTGTGGGGTAGGGTGAGTATGACATATTCCTCCTACCTGCTCATTTTGCATTTCCCACAGAAATGGAAACAAAGGAAGACATCTTACAAACCAGAGACCATATTCTGTAATCCCTCTTTGAAGTTCTTATAGTTCCCATGCCTGTGTAGTCAGTGATCTGAAATAGTCCTTTGATTATTAGTTTCATATTGTATCAGTGCATTAACATCTTGGTGCTAAAAAAAATAATTAAGTTTTCCAGACCAGTTTATCCATTCTGTGGGAGGATAATCAAAAGACGTTATCACACGCGGGTCTCAAAGCGGCAAGAAAGCGGTATGGAATCAATCCAGAACTATACCGGTATACACCCCACAAGACGGAAATGGCTATCAGATGCAACTAGCATCATTGCGCAATTAACGATACCGTGATAGATGCGCTCCTGGGGACCATATCTGCCATTCACACACAAGTGAGAAGATCCCCTCCAGAACCCAGCAAGGATGTTCTTGCACATGCGCAGAAACAGGACAGCCGCGGCTGTCACTTGACGCGGCTGTCACACACACACACACCTTTCCAAGCCTGGAAGTCTGGTTGCTTTCCTTGGGATGAGGCCGGCCTCGGAGGGCTCCTCCGACCCTGGCCTCGTCCCAAGGGAAGCCTGGTTGCTTTCCTTGGGATGAGGCCGGGGTCCGAGCCCGGCCTAGTCTCAAGGAAAGCAACCAGGCTTCCAAGCTTGGGAAGGGGTGTGTGCGTGTGTGACGCACACACACCCCTTCCCAAGAGAGAGCCGCTCTGAACAGACGTCCTCAGAGTGGGTCTCTTTCTCAGCTTGGGTTGGGAAGGGACACACACCTCTTCTGAGCGGCTCTCTTTCTCAGCTTGGGTTGGGAAGGGACACACACCCCTTCCGAGCGGCTCTCTTTCTCGGCTTGGGTTGGGAAGGGACACACACCCCTTCCGAAGCCTGCGTGGGGCCTGGGCTCCACAATACGTATCTCGTGATCAGACATACGGCAAAAGCAGCATCATTGCAGCATCATTCCGGTCGCGCAATTGCAATTCCCCAAGAAACCAGCATTCAAAAGAACGGGGATGATGCAGCATTGGGACGGGGTTGGGACAGGGTTGCATGTGACGTCGTGTGAACACACGGGAAAAAGAACCGCAATGGGACGGGATTGGGTGAAGATTCTTTCTGCTTTAGGCCCCATGTGATAACGTCCAAAGTTTTTGTTACACCTTCTGGATATTCAACACATACCCTGAGGGCAGGTTTTTGGGTAGAACTCCACCCCAACTCCAGTCACTTTCGTTCACTTTACCTGATGTACCCTCAGATGCTGTCCGAGTAGTCAATGGATCTTGCTCTCCAAGATTAGTAAATATATGCCCTCTTACCCCCTGAATCTTCTACTATCCAACCTTTCAGCTTTTTTTTTTCCCCTGTAGCCTTGTGTGAGTCTTATTGCTGAATCCATTCTTGTATGTTTGAGTGCTGTCTTTCTAAATAAAACCTCATTATTTACATCAAACTGGAAACTTTCTTTGCAGTGAGTTTGGGTATAAATTGGTGTAAAAAGATCCTAGTAAATTATCTAATTCTTGCATGCCTCTTTTTGAGCTAATTAATTCCCCAACATTCAAAGGAGACTCTGACATTGTTGATGGGGACCCCAAGTCCCCCCACCTTTTGGGGTAACAAGGTGCTCAGGATATCTTCAGTAGAAGCACATCTCTTAGGATTTGAGTATTATGAATATTTTGAAGCCTCTCCTGGAAGAGAGCTAACATTTGTAATGCAATTTCCACTGCTACTGCTGCAGAGCTAGGCTTCTTACCTTATTAAAGAATCTCAAATTAATCAAAGGCATGGTAGCCTGAAGCTTCTACTGTTTGCCCACGACCACAAAGCATCACCGCCCGGATCAAGTAGCTGAATAAACAAAGGGAGGAGAAAAAGGAGATGCTTTGGTCCTTTCATTTTGTATTTCTGTACTCCAGCTGCCAGGGCAAAAAGCCAACACTTCCTGTCCCAGCCAAAAATGTGGCCTGTGTGTTCCATTTTGAACAAGCTCTCTTTTGCTGCTTTGGTTTATTCCTCATGCTGTGAAATGGAATGAGATACACTTTGTAACACCCTCCCTCATGTTTCTACTGTCTTCAGATCAGTTCCAGAGGAGCAGACATTTACAGCAAATGTTTTGTGGCATCTCAGAAACTAGCAAACAGCTGAAACATAAGCTTTCATGGATCAGTGTCCCTTTCATCAAAAACAGCAAAGAATCTTGTGGCACCCTAAACACTGACACATTTATTATAGCATGAACTGCCATACTATAATAAATGTATCTGTCTTTAGGGTCTCACAAGAGTCTCTGTTGTTGTTTTTCTGCAACAGACAATATAGATACCCATACAATAATCATTTTGTCACTTGCCATAATGAGTCTGTTAGGAGATTATCACACTGCAATTCACCTGTGGGATAGATGCAGGATTTAACAGTCAAAGATGGATTTTACTGCACTGCCCCATAGCCAGGCACTATGCAACCCGTATGCAATCCACGCTTCTCCAGGCTTCTTGCACAGTTTTTCAAGAATGGGATACTGCCCGGCTACAGGGCAGTGCAGCAAAATCCATCTTTGACTTTTAAATCCCATATCTATCCCACAGACGAATTGACGATGCGATAATCTCCTTAGACTTTAGGGTCTCACAAGATTTTTCTAGCAGACCTTAGTCCCTAAGCAGGATATATAGAGAGAGGCACTGCTTCAAGTGCCTTGGATCATATAGACTGTGCAGTTGTTAATTCACTTGATTAGGAGGATCCTGTTATTTTACCACTAGATTGTGTTTTCCCTCTGCACTATAAGTATAATATTTTGACACAGGAAAAACATTTTCTTCTTCTTTCCCAAAACCATCACAACTGCAATTGTGAAAGCTGCATGGATTGGGATTGCCTCATAACATGCCCCTCTTGTGGCGTAGGCCCCGTGAAAAAACTCCCATCTAACATGAGCACTGTTTTCTGAATATAGTTCCAGATTATCTCATAAAGGCTAGTCACTCCACTTTTCAATCATCTGAACATATCAATAAGCAAGTTAACCCACTGGAAAACAAGTCGCAAACACCAGTAAGGTTCCCATGGCTTCCTCTTTCACATACTAAATCTGTCCATCCATCAGTTTTTTCGACACCCTTTGGATCTTGCCCAATGTATGCTAAAGACAAAGGGCCAAAACACACTGCAGAAATAATCCAATTTGAGACCATTTAATGTCCTGGCTCAGTGCTAGGTAATCCTGGGAATTTTAGTTTATTGTGACACCAGAGCTCTCTGATAGAGATGGCTAAATGTCTCATAAAACTACAGTTCCCAGAATTCCCTAGCCTTGAGCCAGGGCAATTAACGTGGTCTCTGCAGTGTTTTTTGACCCAAACTTCCAACAATTTAGGCTAATTACAGGGCACAGTAAAACATTAGTGTTGCTTTTGTATCTATAGACAATGTAAACAAGTGGAGATTTGTCCAGATATTCATATTAATCATATATAAAGTGTGAAGTATGAAGTATATATAAAGTACAAAGTAAAATAGCAGGCTCATGCTCAAGTATTTTCAACAGGCTGTGCATTCAGCAATTCTTAGTTCATCTGTTGTTTTAGCAGATGAATCATTAGTATTCTTTCAGCCTCAGTTGTTTGATCTCAAAAGTGTGAATATCAATGGCCTCTGTGCTAAAAAGGATAGATGAGCTAAAAAAAAATTGATGTACAGTCACTGTGCTGTTAGTGACATACTGTAGGTGACATTTGTTGTTTTTGTGTGCCTTCCAGCCATTTCCGACTTATGGCAACCCTAAGGCAAACCTATCATGAGGTTTTCTTGGCAGAATTTGTTCAGAGGGGGTTTGCCATTGCCTTCCCCAGAGGCTGAGAACATGTGACTTGCCCAGGGTCACCTGATGTGTTTCATGGCCAAGTGGGGAATCGACACACAGAGTTGTAAATTGTGCTACTCATGTGAAGTGATTTTTTTTTTACTATGTGTAACAGTCATATCCAGTCATATCTATAGCTTACGCAAAGCTATACATGTGGACTGTTGCACATGTGGTAACACTGTAAAGTACGCAGAGTAGTGTGCGAATGCCAATTGCTCTTATGCATTGTCTTTACCCATTGTGCATTGCAGTTGCACAATGGTTTGTCAGTTATTTGTATCTGTAGATAGTCAGTGAGCAACATCCTATGGTACAGTAAGCCACATCATACCCCTCTCCAAGAATCCATCAGAATGCACATGGCCATCATGAAAATTTGCTGCCACCATGAAAATTGGGCCACTGGCATGGTAGCTTCTTGTTGTTGTTGTTGTTGTTGTTGTTGTTGCAGAAAGGTGCCAGAGCATTTTTCTCCATCTTAGAGACCTGTGGGGTCATGAGAGAGAATCTCACACTGTGCTCTTATATTGCCTGCACCTTACCTACTCATGCTGTAGATATAACACTACAGGATGTACTGGGCTGGTTCACATTTTGGCTGATTTATGAGGCACAGATTATGCAGAAATCTCAGAGCACTTGTGCTAGCTTTGGGAAATGGAGATGAGCAAACTTCAGAGAAATTACATTTGATGGGTGTATCTATACTGAATAATTAAAGCAGTTTGATACTGTGTCTGACCATAGGGGGCAATGCTCATCTCCGTTACTAAGTCGAAGAGCCAGCGTTGTTAGAGACTACTCTGTGATCATGTGACCAGCATGATTGCACCGAACACTGCTTACCTTCCCACCGAAGTGGTACCTATTAATCTACTTGCATTTGTATGCTTTCAAACTGCTGGGTTGACAGAAGCTGGGACTAGTGATGGGAGCTCACCCCATCATGCGGCACCTAGGCCTTGAACTGTCAATCTGCTGATCTTGCAATCAACAAAGTCAGCATCTTAACCACTTGAGCCACTGCATCCCTAAGGTTTCCTGTGCCTCCCTATTAATATGTAAACCAGTCCAGTATCTGACAGTATTATTACATGAATATCCTGAATGTTGCTTATATTTGTTTGCTTCCTACTATTATGCACAAAGCAATGAAAACCAAGACAAAATCCTCTCCCTCGCTTCCACCACTGGTGAAATGCACTGGCCTGTAGGCTGGAGTACAGCTGCTAATATTATTACACAGCAGAACTGTTGGAGAGGAACTGAAGACTACTTTATCCAGCTGAGATTACCAGAGGGATTTTCAGAAGGTATTAGTTTTCTTTCTTTCCGTTTTTTTCCTGAGTCTGATTGACTTTTCTATGAGATTATCAGGTAGGAAGTTGCTTTTTTATTGTGCCAGTCCTTTATTTAGCTTGTTTTTGTAAGCTATTGCTGAGCCAGTCATGGTTCAATAAACTATTTATTACTTACATAAATTAGGAGGTACAGAGAAATGTCATAGTTAAAGCCACATCTCTATTATTTATCTGGGTTTTCTTTTGTTCACTTGAGCACTCAAACAACTCACAGGGGTTTGATGAGGAATTTGTTCTCCTTTTTCCTCATGGGAGGATGACATTAAAGTGGTTTCTTTCCCCTCCATTTGGTCTGCATCTCCTTTTGTGGACATGCAGTCTACACAAAGACAAATGCAATGGCAGTCAGTGCTTGCATGACAAGAGAGTGAAAGAGGGTAGCTTCCTTCCCTTTTGTGCTGCCTCTTTTCATTCTTGTTTTTACAAGGCCATTAGGGCTCATAATATGGCTAAAATTGGAGTAAATCTGGTGTGTGGCTTGTTATTTTAATTAGGGGTGTCCCCACCTCCACACCATGACCAATATTTACCAAGTGGTGGTAGATTTCTGTTTATCTAGCCAGCTTCCATAACCATGCAGATCTGGAAAGCACAATGAATGTCCCCAGGAAGGCATTTCTATTCCTACTTCATGCTCAGAGTAGGACATCTCCTCTGTAGTCAGCATGATCCATCCTGATTCTGCACACAACCATTAGAGCCATGTAGACCATGTATTTCCTTGCCCATTATAACCATTGGTGCCTTGGGGAATTTTCAAGTGCTGGTCCTCATCATGACAGCCCCCACACAGCAACAAGAACCAGGAGAATTCAGAAATGGAGACAACAATCTACCAGGAGCAATTCTTTTGTAAAGCTAATGGGTCCTGCCCTCTCAAGACCAAACTACTCCAAAATTGCAACAGAGATAACTCATGATAATGCACAGTTGGTGGGAAAATCTATTTCCCCTATCAGTTCCATTTCCCCTTCCTGCAGTCCTTCTGGTGGGAATTGCAGCTCAGTTCAAAAGGGGCAAGTGAATCCAAAAGCAGGCAGCAGGTGTGCCATATAATTCCTGCTATTTATAATGTCCACTAACAGCTTGATCCAATCCGTACCACAGTTTGATTTGAACTTCAAGAGCGTATCAAATTGTAATCAAGCTGTGGTATAAAGAAAATAAAAATGTTTTCTGTATGGATATTTTCTGTATCCTTTTGGCTCCCAAAGGTATAAAGAGCTGTTCCAAGGTGACACATGTACTGTAATCATATGTAATTATGGTGGGCAAATGTTAATTCTCTAAACATTTGCTCCTATAATTCCCATCATTCCTACTCAGCAAGAACAATGATAAGAAATTGACAGAGTTCTAGCCTCAAAGATCTGAGTTGTATTGGTTGCTGTTGTTATGTTCCTCAAAATCAACTTCAAATTATGGCAACCTTAGTGTATGTTTTTCTTGGCCATTACCTAAACCTTCTATGAATACATCTTGCCAAGAAAACCCCATTATATGTTTGCCTTATAGGTGCCTTAAGGTCCCCATAAGTCAGAAATGACTTGGAGGCACACAACAACAAGAAATCTGAGAGAGTGTGACTTGCTCAAGGTCACCCAATGGGATTCTACAGCTCAGCAGGGATTCAGACTCTGTGCTCCTAGTAACAAAACAGTGGCCAACAGACTGGGAATATACATCCCAATATATATCCCAATCCACAAAAGGGGAGACACAAAAGACTGCATCAACTATAATTTGCAACTATAATGCACTCAAAGACATGGGAGTGCCACTACATCTGATAGTCCTGATGAGGAATCTATGCCAAGGACAAGAGACCACAGTCAGAACAGAATTTGGGGAAACAGAGTGGTTCCCAATAGGCGAGGTCAGGCAAGGCTGCATCCTGTCACCCACTTGTTTAACTTATACAATCGCCCCTCCATTTTCACAGACTTCAGATCCATGTCCCTCGCTTATGTGTGAGGGACAAATGGAGGGGCATATAATGGGGTGTGCACCCATGGCATGCACCTACACACCCTGGCACCCCTGCACCTCCATTCAAGCCTATGGGGCTTGAATATGTATGGGTTTCCATTTTTGTGGAGGGGTCTGGAACAGATCCCCTGCAAAAAGAGAGGGGCAACTATATGCTGAAAACATCATAAGAAAAACAGAATTAGAAATAGAAAAAGGAGGAGTTAAGATAGGAACATTAACAACCTAAGATATGCAGATGACACCATAATATTAGGAGAAAATATTCAGGAATTGGAACAGTTAATAAGGAAGGTCAAAGATGAACGTGCAAAGGCAGGTCTGATGCTAAACATAAAACAACAAAAATAATGACCACAGAAGAAATACACAAATTCAATCTAGACAATGAGGAAATTGAAATAGTTAAAGAATTCCTATATCTAGGATGAAACATTGACCAAAATGGAGACTGTAGTCATGAAATAAGAAGAAGACTAGGAATGGGCAGGCCAGCTATGAAAGAACTGGACAAGATACCGAAGAGCAAAGACAAACAACTGAGCACTAAAGTTAGAATCATTCAGGCCATTGCATTCCCAGTTACCATGTATGGATGTGAGCGCTGGACAGTGAAGGAAGAAGCCAGAAAGAAAATCAACTCATTTAAAATGTGGTGCTGGAGAAGAGTACTTAGGATACCATGGACAGCCAAGAAGACAAACAAATGGGTTCTTGAACTGATCAGACCAGGGCTCTCCTTGGAAGCAAAGATGATCAAGTTGAGATTATTGTACTTTGGCCACATAATGAGAAGACATGGATCACTAGAAAAAACAATAATGCTAGGAAAGGTAGAGGGCAGGAGAAAGAAAGGAAGATCACAAACCAGATGGATAGACTCAAGGGGTATGGGGAAGGCCTTGCAGGATCTGGGCAAGGCAGTGGAAGATAGGGATTCTTGGAGATGTCTCATCCACAGGGTTGCCATAAGTTAGAACTGACTCGAGGGCAGCTAACAACAAACTCCTAGAGTTCTAGTCAAACACTCAAACCACTACATGATGGATGATATGGCCTGTTATACATCCTTGCAGCATGTGACAAGCAATTACATTGGCCTGCTTCATATGTGGTTGGAGGCAATACATCCCTTTGTCTTTCCTTCTCTGACTGGCGAAGTTTGCTTGTTTTTCTGCCTCAGTCTATGGGAAGCTGGGTTTTTCTTGCCTGCCACTAACCACCTTCAATCTTCATGAAATGAGTGCTGAAACAGTACAACTATCATAAGAGATTAATTTTTGAAAAAGGCTGATTGAGGATAATGGCAGACAAGGACCATGCTCTGCCCTGAAGGAAACTGCGCCATGCACAAGCCAAAAAGAAAAGACAAAAGAAATGTGTGGTAGAGATAGAAGTACTCAGTGGTGGCCCAGTCAACCCTAGGTAAATTTCTGGTAAGAAGTTTTATTGTATTTTATTTTATTTTATTCCTAGTAAGAAGAGATATAAAACAATTCAGTTATGAAACAAATCAGTTGACATTTTCCCTCTTAAACAATCAGAGACATGACACTGGTCAAAGTAATCCCATGGAAGTAAGGGAAAATACTGGTACAATTGATATGAATTCTCATGCCTACTGGCTGATGTAACCAAGGAAAGGCAAGGTAGCCGCTTCTCTCCCCGCTCCCCCGGCCTTATTCCTCACAGAAATGTGGACTCCTTCAGATGGAGCAAATATGTTGGGAGGTTGCAGTATTTGTTGCTGTAGACCTTGGGATTTAAAAAATAAACACCAATGAACATTTCTGTTGGCTTTACTTCCTGTCAATTCTTGGCACACACTGCAACATTGCATACCCAACTTTGAGTGGTTTCTTTTCAATTCCAAGACATATCGGAACAACAACAACAAAATTCTCCTCCTTTTTTCTAAAAATAATCTTAGTGTTATAATGTATCCATGCATCAGGAAAACGGCACTGTTGCACTATAGCACTATAAGGAAAGAAAATTAAAAATAGAGAGAAGAAAATTTGCCCATTATTTCAGCAACCTATTCCCTGTTGTTTTTAAAACCCTTTTGAAGAGTCTGTTCTAAGACATTGTTGTAAACAACTCTGCTCCATAATAATAATAATAATAATAATAATGGAACGAGTGGACACTGAGGCAACAACAAATGGCAAAACCCAGCAAAATCCAAGGAGCTCTATCTTGAGACCTTCCACTTCTTTTGACCAATCTAAAAGAGTCATATGTTAGTTTTTTCACTCCCTTCCAATGATACCAATTGAGAGAAACTAACTATGCTAACCTCAAGGGTAATCTTAGTTCTTGCCCTCTTTAGTGCATGCAGTGGAAGAATTATAGGGTTTCGGTTCCTGTTTATTCCTGGCCAATCCCAACAACACCCATGGAACAGCCTGCTTTGGCTGTACTGTCTTGTTGGCAGATCATCTCTCTGCTAGTGGAGCAGGACTTTTGACAATATCTGATGGGCCGGGGACCACCTGACAGGCTGTAGCAGCAAAGCCCACATTGCAGTTTAGTTTAATTCAGCCAGGTCAGTAGACATTTTTGCTCCTAGGGCAGATTTTAACATCTGTGCCCTTCCCCTTTCATAGTTTCTCTATACTTGATTATGGTTTTAGCAAGACATAATGGTTGGCCTTCTGCTGGGATGTTACATCATTGTAAACCAGCTTATGATTATGTAAACTTGAATTAGGCCATTGCATAATGTTCATATTCTTAGGAGCAGAGTAGAAACATAGCTGCGCCACTGGAACTATTGAACTAACAGAGCCAGCAATGTGGTTGTTGTGTTACATTCCCGATGCACAATGTGTCCACTATGTCCCTTTGTGCAATGTTGAAGGGGGTGGGTAGAAGTGTAATTCTCCTTGCATCATGATTGGAAGCTGAACAAACCTCCTTCACCAGTTCTGGGGGCAAAGCTAGGAGATATTAGTTAGGTACCAGGGTGTCGCTAGGGGATGCAGGGGGTGTGGACCATACCCAGATGACACCCTGGGGGGGGTGATACCACTGTTCCCCAAACACTAACTTTTTGCAAAAATGGAATGGGGCATTCACCTGTGCCCCTTTAAAATGCTGGAGCTCAGTGGAAGAGGTGGTGTGAGTGGGGCAAGGCTCACTGAGAGGAGAAAGGAGAGGCCTTGGGTGTTTGTTTGTTTGCTTGCTTAAAAATATTTTTTTTATTCTTTTTACATTTTCTTTTTTTTAAATCACTTTAACCACATGAAACTATGTACATATAAATACATTTAGGTTGTAGATATGATATTGTATTTTAAAGGTATAATTTTAATTTTGTTAGTTATTAATGTCACAATTATTGCAGTTTAGTGATATATGGGCATTACAATTGATGAGTAACATCAGTACAAAAAATATTACTAATGATTCTGTGTAGTGTGGCAAAGAAGGAGGACAATGAGGGGGTGACACCATGAGTTTCTGTACCAGGTAATGCTTAGTGAAGCCATTGTTGGTTACTCATATGTAACTAATTAGCCAATGTAGAATATTGGCATAGGTTAGCAACAATTAACTCTCAACTTATCAAACAGACAACTACAATAGCCATGAAAAGTTTCTGAACAGAGGGACATGATGTAATTAGCTCATGAACAACAAAAATGACTGTAAAATTGTGCATGTGTTGCCGCAGTTATAGAACACTGTTTGATTCCATCCAAGAATTTGAGAAATGGAATCAAATGGCCAAGTGGGTATGGCCAGGTGTTTTTGCTATCATTCAGAAGTACAATGTATTTAGTACTACTAAGGCTTTGCTTTTCTGTAACTAACAAGAAGTGGATTTTAGTTATAGGAGAGATTAGTTCTGCCCAAAATGTCCTGTGGGATTATTATTTCATTAACAACACAAACTTCCTTCAGTGGTGTCCCCACCCGTGGTGTCATCCGATGCAGGAAGGGTGTTGCCATGGTTATGTGGCCAAAAGGGTGCACTCTCTTCTGTGATGCCAGAGGTGTCCTCACAAGGAGACCTCTGCCACTTCACAAAAGCCCAAGGGGCATACTCAGGCCTCTCCTTCTCCATGGTGCTGGAGGTCTCATCATGAGGAGGCTTCTGCCATCATGGAAAAAATGGAGGAGAGTGCTCAGCCCTCCTTACCCCACAGAAGGAGGCAGGCCCAACCATGTGCCACTCCTCTTCTGAGTTGTCACCCAGTGTGGGCCACACTCCCTTGTGATGCCATTGCTTCCAATACTACCCCTTGGTGTCCTTAGGGACCTACTCAGAATTTATGAAGCAGTTAATAAAGTCCTATATTAGGCCCCTCGACCTAGACTAATCCATCTTCCCCCTTTTTGTGCTGCTGTTATTATGATTGTTATGTTATTTGTGATTTATGTTATTAAGTCTGTTTTATATCGTTCTTTGTTTAATATCTTTTTAAGGAGTGGGAGGGTTTGAGGGTTTTGTATGTATTTTATCATGGTTTTAATATTGTAAGCCACCCTGATTGCGTCACAAAGGGGCGGGATAAAAATAAATTTTATTATATTATTATTAGTGTGATGCAGTGGTTTGAGAGTTGGACTATGACTGGATCCCTGCTCAGTCATGGAAACTCACTGGGTGACCTTCAGCAACTCACACTTTCTCATTCCCAGAGGAAGGCAAAGGAAAACCCACTTCTGAACAAATATTTCCCCATGATAAGTTCACCTTAGGCTTGTCATAAGTCAGAAATGACATGAAGGCACACAACAACTTATTATCCACCAATTCCCTTCTCCAGCAACATAATACTACAATGGTGTTGATTCACAAATTAATCCTATTCAGTGCTCTCTTTCAACATTGACTATACATCTTCTGTTTGCAGGTCCTCTGTGATTTATTTTAGGGTCTATCTGATTTATTGCTTCTTTTAAAGCTGAGGGGAATAGTGATGAATAGCCTCTTGATTTCTACTCTTTATTCCCCCAGGATCAATTCATGTGGTGGTGGTGGCCTATCATAGGGTTTTCTTGGCAAGATTTATTTGGAAGAGCGTTGCCATTACCTTCTTCATGAGCTTAGAGCAGTGGTTTTGCCAAAAGTCATCCAATGGGTTTCCATGGCTGTATAGGGATTGAACCCTGCTCTTCCATAGTTCAGCGCTCTGGCCACCACACCGCAGTGACTCCCATGTTTTGAATATAGGAAGCTTTCATTTAGGAGTGAGAAACCTATGGCCTACCAGGTGTTCCTGGATCTTAGCTCCCAACAGCCCCAGTCAGCATGACCAACAGTCAGAGATGAAGGGCATGGGAATCCAACAACACCTGTAGGGCCACAGTTTCCACCTCCCTACTTTAAGTAATTACTTCCTTTTTCATTTCCATTTTTTTTATTTACTTGGCCTTGAACATCTGTACTTTTTTACCTTAACTGTGACCCTGGCTGCTGAAATAAATATAAATGGTTTTTCATTTTTACTTAAGCAAGTTTCATTATTATTATTTTTTTAAAATGCATCTTTCCTCCAAGAGCTTGAAAAAGTTAGAGCTTTTCTTTCTTTCTTTTCTTTTTGGTAGTGGTAATACTGGCTGTGAAATTTCAGGGGTTATAGCCAAAAAAGTACCTTATGTCAGGGATGATGGGAGTTGTAGCTCTTCACCTCTGGCTCTAACTCACCACCTTGTTATGCAGCAGAGCTGACCAGCTTTGATCAGTGGTTGATGCTTCTTTCCCAAGCAGCAGAGTTTCAGAGAATAGGCTGAAGACCCTGACAAACTCTCCAAGCCTTCTCTCTCTTCTTCCTGAGATGTCTTCAAACTTCTCCAGGATTCTTCTGGTTCTTGTATCTTCCCCCAAGACACCAGACAACTCAGTAGTCTTATATAAAAGATCTACTTTATTCTACTATATATAAATACTATATGCCCTACAAATCACAATCTCTACACTTCACAATATCTCCAAAACTACTCCAAACTACTCCACAATACACCACAATGTACATTAGCAAACATTGCAATTTATAGCCATTGTTAGACACCACCCACCAGTCAGTTTCCACCCAGTGGGTGTGTACATACATCTTGATTGGTCCACATAGATCATCCCATACCTAAGACCAACCCAAGTGTTTCATCACTTTACCTTGACCACTTAATGAGTCTCAGGTGTTTGCAATCTATCACAGGTGTTCTCAATATACCTTCTATAACTTTGTCCTTGGCTCTCAAGGCTTCTTAATTATATTATCTTTTTCACCTGTGTATCTTCCTGATTGCTCCTGCTTAGTCACTTTGACATTCACATACATATTTTTATTTCTATTACTGTAAGTCCCATGTTGCATTTTCCTTAACACCTTAGCCAAGTGTTATTGTTTCCTCCATTGGTCAAACACAGCTGTTGGAGAAACACCAAGAAAGAGCATGCTCCCTTGCTGAAGACCTCCTTTAAAAGTCTCTTAAATGAGCTTTATGTGTTGATGCTTTATCTCAGACAGTTCCATAACAAAAGTTAAACAGTGGTAGGCTTCCCACTCTGCCTCTCATTTTGTCAGTCAAATATTCTGACAGAAGAATGCATTCATCTCAAAGAATGCCAGTGGTGGCATACAGTTACAGGAGAGATGAATTCTGCCCCAAATGGACTGTGGGATTCTTATTTCATTAATACCGCAGACTTCCAATACCACCCCTTGGTGCCCTCAGGGACCTACTCAGAGTTTATGAAGAAATGCTCAATCCCTCAGTTACATCCATGCAGAGAAATTGAAGTAGCCCTTCCTGGATGCTTTCTTTTCATTTGAGCTGCATGATCCCCAGATAGGCATGAAACGGAATGAAGCTGCTAAAGGCAGCCATATGTTGCAGTTACAAATGCCTCAATATTAATTACTTTTCTGACACTGAGACTCACTGTTAGGCCTTTCACAGACTTAATATACATTTTGAGCAAGGAAGCTGGATTTCATTTGAGTTTACATTTAAATCTAGTATTGAATTTTCTTTGACTGGTATTACATATTAAGATTCTCCTCTGCCTTTGTAGTCACAGGCTACCCATGATGTCTGGAGCAGATTCAAGCATGTGAAAATCAGAATTGTTCAAAGAGATGGCCCAAATGACTTTTAATCTGTTTCAAAGTAGTAGACTCTCACTGATATATTCATTGTGGGGCATCCACAAAACATGAGCCTTTCAGGTCACAGAACTAACTTTTTGGTTCTGTGGAACACTACTGTTACTGCAATGGGATATCATGGCCATGTTAGCTAGAAGATTCTGAATGGTGTCTTGCAAACAATAAGTGTTCTAAATTCTGACCCTCTAGAGTGCAGTAGAGTTGGCTGAATTCCCATATACCAGGGGAATTCGATGCCTTTCCCCAAAGCAGTGATGGGGAACCCTAGGGTTGAATCCAAACCCTCCCCAGGGTCCCAGTCAGGCCCAACCATAGCCACTCATACTTCTCCATGATAGTAGCTTTGGAAGCTTCCTAACTTTTGTGTGCTCCCCCACCCCACCATTTGAAAAAACTGAAAAAAACTGAAATTAGCCTTAGTGACCCACATGACTACAATTTGATTTGTTATAAAGGAACTTGCTGCTAAGATCTGGAATTGGGAGATGTTTCTCTGGCACATAGCTATGATACATCTCCCAATGCATCCTTACCCCCCCACCACACACACAAAGCTTACCTTTTCAGTGTGGCAGCCTCCCCTGCAATGGCCAGTTCTATGTCCATAAAACAAAAGGGGAGCAACAAAGACACATCCAGCCATTTTCCTATAACCTGATGCACTGCAACAGGCTTCCTCAGTAACTCCCTCCAAGGTCCTCAGAGGTCTCTCTGGCAATGATGTTATTGCTGTGCAGAAAACAATAGATAGGGAAATACATAGAATCATCTTTGATGATTCTCACTCATACTTTACCAATACAGAAATGGCTATCTTGGGGAGGGGTCTGCCTCACTAAAAAGGTGGATGGGGTGAGAGATAGTTGAGTCATTGCATAGAAAGAACAGAATATTGACTTCTGTAATGACAACAAAATATATGTTACAATGGCATAAACTGGCTCTTACACCACCACAACTCATAAAAAGGATGGAAACCAATGTTTATTTTAATGAAAGAAAAAACAGCTGGTGCATCTCTATAGTTGGGAGGGAGCACCAGTAAACATGACCAAAGGATACTTTTGTGGCAGAATTGTATCTGGGCTCTGACACAAAAGAATTATATTCCTCCTTGAGACAGAACTCTCATGCTAAGCTAGAGGTGGAGAAGCTTTTGTCTTCTAAAACTCTTAGAACCCCCAACCACTATGGCCAATGTTAAGGAATTATAGAAATTGTAGTCCAAAACATCTGCAGGGGCAAAGTTTATGCTAGATTGTAGAACCATCATTTCAGTGCAACTTTTTTATAAGACTGGGCTATAAAGGTCTTTGCATTTGCAAATCTGCCTTCCTTCAACATATACTAGGAGCGATCAGACCTACATGATCAGCAGGATGACATGCACCCAAGCCACCTGAACTGCACTTTAGTAGTATACAGTTGGGAGCCACCAGGGATGGTGTAATTGCAGGGCTGTCTTCTGACAGCAGCTTCCTATGTCAAGAGGTAACCCTTTGCCAAGAAAACCCCAGCATTGTATAGAGTGAAGAAGGAAGTTGTGAGACACTCTCTGGAGGCAACCTATTTTTCAAAGGAATGCATGAGCATTTGATATATGAATCCCATTATTTGTTAGGCTGTGTTCATATAGTCAGGCTATCCCCTGGGTGTTTGAGAACTTGAGAGCTGCCATAGTGCATCAGGCTGCTGGTTCATTTAGCCAGCATCCTGTCATCTGTAGTGCCTAGCCAGAACCAGGGGAAAGCAGGCAATTACAGTAAGAAAACCATCCTCTGTTCCTCATGCCCAGCTTATGACTGCCAGCAATTAGGAATTTACACCAGCCATCCAGAAAAAAACTTCTACGTTTTAAAACATGCAGAGATGTAAATTAGAGAGAAAGGGTATAACATTATATCCATTTATCTTGGAGTAAACTGAACATGATGGAGTTTGCTTCAAAGGAGACATGTAGAAGATTGTGCTTCACTTACACAAATACGTAGAAATTCGGGAATGAAAATGTGACTTTCTGGTGAGAGAATGACATTTCAGAATTGGTGTTCATTAACCAATCTGATTGTGTGTCTCCCAGTTTCAACAAGACTCAAGAGTGACTTGCTAGCTGACTGCAGAAATCAAATTGTCTTGCATTAGATTATGTACTATCAAAATGTTCTGTGCTTCCATTATCTGAATATAGTTTTGTAGTCTTCTTATTCTAAATTTTCTCACCCCATCCTCTAAATTTGTACTCCGATATGACATTGATAGATTCTATGAAGGAGCACAGGAAGAAATTGACAGCACACCAACACAGCATGTCAAGCTGATCATTGGAGACTGGAACACAAAGTTGGGAGCAAAGAAGAATCAAAAATAGTAGGCAGATTTGGATTAGGCAAAAGAAACGAAGCAGGTGAGCGTCTGATAGATTTTTGTGAAGCCAACAACCTATTCATTGCAAACACATTTTTCAAACAACCTGAAAGAAGGCTACACACATGGACATCACAAGATGGTCAACACAAAAATCAAATAGTCCAAAGTAAAAGATGGTGGAACTCTATACTGGTGGCCAAGACTAGACCAAGCACTAACTGTGGCACAGATCATGAATTACTCATAACAAAAATAAGAGTAAGACTCAAGAAGAAAACAAAACCAGTGATTATACCAAAATATGATCTAAATAATATCTCAACAGAATTTACAGATAACATAACAAACAGAATTGCACTACTAAGCATAATAGACCAGGAACCAGAGGAACTATGGTCTGAAGCCAGGGACATAATAAAAGAGGGATGCAGACAGACACTATCAATAAACAAAAATAAAGAGGGAAAAACCATGGATGACAGACAAAACACTACAAGCAATAAAGAAAAAAAGAGAAGAAAAGCAAAAGGGAGATAGGAACAAGCTAAGAATTATGAATGCAACGGCTTGTGCAGAAAGATAAAGAAAATTGCTACAACGACCAATGCAGAGAAATAGAAGACAACAACAAAAAGGGAAGAACAAGAGATCTATTTCACAAGATCCGGGAAGTCAAAAGAAAATTCAAACCAAGGACTGGGACTATCTATGACAATAAAATATCATAATTCAAGAACAGGAAGGAATAAAAAGACATTGGATGCAATACACAGAAGAATTATACAAAAGAGATGACAAAATGAAGGACACATGGAATGAAGAGTCATATGAAGATGAACCCCAAATCCTAAAAAGTGAGGTGAAAACTGCAATAAGAGAAATAGCAAAAAACAACTCACCAGGAACAAATGATATTCCAATTGAACTGCTGCAATCCACGCTGACAGAGTCAACTCTAGTACTAACCAACAAATTTCAACAGATATGGAAAACAAAATGATGGCCAACAGATTGGAAGAGATCAATATACATCCCTGCCCACAAAAAGAGAGACACAAGAGACTGCAGCAACTATAGAACCATCGCACTGATCTCCCATGCAAGCAAAATCATGCTCAAAATTCTGCAATATAGACTCCAAACATACATGGAAAGACAAGGCTGCATCATTTCACCCTATCTGTTCAACTTTTATGCAAAACATATTATAAGAAAAGCAGACTTGGGCAGAGAAGAAGGAGGAGTGAAAATAGGAGGAAGGAATATCAACAATCTAAGATATGCAGATGACACCATAATACTAGCAAAAAACCTCACAGATCTGGAACACCTACTAAGGAAGATCAAAGAAGAAAGTGCAAAGGCAGGCTTAATGTTGAATATAAAGAAAACAAAAATAATGACCATCAAGGGCCTTCACAAGTTCAATCTAGACATTGAAGAAATAGAAATAGTAAAAGAATTCCCGTACCTGGGATCAAACATTGATAGAAATGGGGACAACAGTCAGGAAATCAGAAGACTAAGAATGAAGAGGGTGGCTATGAAAGAACTAGAAAAGATTCTAAAATGCAAAAATATAGAACCCAGCACAAAAGTTAGAATCTTACAAGCCATTTTATTCCCTATTACCATGTATGGGTGTGAGAGCTGGACAGTTAAGAAAGATGATAGGAAGAAAATCAATTCATTTGAGATGTAGTGCTGGAGAAGAGTGCTGAGGATCCCATGGACAGCCAAAAGGACAAAAAAGTGGGTCCTAGAGCAGATCAAACTGGAAATCTCCTTGCAAGCCAAGATGACCAAAGTGAGACTGTCATACTTTGGACACATCATGAGAAGAAAGGACTCTTTTGAAAAAAAAACAATATTGCTGGGAAAGGAAGTAGGAAGAGAGGAAGGCCACATGCTAGATGGATGGACTCTATTAAGGGAGTCATAGGTATGGGGTTGCAGGAATTAAGCAGAGCAGAGGAGGACAGAGTGTCTTGGAGATGTCTCATCCATAGGGTCATTGTGAGTCGAGATCAGCTCGAGGGCAGTTAACAACAATGACATGGACCCATAGCCATGTGTATATTACATTATATTATATAACATTACATATTATGTCACAGTATAATTATTTCATAAATTAATGCTCTACATTTATTATAATATGAAAACCATTAGAGTAAAATAGTAAGAGAGAAATCTGCAATAAAATAACAAAATATAAGGAGCAACTAAAAATCTATGTACCAAAACTGCACTTTATAGCAGCAGAGAAAGTCTTCTATTCTGTATCTCCTGTATTTCATATATGTGGTGGATATGAAAACAATTTACTACATGAGAAAATATGTCAGCTTCCATTCCTAAGAAAGTCCTACTAAATTACATAGGACAACAGCTAAGATTGTACATAAGGTACTGTTTATTTTGGCCTGTTGTAAAAAGAAGTGCAGTCATCCCTCCATTTTTGCAGGGTATCCATTCTGGATACACACACACACCGCAAAAATGGAAATTTGCAAATATTCAAGCCCCGTTGGTTTAAATGGCCTCACGCTCCTGCGGGCAGCTCTGTATGTGCACCACAGGCGCACATGCCATTTTAACTCTCCCCGCTTGCTGGTCTGTGAAGGACCAAGACTGCAGACTCGAAATCTGCAAAAATGGAGATATGCCTGTAGCTTCAAATGTTTTCAGATCACAGCAATCAAAGCAGATTTTGAATTCCCCACCTCTGTAATGAAAATTCAGTGCCTACACTGATGAAATAGAGAGCCAACATGGCATAGTGCAGGGGTCGGTAACTTATGGCCCGCGGGCCGAACCCAGCCCGCTGAGGCCTTGGAACTGGGCCATGGCCGGTCCTGCTGCCACTGCCGCCGCTGCTGCCGCCACACTGTGCATGACGCGAGCCGCCATTTTGCTTTCCAAAATGGTGCCCGCGCACGCATGCACATGACGGCAGGTGCCATTTTGGAAGGCCAAACAGTGCCGGCGTCGTGTGCATGTGCACAGCACCGGCGCCGTTTGGCCTTCCAAAATGGCACCTGGTGCCGTGTGCATGCGCGTGCGAGCACAGGGCACCATCCAAAATGGCGCCCCGTGCTCGCATACGCAAGCGCACCATGGCGGGCGCCGTTTTGGAAGGCCAAACGGCGCCCGCCGCTGCGCGGGGTGCAATATAAAATGGCACCCTGCACTCGTGTACACATGCGCACCACGCCGGTGGTAGTGCGCATGCGCGCGTGTGCACCATCTCGGCCCGGGGGGCATCAGGGGACAAGGGGACTGGCCCCACCCCAAAAAAGATTGCCGACCCCTGTCATAGTGGTTTGGTTGTTGGACTACGAATCTGGAAACCAGGGTTCAATTCTCAGCTAGGCCATGAAACCCACTGGGTGACCTTGGGCAAGTCACACTCCCTCAGCCTAAGGCAAAGGCAATGACATACCTCCTCTGAACAAATCTTACTAAGAAAACCCCATGGGTTTTTAGGGTTGTCAGCCTTAGGGTTGCCATACATCAGAAATGACATGAAGGCACACAACACACACATAGAGAGACACACACTGATGAATTAATATGTACAATTTAAATGTGGCTCTCTTTTGGTAACAGGTGCACATGGAGAACATTCTCACTTGCATAGAATATATGTGAGGGCTCAAAGACACTTTGTGGTGCTTTAATCATTTATCCCAGGGGTAGGAATTATACAAATTTCAAGATATTGTTGAATGTCAATTCCCAACAGTTCTTATCATTGTCTGCACTAGGTAAGGCTGCTGGGAGTTCCAGTTCAACAACCTATGTAGGGCTGTACCATTCCTACCGTGGTATGTACATGCTAATTCAGGGGGTAATTTTGGTGCATCTAGGTGCTAATTTTCTGTGCCAGGATTCTCTACAGGCTACACAAAAACAACCCCCAAGAATTGGGAGAAAACTAGAAAATTGGAAGCCCACTAATGGGCTTGAAACATGGCCTTTTAAAATGTCAGACTGCAACTTGCTTAAAAGATGAATTGCTGCTCCTGGAGGCTTCTAGGACAGGCAATTCACCATCCAGTTTCACCAGAAAAAGGATGGTCTGAGGTAGCCTGAGGGGTCAGGATCCACAAAAATAAGGTTGGAGGCTCCATGCAGGCACAAGGCTGCATTTCCCCCTCCACTCCTCTAAACAATCGCATAAATACATTCCAAAATGAGATTTTCCATTGGCCAAAATGTAAGCTCTTCTTTTAAAAAGGAAACTATTTTAATTCTTTCCAGGTAGGAAGTGATTCGGGATGATAGATAATAGCCTTATTTAAAAAGCAAATTATTCATTTCTCTATGGCTAAGAATGCTACAGCCTTCCTTTTTCTTTATACACACACCTTAACAGGAGACACAGCATTTCCAACATTGTTCATTTTCATAGTCATAAGATATGTTCAGAGAGCCTGTATAATGTAGGGGTCTGAATGCTGGACTAGGACACTGGGAGACCAGGGTTCAAATCCCCGCTTGGCCATGGAAACCCACTGGATGACTTTGGGCAAGTCACGATCTCTCATCCTCAGAGGAAGGCAAGGGCTAAACCCTCTAAACAAATTCTGCCAAGAAACCCCATGACAGGGTCACCTTAGGGCTCTCATAAGTCATAAATGACTTGGAAGGCACACAACAATAACAAAGATTGAAGAAGTCATCATTGGTTATTATAAATTTTCTAAAGAAATTAAGTCACATAAAAAAAGTATCTTATATTTATAGGACCAGGATTTTTACCAAGCTAGGCTTTTGCTGGGACATATTCAGTATCCTACACCTGTTATGTAAAACCTTCAAAATCACTAAACCTTGATTCAAGCAAACTATTACTGAGAAATAATATTAATTACTGAGAAATAAAAGTAGCATAAAGGGAGGGAATCCCATAAAGGTTTGTTTTTTGTATGTTTTGTGGTTTTGTTTTTTGTTGATTTGTTTGTTTATTGCATGGTATACTAATTTCAGTAGACATCACTATAACCCAGATTAGATGCCACACATTGAACTCAATGGGACATACTATTGAGTAAGCATGCATAGGATGGCACTGTTGAATTTGTGTTCCATCAAAATCAGTGGAAGGAAGTTTGTCTTGGCTTGCCCAATGGATTTTAAGGGAGACAATTATGGCCACATAACTTTATCTGGGCCCATCCCTGTGCATTTTAATACCGGATAGCTTATATACATAACACACATTGGTTCCTTTCAGCTGTTGTCATTTAATATGATTACATTTGGGTAAGGAGGAGAACAGGGTTAAAGCCACTGACCTATTTGCACTGTTAATATACCCTGCCAGCCCTGACACTCATATACCCATCATCCACAAATGGGAAGTCTGCTTGACACCTGTAACTCTCCCATTTGATGTAAAATCCTACATGATGGCATCTTCCGATGCAATATATGGACAGCAGAGGCATGGCTAATGATCATATCTCTTTACATTATTTTGGTTACATGGGAATTGATCAGAATTCTGATTCTTGAGATGATACGTATTATTTTCCTAGCTTGGCAATGCAGCAGAATTTAATTGGCAAAGCATTTTACAATCTTTATTATGCTCACTTTGACAACAACACTGTGTACTAGGTAGTATACTACTGATCCTATTTTTCAGATGGGTGAATGAGGCAGAGTGGCTGGAAGAGAATTATTTTTCCTAGGTTGCCTATAAGTGCATAGTATACATGGGATCTTTAACTCAGGCTGATTACACACTTCTTGAATTCTTGCCCAGCTTTACTGATAAATGCTGCCACCAGATAGATAGCTGAATGGGTGTGAGAAATAGTAAATGCTTCCATTAAAAAAAAAGAAGTATGGTCCAGTTCTGCTAAAGAAAACCGATGTAGGACATTTGTGAAAGAAGCCATCCTTAGCTTCCACCATTTTATATAATTATTAGCCAGTTTCAACAGTCCATTTTCTGGGAAAAGTTCTGGCATGTGCACAAATGGTCTTTATGGCCTTGGTGGATTACTTATGATAGGAGCTGAATGTTGAATGTTTCCCTGCTGACTCTGTTTGACCTCTGTAGTATGATTCCAAAGTCAGTGGGGCAGTGGATCTGCTGTGGGGTTTAGCCTAGT
This sequence comes from Phrynosoma blainvillii, assembly GCA_026167975.1. Lineage (NCBI taxonomy): Eukaryota > Metazoa > Chordata > Lepidosauria > Squamata > Phrynosomatidae > Phrynosoma > Phrynosoma blainvillii. Next base: position 70,780,048 of record JANUYF010000004.1, read on the forward strand.
CTTTAAAGGAGCTATCTCCTTTGGATAGCTTAGATAATTCCTTTAATATTTAGACTAAAACCCAGAGTGGCTGCCCCCACAATATCCGGGACTTTAAGTCAACATAGATCTTAGGGGCTCTGTTTTACAGTAATTCCTGGATATTTGAGCTTACAGGTGGGGGTGCTGCAGAACTGTTGCTCAGTCCCTTGGTTTTTGGTCTTTGAAGATGAGTCTCCATGATATGCTGATACTTAACTCTAGTTCTCCTTTTCAACCAGTGCCAAGAAGAAGATTGAATGGGGTTGTCTGGATGTAGTAGTGCACTGGATGTGAGTGTACTAATCCAGGCTCAATCCAGAAAAAAAAGATGGCATAGTGGTCAATATACAAACTTGTAGGTAGGAACCTTAGCATGTCTATACACAGTAGTTGCTAGTTTCCTTTTTTTTTTCCTAAGAGTTTAGGCACAGCATGTATTAATATCACTTCCTGTTGTTGGTCATAGCCACACTGTCTTTCTTACTGCATCGGTTAGTCTGAGTTTATTCATCTTCTAGTACTCAAGGCCTGCTGTCCCAACCTAGGATCTCCACTGCTTTATCCTGGATTTGCCCCTTCTCGCTTGCCACCCCTCACTCCTGGAACCTTCTTCCCCCTCAAACACAGGTCATTACTTCTTTCTCTACTTTTAAGTCCGAGTTAAAGACCACCCTGTTCAGGGAGGCATTCCCAGGCACTGTCTAATATACATTTATTCTTTCTGTTATTTGGCTGACAATGGATGTTGCTGTTTAATTGTTTTAATTGTTCCCTGCTTTTAATTAACTTTTATTTTATTTTACCTATTGTTTTGTAATTTTAGATTGTACGCCTTTGGCAGGTTTTTATTTCTATTTTATGCTTTAATTATATCTTTGTACAGCACTGTGTACATTGACAGCACTTTAGAAATAAACTTTAATAATAATAATAATAATAATTTTTAGTCTGTCATTCTCTCTTCTCTATGTTTGAAGAGCATGTTACAAAGCCTTTCACCCTGAGTTCTTATGACGCCTTAATATTTGTAAACAAACCTACTGTTTATGTTTTTAGAAAGAGGACTAAGCCTGCTTTACTTCTGTTAAACACTGTCAGGAGGGGGTAATACAGTGGGGCTTGTTGTTGCTCACCTTCTGCTTGTGAATACTAATTACTCTGCATGCCACTATCTCTCAGATTTTCCAACAAATCCAACCCAGGTTTGAGAATACAACCTGTTCTAGAAGAGGCAGCAGTGCTTTTGAACAACCAGGGATGTAACTTCAGTGTGTGCTTGAATCCATCTGGTTCCTAGAGGAACTGGCAGTCATTGTGGTAGTGAGTGATTTTTTTTCCAGTTTTGGAAGGTCCTCTAGTTGCATTATTATTTGGGAGAGATATCTGGTCACTACAATTTACACTTTAATTATCACCTATTATATATAAAATGGTATACAAAAGAGATGACAAAATGAAGGACATATGAAATGAAGAGTCATATGAAGATGAACCCCAAATTCTAAAAAGTGAGGTGGAAACTGAAATAAGAGAAATAGCGAAAAACAAATCAACAGAAACAGATGATATTCCAATTGAACTGCTGCAATCCATACTGACAGAGTCAACACTAGTACTAACCAACATATGTCAAGAGATATGGAAAACAAAACGATGGCCAACAGATAGGAAGTGATCAATAAACATCCCCACCCACAAAAAGGGAGACACAAGAGACTACAGCAACTATAGGACCATAGCACTGATCTCCCACGCAAGCAAAATTGTGCTCAAGATTCTGAAATATAGACTCCAACTATACATAGAAGTCCAAGCAGAGTTCAGGAAAGGAAGTGGCACTACAGATCACATTGCAACATATGATGGCTAATGGAGTGCAACAGGGAATTCCAAAAGAAAATCAGCATGTGCGTCATAGACTATAGCAGGGGTAGGCAACCTTTCCCCTTTAAGGGCCGAGGGACTTCAACTCCCAGAATCCCAGGAGCTATTGGCCAACATGGGACTATTGGCCAACACAGCTGAAGCTTCTGGAAGCTGAAGTCCCTCGGCCCTTAAAGGGGAAAGGTTGCCTACCCCTGGACTATAGGAAAGCCTCTGACTGTAGAGATCATGAAAGGCTATGGAATACCCTTAAAGACATGGAAGTACCAAAACTTCTGATAGTCCTGATGAGGAATCTGTACTCAGGACAAGAGGCTACTGTCAAAACAGAACACAGAGAAACAGAATGATTCCCAATTGACAAAGGAGTCAGACAAGGCTGTATCCTTTCACCCTATCTGTTCAACTTGTATGCAGAACATATTATAAGAAAAACAGGACACAGAAGAATGGAGGAGTGAAAATAGGAGGAAGGAATATCAACAATCTAAGATATGCAGATGACACCATAATACTAGCAGAAAACCTCACAGACCTGGAACACCTACTAAGGAAAATCAAAGAAGAAAGTGCAAAGGCAGGCTTAATGCTGAACATAAAGAAAACAAAAATAATGACCACCGAGGACATTCACAAGTTCAACCTAGAAAATGAAGAAATAGAAATAGTAAAAAAGATTCTCGTGCCTGGGATCAAACATTGATAGAAATGGGGACTGCAGTCAGGAAATCAGAAGACAGAGGGGGGTTGCAGACTGCCAGAAATAGTGCAAATTGAGTCCACTTTTAGGGTTAGGGTTAGTGCTAGAGAATCATGGGAATTGTTTTTTTTTCTGAGACATTCAGCCTTCTCTGTCAGAGAGCTCTGGTGCCACAATAAAATACAGTTCCCATGATTCCCTAACTCTAACCCTAACCCTAAAAGTGGACTGAATTTGCACTATTTCTGGCAGTCTGCAACCCCCCTAAGAATGGGGAGAGTGGCTATGAAAGAACTAGAAAAGATTCTAAATTGCTAAGATATATAAGTCAGAACAAAAGTTAGAATCATACAAGTCATTGTATTCCCTATTGCCATGTATGGGTATGAGATCTGGACAATAAAGAAATATGATAGGAAGAAAATCAATGCATTTGAGGTGATGTGCTGGAGAAGAGTGTTGAGGATCCCATGGACAGCCCAAAGGACAAACAAAAGGGTCCTAGAGAAGGTCAAGCTGGAAATCTCGCTGGAAGCCAAGATGACTAAGCTGAGGCTGTCACACTTTGGACACATCATGAGAAGGGATGACTCTGTAAAAAAATAATGCTGGGAAAGGTGGAGGGAAGTAGAAAGAGAGGAAGGCCACATGCTAGATGGATAGACTCTATTAAGGAGGTCATGGGTATGGGGTTGCAGGAATTAAGCAGAGCAGTGAAGGAAAGAGGGTCTTGGAGATGTCTCATCCATAGGGTCGCCATGAGTGCCTTCTTTGGCTGCTCTTGAAAAATTCAACTCACTGGCCAGACTGTTGTGAGGTGTGCATTTTGCATACTACAGAACGCCATTCTTGGATCAACCTCACTGCCTGGCTTCTAGTTTATTTCTCAGCAGGATCCAAAATGCTGGTACTGAACTATGAATTACTAAATGCAGCAGTTTTCAGACATTTTACTCTTATGACCCCCTTTACATCTACACAAAGATGTTGTGTCCCCCATGTAGTATATAAATAAAAATAATTTGTTTGTTTATTGTACATGTTTTCCCCCACCTTGAGCAACTCTTGTGCCCCCCGGGGGGTGTCCCACCCCACAGTTTGAGTGGGGGGGACTGACTAAATGATGCGAGGTCAGAGTGTTTATAGGACTGCCTCTTCTCATACAGTTTTTCCTCCCCCGAGGCCAGAATATAATAATAATAATAATAATAATAATAATAATAATAAAATTGTTCCTAATATTCTTGCATTTATCATGTTTTTGCTCCTGTGACTCTATGAAATCCACATTTTATTGTAGTTTCACTTTATCTGTGTATTGGCAAGTACCATTAGGAGGAAATTCATTCAATTGTTCAATTATTCAGTTTTTAAATAAATAATTATGTTCACGTGTCTTTTTCCACTATAGACACAATAACTAAGGTCTGAGGACGAGGAGGACTAGTATCTAACAGTATCACTTCTCCCCAATGTTTTAGAGTTTTAGAGCCACAAAACAATGCATTAACTAAAATCTGTCTGCTACTCATGTGTTTCCAGCGATTGTTCATTATAAGGCTCACCAACCGCTGAACTGCTTTGCAGGCTGAAAAACCCCTGATCTTCAGGCAATACTTTGCTTAATTTGACCAAAGTTATAAGTTCACTTTATAGTATTCAAATGCTAAGTTCTCCCCATTCTCTTTTAGCACACAGCTGCAGAGCCTGAGGCTGGGCCAGCACGTCTGTGGCAATGTAGCAGTAAGCCGAAGGCATTGTTGTGGGGGGGTAAAAATCCAATCACTGTGACATCAGAATAGATTAGCCACTGGCCGCTGGACAACTGCTTACAGCCCCTTTAAAACAACAAACCCATGGCCACATGGACAAAGAGCCAAAGCATCTGTCATTTTTATGGGAAAGTAAAAGAAATACAGCATGTCATAGAGATGAAGCTTTCACTGGTGTACAATAAACATAGTCCTTCTCTTCAACATGACCCTTTATTTGTTTACTTTCAACTATCCTCGGTGGATGTGTGAAATGCTACCAAGTCGGTAGAGCTTCCTTCCTTTGTGCAGGAGTAAATAACTATGCCCAAGGCAAATTGGGAATAAGGTTCAACAATTCTGCCTCAGCACAGCTCCATTAAAAACAGCCCATAACCAGGCACTGCTTACAGATATTGCCCTATCTGGTTTGTTCTGGAAGATTTTTCTTTTTTCTTTTTTTCCTTCAGACGAGAGCCGAAAGGAAGACAATGTGGCTGTACTGAGCCATCTGAACAGTTAATGCTTTAACCTTGTGTATAATTTATACAATAAACAAAGTCACATGTTTCTCTAATAATTTAGATGTAAGCAAATGTTGATTTATTCAGCAAGGCTACTGCCGACAGCCAAGCCTGCAGCAGTGAAATTTGAATTAAACTAGGACAGAAGCAGGCTAGTCTATAATAACATTTGTATAATTTTATTTTTGCCCGTGGCTCAGTTCATTTCCTTCTACAGTAGATGCATGAAATTGGTTCTTCAGCCACCTTTAGCTGATGTTCATTGATATCAGGAGTAGGCAGAGAAGCAAGAGAATGTAACCCTTTTAGACTTTATGTTTAAATAGGAAAGCCACAAATTCTGAGGTCATTTTTAACAATGGTATTCCCCACTCCACCCCATGAATCACACTCTCTCAAAGTATCACACTTGGAGATACAGATTCTCCTGCCCTCCTCCTTCTTGTTCCTTACTTAGCTACTCTCACACACATTACCTGGTTTTCTATGTAGGGCTTAGACTCAAGAAAAGCAGATACAAATATAGTATTATTTTACTTTTGTATTCATACCTCCAAGATGGGGGAAAAACTGACTTTTGTGCTTGGTTTTCAACACCAAGAAAAGTTAGTCTTCACATTGGGGGGCAGGGGGTATAGTCTTAGGAGATTAAATTACTTGGCTTTTTAAACCGGTTTACCTCTATCCGGCTTAATTTTAATTTGGGCGGCATCCTGATCTTATCAGACATTTTTTGCTGCCTGAATACAGCTGGAGTGCCTCCCCACTTCCAGGAGTGCATCTTGCAGCTCTTTTTGGATCCAGGAGTTTTCTGGCTTAAGAAAATGGCTGTGAGGAGTGGCTCTGGAAGCAGGGATGGACCCAGGCTGTATTCAGGTGGCAAATTCAGTGACAAAAAAGTCTGATAAGATCAGGATGCCACCCGAATTAAGATTAAACCAGATAGAAGTAAACGTAGTGAACAACAGTAAGTACTAATATAAAATTTTGTAAAAGCATGTTTGCATTGATCTGAACGTTTGCCTTCCTGGTGGGAGTAGGGAGAGGTAGACATATAGTTTACATCGCACATGTCAGTAATGTCAATCCATTAAGGAAAAGAAAATTTAAGGAGAAGGGAGGGAATCCCTGCAGGTTTTCAAATTAACCCTTAAAATTTCAAAAAGAAATAGGTCTTTGTCCTTTTTTTGTGCAAGTGTGGAATCACAACTACTAGATGAAATTCATATGAAAATCAGAGACCTTTGCTTTACTTCCAGACTTGAGGGAGACTGAAATGAAAAGGGATTGCACAGTGCTACCAACAAGCATTTTAGGGAGTCAGGTATTATTTTTCTGTGACTGGCCACCTTCCTCTGCCCAGCAGAGGCCTGCTGGCAAGCCAGCTTTCTAATCTTGTGAGGAGGCTTTGTTTATGCAATGGCTATTGAGATGTGTCAGCCCTCAGGGTGAGACTTGGAATGAAAGCCAAACTGGGAGAACTGGGGGTGAGGGGTGGAGGAAACTTGTAATTGGCAGATCCAGCTGATGGATAAGCACAGTTAATAAGACAGAGCGAGAGGACTTTGGGCAAGCCGGGAAACACTTCTGACTCAAAGACAAAGCAGCATGTAGGGGATATTTCAGTTCCTTGCATCAAAAGAAGTACTTAGAAAGTGGGGGGGGGGGACTTCTGAGGAAAAACTGCAGGGAATCAGCATTTTAAACCACTTTCCTGAAAAGGAACTGCCTAAAATAAATCAAACCATCAACCAACCAGCTGCCATTTTGCTGTGCATGCCTGGATCCCACATAGATTTAGGGAGAGAGACATGACTTCACAGAGCACAGTTTTCTGTCTGGAGGGATAGCAATATGGTGAAATCAGTTCTGGACTCCTGATTGAAAGAGAAAAGAACCATAAGAAGGGACGACAGGAGCCATGAAATCACCTATTAATACAGTGGTGGCTGATGGAGTCCATGTCATTAGGCTTTGAATTTGTTATGAGTTTTAATCCAGACTTCCAAAAATGTTCTAACCTTTACACTTAAAAGAGGCGCAGAACCTTGGGAGATACTCTTAAATCCTAACTAAAAGCTGGAGTCCAAAAAAGTGCCTTTTCCAAGCCATAAAACCAGATTTGGCAATTGTACCTCTTTCAATGGGAGGCACTTAAAATTCAATTCCTGCAGGGTCTTTGTGTTCAAATATTGTGTCTTTCGTGGCATTATGACTGAAGGATATTTTACATTTTAGACCATGTCAAATCTTCCATAATCAAATATGTTAAAAACTGCAGCAAAACAGTATTTTCTTTCTACCTCCTTTCCAGTAGATACATGCTGTGGTTTAGGCAGCTGTCGTAGGTAGAGGACCTTTATTTCTTCTCCTTCTACGGGCTTCCTCCTTCATAGGAGAGCAGAGTTCAATGGAGGAGAGAGAGAAAAAACATTATAGACTGAACCATATGAATGACTAAAGATCAGAGAGAATAAAATCTATAGATCTTTGATCATGTAACTGCTGTTTTAAAACATCTACTGTGTTGTGGTCTTCAGCTCACACAGAGCATGGATGTTGTCTACAAACACATGGATCTTCATACAAGTAGAGGTAGCAGATAGGATTTTTTAAGATAGCAGCCACATAGGTCTGTAGCATCTGTGTATTTTGTCCTAAAAGACATACCATATTTCAACCATGATGCAGCCATGTGTCTCAGTCTCACCATGCTCTAGTGATATTTCCATGCATATTAAGGCCAAGGTCATATGGTGAGCCTTTATAACTAACACTTAGGAAAGAACTAGATTTCTCCAAATATATTATCCTCAAACCTAATTTGCTGATGTAATGAGAATGCCAAAACAGGAGAGAACTTAGAGGAAAGGAAAATGGAGATCAAACCCCTCCTATGTATTTTATTTTTGCTTACATGTGTTTCCCTTTAGTGATTTTCCTCCCTAAACAAGCTCGCTTCCATTTTGTTCTTTTTGGATATAGAAAACAGCTCTACACAGAGACCTCTCAAGTGTCATTCATTAAAATGAATGGAATTTGCATGAGGAAATTATTCCTCCTCCTCTTCCTCCCCCTTTTTTCTTGTTCTTTTCATTGCTATCCTGCCTCCCTCCAAAGCTCCCCCAAAACAAATGGGAAGTTATTATTAAAATGCAACCAAGCTATTCACACCATTTTAAAACCATTTAAAACAAATGTATTAATATGCTAGATAAAAGTCAACCAAACAGCATAGTGGTAAAAGCCCTTGCATCTAGTTCCTAAAAGCCTCTCAGTAAAGATTTCACTTTCCAATAGAAGGACAAAAACAGGGAGCCATTCTATCCTCCTATGGGAGAGATGTCCACAGCATGGGAGCAGCCAGCAAGAAGGCCATCTCTTATGTTGCTACCTAATGTACCTGTGAAGGTGGTGGGACTGAGAGCAGTGCATCCCCAGAGATTTTACAGCCTGATCAGCCTCATATCTGACATCAAGGTGCCATATCTGACATCAAAACCTTAACTGAAAAGGTTTTCCTTAGCTGCTAATATAGCCATATAGGCCCAGGGGGTCTGTACTGGCTTCTGAGAATACTATGGAAGTTCCAGCTGCCCCTACTAGCTTCCATCCAAAGCTGAAAACATTCCCTTCAAAATTGAAAGCTTGTGTGATCTGCTAAGAGAGAGGCAGTAGGCCACAGAGGCAAGGTGAGATAAGGAAAAAAAGTAGCATTTCAGGGGAGGATCAATAGTTTGGAACAGGGGCTTAGTCCTTTGCCAATCCCCTGATTGTACCCTATGTATTGCCCTCAAGGTTCTGCATTAGCAGTACAAGGCACAATACAACACACAACTGAGAGACCCATGTTTCCTTTGACATGGCTTGTTTTGCCCTGAGAGTAGCTGTCAGTCAGTTTAATCACAAATTTCCTTTCACAACATCTTCCTCTTTTCTTTCTTTGCTCCTCTTTCTCCTTCTGCTTAAAAGGCTCATCACTGAAACATTCAAAGTCATCATCCATCACTCTGACATCAAATCAACAGACTGTAACTTTTGTGACATCGGAGCAATTGATTATGACTTTTTTATGTGACTCACCATGCAATTATTGCTCTCATCCATTTATTACCCACTAACCTCCTAAAACAGCTCTGAAGATAAAAAGGAAAGACTACAACCATGGAGGATAGGACTTGCAAGACCACCATAAAGCTGTCATAAAAGCTGTAAAATAAAAATGCCTCTGCATATTGCCAGGTATTTATTAATGGTGCCTAGCAGACTACCTTTAGTACATGTGCAAGGTTGGTGGGAAGAGATCCCATATACTCATTAAGCAAATCCAGCTTCTACAAGCAATATTTCAATGAAAGACATGATGATGCTACAAGAACTTTTGTTTTGTTGACTGCCCTACCTAACCCTACCCTCTTCTCCTGCCTTACCTTGTGCCATACTGTGGAACTATGTGGGATAAGGTTGCCAGGTCTGCTTCATCCCAGGTCCTGAGATTTGGGGCCAAAATCCAATACCTAGGGATGGCCTCAGATGAAGTCATGGGATTGGAATCTGGTGATGTCATTAACCATTATGTAGTAGCAGGAACCACAGTTGCTCATAGCTTGTTATTTTAACACACACACAAAGAGAAACAGAACATGTTTTCCTGGTTGAAAATTAAGTTTCTTTACACTTATTGAATATGACTCATATGATGGGTAGAAAAGCAGAAAATAAGCATTGGAGATTAATTCTGTACATGACCACAGCAGCAAGACTTCTTTTTGTACAAAAATGGAAAACCAAACAAATACCTATTATCGAGGACTGGATCATCTAGCTGATGGATACAAGAGAACTAGATATTCTATCCTGGAAAAATAAATGGAAACTTGATAAACAATTTAGAAGAGGACTGGAATTTGATGGAGAAATATGTAGAAAATAATAGGAACTAAACATATTGGAATATATATTACATTGAACTCAAAACAAGAATATGAATTATGATTAAGCATTTTATTCTGAGAAAGAAAATAGACACAATATATTAATTCTAAGAATTAAGAATACAAAAGGGGAGAGAAAGGATTCTTTTTCTTATTGTCATGATTACCATTATTAAGGCAGAGAAAGAAAATACATGAATTGTGTATTTAAGGATTTATGAATATTTTAGAGCATAGGTGACTACGTTGATTGTCAAAACACAGATAGCATAGGCTATAAGCAATTTCAACTTCATGCTGAGAAGGAAAGAAGGTTTGAAATGTTATTACTGTACAGAAAGATTAACTATATAGAAAGTTAATGTAGTGTGTGTGTGTGTGTGTGTTAGGAGAAGTCTGGAAGTCTCCCTGCCTTACCAGAGGTTTGTATGCAACCTGTTGCCTGGAGGTGACCAATGAACACTGGGGACTCAGGATGATACTGTGACATCTGGTAACCCTAGTGTAGGATGATGAGGAAACTCTACATACTTGGCAACCCATGGACATAACTTCTCCAGCTAATTTAATATTTCCCATCTTCAGGATCTGATTCTTGCCATATCCTTAAAGAGGCAAACCCAGATTTTGAGAAATTTTACAGATGGATTTGCTTGCATTGACAGCATCCTTCTGCTTCCACATTTAGTCAATCCATTTAGTTGATGATCAACCATGAAATAATGAGACCAACATGTATATATGTGAAAATAAAGGGCCATTTATTTGACCTATTCAAATACTAATAAACTTGACTTTTTGGGAAACTACAAGAAGGGGGAGCATCCTGGTGCATGTCCAGCTGGAGAATCAGGTGTCACTGCATGATCAAAACTCCTCCAGCCTACCCTTGGGCAAAACACCAGGGCCCAAGGTAAATCCAAGATATTGGATTGAACCCTTGGTCAAGCCTATTGGAAAGCAAACATAGGCACTCTCTGTCAGCATAATAGGATGAGAAATATCTGTAGAACTGCACAGTCATGATGTGAGTGTATAAGATCTGCACAGTCATGATGTGTGTGAGGATTGTGTGACAAGACCAGGACATCTGGTGACAAATGTCTTTGAAGAGGCCAGACATCTAAATGTGTATTTGACTGCACCTGTGTATGTATGACTCAGCAGAGTGATGTAACGTGCAATGGTGTAATCCATGAGCAACCCTGAACTGAGGTTGCATCTGACAAAGATATGTTAGTCTGAACTTAATGTAAATTATTGTGGGTCAGTAGTTGTGGGTCTGTGGAGTTATGGAGTTGTTAGTGAGAAAGCTCTAGTATAACTCTGTGTTGCTGTGAGCTGCTGAGGAGGAGATCAGAGTGTTTCCTTCCATCCTTGAACTCTGTTCTGCATCTGAAAATAGCAACTTTAAGGTATAGGTAAAGGTATTCCCTGTTGTCAAGGTTATCAAGTCATGTCCAACCATAGGGGGTGGTGTTCATCTCTGTTGCTAAGCCAAAGAGCCAGCGTTGTCTAGCCAGCATGATTGCACAGAATGCTGTTTACTCCTTATCCTCTGTAACTAAATCCCTTCACCGTGAACTGTCTGGTTTATGCTTCCTGATTTCCAAGAGTATCTCAAAGTCTGGCAGAGATACTGAAAATGACATTCACACCTCAACCTCAGTGTGACACTCTCTCCCAAAATCCCATGAGTTTGTAAGAGAAAGCAAAGCCCCATGTTGGCCACAAAGGCAGGCACCTTTCCAACTCCCAGAGCCCAACCTTTCACCCCAAGGGAGTGCCAATGGTGAATACTGAACTAATAATATTTTCCTTCATCTCTCCCCCCTGGTAACAATGACAGAATCCTATTTAACAACTCACCAAGCCAATTTTCCAAGTCCCAATATGCATAGTATGGGGTAGGCAAAAAACCCAAATGTAATGGGGATAAAAATTCCTACCTGGCCCCAAGGCAACCAGATATGCTTACACTGGATATTGGATGGGAGAGGTGGATCATGTTTCAAAAAGAAGGAATGGCTGTATAGGGAGAAAACCAGAATAAAAAGCCACTGTGCTCTGCCCCCATCACTTGCCCCTGGCTTGGGTAATCAGCCAAACCCCAATTATCCTGGTCTCTAACCATGAAGACCATCAAATGTGTACCTTCCCTCAAAGCAGTGGTGCTGCTTAGGTCATGTCTGAATTAAGTGAACTTTTTATATACCTCCCAACAATCAAACATACTCAAGGTGTTTTACAACTATAAAAACACCAAACAATAAAGGCAATCCCAACAAAAAATAAATAAAAAGAATTGCTATCAAAATGGTAAAATATTAGGACCTTAAAAGCCAAGAATAAAACTTTAGTAGTAATGGCAAAAATAAAGATCAAGGCTTGATTGGATGAGGAAGGTCTGGTATCTCAGATTTCCTATCATTCCAAGAAAAGGCCGTAATAGGGGCTGCTCAAAGGTTCCTAGGAAGGCTACTCTTGGCCTGGTCTTTACTGTCCTTTCACTAGAAAGCAAAATTTTATTTTATTTTTATTCTAATAAGCTATCTCAAAGTGACTGTTTTTAAAGAATTGACTTTTAATAGTGTGCCATTCTGAATGTTTTTAAAAAATAATAATGATATGGATAGTGCAATTATAATTTTAACAATAATCTCTTGTGTGTTTTCAAATCAAGACTGTATTTGTTCTAATTTTATAAACTGCATGCTGATGACACCATAATACTAGGAGAAAACCTCACAGACCTGGAACAACTACTAAGGAAGATCAAAGAAGAAAGTGCAAAGGCAAGCTTACTGTTGAACATAAAGAAAACAAAAAAAAGGACCACAGAGAACTTGCACACATTTAAACTAAACAATGAGGAAGTAGAAATAGTAAAAGAGTTCTCATATCTGGGTTCAAACATTGATCAGAATGGGGACTGCAGCCAGGTAATCAGGAGAAGATTAAGAATGGGGAGGGTGGCTATGAAAGAACTAGAAAAAATCCTAAAATGCAAAAATATACAACTCAGCAAAAAAGTGAGAATCATACAAGCCATCGTATTCCCTATTACCATGTATGGAAGTGAGAGCTGAACAGTCAAGAAAGAAGATAGGAGAAAAATCAACACATTTGAGATGTGGTGCTTGAGAAGAGTGCTGAGGATTCCATGGACAGCCAAAAGGACAAACAAATGGGTCCTATCAAGCCAGAGATATCCCTAGAAGACAAGAAGACAAAAGACTGTTGTACTTTGGACACACCATGAGAAGGCATGAATCATTGGGAAAGACAATAATGTTAGAAAAGGTGGAGGAAGTAGAAAGAGAGGAAGGCCACATGCTAGATGGAAGACTTTATTAAAGAGACCACAAATATGAGTTTTCAGGAGCTGGGCAGAGTAGTAGAGGACAGGGGAGCCTGGAGATGTCTCATCCATAGGGTTGCAATGGGTCGAGACCAACGCGAAGGCAGTTAGCAACAAACAATAAATTGTGACCTAGTTCTGGGAGACAAGAGCATGATAGCAATAATAATGACTATGAAGACGCCACATAGATCTCCTTTGGGGGCCATGCCTCTAGGTTCAGAGGACATTAATGAGAGATCTATTTCTCTAGTAGCCACCCATCCCAACATTGTGAATGGAGATGCGCTAATCCCGTAAGGGCAAACCTATGGCACATGTGCCAGACATGGCATGTGAAGCCATTTTCCCCAGCATGCAGAGGGCAGGAAGGAAGAAGAAGAGGCACACGCTTGTTCCTCCTCCTTTCCAGCCATCCCAGGCCTTCATCTTGCCTCTCCAAAAGCAGATGAAGGCTGGGAATGGCACAGGGGGAGAAGGAGGAAAAGGCATGTGCCTGTTCCTCCTCCTTCTCAGCCATTTCAGGCCTTCATCTGCCTCTCCAGAGGCAGATGAAGGCTGGAAATGGCAGGAGGGGAGGAGGAAGAGGCATGCTGCACCTGTTCCTCTTCCATCCAGACCCTCCCTCTGGAGGTAGCTGAAGGCCAGGAACGGCATGAGGGAAAGAGGAGGAAGAGGCGCACACCTGTTCCTCCTTCTTCCTGACCCTCCACTGCCTTCAGCTGCCCTCTGGAGGCAGCAGAAGGCCAGGGATGGCATGGGGGAAGAGGTGTGTGCCTGTTCCTCCTCTTTCCCAACCATACCTTGCCTTCAGCTGCCTCTCTTTGAAGAGGTGTGGACAGTTGGGGGGGGAGAGAGAGAGAGGAAGAGATGTGTACCTGTTCCTCTAGGCATGGGAGGTTGAGGGAAGAAGTCTCTCCCTGGAAGTCCCATCCCCAGAGGGTGGAAGTTCCACCCCTGGCACTGGGCAACACCCAGTGCTGGAAGTCCTTTTAGTTTGGGCACTCAGCCCCTGAAAAGTTTCACCATCACTGCCCTAACCCAAACACTCATTTCTGTGCATCCGTTCTTCTTCCAAGGAGTGTTTATCAGCAAGCCTGGAAGCACACTTTCATTGGTCTCATGTTACTATATTTTAAAAAAGAAAAGAAAAGAAAAGAAAAGAAAAGAAAAGAAAAGAAAAGAAAAGAACACCAAAAAGTCCTTACACTTTCTGTAAGGCTAGGTTCCATTTAACAACAGTATACATCTAATGAGGTGGAGTCTAGTCCACAAAAGATCACATTATAATACATTTCTTCATCTCTAAGATGCTCCAAGATTCTTCGTTGTTTTTAGTAAAATTCAGGAGTCTATTTGTTGTCACAGTGCTTCACAAGCAAAATTCATAACAACAAAATGCACTATTGATACTGAATTTCATTCACCTCATAAGCATTTGGTATTTGGACAGAGGACTGTCAAGTGATATATTTACTGTCAGATAAATGAGAGATGACTATAGCAAGCACACTGTTTTACTACTTTTATGTCTCATTTTATACATTCAGGAAAATATGCTTGTGTATGCTCATATTTTATTTAATTCCTGCATGTAACTATCCAGGTATTTACAGTTTTTGTTTCCCATGAAATGGAAGCCTGATGAATGGCAACCCTAAAACATTAGATTTACCACATGCTATAGGGTATGAAATCTGAAAAGTATCTTGTGTATGTGATACTAACTTCCATGGCAGTACCCACAAGCAGCCATACTACATTACGCAACCATAACCAAACTCTTAAACATTCCCAAATGTTCAGTGGTTTTGATGCTCTTAAACAATTACCAATCTCATATAATTTTGCTCTGTTCTTAAGACCTCTGTTGATATCTTTCCATAAGACAAATTTGGGAAATAAATTGACCTTCTCATGTGTTATCTAACACACATCTCCTACCACAATATGAATGCTGTGCTACCTGTACTCACAAAAGTCACCAAAAGGGGGTGCTAATGCCACAACACCTATTATTAAGAACTGGTCACTTTGGGCCAGCAAAGAGACTTTCCAAAGGCCAGTACTCATGAGATGTTTCTGCAGTTTGAGCTTTTTAAAGGGATATGGACATTGCAATAAGAGTTCATTTTAAGTTCTGCCATCATCATGAGATAAGGGCTGCTGCCACACTGCAGAATTAATGTAGTTTGACACCACTTTAACTGTCATAGTTCCATCTTATGGAATGCTGAGATGTATAGTTTGTTGTGACACCAGAGCTCTCTGACAGAAAAGGCTAAATATCTCACAAAACTAGAAATCCCAGAATTCCATGGCATTGAGCCATGGCAGTTAAAGTGGTGTCAAACTGCATTATTTCTGCAGTGCAGATGCAACCTAGATAGGTTGGTCTTCTCCCAAGATGTTCACTTGGAAGAACACTTGAAATGTCTTCTTGACCAGAGCTAATTAATAACTCACAAATTTTTCTATTGCTTTTTCATACTGTGTCTTATGGTTGTTACAAACCTCTAACGGTAGAAATGCATTAATGAAATTACATTTAATGATTTTTTAAAATGGACAGATATCTATGAATCTATCTTTCAACTTTGCACAATGTTTTTGTTCTTCTTCTGTTTCACTGCATGCCTATCTTGCATTTTTGCTCTGTTACAATGATTTGCCTTTATAATCCCTAGAACGTTAAAAACAAATTTCTGGATTGTTTATGTCTTTGGGGTTACCCCATGGAATAGAACCTTAAAAAGGAAAGCTAATTTCTTACCAGAGGAAATATTGTGTTTCTTTTGAAACAAATTTTAATTATATCCTTCAGATAGATTCCCAGGACTATTTACTGGGCTTTCGGTCAAAAGCTGTATTACTGAGTATTGTTAAACCAAAGCTTTTTAATAGTAACCTGACTTTTTTCTTAATCTTAGAGATTGAAAAGGCTTACTTGTAACAGCTGGACAGTCATGTAAATTTTTAAAAGCATGGTTTCCTTATGATAGCCTGATTGTTTCTGATATTGTTTTTTAAATGTTACATCACATCTAGTAATATATGACCTGCAAAAATTAGTTTGTCTAAACTAATGGTTAGATGACTGGAGTGTCATCTTGTGGTTGCCTTTGATAATTCATTGTGGCATTTGCTACTGCCATCATCTTTAGATGATGGCATAGTTATTATAACCCATCACGAGATAAATCCAGTAGTTAGACTAGAGTCATTGTACCAATGGGAGATTATCATCATCATTATCATCATCACCCTGACTTTTTCCCAGTTTGGAGTTCAAAATGGCTTACAAAGGTTAAAACAGATACAACTTAAAAACGATATCATACAAAGGTTAATATAATAAAACTAAGCAAAATAATTAAAAGCACTTAAAAACATAATCATTTTTAAAAACCTAACACATACAGCAGATTATGACAAGTCCTTTCCCCCTGAGCAATTAGTCCTCAAATGCCAGCTGTAACAGAAAAGTTGTGTTGCTGTTCTGCCTATGGAAGAATAGCAAGAAAGCTACAAGTCTAGCTTCCCAAGGAAGGGGGTTCCAGAGCCTAGGAGCAGCCACCAAGAAGGCCGTCTCCCATGTTCTCTATCAGATGTACCTGTGAAGACGGTATGACAGAGAGAAGGGCCTCTCCAGAAAGATCACAGGCCCCTATGGGAGATTATAGTCTTTCAGATACCCTGGACCTGACCATATAGGGATTTATAGATCATAACCAGCACTTTGGATTATGCCCAGAAACAGAATGACAGCTCTTGCAGACAAGTGTTAAGTCAACCCTTAAAGCAGTTCCAGTGATTTCATTGGTTTACCCTAGCTGAGAATAATCATGTGGCACATTAAAGATAAACATATTTATAATTGCATTAACACATATGGACATGTAACAGGGTGTTTGTTGGGGGTGGAGGTGCAAGACCAAGAGTAATTTTCCTAAAATCAGCTAGTCTGTTTATAAATGAAGTGTGATTGTAACCACGGACCTCCTTACTCATACTCCAGTATCCCAATTTGTTGTTATTCATAAGTAAATCCTACAGAGGTCTGTAGGGATACATGCAAGCATTCATAGGATAACAGAATTTTCCATAAATGTGCATCAGATTTTATTTCTAAGAATAAATGCCTGTTTTAAGTATTTTAATGAGACTCTAACCCCAAATAACTGATTTGTTTAAAATTATCAGTGACCAGAAACTTCTACAGTGGTGGAACTTTGTTATAAACTGCTCAGCTAGCAAGCAGCAACACTTTTTCCATCTGAGAATGTTAAGGCAATGATAGACAATAACAAAGCCTCCTTTAAAAACCACCTTTAACTTTGTCTCATTCATATGCAGGCCAAGCCACACCATTATTGTTCAGCTAGGGGCATATTTAATTGCTGAATATTCTGCAGATGTCTTGCAGACTATACAGATAAAGGCAGTGAACTCTCTGGCTTATGACAATACATCTTTCTTTGTGTAATATCAACATTTCTCTCTGTGTATAAGGATCTATAATTTTCAGGCTGTTCTTGGTTCCAGGTATTTAACAGAATGTTAACTGTATTGGACCTTGGAGAATCACAGTGACTGTTCAGTTCAAAGATTTGCTTTGTGTCTTGCATTTGAGACAACTTCAGTATGCTTGCACAACATTATATACAAGTATTATAATGGTTCGGTGTGTAGGTGTGTCTCCCTAGAATTCCTCTTCTGTGGACGTTATCACACGCGGGTCTCAAAGCGGCAAGAAAGCGGTATGGAATCAATCCAGAACTATACCGGTATAGACCCACAAGACAGAAATGGCTATCAGATGCAACTAGCATCATTGCGCAATTAACGAAACCGCGATAGATGCACTCCTGGGAACCGTATCTGCCGTTCACACACAAGTGAAAAGATTCCTTCCAGAACCCAGCAAGGATGTTCTTGCACATGCGCAGAAACAGGACAGCCGTGGCTGTCACTTGCCGCGGCTATCAAACACACACCTTCCCAAGCCGGCACAGGGTTGGGAAGGGGTGTGTGTGACAGCAACCCTTGGGACTTGGGAGGAGGGCAGGGTCGGAGGATGCCTCTGACCCTGGCCTCATCCCAAGGGAAACCTGGTTGCTTTCCTTGGGAGGAGGGCGGGGTCGGAGGATGCCTCCGACCCTGGCCTTGTCCCAAGGGAAGCCTGGTTGCTTTCCTTGGGAGGAGGCCGGGGTCCGAGCCCGGCCTCGTCCCAAGGAAAGCAACCAGGCTTCCAGGCTTGGGAAGGTGTGTGTGTGTGTGTGTGTGTGTGTGTGACAGCCGGCTGTCACACACACACACACCCCTTCCCAACCCAAGCCGGGAAAGAGAGCCGCTCTGAGGACTTCTGCTCAGAGCGGCTCTCTCTTGGGAAGGGGTGTGTGTGTGTGTGTGTGTGTGTGTGACAGCCGGCTGTCACACACATCCCTTCCCAAGCCTTCGCGGGGCCTGGGCTCCAGGATACGTATCTGGTGATCAGACATACGGTGAAAGCGCTATCATTGTGATATCATTTTGGTCGTGCACTTGTACTTCCTCAAGAAACCGGCATTCAAAAGAACGGGGATGATGCCGCATTGGGACGGGGTTGGGACGGGGTTGTGTGCGACGTCGTGTGAGCACACGGGGGGGAAAACGCAATAGGACGGGATTGAGTGTGGATTGGGTCTGCTTTAGACCCCGTGTGATAACATCCTGTGTCTGCTGCTGTTAATTTATTGAAGTACAGTGGGCCCTCGGTTTGGTTCCAGCCCCCCACCCCACCCTCCATGGATACCAAAATCCATGGATATCCAAGTCCCATTAAATACAATGGCATAGTAAAATGGTGTCCCTCATAGAAAATAGCAAAATCAAGATTTGCTTTTTGGAATTTATATATATATATTTTGCATATTTTCAAGCCATGGGTGCTTGAATCGATGGATACAAAGGGCCAACTGTACCTAATAATATTCAAAACATTAAGAGGAGGTGGGGATATAAAATCCACACTGGAAAGGACTTGGCTAGTAAAAAGGAAAGAGAAGTAGAACTCTTGCCTAGTCCAACCAAGTGACCACCAGTATTACTACATGGCCACCCATCAAAGTACAGACTAGGTCCAGGCCTGTTTAGCTTCCAAAATTGGTAGGAAATATAAAGGAGATTGTATGAGAGACACAAAACTATAAAGTTACTTTCTGTCTTAGGACGTTATCACACGGGGAGCTCCAAACAGAAGCCGGCTTTAAAGTGAAAGTGCTACCGCAAAAGCGGAAACAATTAATTAGCCGGCTTTCCCCATGTGAAAACCTCCTGCGCATTTAAAAGGAGGTTACTCCGAACGGAAAGTAGGCAGAAACTGCTTCTTTTTATTTTCGGAAGATCCCCGAAAATAAAAATAAGCAGTTTCTGACTACTTTCTGTTCGGATTAACCTGCTTTTAAATGCAACGTCGCCTGAAAATATACCCGCTTTTGCGGGTTATTTTCAGTTTAAACCCCCGTTTCCTCACAGGATTTCCCCCATGTGATAACATCCTTAGGCGCTTAATTTTATGAACATTGTTTTTGGCATCTGAAGCTTTATCAAACAGTAATAGATAGATAAATAGTTTATTAATTTGCAGGAAAGGGAAAAGTCTTTTTCTCCAGTCCTGAGGACTAGACATCTATGTTCCCCCCACTTCTTTTAAAATGAGAGTTGCAATTCTTAAGACTCTAGAACTCACTTTCTGTGATTCGTGGTGTGACCTTATTCTGATAAGTATCTTGAGATACATTTGGAGTCTAGATGGGTCTCGGTGTTGTTTTCATGTGATCCACACTTGAAAACTTTGCACAGTGAAAAGGTACAACCTACTCCATCTCCAGTGATGATTCACTTTAATTCATGATCATTCATGTGCCTTATTACCAGTGCAGTCCCAATCTTATCCCCTAGTGTTACACTGTGCCTCTTCCCCCTCCCCCAGGGCAGTTAAAACATTTAATATATCATTTCTGTTGTATGTTCTTGTTTTGCAGTGGTGGACAAAGTACAGCCTGTGAGCCACATATCAATCCTTAAAGCCCTCAGCATCCCCCTTTCAAAATTACCTTGGAACCAATGCCATTCCCTACAATAAGGATTCATAGGGTATGGGTGATTTATCCCTATGCCATACCATCCAAAATTTCAAAGATGAAAAGTTGGACACATGTGGCCAAGCAACATCAAGAGTATGGTAAAAATGGAGAAAGGTATTGCGGAGGAAGAACAAACAAGCTAGGAGTGACTGCAGCAGTTTGCTTTTGCCTGAGCCTACTGGGAAAGACAATATTTCACCACTCTTGCTCCTTTCCCTGAGTTGAGTGCAAACTATTGTATACTCTGAACTCAGTTTGAAACAACAGAAATAAGCTAAAGACAAAGAAGACCTATATAACCTAAAGGTATCAGATCCCATCTAATCTTGGAAGCTAAGCAGGGTCAGCCACAGTTAGGGGGGATGCAGACCAGCACTTTAGGCCGACCTGGGGGTGGAGTTTGGGTGGGGCAACCACACACCAGCCGCCCCAACTCCACCTCAACTCCACCCTGATGCCACGCACCCGTACACACAGTGCATGGCATCAGGGCACCCTCTTGGCACAGTGTGCATACATGCTGCACCAAAGGGGCACAAAAGAGCCGCCACTGCAGCTCAAAGGGTGGCTTTTTGCAACCCCCAAAAGGAGTGGCATTTGCCTGCTCTTTTGGGGGCAGCAAAAAGGAGGATCGGGCCACAGTGTGTGGTTGCTGCAGCCCCAATCTGCCACTCCAAGGGGCAGCCCAGAGCCATCCCTTATGGGCCATCTGCATCGTCCCTTAGTTTTTGGATAGGAGACCACCAACAAATACCAGGTGCTGCAGGCTATATTTCAGAGGAAGGCACTGATAAAACCATTCCTGAGAATTCTTTGCCTAAGAAAACACTATGAAATTCATGGGGTCATCATAACTTGACAAACAACTCAAAGGCACACACACACACACACACACACACACACGGACATAGGGTGGTAATGGGAGGAGGAGAGAAACTGAGATATTATAAAAGCAGCTGAAAAAGTGGGATGACAGGATTAATCAGAAGAATCGGCAGGTATGCCTTGCTAATATTTACCTACAGCTGTACAATCTTCTTCTCTTTCATCATCTTAGTATTATTCCTCTTCCACTTCTGGACTAACTCCTTACAAGATGCTTTACATTTTTTTTAGAAAGCAAAAACTGGGACACATGTGGCGAAGCAACAAATAGAGGTACCATTGGAGGAGCAGCAAGAATTGCTAAGTCGGCAGAACTGACTTCCTCTGGCCATCATTGGAGTGTTCTTAGTGCTTCAATGTGCCTGTGTACCTTCATTCCTGTTTCTGTTCTACTGCATTCAGGCAGGAATGCCAGGATATAGAGATGGCCCTAACATTAGTCAGATGAGATAGCTCCCAAAGATGCTAGGAGGTGGGGAAATTACTGAAATGTCAGAGGACAGAGCTTTGTAGCTATGTTGCATCCTCCCCTGCCCCCAAACTAGCATGAGTGTGGTGGCAGATGCTGCCAGTACAGATAACTGTACTGAAGTTAGATAGAACAGTCAATCTCAGCAAACTAGCACATGTAGAACAAGAAGAGAGAATGCATTATCTTGTCCTTTATCTCAGGAAGGAAAATATCTCAGGCAAGCCCTGGCAGGGCATGCCAGCTGAATATTTTGCATCCAGTTGTTGGACTACAAGTGATTCAGTAGCAAATTATCTAACAGGCAACACTGTGAACTAGTATTTGGCTCAAATGTCACTTCTGGTGGCTTTTGACAAGACATACATTTCTCAATCTCAGCTTTACCCTCTTCTGGAGGTAGGTGGTAGATTGACCATGTGTGCTACTTTAAAGAGGACAGTCTTCTTGAAAGGCTGCTGAATGTAAGTCTGGTTGCCACATAACAAATTGTAAGAGGAAAGTGTGAGGTCTTTGAAGTTGCCTAACAGTAGTTGGCATCTGGGCAGCAGACTGAATGGGCCCATAGGGTACAGTATTCCCAGTTCTGAGCTTGGATAAGTTACTTTTGGGGGCAAAAATTTCCCAGAACTCCCCAGGCAGCAATACAAGTGGCCGTGCTGCTTTGGAGATTCTAAGAGCTGTAGGCCAAAAAGTAACTTTCACCACCTACAGTCTTCTCCACGATCATAATAGATGCTATTATTTCTAATCAAATCAAGAATGGGAATCATGTGGCCCCTCAGATATTGTAAGATTAAAACTCCCAGTACTCTTCACTATTGTTCATGCTGAATGGCTAGGAGTGATGGCAGTTGTAGTCCAACAATAACTGGAGGGCCACATGATTTTCACCCCAGATTTAAATTACAGTATCTGAATGTAATGCTAGTATATGTCTTTTTATTCACTACTTCCCTCATGCAATGACCACCTCTTGAGACTCACTTTCCTCCAGCACTCCCCAAAACAGCTGGAGCATTGGAGGTGGCCTAGAAGCATCCAGCTATGTCCCTATAGCTGGATGTGCAATGATGTGATCCCTCATAGCTTCCTGAGAATGCCAGGGAGATCTGGAAGAAGATTTTGTTGCTGTGTGCCATGACATGACTATGCTTAGTTGGGTAAAAGGTTGAATCCACCAGGAGAGAGGAGAGGGGAGAAGGAGGGGAGTTTGGTGTGGGCAGAACTTTAAGTTCTTTCTCCTCATTCCAGGATATTGGACTGTAGCTCTAAATTAGCATATACCATTTTAATGCAAATCTCTGTCCCTTTTCCCCACTTTTTGGCCATCCATGAGAGCCAGCATGGCGTAGTGCTTTGGTTTTGGACTGCAACTCTGGAGACAGAGTTTGATTTTCTGCTTGGCCATGAAACCCATTGAGTGATCTTGGACAAGTCACATGCTTTCAGCCTCAGGGGAAGGCAATGGCAAACCTCCTCTGAGCAAATCTTGCCAAGAAACCCCCATGAGAGGTTTGCCTTAGGGTCACCATAAGTTGGAAATGACTTGAAGGCACCCAACAACAGTAATTATCCTTATTTTGCTCTGCTGGTTTTTCTATTATGAGAAAGCTCTGTTCACTTTAGTGGGTAGGGGAAACCTCAGATTTTAATAAACAGCAGTTACTGTCAGTATACAGTCACAGTTGTAAAGAGATAGCACCACTAATACAGAGGTTTTGGCTTTTATTTAAGACTGCATCGATTAAATGTACCAATGACTTCCTTTTTTTTTTCTTCCATCCCTGTTTCAGATGACTCACATCAGGATACTGCCATTATATCTCCATAGGTGTCTGGGGATTTGTTAGAGAGCTGGCCATAACTTAGGCAGAAAACTGGACTCCATTAAAAAAACATAAAAGCTGGGAGGGAGACAACTTGATGTGGCATGGCTCCTGGCAACGAGGAAGCATGAGTGCATGCTGAAGCTTCGAAATAGAAAGTGATGTCCTCATAAAAATATGGCTCTAGGCTGGTGTGCCACTAGAAATTCTTCTGTCAGTTTAGAATATTTAGCTCTAAGGGATCTCTACTTTCAAATGTATCTTTTGATGCAAAATAGGCTACACAGAGGGAGATAGCATTTGTGATGAGAGAGAGGCATTTGTTCTCAATTGCCATTTGGTAAACTGAAGGTATTTCTATTTGGATCATGAAGCATCAAGAGGGCAGGTGGATTACCTTACTGGTGTTATTTAGGTCTCCGGGCCTTTGCGGTTTAGTAAAGTGTTGCTGATATCAGGGTAGCTAAATAATATCGAAAGCTTCAACACTGCTGGTTATCAGAGGAACCTCTTAGCCTAATTTGAAAGCTCAAAGCTTCAGGCGACAGCATTTCCCCCCTCAGTTCCAGTATGTCTCTCTTCTGTGTATGTGTATATGTGTGGATGCCATTTCAATGCAGTATATCCAATCAAGGATGGAATATAACGTACAGTGCCTCTTACATCGGTATTTGTTCTCTTCCTCTTCCCCCTTTCTGCCACATGTCTTATATTTGATTTCTTAAACTGCAAAAAGAGTTGCAGGAACAAAATCCCAAACAGGAAGAAGGAAAAAAAAAAGGAGGAGGTGGTGGTGGTAGGGAAGTGGGAGAGAAAAAACACCTCAGGTTCCTTGCTGCCCAGATTTCAAACAAGCAAACACAGAAGCTTCATCGCTCAGAGAGAAATGAAAACAGCAGAAAGCAGAAATGCATACATATGTATAGGCTTGAACAAAAACATGAGCTACTGCCATGGCAGTCTGGGCTCTGATGTGCCAAACAAAAGGGGTTATTACTCCAAGCAGTTTTTGTGCCATAAATTTAGGGCATAACAAGGCTGAATTTTGATCATATTTGCAGATTTTGCTCTTAAGTTGTACAGTAGCAGTACAGTAGATTCAACTGAAGATTAGAGTGAAAGAAGGGTTACTTCTCCTCCTCCCCTTTCTCTCAACCAGAAATACAGTGGAAAGGACTCTTTAGTTCATTGTAGATGAAGCACAATTGTTGCCATTTAAAATAGTACTGGCTTTCTCACTCCTGTCTAGTTCCACTGGAGTGAGATTGGTTACTACAGGGCTGCCCCATCCAGTCTAATGAAATTCTTCTCATCTTTCACTCATTTTGGTAGATTATTGGGGGTTTTGCCATTTTTCTCCAGGCAAATTATTTGAAATAAAGACATCCTGAAGGGGAGAAATGAGGAAAATATAAAAGGAATCATTCAATAGGAATTTATACACACACATCCGTGCTGAAATCTGAAATGTATTTGTTCTCTAAATATGTGATTCCCCTTCCATTACTATTGACATTATCCCCAATAAAATTATCTGTAAAAGCATGTTTTAGAAGGGGAAAAAAGTAAGTGCCCATGAGTCACAAACACAGTTGGCACAGACTAGCCTGTCTGAACTAATAAAACCCCTCAACTTCATGCTAATTATTGGTGGAAAAGGTGTTCTTTAGAAAAGTCCACTTGGCCTGAGGATCAAGCGACAGGATGAATCAACCAGAAACAACAATCATTTTATATTCTGAGTATAACTTCCAGAAATGTTCATACAGATAATATTTCCTTCTTTTTGTGAGATCTTTTTCTCTAGATTTCCATTTGGGATTCTCCATTGCATCCATAACTAATTCCAATTGCAGGGCTAATCCAAGCCATTTCACTGCCTGAAGCAAAAAACAAAAATGTGGTCCCCTCCTCCCATTTCAGGTAAAGGAGCTGACTGTATGGACAACTGAATCTTAATTCAGCACTTATGATGAGCACTTGAAGTGCTTAGGAGGTACCAAGTAAGTTATGGCACATAAAACTCTGTTCTCTACCATGCCCCCATTCCCTGCCTTCTGCTGCCTGACATAGCTATCTCAGTTTGTACACAATAGGGCAGTCCTGCTAAATGGTATTTTGAACCCCCACTACACTTGGCAAGATACCACTTAATATCCATAGCAGGGAAACCAAGTGTGCCACAACAGGTGGAGATACAAATTGTTCCAGGTCCTATTACTTTTTCCTGCATCCATAGTTACCATAATATCATGAAAAGACTGATAACAGATGTGGTGTAGTGGCAAAGTTTGAGGTGCAAATCCTCATTATAATAGTCCCATAGGCATGTGTCTAAGGAGAAAAAAAAAAAACAACAATGGATAACAGAGGAAATGTTTCAAGCAGTAAAAGAAAGGGAGACCGGAACCAAAAAAGGACCATGTATACAAGTGTCCAATGACTAGTGTACAAGGATAAAGAAAACAACTATAATAACCCATGCAGAGAAATAGAAGACAACAACAAAAGGGGAAGGATGAGAGACCTGTTCCTCAAAATCCAGGAACTCAAACAAAAATTCAGACCAAGAGTGGGGGTGCTCTAGGATCAGAAGAGGAACATACTGCAAGATCAAGAAGAAATAAAAAGATAATGGAAGCAATACGCAAAAGAGCTAAATAAAAGAAATTTTTAAAAATGAATGGCACATCGAATGAGATCCATATGAAGGTGAACCTCAAATCCTAGACAGCAAGGTGGAAGGTGCAATAAGAGAAACTTGGAAGAATAAATCAGCAGGAACAAATGATACTCCAATAGAATTGCTATAATCCATAGACAGAATCAAATCTAGTGATAACTAAAATATGCCATCAAATATGGAAAACAAAACAGTGGCCAACAGACTGGGAATGATCAATATACATCCCAATCAACAAAAGGGGAGACACAAAAGACTGCATCAACTATAGGACTATACCATTAATTTCTCACACAACCAAAATTATGCTCAAAATTCTGCAGCATATATTCCAATAATTATGGAAAAAGAAATCCAGAGGTGCAAACAGGATTCAGAAAAGGAATATGCACTAAGGACCACATTGCAAACATACAATGGTTAATGGAGTACACCAAGGAATTAGAAGAAAATCAGCATGTGCTTTATAAGACTATAGCAAAGTCTTTGACTGCATAGATCATGAAAAGCTATGAAATGCTCTTAAATACATGGGAGTGCCAATACATTTGATAGTCCTGATGAAAGATCTGTACTCAAGACAAGAAACTAGAGTTAGAACAGAATGTGGAGAAACAGAATGGTTCCTAATTGGCAAAGGGGTCAGGCAAGGATGCATTCTGTCAACTTACCTGTTCAACTTGTACACAGAAAATATCATACAAGAGCAGGTTTAGACTTGGAAGAAGGAGGAATGAAGATAGGAGAAGGAACATCAACAATCTAAGATATGTGCATACAACATACTATTGGCAGAAAAATATAGACTTGAAACAATTACTAAGGATAGTCAAGGAGGAAAATGCAAAGGCAGGCTTACTGCTAAACATTAAGAAAACAAAAATAATGACCACAGAGGATCTACATAAATTTAATCTAGATAATTTGGAAATCAAAATAGTTAAACGATTTCCTGTACCTTGGATCAAACATTGATCAGGGAGGAGACTGCATTATTTCTTATTAAGAAATAAGAACACTAGGAATTCGAAGGGTAGCCATGAAAAAACTAGACAAGACCCTAAAGTGTAAAAATATACAACTGAGCACTACATTTAGAATAATCCAAACCATTATTTTTGTCCTCACCATGTACAGATGTGAGAGCTGGATAGTGAAGAAAGCCAACAGAAAGAAATAGAAAGAAAATCAGTTCATCTGAGATGTGGTGCTGGAGAAGAGTACTGAAAATATTATGGACTGCCAAAAAGACAGACAAAGCCTGAACTCTCCCTGGAAGCCAAGATGATGAAATTGATGCTGTCATATTTTGGCCACATCATGAAATGGCATGATTCACTAGATAAGACAATAATGCTATGGAAGGCAGAAGGCAGCAGAAAGAGAGGAAGGCTGTGTACCAGACAGCTAAACTCAATCAGGGAGGTAACATGTGAACCTTCAGGACCTAACCAGAGCAGTGAAGAACAGGGGTCTTGATGATGTCTCATCCATAGAGTCTCCATGAGTTAGGGCCAACTCAAGGGCAGTTAAAAACAACAACAGTTAACACATGTATGGCTCAAGATGTTCTAAGAGTTTTTCTTTTTAAATTTCATCAGCACCTGTCCCCTGCTGCAGGCATTCCAGTTAAGCTTAGAGTAAACCAGGCAGTCATGAGGGACACAGTGAATGATATAAACATCTCTATTCATCAGAAGGTCCAAGGACTACAATCCTGTGAGCTCTGGCTCTACTAAATTATTTATTCTTATAGGACTAATTGTTCATTGGATTCAAAGTTCAAATCATGTTGGTGCATCTGCATATGACAAGAATAAATGTAGTGAGCCAGAGAGCATAATGTAGAACAGCAATGAAATAATAATGCAAATTCAATAAATATTAAACAATAGGGAACTTTTTAAAGAAAGAAGGGGTTTCTCCAAATTATTGTACTGCTGACCTTAATAGGTCATTTTGCTACCATAAGAGGATAATATTTTCTGCCAGATCATCATGGTGTGGTTTACAGAATGTCTTTTTTCTTATCATCTTTTCAAGGACCTCTGATTTCAGAGAATGCTGGAATTTCTGGCATTTAGCCTTCAGGCTTTTTGCTGATGTTTCTTTACTAAAGCAAGTAGTCCTGTAGGAATTAATCCACTAGCATGTTCAAGGTTGCCATTGTCTTTCACAGAACCAGGCTTATTTAGGGCTTTTTCACATGGGAGGCAAGCATTCTCCTCCCATCATTAAATTACCATTAAATCCCATCAATATCACACAATAACGGGATGATTTTTAGATGACGTTGGGCGACATCGCCATTATCGCACCATTATCCCATGAATAAGGCAGCAAAATTGCACCACTTTTTATCCACAGGATTTTGCCACTTTATTCATGGGATAATGGTGCAATAATGGTGACGTCACCCGACATCATCTGAAAATCGATATTGATGGGATTTAATGGCAAATTAATGACGGGAGGGGGATGCTTGCCTCCCATGTGAAAAAGTCCTTAGGCATTCCCTGGTTGTGGCATTTTTGCTAAAACTGGGAGAATCTGTTCAATTCTGGAGCTTCTGGAGGTTCAGTAGGATGAAAAAGAAAGACACCATAACCAAATCTAGATAGAGAGCAGCCAGGTAATAGGAAGTGGAATAAAGGAGCAGTGAAAGGTAAAAGAGTCTTCCAAGAGAGTGAACATAGGCTGTAAACTAGTGATCGATGCCAGCTGATCAGAATGTGAGAAATGCTCAGGATAATAATGGAAGATAATATAGATGGGAAATGTTCAAGTCCAAAAAGCATCATCAGGCCTCAAAAAGCTAAGCAAGATGGGCAACCAAAGAATAGAATAACCAGAAATTGTGTTATATCAAGTCAGTCCATTAATTAATCTCTTGCCTACATGAGGGGTGGACAAATTCCAGAGTTCTGTGGTCCACATCCAGCCACAAAGATTTTGGTTGACTGGTGCCACTCCTCTACTTCCCTTGATATATCTCCAAATTGTTCCAAAATTGAAAGTTTGTAGAAGACTGGGAGGACTGGGGGAATCTGGAGACATAATGGGGCTTCATATGGCCAATGGGCCACATTCTGCCATCTTACTCCATTGATAGGCAGAATTTCCAGTAATTCAGTGAAAAGTATTTTATAGCTTGTTTGGAGATAGCAGAGATTCAATCTGTGACCCTCTGCAAGTATAGTCTAACACCAAACTGTGGGCTTTCCCAAATTACTTGTTGTTGCGTGCCTCCAAGTTATTTTTTACTTATGGCAGCCCTAAGGCAAACCTGTCATGGGGCTTTCCTGGCAAGATTCTTCAGAGGGGGTTTGTCATTAACCATCCTCTGAGGCTGAGAGAGTCTGATTTGCCCAAGGTCACCTAATGTATTTTTATGCTCAAGTGGGGAATGGAACTCTGTTCTCCAGAGTTGTAGTCTAGCACTGAAACCACTACACCACCCTGGCTCTCCAAAACTAGACAAAATATATAAAGATATTCAGCTATCAGTTCCCTTCCTAGTAGATTTTGAAAATCATGCCCCAACTACTACAGAGCATTTAATTAAATATATAAATTAATAAACTATGTAAGTTTAATTAATAATATAATTGCACACACATATATAATTTAATTAATTATATAATTGCATATATATACAAAAGTATCTTTCTGACCTTTCAACCTGAAACCCTCTGAAGAAGCCAGGAAATGAATCTGTGATGTTGTTAACTGTCATCAAGTCAACTTCAATTTATGGTGATCCTGATTCCTATGTATGAGAGACTATCCACCTGTAACATGGTCTTTCACTTTTCCTACTGTTTTCTACCTTTGTAGAAACATTGTTTTCTTTTCTAGGGAGTCATGTCTTCTCATGATATGTCCAAAATATGACAGTAGTCATTTTGGCTTCTAGGAAGAATTCAGACATGATTTACTCCAGGGCCCATTTATTGGTCTTTTTAGTGATCCACAGTATCTGTAGAACTCAACTCCAACATCACATCTCAAATGAGTTGATTTTCTTCCTATCAGCTTTCTTCATTGTCCAACTTTCGCAACTGTACAGAGAAATGAGAAATACAATGGCATGGGCAATACTGACTTTGGTATTCAATGACACATCTTTACATTTCAGAAACTTGTCTAGTTCCTTAATAGCTGCCCTCCCAAACGCTAGTCATTTTCTGATTCTAATTCTTCAGAATCTGTGGTGTACATGTAAAAGTGTACACTCTACCACCAAGCTATGTTCACTCCCATTCCTTCCTCCCTTCCTTTTCATTCACTTTAGTTTTCATGTAACTTATTTTGTTCTCCAAGAGACGTACAAAAATAATGGGAGAGGTTTGATGTCAAGGAACATTGGTAGTGAACGTCCAATAAGAAACTATAACAATTGGACAATGTAGTCTCACAAAATCTCTACCTGTATGAAATCTCTTTTCAGGCCATCAGGAGCACCAGCAAAGTGGAACTCTGGAAATTTCCTGAGTAGCCAATAACAATATTTACCATTTTTATAGCTCAATATGAAACTGTTTTGGTGTTTTAATATAATTTACTAAATATGAGTTAGTACACAGTGCAGATCTACAGTAATTTAACAGACTTTGCAAGATTGTAGATCTGAGCAATATAGGATCACTCATCATGAGAAAAGTTAGTCAATCAACTTTCAATGAACAATTTTTCCCAGCATGCTAATGAGACCAGGATTTCATTTACAAACACACTGGAATAATGTTTCAATCTGCTGCCTAACCTCAACATTTGTTAATATGAAGAATCTTAAATATTTGGCTTTTAGCACACATTAAATAATATGAAATGAGTAGATGCAAATTCGAAAATGTAAGTACAGTAGTGAAGGAACGAGCATCAACAATGCAAAATAATAGGGAGGAGCCTATATCTGTTTCTGCTCATTTCTCTTACAAGTTGTTATATATTTTTAAAGCCTCAATATGGCAGCAGGGGCAGAACCTGGAAAAAATCCTTTTTTGCACTACAGTTCCTAGCCTCTTCAACTAGCATATGCAATGGCCATATTAGCTGGAAGGTTCTGGGAATTATAGCATAAATAAGTCTTCCAAAGCTTTGGAAAAATATGGCCATGCCAGCTTGGAGGGGCAATTTTGAGATGAAAAACAGCCAGAGGGGGAAAGGTTAAGCAGACTCTGTCCATCAGTCCTCCACTCGAGATTGCATCAGCCTAAGGCTGTTTTTGGATTTCAAAAGAAGTGTGGTGCTGGGGATACAGCTTCATTGAAAAAGGATAATTTAGAAAGCATGGACAGTGTCCTAAGTTAGATACAAAAATAAACTTTTTAAAGACTGCTCTCCTATGCATGACTGCTTTGGAATATGTCTTACTGATCTCAATGGAAGTGACATCTGAACAGAGATGGATAGAATTGCTTCATTAACATCACCAGGACTTTTTCTGTGGAGTTCATAGTAAGAGAGTTCTATACCCTTAAAGATCAAGCTATAGGAAGAAGCAAATTAGTTAGCAATCTCAAGGGCAAAGTTTAAGAGAGAGAGAGAGTTAAATCCAGGCATTCTGCCTCTAGCTATTTAAGAGTACCATATTAAAGGAGCAGATGGTGGCTATACCACTGCACAAAATAAAATAAAATATAACTAAAGAATAAATCCCAAACTGTTAAGGAAGAAAAAGATGTAGGTTTAAGAGAGATTAAGAAAAACATGCTCTAAAAACCCCAGAATAATAGTTTTAATAACAGAAAGACATACCAGGAAAAATGTTATCGTTCAGTGGTTGATATGTACAGGTTTCAATGTTTGGTATCCTAGAGATGAAGAGACTTGTTGGGGAGTGCAACCAAAAAAGACCAGAGTGAGCTCTACACAAAAAGATCAGGGTGAACTGTTTGGACTAATGGTTAAGTGTCACATAAACAGTTCCTGACACTGAACTGCAATTACTTTGATGCCCAAGAGAAGCAGCCTTCCTTGGAAGCTATTATAAGGAAAGATACATAAAAGTCTATTGGTTATCTAGGCAAATGTTGATTTATTTATCTGTTTGCTTGACTTGTATCCTACTTTTCTCCCACAACTGAAATCTAAGGCTCATAAAAATATTGAAACAGGTACAACTAAAAACATAAACAGACAAAAACAGCCCTGTAAACAATCACCAGGGTGATAGGAAAACCATATTAAAAAAAAAAAAAAAGTAATTACCCCCTTTCACCATTCTTTCTTTTTCTTACAAATATTAGCCACTACACTGGGTCCTTGGTATCTGCTGGGATTTGGTTCCAGGATCTCCCATGAATACAAAAATCCATGGATGCTCAGTTCCCATTAAATATGATGGCATAGTAAAATAGTATATCTTATATAAATTGGGAAATCAAGATTTGTTTTTGGAAATTTATATTTTTTTTAAAATATTTTCAAACCATGGGTGGTGGAATCCATAGATAAAGAATCTATGGATAGGGAAGGCTGACTGTATAAAATGCTTTTAGGAAAAAAGTTGTGCTCCCAAAGTGAACACCACCAACCTCAGCAGAGGAAGCATAGATGGAGAAGGCTCCCCTTCTTTTAAAACTGGGTTTCATGTTAGTCCTTCACTAGTCACTTATTGAGAGGTCAGCTGCTCCTAGATCTTACCATTTTACAGTAGACCTTGAACAAGCATGATATAGTGGACTGAGTGTTGGATAAGCATGCCAGGCTTCAAATCCTTACTTAGCCATAGAAATCCACTGAGTGACTTTGGGTGGATTAGACTTTCTCATCCCAAGAGGAAGGCAATGGCAAACCTCTTCTGAATAAATCTTGCTAAGAAAACCTCTGTGTGTGTGTGTGAAAAATAATCTTTAAATGGCCAATAATCCCTCCTGGAGATTCCTGGGATCAGCTATTTTTAGAATGAACATTGTTTTCACCATGAGAGGTTCAGAGAGGCAAAGAAACACATTGCAATCACATGGAACTCATGAAATGAACAGCTTCTACTTCTGATCTGCACTGTTGTGGTCAATCATATTCTGTAGATGTACACCACCACCTGGAAGGTCTGGGATTTTATATCCACACCGTGAAGCCTCAAAAAGCATATGCCTTGCGATTTGTTTCAGAATAAAGATGCAACAATGTACCCAATCCCTTTAGGCTGAGTGGTTCTGAATGAACATACAGAAGTTAAATTCTCCCACATTTAAGATAACTGCCCAGAACTGCATAGCTCTTTATAATGATGGTACAAAGGTATTAGACAAGTAGACTTATGATCTAAATAATGTTGTGACTGGTTGGTTAGACCAGTGACATTAGACATGGAACCTGTCTCACAAACAGACAAAACAACAGTCTACTTCATTAAAGGGCCAGATTCATATAAATATGTAAACTTTCATCCTGAATGTATATTCCTGGTAACATCTGATCAGGTCTCCAAATATGTACTCTATTAGATCTTCAGCTTTAGACATAACTCTGTAAAAGTAAATGCTTTGAAATTCAATTTTCTGTTCAACTATGTAATGTGTGCTAGTCATATTAGCAAGACTTTATTTATGCTTGGAATTGTGTATCTGTGATTGTTGCTTTGTATTATTCTTCCTTGTCCTAAATATTTTTTTTCATATACTTGCCTAATGGTAGATCCAGATTTCTTCTCCTTTCTTCAGTGAGTTCAAATATATCTTCCACCCAGGCAATCCAATGGAGCAGACCTTTAGTCTGGAGTGAGCGACTCATGTGTTGGGAACTACACTCAGTCTTCCATGTTGGGCCTTCCACAACACCCCCAGTGCTTCAACCCCCATCTCCCAAAAACTAGGATTGCAGGTTCCACATTGCTAAAGCCAATGTCAAAGCAGCAATTTACAGGAGTGTCTTCAAAGCAGCCTCTCTTTGTCCCCAGCAATCTTGACTAGGATTGGTGGGATAGGAGTAAGGTTAAAACCCACTGCCCTGAGCCTCCACAACCTTCTACCCCTCTGAAACATGTGTGTATGGATACTTGTATGAGTGCATGCAAATGTTGAGTGTCCAGTCCCCCAACAACTATTGGATGCAGCTCTCAGGAACAAAAAGGGTTCCAACACCTGCTTTAGTATGAGGTTGTTGCTGATAATTCTGAGTCAATAATGGGCCTTTACAGACTGCCAGAAATAATGCAGCTTGAGGCCACTTTAACTGTCCTGGTTCAGTGCTAGGGAATCATGGGAACTGTAGTTTATTGTGGCACCAGGGCTCTCTGACAGAGAAGGTTCAATGTCTCAGAAAAAAAAATACAATTCCCATGATTCCCTAGCACTAAGCCAGGACAGTTAAAGTGGCCTCAAGCTGCATTATTTCTGGTAGTCTGTAAAGGCCCAATGTCTTCCTTTTCCATACCAAAGGCATACTCTATAACCATAGTTTTCATACTTGTTCTGTCTTGATTCATTGAACCAAAATCCATCCCTCTTGTTTTGTTCACAAAAAGACCAATCAGCTTCATGTAATCCTGTATTTCACATTGTTTGAAAACCAGGCTTGTCTCTATATTTATTGAACTTGAACTGCCTGGCTCTATTTACTTGTTTTTCTTTCATTCATTCTACTGAACTGCTACTTTGGTTAAAACAGAATGTTCTTTATTGAGATTCATATGCCTGATTTGTGCATTTGCTGTTAATTGTTCAGAAGCCTTATGTTGGTTGGAAAATACAATATAAACCTTCCATCCTTGTTATTGCTGTGTTTAAGAAGATTGAAAGTAATATTGATATATAGATATACATACATAATTAAGATCATACTTTTTGAGCTATTTTTTTTAAAAAAAGAAAAATATTTTTGTTATTTTTCTGCACCTATATCAGTATTATATGGCAGTCATTTTTATGGTTAGCTAAGCTGAGAGGTTCTAACACCCGAAGGAGGCACAAAGAGATACACTTACATAAATTTATATAGTGCCCTGAAGGCTTCTCTGTTGCATTATTGGGTATCTCATGAACAGTTCTGGTTCAGGCAATAGGACAGCAAAGCAAAGCTAAGTGGTTCTATACCAGATGAACTGCAAACAAGACAGATTGTACTACAAATAGAACTGCCTTCAGATACAATATAGTTTATTTTAATGCACTGGCATCTGAAAGGGGAGGACCACTAATGAAATATATAACTTATACACAGACCAAAATTATATACACTCCTTATTAGTTCACAGCAAACAGAGCTAAACCAATGGAAAGGAGATAGTTACCCCAGAGCTTAGGAAAGTTATCTTTTTGTACTTTTGCTCCCAAAATGCCCCAGCCAGTTTGGCTGTTGGCTCTGGGAACTGTCATACTTAAAATTACTTCATCCATGTCCTACACTTACCTCACATTATGGACCTCCAAAATCAGCCCTGGTGGCGCAGTGCTTAAATGCCTGTACTGCAGCCACTCACTCATAAACCACAAGGTTGCGAGTTCAATACCAGCCAGGGCTGAGGCTTGACTCAAGCCTGCATCCTTCCGAGGTCACTAAAATGAGTACCCAGCTTGTTGGGGGGCAATCAGCTCACAGTTGTAAACCGCTTAGACATCCCATAGTGCAATATGATGCAGTATATAAATGAAGCTGCTAATACTCTCCTGACTAACCCCATCACCACCACCACCACCATCATTCCAGATCCAGACCTGGAACTTAGTTTATGCTACAAGAAGTTCCCAGGTCCTAGTCTCCCTCCCTGGACTCTTTCTTCTCTTCATTAGATAGCTTGTAGCATCTACCAGAGCTTCCTGTTCCATCCATTTATCTTTGCTGTTTAAAACAAGTAAAAATTCTGTTAGTAGTTATTTGGGAGAAGTGACTTGGTAACTGAGGATCTTTGGTGCTGGGGTCACTACTGCCAAGAGAAGTATGTTGATCCCTGAGAGAAGGGGAGGGAGGGTGGAACAGCAAAATGTATGTTGTCTGTGGTGCCAACTTAACAAGGGCCAACCCTGATTGCAGCCTGTAATTAGAACCATCCGTCACATAAATTCAAATGATGTATAAGCCTTGAACCAAACTTAAGACACACTAAACTCTTGCAGAATTGGAAAGTTAAGAGTTTCAGTAAAGACCAGATTGAAATAACTGATGTTTTGGCAACATGTCTATATAATGCTGTTGCCAGGCCAGTTTTTAAGCTGGCCAGGCCAGGGTTTGTTTGGGGAGATTTGTTGAAAGGAGAAGGATATGAGCCAGGCAGGAGACCCTTCTGACCAGTTGACTTAGCTTACTCCAGGTATTTAAAATGTGCATATAGTTAAATAAAAGGACTAAAAAGCCAAACTCACATGATAAAAAATATATTATGAATGCTTTGTAGAATGCTGGTATCCATCTCTCACAGAAGAGACTATTCTCATCCATAACCGCAAGAAGGTAGTAGTTCTAACTTGTTAGTCTCTGAGAAGTATGACTGAGCTTGACCTCTGATGCAGATGTAGAAAGTCATAAACAATATATGCTATCAACTGATCAGCCTAAGCCAAAATATTGTATAGGGTAAATGCCCCACTGAAATAAGTTGACCCTTTTGGGGGGCAATGCAAATTGCAGTGTGTGTGTGTGTAGATCAGGATGGGTGTGGACTGCAAAGGGTAAAGCTCCTAGACCCACCAAACTAAGGGGCTAAGCAGATGGCGCAAAACGCCGTCTTCAGGGCAAAGAAGGGGAGGGGCAGCCACACGCTGGATGCCCCAACCCCTTCCCCAAGACGTTGTCAGAGCAGCTGACCCTCCGCATGGCCAGTGCTCCGAGGATGCCTTTCCGCTGCAGCGTCCGCACATGCTGCAGCGGAAGAGGCACCGAAGGTGCACCGGCAGCCTTTTGCAGTGCACCTTCGGCGATTTGTGGAAGGAGCGCTATTTCAGCACTCCTTCCTGGGGTGGCGAAGCTGCGCCACGGGGCCGAGGCATGCAGATGCCTCGGCCCCGATCCGCAGCTTCCCGGGGCAGCACCGTGCCGCCCGTCTGCTTAGCCCCTAGGATAGAGTAGCAGCTGGTAGCTCCCATATCAGTGAGGTGGTGAATTCACTCTGGATTTTAATCCAAACTTTAAATGAGCTATCCAAGGTACCCTATTTGGGGGAAAGGAGATGTTTTGGATCTCCTTAAAGTCTGGACCAAAATGCGCAGGAATTTATTCATTTTCCCAATGACATGGAAGTCACCAATCCCCATTGCAAGGATTGGGGGCAGGACAGGCTGGCCTTGGAGGGAGGATCAAGGCCACTCTGTGCAGCTAAAGTAGTATACAATTTGGTCCTCAGTAAAAACATGCAAGAAAAACTTTGAATATGATAATAATAATAATAATAATAATAATAATAATAATAATAATAATAATAATTTTTATTTATATCCCGCCCCTCTGCCAGGCAATCGGGGCGGCGTACATCATTATAAAATTTCAAAACAATAAATCACAATGAAATCCCATCTCTCCATCTCCCACCCACCCATCCCCCCAAAACATACTAAACAATTTAAATAAGATTAATTAAAATTTTACAATTTAAAAATACATAGTTCCTGCCATTGTGGGTCTCCAAGGGCTGCAAGTTGGCAAAAACAGTCCTCCGAGGCCATAGGATGCCGTCGCTCGTCGCGTGGTGCCGGCGAAAGGTGGAAACTGTCCTGCCCCTGGAGAAGGTGGAAACTGGGCAGCTTTTGAAGCTACCGCCCGCTCTCCAGGGAGGCTCGCCGACACAGCTGATGCCGGGCTCACAGGAGGGAAGGTGTTGGGCGGGATACTTGTCCTCCGCTTGTCCTCCTGGGCTGCCCTGCCCCTGGAGAAGGTGGAAACTGGGTGGCTTTTGAAGCTACCACCCGCTCTCTAGGGAGGCTCACCGACACAGCTGATGCCGGGCTCACAGGAGGGAAGGTGTTGGGCGGGATACTCGTCCTCCGCTTGTCCTCCTGGGCTAATAATAATAATAATAATAATAATAATACAATTTATTTATACCTCGCCCCTCTGTTAAAACAATCGGGGTGGCTTACAGCAGTTAAAAATTGCATCAATACAGTCTAAAAACCCCAAACCCCCACCCTCCCCCATAAAAAGCCACACCAAAATATCCTCTACCAGAAGAGCAGGCAGTGTGCCTTTAGGGGCATATGACGACAAGATTTGCTCCCCTCTTGCAAAGCAACAGCTAGGAAGATCAGCACTGTGTGGAAGGACCACCTAGTTCCAGTTCTCCCTACAGCAGATGTATGGACAGAACAGGAGCACTGTATGGACACTCATTGGTTTCTTTCCTTGAAGCAGACCATCCTGGCTGTGTGGGGGTAGTAGGTGGGAATGAAGATGAGTGATCAGATAAGGCCTCCATTCTGGAAGGGGGAAGTCTACCTTTCTGAAAATCAGAAGGAAGACCATTTTTAATTTCTCATTCATCAAATAATGAAACTGGGTTTAAAAAATAATAAAAATTTGTTATAACATCACTGCTTTACTGTGCTATAAGATCTCAAAAAGCACATTTTGCCTGGATGATCAAAATGAAAAGAAGTCTAGGCTGACAGGCAGTCCTTCATAAGAAGAGCCTAGATGGCTGCTTCCCAAAACAATTCACAATTAAGTCAAAACTAACACTTTTGAATAAGTGGACTCTATTGAATAGAATGTATTAAAATATATTTCCCCTCAAAGCCTTTTTTTTACTGTTAACATTGAAAATGATATTGAAGAGGGGGTATCTTGAATTTTTATAACATAATTACAAACAGATGAGAAGTGAATCAAAAGCATGAAAGACAAATACCCCCACTCTGTTTGAGCTCATTAAAGTAGCCAGTCACTTTCCATCAAATATTGATCATTCACAAACAAGAGCCAGATTTATGTAAAATTTATGGGCACCCTCCCCTTCTACAGTAATCCAAAATAATATAGAATGGAATGTAGTTTTCCATAATTCACCCCATATGCAAAGTGCTCCTGATTACAACTTTACAAAGTTAAAAAGTAAAAGAACTGAGTTATGAAGTTACCACTGAGAAACAAAAATAATTCTGGAATAATTGAATAGCATTTGCAAAAGAGGCTGGAGTGAAATATTCATCTTCATCCACCATCAGCAACAAGTGTTTCCTACTCAAGAGGCACTGCAACTATTGTAGCAATGTCCAAAAGAGGTAGAATTCAAAGATACATCCATGTTTGTAAACTCAGTATGTAGAGAGATCTTGTAGCACCTCTGAGATATGAAAGAAAGACTTAAGTCTACCTCTTCAGATGCATTTATATTTCCAAAAGAGTAAACACATGGAAAACATTCCAGCACCATCCTTAGGCAGCAGCCATGCTGGCTGAAGGATTCTACTTCAAAAAAGTAAGTCTTCCAAACTCTCATATTAGAAAGAGAGAAGTTATTCCCATGATAAAGCTGCTTCTGTAGATGACCAGTAGCTGGAATCCACATGCTGTGCGTCCTTACTCACCTGCCACCTTGCACTTGAGTAATTCCCAGGGTAGCCAGATATTGTAGTCAAGACTGTGTGACATCAGTTTCAACCCACACTCAACAAGTCATTGTATCTCAGCATAACTCAGCCTTCCCAACCAGCTGCCCTCCAGGCATACTGGATGAATATGCCCAACATCTGGTAGCCAGCTATGGGAATTATAATCCAATCCATCTGAAGATCACCCAGTTGGGGAAGGCTGGAGTAATATATCTCACATGTCCTTAATGACTATATACATATATAAATGTATAACAACAACAATAACTACAACAATAACAGTAATAATCTGAAAAATCTCATTTGTGCCTGGGAGGGACAGAAGAAAGTGACAGAAACATCAGCATTTTCTTTGACAACAGAGAAGAAGCCAAGAGAAACCAAAATGAAAGACAACAATGTCTTCGATATCCAAACCAGTTATAGAAACATTTTTCAACTTCAGCCAATCAAAACCTTTGTCAACAGACAGAGAAGACATTTACAAGTGTTTCAAAGCAATGCATGCTGGATACCAAGGAGTAGGAGAACCTGGCAAGCCATCAGTGAAACCTAGATGGGAAGAATACAAAAATGAAAGCTAGTGTGAGGGAAAGGAGTTCCAATGTTGACCACTGCTAACAACTGTGCGCAACATTTTGTCTTCACCTTACACATGGTATTGTAATAGAATGTTGCAGCAATAATGCTGGATCAGGGTTTGTAGGAATATTCTAGTAAATTAAAATACATTTGGATATATGTCTTCAGATGGAACTGAAATGGTCTATCAAATGAAGTGGCTATAGATTTTTTTTTTTAGTTTTTTTTTAAAGGAATTCTATTAGATATACCATTTGTCAGCAAGGCACAGATATCCTTGCACAAGATGTCAGTTTTTGAGGCCACATTTGATATACAGTGGGCCCACCATATTAGCAGACTAGCCATCCATGGACTGGAGCTCCTCCAAAACAATCTGGACCATCCCATGTTGGCCAATGGCAGCATACACCCATGAGCACATTGATGAGGTGCACACATATCACCACCCATTGACTAATATGGGCTTCAGCTCCTGCATTTCTTTCACATCTATAGCTGGAGGAAGACCACAAACCCCATGGATGGGAATGACCCACTATACTCAAATCTTCAGGGGTAGTTGTGTTGGTCATGAAGCAAAAGACAACAAAATTCACAAAAGAATGATACATTTACTGGTCAACTAAGGGCCTTTGCAGACTGCTAGAAATAGTGCAAATTGAGTCCACTTTAACTGCCTTGGCTCAGTGCTAGGGAATCATGGGATTTGTATTTTTTTCTGAGACATTGAGCCTTCTCTGTCAGAGAGCTCTGGTGCCACAATAAACTACACTTCCCATGATTCCCTAGCACTGAGTCAGGGCAGTTAAAGTGGACTCAATTTGCACTATGTCTGGCAGTCTGCAAAGGCCCACAGATGCAGAAAACTTATCATGCAATATTTGAAGCTCCACTGGCTTCTTCATCAGGCAAAGGATGTTTAAAAATCATACAAGAGAAGAAAAGTAAGAATGGTAGAGTCACAGGTCTACATTTTGCATCAGATGTTGTTTCTGTTGTAGTTCAGTTATACTGAAGGGATGCCAATGCAGGTAGAGGCTACTCCCCCTTTTAGACAAGTGGGGACCAAGAACAAAGGGCAATAAAAGCCATGTAATAAAATTTCAACTCCATTAGCAAAAGAAAACTAGCTTCCCTTGAGAGCCAGGCTCTCCCTGTCCTATGCAAACTTCTGCCCTTTTCTTAGGCAGTCCTCTGTCAATGTTCGCTGGTCCCTGTATGATTTTTTTTTTTTACTGCTATATGATATTTAGACACATTTTGCCTGATGAAGAAAGCCAGTACAGCTTTGCAAACTTGTATGATTTATTTTCTGAATTTTGGTTGGTCAATAAAGGTACTACTTTCTTGCGGATTTTGGATTTAGTTGTATTTGGTATACTGTGAGTGATTAATTTTAGATACCAATGGTGATCTCTCATAGGTGACAGAGAGCATGTTGGGTGGCATGTAATTGCCCCCCAACAAACTTTCCTTCATAAGGCTTTGGCTAAAGAGCCCTGGTGGTGCAGTGGTTACCAGGTTTGACTAAAGTTGCTAAAATGAGTACCCAGCTTGTTGGGGGCAGTTAGCTTACACATTGTAAACTGCTTAGGGAGTGTTACTCACTAAAGAGTTTTGCTGATGTTTTTTCTGACTGCATCCTTCAGGGTCAGGAAGAAGTTTTCCATCAGCTGTGAGAGAGCACCTTTGTTTGTTTGCTTTATATCCCTTCTTTTTCCTATCATGGGAACAGATAGTTTGTCCTGCTTTCTTCAGACATCTGGAGGAATTTGCTATGCACCAATCTTCTTTGGATCTTTGCTTTGCTTGCTGTCTATTGTGGCCTAGACCATAACTGATAGATGGCCCTTACTTGCTGTAGAATTAGATGGTCACCCCAAACAAGCTTTTTAAAGCACCTTCCCTACAAGGAAAGGCTAAAACATTTGGGAGCTTAGAAGGATGTAAATCTTGAGGGCATCTTAGCTACTGTGGAAAGCAGGCTGTTGGAATAGATAGACTAGAAGTAGGCAAACTTCCAGATCAGG
The DNA here is from genome assembly GCA_026167975.1 of Phrynosoma blainvillii. Taxonomy (NCBI): domain Eukaryota; kingdom Metazoa; phylum Chordata; class Lepidosauria; order Squamata; family Phrynosomatidae; genus Phrynosoma; species Phrynosoma blainvillii. The sequence goes on from JANUYF010000004.1 coordinate 70,822,318, forward strand.
GCAACCTACGGCCCGTGGGCTGGATCTGGCCCCCTGAGGCCTTTGGACTGGCCCCCAGACTGGACCTGCCGCCGCCGCCGCTACCGCCCCCACCGTGCGTGTTGCGGCCGCCATTTTGTTTTCCAAAATGGCGGCCACAACTTGTTTGCACATGCGCTGAGTACTGCGCATGCACAAATGAGTCGTGGCCGACTCGTTTGCGCATATGCAGTACTCGGCACATGCGCAAACAAGTCACGGCCACCATTTTGGAAAACAAAATGGCGGGCGTGACTCGCTCGTGCATGCACAGTACACAGGAAGTACTGTGCATGCGTGGGCCAGTGAGTGCGTGCATGTGCAGTACTTCCAGTGTACTGTGCATGCACGTGTGCAAAAGCGCGCAGTGCCATTCCCCCCCCCTCAGCCCGCGGAAGACCTGGTGACGAGCGGACCGGCCCCAGGTAAGGAAAACTTGCCAACCCCTGCTCCAGATGATAGACTCAACTAGGCATCGTGACATAGCCAATGGTGAGGTGAGATGGGAACTGTAGTCCAAGAAAATGTCATGGGTCACATGTTGCCCATTCTGGAGACCTGATACAGCAGGGTTTTTTTCCTGGCCTTTGGGTTCCTTCCAGTAGTCTGTTCATTTAGGGATGAAAACTTTTAACAGATTTCCCCCGAGATCTGGCTGTATTGCATTACTTTATTTACACTAATGGCAAAGACTGTGGAAGTTTTAAAGCAAGTAAATTGACTTATATCATTTCATTACTCTTAAGAACAAAGGCAGCATTTTTAGTGCCTTCATCAAATGTCTCTTTTGATACAATATATTGAAGCAAACAACTTTGAATAAATTATCCACTGTAAACGCGTGTGTTCAAATATGCAATGAGTGACATGTCTGGAAAAAATAGTCTGATTCTTTTTGTAAGACTTTGCCTTATGAAAAATTTACTAACTGCACCTTGAAGACATTGCATTAGTCATTTTATATATATATATATATATATATATATATATATATTTGATACAGAAACTGCCTTGAGGTGTCAGAATTCTCCCTTCTTCCCATTAATTGTATTTAACTGTTTGGAAAGCATTCCAATTCACCTTCTGTAAAGCCAACCTATAATGTAAGTTCTGGTGCCTAAAAGCTCCAAACCTTTTTTTGCTGCCAAGTACACCTGACCTACTACTAAACTTGCTCAATATTCAATAATAATACAGTAGAGGATTAGAGTTTGCGTTTGATTCTGTTAGGACTCTTTATTGCATCCTTGGCTTTGAAGTCAAGTTTTGGTTACAAGAAGAATTTAAGTGATTAAAGATATTACAAATGATTTCACTAAGATAAAGACTAGTACTGTCCATAATGTTGGCTTTTCCCTTCATATCCTCAAAGCCCAAATGAATTAAGCCTGAATAGGATTATGTTGTTTGTTGTTGTGTGCCTTCAATTCATTTCCTTATGGTGACCCTTATGAGGTTTTCTTGGCAAGATTTGTTCAGAGGAAGTTTGCCATTGCCTTCCCCTGAGGCTAAGCGAATATGACTTGCCCAAGGTCACCCAGTGGGTTTCATGGCTGAGCTGAGAATTGAACCCTGGTCTCCAGTTATTGTCCAACACTCAAACCACTATGCCATGCTGCGTTGTCAGAGTGAAAACTGATGAGGGCCCTGGTACCTTAAATTGTGGTGTCAAAGAAAGAATTTCAGCAGGTATTGCCTGTCACACAACCAGATAACAAGGAACACCTGCTGAAAGCTCTTTTGCAAAGGTACAAAAGCCCTCTCTGGTTTTCAGTCTGGCAACTAAGCCTAAAAAGGTAAAGGTATCTATTGAGATTTCTGTCCTGACTGTAAACACATTTACCATCCCATTATTTGAAATGGAAGATATGTCTGTATCACAGTCCTACCTGCTCATTCTAAGCCTATTTATATGTGTAGATGCCACAGGGATAAATGATATAGAATTTTATGTATAGATATAGCCAGATCCTCTGGCGTCACAGATTTTTTGGACTACACTTGTCATCCTACTGTGCAGATTCATATATTACAATATGGGTGGGGGGAAGGAGGGACAGGACCATCCCTTTGGAAAGCATGTCCAGTCCACCACGCCTCTCCTGTAACCACTGAAGAGGATCAGTGTTCGTGAAAACATGGGAATGTCCAGAGGATGGTGTCATCATGACCAGGTTTTTATTTCCCAAGTTAATCCTTCAGAGACTGAGAAAGGTATGATCAATATCCCCTGTCATGTCTAAAGTAGGAAGAACACTATTTCTATGCATACACTCTTTCAGTCACATGTGAATGTTGTCAGTGCAGTAGAGAATGTGTAGTTGTTGTTTTTAAAATGGACTTTGAAACCATGGTATTACATACTTTCTCCTACAAGTCGTTTAAGCCTCCCTTGTCAAAATGGACTCTTAAAACCATTCGCCCTAGAGTGGACCTAGTGGAATAAAATGAGCTACTTTTGAGTCATGAGGGCAGGCTCTTTAGGGAAAGAGCAGTGCCAAATACATACACCAAATCTGATGGACACAAGGAGGGTTGTGTGTGTTGTTTTCACTTGAATTAAATAATTGAGGAAAGTGAACAAGGGCTTCACGGCAAATTCCTGGGTAGGTTTACAAGGATTTTTGTTTGCTTTTTTATTTCCCGATGTTTTAAAATAAAATGAAATTTAAAAAAGCAGTGGATCTCCTTCAATCTTTTTTTGCAATTCTGCATGGTTGAACATTTGAAATGAGTTTGTGTATCACCCCGAGGCGCTGATTCAGACTTGATTGGGGCAAAGCAGGCTCCATGTGCTTATTTTTATACACGTCATTTGGGAAGTTCTATAGCCAAAGGAAGAGAAAAATGGGTTTGCTCCCTTGCCAAATTATCACGGAGCCCATCCTCAAACCGGGAGGGCATCCTCATCAACAAGTGGGGCGACCTCATGTACAATGACAACGTCAGGTCAAGTTGGGAAAGGGTCGAGGCAGATCTAAATGCCTTTTCTTTAAACAACCAAATATATATATATTTATATATAACCATTGGGGGGGGGGGGGCTGGAAAGAAAAGGAAACAACCAACAATCCTTATAATTATCATCATCTGCTGCTTTCCCTTCTTCTGGCAAAGAAACACGCCATCCATTTGCAGAAATCGCCTGCGGAAACGTTACATCAAAACTAATCACAACGATTAAAATCAGCTTTTCTGTGCAAGAGGAGAGTTTAAAAAAAAAAAAAGCAAGTTACAGGCTGGAATGAGACTGTTTTTTCCACCAAAAGGGGAAGGGAATCTGGAGGGGGGGGGAGAGAAGGGGGAAAAAATTACACGCTATAATATTTATATGTTTGTATGCAGGTTTTCAAGGCGATCAATTCTCTGCCCGTGCGACCCGCTAATTTAATTTAACTTTTCTTTTTTTATTATTATGTTATTATTTTGGAGATTGATTTCGACTGGAGGTAAAAGAGAGAGAGAGAGACATGAGCTAATTGTATCCTGATCCTTAGGCCTTGAGGGGTTTCAAAGCCCCCGGAGCAACTCTTCTCTGTATTTTGTTCTGTCTACCTTAGCCAAGCGATTGCATTTCTCTCTGGTATAGCGAAGGGAGCGGAGCGCTGCTGGGAGAAAGAGAGAAAGAGAGAGAGAGAGAGAAAGAAAGAAAGAAAGAAAACCTCGCAAGTGGGGAGGCTGGAAAAAAGAAAGGGGGGGGGGAAAAAGGAGGGAAAGAAAGAAGAGGAAAGAAAGGACTTGGCAAAGAAGAGAGGGCGAGGAGGATCAAACGCGCGCCCACAGAGAAGAAAAGACTTTGCGGCTTCAATGTTTCAGGTAAGGAGATCTCTCTCTCTGCTTGGGTTTGTTGTTATTTCCTCAGCAGGGTCTGGCGGGGACTCTGGGCGCAACTCGCGTGTACGCATGTGCCAGGCAAATGGGGGAAGCGCCAAACCCGCCTTGGAAAGGAAGGCAAGGAGGACAGAGAAAGAAAAAGAGGGAGACACCGGGCTGGACCAGCTCCCACAGCCTGGGATGGAGGACGAGGCGAGGCGAGGCGAGGCGGCCGAGGGAGGAGGGCTGGGATGGAGCCTCACTCAAGGCTCCTCCTGGAGAGGCTCAGGCGGCTACTCAAGGGGAGACAACGCTCCTGCTTCTGCTGCTTCTTCTTCTTCACCTCGTCCTCTCCTCCCTCCATCCCTCCCTCGCCGCCTTTCCAAGCCACCCACCGCCATGGGCTTCTCCTCCATGCCTTCTCTTGAGGGGAAGAGGTGTTGAGGTCGGGGGGGGGGGACCCTCTCGGCTTTCTTTGCCTTCTCTGCCCCCCACCCCCCACATGAAGAGAAATGTCGGGGTCAGCAGAGAGGGAGGGGAAAAAAGAGGAGGCTGGAGAGGTGGCTGGTCGAGTATGGTTTCCCCGGCCGCCTCAGCTGGCTGCCAGAGAGGCGCCATGATGATGGATGTGGTGGGAGAATGCAAGCACCTCTGTGTGTGGTTTGTGTGTGGTTTGTGTGTCCCAGTTTCCTCTCCTCAGGATAATCCCACTCTCCCTTCGGAAAAGTGGCTAAATAATCCGGTTTGGCACCAGTTTAACTGCCACGGGTCCATGCTCTGGCATTCTGGGAATTGCAGTTGGTTGTGGCACCTCTGGTGCCACAACCAACTGCAATTCCCAGAATGCCAGAGCATGGACCCGTGGCAGTTAAACTGGTGCCAAACCGGACCCTTGCTCCAATCTAGCGGCATCCCGAGTCTCTCCTAAATGTCCTCCTCTGGAAAAGAAGCCAGCCCCAACCAAAGCTCCCTTTCTGACGCGCGGGCTCCTCTTTCTTCGGCCTCCCTTGGCCAGCTTCCTCCAAGTGCCTTTGGGCTCCTTGAGGGCCGAGACGGGGCCAGGCAGGCAGGAGGGACTCTGGCTGTGGCTTCCCCAACTCTCAAGGGCTGTCGAGAGGCTCGTCTCGGAAGGCACCGCCGTTGTTGGCGAGGGAAGCCTCTCTCGGCCGCTCCCCTCCTTCTTTCTGTTTGTGGAGGATGGGGCGCAGGGACACAAATGAGGGGCTGGCTGGGCATTTCCAGGCGTTGCAATGCGGGGAGGGTCGGGCGACAGGCAGGTCAAGTACTCCGGGGTTTCAAGAGGGCTGTGGAGGACGGAGAAGTGGCTTCCCCTGCGATAGGTGGCTCCGATCCTGACTCTCAGCGAGCCAGGATCAAGAAAGGAACTGTCTGCAAAGTGCCCGTTATCCTTGCAGACTTGAGCCTCTGCAAAGTGCCCGTTGTCCTTGTAGACTTAAGTATGGGCAAAAGTGAGCATGTGCAGAGTGCCTGTTATTCCTGAGGACTTGAGCCTCTGCAAAGTGCTCGTTGTCCTTGTAGACTTAAGTATGGGCAAAAGTGAGCATGTGCAAAGTGCCTGATATCCCTGAGGACTTGAGCCTGTGCAAAGTGCTCGTTGTCCCTGTGGACTTGAGCCTGAGCAAAGTGCTCATTGTCCCTCTAGACCAGGGGTAGGCAACCTAAGGCCCGGGGACTGGATGCGGCCCCCGAGGCCTTTGGACCGGTCCCAGGCCAGTCCTGCCGCCGCCGCCGCCGCCTGCCATGATGATATTGATTATTGTTGTTATTACTTGTTCTTGGGGTTTTCTTGGCAAAATCTTCATAGGGTTTTTGCTATGGCTTTTCTGGGGCTGAGAGAGTGTGCATGCATTTTTTAAATATTTTTTTATTTTAATTTTATTATTTATTTATTTATTTATTTATTTATGGTGCTTCAGCCCTCCAATTGTCTGAGGGACAGCAACCCGGCCCCCGGCTTAAAAAGGTTGCCTACCCCTGCACTAGACTTCAGTGTGGGCAAAGTGAGCCTGTGCAAACTGCCTGATATCCCTGAGGACTTGAGCCTGAGCAAAGTGCTCGTTGTCCCTGTGGACTTGAGCCTGAGCAAAGTGCTCACTGTCCCCGTAGACTTAAGCATGTGCAAAGTGAGCATGTGCAAAGTACGTGTTATCCCTGAGGACTTGAGCCTGTGCAAAGTGCATTGTTCCCGTCAACTTAAGCATGGGCAAAGTGCCCATTATTCCTGTGGACTTGAGCATGTGCAAAGTGCCTGTTATCCCTGTGGAATTAAGTGTGGGCAAAGTGAGCCTGTGCAAAGTGCCCATTATCCCTGTGGACTTGAGCCTGTGCAAAGTGCTCATTGTTCCTGTCAACTTAAGCATCTGCAAAGTGAGCATGTGCAAAGTGCCTGTTACCTCTGTGGACTTGAGGAGTTCTAATAAAGGAATAAATATATTGAAAATACTTATGAAGACAAGAGGGTATGCAAAGTGATTGTTGTCCCTCCAGACTGAAGCATGTGCAAAGTGACTATTGTCCCTGCAGGTTTAAGCACAGCTGGTCCTCCCTAGAATAGTGCTATTGAAGCTTCGCTGGGAAATCACTGATATATCAACATGTGAGTAAAACTGATGCACTAAAAAAAAGCACAGCCTTTGCTCCCCAACAGTGGGTCTGGAACCTATGAGTCAGGGACAGTAGAGTCCTCATCTTGCAAAGCACAGTTACAGTTTTAGGGGTGTGTGGTTAAGGCACTAAGCCATCCAAGGCTTGTGTCCAATGATTTCTAAGGGAAGATGCTGAGGAATTCCCTTAAAATCAAGAGGTGTCACTTGAAATTGTAGTGCTCGTTCCATTCTACAGAATCCTGGGATTTATAGTTTCATGGGGTACTTAGGATTCTCTGCTAGAAAGTGTAGTACTGCAGTTCCAGGAATCAGAGAGTTGGGAGAGACCTCAAGGGCCATCCAGACCAACCCCATTCTGCCATGAAGGAAGACACAATCAAAGCATCCCTGAGGGATGACCATCCAGCCTCTGTTTAAAGACCTCCAAAGAAGGAGACTCCACCACACTTCGAGAGAGAGTGTTCCACTGTTGAACAGCTCTTACTGTCAGGGCGTTCCTCCTCCTAGGGGGAATCTCTTTTCCTGTAGTTTGAATCCATTGCTCCAGGTCCTAGTCTCTGGAGCTGCTTCATCTTCAGTATGACATCCTTTCAAATATATAACAGGGTATCATATCACCTCTTAATCTTCTCTTCTCCACACTAAACATACCCAGCTCTCTAGGCCTCTCTTCATAGGGCATGGTTTCCAGACCTTTCACCTTTTTTGGTTGAAATGTATGAGAAAATTTCAAGTGTGTCTCTGGACAACAAATCGCAGGTTTCCGCAGGCTGAAGCCACACAGTGGTATCAAAGTGATATAACTGTACAGTGTTGATTTACTTCTAGATTTACTCTATCAGAAGGGGTTGGGGTGTCTGTCTATAAGGTGTTGGCCAGGTGACGATGCACATTTAGTATTAGGAGCCCCAGTAAAGGTTGTTGCTCAAAGAAAATGGAGAAAGAAGCAGGAGTGTCCCAGATCCCCATAGCTCTGGCTTTTCTTTTGTCTAAGTGGGCCAATACAGAGGACAAAAGTTAATGAATACAAAAAATGGTTTAGTTGAAAATCCCAGCCACATTCTCTTCTCAGTGTATGTAAACTTGTTCCATTCATATAAGGTTGCTTGTCTGATTTCTGCTTTAGCTTTTCTTTTTCTGTTAAAAGAAAGAGAACAGTTTGGTGTGGGGTTTCTTTCTCTTTAACATCACCATTCCCTAAGAAATGTTCCCCTTCTGGTTTCAATCAACAAAGCTGGCAGACACATACAAGTTTATTTGAGCATACCCTCTGGGTACCAAGCATGCTTGGATTGTTTGAGCAAATTAAAAAATGAGGAAAATGGCTTTTACCTTCTCAGCAGTTAGACTCCTTAAGAGTCCTGCTACTTTAAAAGTCGAAAAACAAACACAAATGTACCGGAGGGTGGAGGGAGATGAACATTTCCTAATATGAGAAAAATATGTTTTTTAAAGGAATGAACAGCAAACATTTGTTTACATCCTTATCCATGTACTGTAAAAGAGTTGTTTTTAGTGACAGTTAAACCTAAGGCTGCAAGCCTGAGCAGACGTACTTTAGCGTAATTCCTATTAAAATTTATGGGACTTCCTCTTGAGTAAATATGGATATGCATAGGTTGTTAGGTTAATGAACTGATTTCTGAATTCAGTTCACCCACTTCTAACCAGAGCATGGAAAAGTTAATATTTTGTACTACATCTCATAGAATCCCTCAGCCACTAGAGTGTAGTCTGAAAAAGAAACTTGCAATCCTAGATGGCAACCTCTGCTGAATGTGGGCAGATCTAAAATAGCATATGAAAGGAAAAGAGGGGCCAGTAATCAAATACTGTGTTGAAATCAGAGCTTGAGAAAGTTAAAAATGTTAGACTACAAAAACCACTGGCTCTGTTTCTAACAAATGAAATGGAAGGTAGCCAGCAGTTCATGTCTTGTTTTGTAAAATCCCTTTTCGGGGGAGGTTTTCAGGCAAAACAATAGCAGTTGTGCTTTGTAAAGCAGAATTGTTGCTCCTGGAAACTTCTAAGGGCAGCACTTCTTTTTCAGCTGAAAATGTTTCTAGAATGGGTCCCAAAGCTGTCAGGGGAGCCACGTGGTGTCAACTGGCCACTATTTACCACACTGGCATGTTGCCCACTAGTCATGTGCTTCCTACTCTTGCTATAGATATCAGTGGTACTATTACCTGCAGATTTGAGGCTTAAGGGCCTATTTTTGTTTTTGAAAATCACAGGTTCCACGAATTGAGGTTGGACACAGAATTGCAAAGCCAGGCATGTCTGAGCACATGCCTAGTATCAGAACTGACATTCACACACCACACCATTTCATATCCTGATCTTTTCCTTGTTTTTTTTCCATCTTTCTTTATCACAATTAGGAGGGAAAGACCTTTTCTTGTTACTGTTTTAAATCGCTAAGATTTGGAAAGCTTTGCTGATCTACTGTAATCTGATAAGAGGTTCATCAGTAGATCACGTTTTATCTTCAGTCTGGTTTTGCCTTACAGGAATTTTGTAAGGGTTCAAATCCCTACTCAGCCATGAAAACCTGCTAGGTGGCCTTAGACAAGACACACATGTTCATCCTCAGAAAACCCCATGATAGGATCGCCATAAGTTGGAAACAACTTGAAGGCACACAACCACCACTATACATGGAGAAGCATGTGATGATCTTAGAATCATTACAAAAAAGGGTTATTGTTACATGATTCCTTGTTGCAGCTTCTTGCAACCATGGTCCTACTTAGATCCAGGTTATATAGGGAGCCCTGGTGGTGAAGTGATTAAATGCTGGTACCGCAGCCACAACATTGTGAGTTCATTCCCCAAGGGCTCCAGGTTGACTCAGCCTTCCATCCTTTCATATGTAAAATCAGTACCCAGCTTGTTGGAGGCAATTAGCTTACAGACTGGAAATTGCTTAGAGAGTGCTGAGTTCACTATAAAGTAGTATAGAAATGTAATAATAATAATAATAATAACAACAACAACAACACAGTGGCCACTCCATTTTCTCAGGGGGTCCAGTACGGAAAACCGTAGATATCCAAGCCCCATAGGCTTGAATGGGTGTACATGCCCCATTTTATCCCCCTCCATTTCCCACCCACGAACTGGCAAGGGACGTGGACTTGAAATCCACCAATGTTATTGCTAAATGCTAGACAGACTATACAGTTGGAATAGATCCATTGAGTCAACTAGTGCCTGGTGAATCAACACATGGATAAATCCAAATGATTCAATGGCTCTACTCTGGATGGAACCAACAATAGGATGTAGATCTGTATCTCCCCATAAGAGCTGTCCGGTCCCTGAGATCCTCAGGAAAAGCCTTTCTATTAGTCCTTTCTGAGGCCCATCAGGTAGGGTTGCAGAGAATACGTTCTCAGTGGCTGCTAGTATGGTTACCTCCTTACTATCCCTCTGCCAGTAGGAAGACATTTTGAAAATTATAATAGGCTTTTGACAATTGAATTTTTATAATAAATGGGTTTTTTTAATAGGATGTTGTACTGGTTTTAGTGATACAGTTTTTACGCTGCTTTTGATTATTTGTAACTGCATGTTTTAAATTGACTTTAATGTTATAGTTTCATTTCGTGTTAATGTTGCCTTTTATATGTTTTAACTATATTGCATTTGTTTACATTTGTATGCCTACCTTGAATCCTGGCTTTTTTGGGGGGGAGGGGGTGAAAGTGGAATATAAATAAGGATAAGGATAATTATGATTAGAGAGTCAGTGTGGTGCAGTGGTTTGAGTGTTGGACTATGACTCTGGAAAGCAGGGTTTGAATTCTGGTTTGGCCATGTAAACCCACTGGGTGACCTTGTGCAAGTCACAATTTCTCAGCCTCAGAGTATGGCAATGGCAAATCCCCTCTGAATAAATTTGCCAAGAAAATGCTATAAGTCAGAAACGACTTGAAGACACACAACAACAACCATGGATGATTATTTGTTACACAGTCTGTGTATTACTTTACATTGGGAGCCCCTCTCCCAGAATATTGACAATATTAAAGATTTTTACATCATACACAAGTCCACTAAGAAGCAAGTCCAAAACTAGCAAAAGGCAACTTATTTATGTGCATGGAAAAGTATTTATATAACGTGAATGAACAGTTAAATGACACTCATAAATGACACTCATCCTTCATCCCCAATGGCTCACTCATGCCAAGAACTAGAGAAACACTGAAATTTAAGGAAGCGGGGGAAAGAACCAACTATCCACCGTGGTATTTGTTGTTGTGTGCCTTCAAGTTGTTTCTGATTACTACTACTACTACTAAATACTAATTGTGTGCCTTCAAGTAATTTCCACCTTATGGTGACCCTAAGGCAACCCTATCACGGGGTTTTCTTGTCAAGATTTGATTGGGGAGGAGGTTACCTTTGCCTCCCTCTGAGTCTGAGAGAATGTGACTTGCCCAAGGTCACCCAGTGGGTTGCCATGGCTCAGAAGGGATATAGATAGCAGTTAAGCTGTATGCCACTCTCAGGAGCATTACATAAGACATTCATACTCCCCCTGCAGTGGTCTGCCATTTGGTCATAAGAACATAAGAACCCTTCTGGGTTAGACAAGGCCTATCTAGACCAACACAGTAGTGGCCAATGCAGTAGTACAACAGTATTTTCCTCTCCCCCCCCCTCCCACCTTCACACTACATGCTGGTCAAGTCAGAGCCAGCTTGGCCTTTGACATGACTCATCTATGGCATTGCTGTGCCTGGAGTGAACTAAACAATGCCACACTCTGGATGAAATTAGTGGAGCTGAGCCTGGGTTATCACAGGTTTAGATTTGTTCCATTTCTGCTTGTGCTTAACCAGTGTCCTCTATGTCCTAGGAACTCACAGGTGCTTATGGAGTTATTTTAAAAATGATCATTAAAATGTGTTTAATTTATAATTATATTTGTGTGGAACTGTGTGCAGATTATTTCGGAGCAGCATTGTTTTGCTTCCCTACCAACAGGCACTGAGCCACCTGAATTTCTAATTGAAATTCACCATCTGAGACAGACCAACCCAAAATATTTTGGATTTGGTTACCCAAACCTAATGTCAGGACATCTTTACTTTTAGAAATCATTTGTTGATTACTGGTCCTGAAGTACATTAAAGAGGCCAAGTATTTCAGATCACACACCATAGCTCTCTATGGAATAAATATTGTAGCTTTGTAAGATTTTTCTTTATTACATTTGTAATATTGCAAGCAACTGGTAGGCAAACTGTTTCTGATCCTGGATGTAAAGGTTTGTACACAAGAAATAGAATGCTTTTGACCTTTTGATCATTCAGCTATAAAATCAAATCACTGAAACTGATCAGACATAATACAGAAGCTTTCAGAATAAAGGCAAATTGTTTTTTCCCCAATCTCTACTCAGCTTCAAACTGATGCCAATTGAGTTAAAATGCACACTTAGGAGGACATTTAAAACTAATTCACTCTGAGAGACACTTACTGAAATGTAATATCACATATTCAAAATGACTGCAGTGATTTTGGTGTATTATGCCTGAAGCACAACACAAAATGTTCTAGCACACACTAGAGGTCTCTCTTGTAGCTAAGATGTGTCTGTGTTTACATTTCTTTTTAATCTCAGAGTTTGAATAATGCCAACTAGGGCTGCCATCTAAAGAAGAAGAAAAAAAACTGTACTTTTTATACAATAGTGGGTAGATGGTAGCACCTATGCATACTGATTTAATGCACCACAGTATGTTGCATTTAAAAAATGGAATCATGACAAGTGATAAGAATTATCACATCTTGAGTTAAGCCAGGTATTGAGTGTTTTGCATGCATACTAACACACCAGTTAACATGGATCCAGTAATTCCTTAATATACTGTTTAAATCCTTTCTGTGTAGACAACATTTATGTATTTTCAACAAAGCTGAAGCAAATTAAGGGGGGATCTCTACATCTTAAAAGTATGGGGTGAAGAAGTAATACGAATCAACAGTAGCCATTATAAAACAAAGGAGTTCTAATAAAGAAATAAATATATTGAAAAGAAGCAAATACATCAAAAGCCCATTGGTCTGGATTCTAGAGTAGCACATTCACAGGACTGCAACAAAATCATTGGTATGGTTGTCAGCTTATTAATCCCTTCTTCATTCCTCTGAAATTGCTTCATGTACACGTGCTGATAGGATTGTTCACAAAAGCTGTTTTCGCATCTATTTTTGAAGCATAGAGGAAGCGATATCCAACTTATCTGTATTATACACATATTGTTAGAGAAGTACACATGTACAACATGTGTGTTGGTTATTTATTTCTAAGCATCCTGTACAACTTGTTCCTGCTGCCATTGTAAGCTTCAAACCTGTAGTTGTATGTGACCATAGGTAGCAGTGCATCTATAGAGGCATCCTGTTGATTTTCTGCTAAATATGCAATGTTGGAGTGAGAATTATGAGATGTATTGATTATTAGGACAGTGGGCATGGACTCAGTTCACTGAGTATACATGTGGAAGAGTCTGTTTTGAACAGCTCTGTGCTAATTTTCACTGCATGTAAAGCTTTGCCTGCTGATTTTGAACACCAAGTTGCTGTTGAAGACACAAGAGCAGGCCAGGTTGTTTGTTTTTCCTGGTTCCCTAACTGCTAAAGTCTTGCATGGATTCAAATTATTGTATTCAAGTTTCTGAGCAGTCTGCTCTTCTTTAAAATAATATGCCTGATCTAAAAAAATATCGAGAGTTGGGACAGTGGATTGGGCCATGAATTCATTCTAGATGTCTCTGGGAAAACTCCCAGTCAAAAGATGAAGACCATATTTGTCTCCTGCTGTTGTTACCCAGTGATAGCTTCATTGGTATATTGGCTTCCTGAGGATTTCATATAGCCATCATCATAAGGCTAAGTACCTGTGGAGTGACCTCTATCTAATCTAGGGGTAGGTAGTTCTGAAGCCCAGATGTCTGCTCTACACCATTTTTGGCTCCTTAGTTCTCCAGTGGGCCATACTGTTCTCATACCTGTCATTTTGAGCTATCAGAAGTGAAAATGTGCTTGTTCTGGTGATTCATTAGTTGTTCTTTTTTGGGGGGTGATACTGTTTTGGGGTGGAAGCTGAGGTCATGAGAGAGTGCACAAGGCCATCCCTACTTACCTCATTCTTTGGATTTTCCCACACTTTTCAAGGATCAGGGGAATGCCTGCACTGAGAAACCCTGACAAACCTAAGTGAGTTTTTGCCTGTGATCTAGAACTTTACATAATCAGAGTTCCAGCTCACAGAGAGAAGTGACACACCCTTGTTCTATTTCCCTACCAATCCCATGCATTATTTTGTAGACACTTGTCTCATTTTTTTTCCTAATCACACTCATACTTCAAACACTTCAGTTTCTTTGCAGAAATAATAGACCATCTGTCTAGAAGCAGGAGGAGCAAACCCGTATCTTGGTCCCTTGGATAACAATAAGCGTCTACATTACAGAACTGCTAAAGTTATTGACTTGGATCCAGGCCCTTCTATGCTACATAATTACAGCACTATGATCCCACTTTAACTACCATGATGAGATCCTATGGAATGCTGAGGTTTGTATTCATAGAGACATAGCCATGTTAGTCTGGAGCAGAGGTATGCAAAGGGATCTTGTAGCGCCTTTTGAGAGTTAACTGTGCAAAGAAAGTTGTAGCATAAGCTTTCGTAGACTAGGACTGGGTTGCCTTCCTCAAAAGGAAGCTTATGTTACAACTTCTTTTGTACAGTCTCAAAGGTGCTACAACATCCCTTTGCATACTGGGGTTTATAGTTTATTGAGGCACTAGAATTTTTTGGCTGAAAATTGAAAATGCCTCTCTCAAAATTGAAAATCCCCAAATTCCATAGGATGTCATAATGGCAGTTAAAGCTGAATCAAATTACTATAATTGTATAGTGTGAAAGGAGCTCCAGTGCAACCTGACCACAAATAGGCGACCTCTTGCTGGTCACAGAATGTCTAGTGATCCAGCAGAAATGAACCTTCAAAGAAAAGAGAAGAAAAGTAATGTTTGCTGATTTCCATACACCTGCAGCCATCTGTCCCATGCTCCATGTTATATTGGAGGTCCCTCTAATTCAGCCAGAGGAGATTTTCAAGAGTCTAATGTAGTTGCAGAAAAAATGGATACACTTTTAAAATAAATAAATAAATAAATAAATAAATAAATAAATAAATAATAGGCATTTCCATGAGTGAAACTCTATTCAAGGGATCTCTGGATGCAACCCTGTCATTTGCAAGCATAATATTTAAAGGGCTGGCTATTTCTCACATGCTGCTGATGGAACAGTATCCATAGTTCTTATTGTCATAGAATCATAGAATCATAGAGTTGGAAGAGACCACAAGGGCCATCCAGTCCAACCCCCTGCTATGCAGGAACTCCCAATCAAAGCATCCCTGACAGATGGCCATCCAGCCTCTGCTTAAAGACCTCCAAGGAAGGAGACTCCACTACTTTCCGAGGGAGTGTGTTCCACTGTCGAACCGCCCTTACTGTCAGGAAGTTCCTCCTAATGTTGAGGTGGAATCTCTTTTCTTGCAGCTTGCATCCAGCTTGCATCCATTGTATTGCATGGGAGATGCTAATGCTTGCATCATAAGAGTCAGGTCAAATTTAAGATTTTGCAATTTATGCTTTGGATCTGAACACAAAATATGTTTCTGGTTCTTAGTGCCCTATGGTTAATATCACCCCAAGACTGATGCATACTCTGCGCGTGAACACATGTGTGTGTGCACATGCCTTCAACTCACCTGTCAGCTATGGCAACCCTATGAATTTAATAGGGTTTTCTTAGGCAAGGAATACTCAGAAATGGTTTTGCCAGTTCCTTCCTCTGAAATATAGTCTACAGCACCTGGTATTTGTTGGTGGTCTCCTGTCCAAGTACTTTCCTTGGCTGACCCTGCTTGGCTTCCCAGATCAGACAAAATCTGGTGCCTTTAGAGTATTTAGGCATGACCCACACTATGGCACTTTATTCTGCTGCTACTTGTCTTTTTGAACTGCATGTAAGAAAGTCAGAAAATGGCCAAATGACATTTTATCATATCAGAATAGTTGGAAGTCTAATATGCATCACTGGTGGATGAAGTATGTTGCATATGAAATATTCTTTCTCTGTGACTGTAACAACACAGCATTGGGTATTTCTCCAGACTAGATGGTCAAGTCTCAGTTGCTATGTACCTAATGGAAACAGTTCCTGTGTACAACTCATAGATACTTTCCAGTTATAAGTACATAATGCTGTTTTCTTCAAAGGAAATTCTCAGAATCAAGCAAGACCATATGAAGGGATCTCAGGATGGTTTTTGAGTGTTGAGAAACCCTGACAACAATAATCCTGGACCGACAAAGTATCTTCACAGTTTGGGACTTATTCTGTGCAAAATTTGCATGTCATTAATTTGCACAGAAAATAGCATTTTCTATAAAGAAAATAACATTTCTGTACAACAATATTATTTTTTGTGCATAATATGCTGTTTACCTATGCAAAACAACAACATGTGAATTTTGCACAGAATAAGTCCCATGTTGCAGGAAGAAAATGGGTAAAATTACTTGTTGCTTATTTTGAGGAGAAAATTAGTGAATAACATTCCTAAGCACCCAAAGGGGTCAAATGTGTATTATTGAACTCAAGTAATCTTTCATGCCATTGCTTTTCTGCCTGGCTTCAGACCAGGGTTGGGAATTATGCAACCCATGAACCTCATATGTTCCAGGGTGGTTATTTATGCAGCTTTTTGCTCCCCAAATCCCCAAGCTGAAAAAATATTGACTAAAAATACTGGGGGGTTGAGTTTAGGCACATGGTTTTCTGGTAAATCACTGTTCTCCCTCTTCCAAAAGAGCCCCAAATAATTTTGGAAGTAACTGAAAGTGACTGGAATATTTTTAAAGTAAAGTGCCCCTTTTGTTGATAGTTGTCTTGGCTTTCACCTATTAACAATAATTGCTTCATTGTTATATCTTCTCACTTCTTCACAAACAAGAATGTGTGTATGGCATGAGCATGACCACGCCCCCCCTCCCTTTACATAGACACATAGATCACTGATCCAGAAGTTAGCCTTGGAAGGACACACACCAGACTAATACACTGAGATTGCAACTTTTAAAATAATAAAATTAAGTCTTAGCTAGAAAATTATTTCAGAAATACAGTCATTTCTGATGGAGTTCAGATGAGACTGCAGTTGTTCTGGATGTACTTTCACATAAAACACTCTACATGTGGAAAGCTAATATATCAAGAGAAAGTGTTATATCTAACTATTTCCCTAAGGTATAGGTTTTCTGTATTTGTGGATATATTAAAAAATGAGTAGGAGCTGTCAAATGGCATTCTGAAGTAGTGAAATTGTGAAAGACTATGCTACATGGCAGTTCAGCTCCAGGTAGATAAGCTTGGAAGAGGAACACAGTAAGGGGTTTCTATGGAGGTTGGTCTTGTGAAACTTTGCTGTGAAACAGATAGCAAGAGCACAGATGTTGTATATACATGTAGACATTCACAAATGGACTTATAGATATAAGTGCATTAAAATACTATGTGAACAAGCCGTGATTTCACAGACTAGCCCTTTTGTTTAAGGAGTGATATCTTCTAAAGCAATGGCTTAATAAAATGAGATATCTTGTTCACTAAAAAAAAAATGTATGCATTGAAGATGGAAAGCAGACTTAACTCTTATGCAGGAAAAAGGAATGGGAAAAATGCTTCCTTCCCATTGCTTGATGCAGAACTATGAATGGGAGTGAGTTGATTTCCATTTCCATTTCTGCAGAAAATGAAATATAAAGGAAAAGAGGAGGTGATTATAACATGAGTGGGTACATGATTTCAAAAGGAGAGACTTGCATAATTCCAAATATGCCATAGCTACCTGGTCTTCATTTGCCCTAGATTCCAAAATGCCTGCCAGCATATAATCCTGATAAAGGTAGGGAGATATGCATATAGTGGAAAGCATTGCAACTAAATGAGAAACAAGAGGAATGTTTCCAGTGCCCGCCCTCCTCTCCCCATCAACAATATTTCTGCTTTTGAAATGTGTTCAACTTTCCACCCTGCTTTTTGAGGGGAAAAAGCTGTCAGTTAGGAGTAAAATTCCTCCACAATGCCTGCTGTTACTTATTTTGGATGGCTTTTTTGCTGTTGCTATAGAACCAGATTGGTACTTCTTCTGGGAGGAGAGGGAAATCCTTGTTTTTGCTGAGAGAAAGCATCATTCTTTTTAAGTGTGTAGTTTTAATAAATTTTATTCTGTGTTCCACAGTGGATAATATTTCCTTTTTGCACTCAGAATTTCAGTCAGTCTCCATATAATTCACTTGCTAATACACCAAGAATTAATTTGCCCTACTCTATTAAAATGCATTATTCCTTGTCCTACTTTTCATAGACTATAATCTCATTTTGCCCATTTGAAAGAAGTTAATATAAAATGTGTGTTTTATTCTAACTGTAACCATCCACCTTTGGTTTGCACAGGCACAGGACATCTACCTTGGCTCTTTAGGAGCAAAAGAGGGAGTGTGAAGAGTAATTATAACTTGCAATGGTTTAGGAAATCTTTCATGAAACACAGTTATGAAATGCTGTTTATACAGTCTGAATATGCTGCATGTCTTAATGTGAAGCCAGCATGTTTATATTCACTAGTCTGAATTTTAATTGGGTTCTAGATCACGATACAGTTGATTCCATGTTTTATTCATATGTACACTTCTACCCGGTTTATATACAATTAGTCCAGATATATTTTGCATGTATTGCTAGATCCAGTGCATCTTTGGGACTTTTTTCATTGTTCACTGGAGTCAACACCTTTTGCTTTAAATAACCTGTTTACTAGTTAGTTCTTTTACAAATCTACTAATCAAAAATAAAATAGATGATTCAGTATGAAGTAGTATCCATGTAAGGCTGCAATTATAAGTATATTGTTTATATATCTCTTTGTAATATTTATATACTGGCATTCAATAAAGAGTTCTCCAGACAGTTTTGCACAGTACAAAGAAACCAATTCCTCTGAATTCCGTGACATTTGGTTTCAAGCAAACATGTTCGTGATTTGGCATTTTAACTCTTATGAGAATAGTCTAGAAGAAGCTAGACAAAACTCCATGTGTCTCTGAGACATTCTAGAAAATGTCAGGATAGACTGTCAGTCAGGATAGACTGACAGACAGGCAGAAGGCATTAAGTGCAAATTCACCAAACTGTCAATTTTTTTTACCAAATATCTGAGTAATTTTCTAGAAAAGCATATTTCAAGTGCCTTCCAGATGTGTTGGACTGCAACTTCAATCATCCCCAAGTCAAGGCATGATGAGAGTTGTAACTGCCAATACATTTGGAGGGCACTAGGCTGAAGGACACTTCTAATTTGTGGTGTGGAGAATGCTGTTTTAGATTGTGGTTTGTAAGCCTAGTTTCCACTTTCAGGTACACGAAAGTCATGAACATGATCCAAACATTTCAACTAACTTTATACTGAGAGCCAGTTGTGCATAAATACTGTAGCAATGTTTGGCAGCCTTTAAGGTGGTCCCTTATATTGCATCTTAGCCAGCTGAAACCATTCTGCTCATAGAAAACTGGGAACAGAAAGATCCAATGGATCACAGAGTCACATCCTCTGCCCTGAAGCAGGACATCTTGTACATAAACCTTCCCTCCAGAAGTTTTGCCAGTCGTTTCATGAAAACCTGCTTGGAAGTTAATTCTAGCGTCATTAGTCTTCCCTCCAGAAGTTTTGCCAGTCATTTCATGAAAACCTGCTTGGAAGTTAATTCTAGCGTCATTAGTCCGGGCCAGCTGTGCCCAAAGCCAAGCTGCTCTTGGATTATTTCACATTAGCATGTTTCCAATAACAGCTGGAGTGTTCATTTACCAGAGTGGAGTTGTAGTTTACCATTCCATGTGTTGGTTCTATGTGAGAAGAGTTAGGTTTCTTCCTAAAGAGGAATTCCCTTTTCCCCACAGTGCCTTGACAGCCATCTCATAGAATATCAGATCCATTGGCTGGAGCCTTGAAATGGGAGACCTCCACTGTTGGCAGAACTGCTGCAGAGATGGTTGTGTTTCAAGCTGGAAGCTGTTGTCTGCCACTGGAAATTGAAGAATTATCTAGTGAGGAGGTTTTTAAGAGCTGTAACAAGGCTGTCAGTTCTAGAGGACTTTGTTTCAAGTAGGAGGCACAGACCTTTCCAGCTGATGTAGGTAATCATGAGTAAATAGCCTGGGTCGGTGAACTTTTAACATAGAGTCCTGGAGGAGATGACCAATAATGAATAAGTTGTATCCCAGGAAGTGAGAGAACCGGGCAAGCCATCTCTCTCTCTCTCTCTCTCTCTCTCTCTCTCTCTCTCTCTCCCCTTAATTAAAGTTGAACAGACTATGGGGGGTTGCAGACTGCCAGAAATAGTGTGAATTCAGTCCACTTTTAGGGTTAGGGTTAGAGTTAGGGAACCATGGGAACTGTATTTTATTGTGGCATCAGAGTTGTCTGACAGAGAAGGCTCAATGTCTCAGAAAAATAACAGTTCCCATGATTCCCTAGCACTAACCCTAACCCTAAAAGTGGACTGAATTCACACTATTTCTGGCAGTCTGCAACCCCCCTATGACAATTGTTTTGCCCCATTTAGGAAGGCTTTATTTGAGAAACTAGGGGGGGTTGCAGACTGCCAGAAATAGTGTGAATTCAGTCCACTTTTAGGGTTAGGGTTAGGGTTAGGGAATCATGGGAACTGTATTTTATTGTGGCATCAGAGTTGTCTGACAGAGAAGGCTCAATGTCTCAGAAAAATAACAGTTCCCATGATTACCTAGCACTAACCCTAACCCTAAAAGTGGACTGAATTCACACTATTTCTGGCAGTCTGCAACCCCCCTAGAAATCCCTGTACACAGGTAACTGCATATCGTAGTAGAAATGGGAAAACAACTTTGACCACAAAGATGACAAGGCAGGAAATGAAGTAGGGAATATGGCCAACACATTCCTCAATTAACAGTCTACAAAAGCAACTTCTTACCTACAAAAGTTACAAATAAATGAGCTAGCTAACAATGTGTCACAGTTTATTTATGCCGTTGGTAGCTTAAATTGGTTTTCTTTACAATTTTAAATAGAAAAGCAGCTCACTGAAAAACTACACTTGTGGGTGTCATTGTCATCATCTCAGGATGGCTGATAATAGTGTCCAGACCCTTTTTAAATTATTATTATTACAACCTCATGGGCTATATTACACTTGAAAGTGTTGAATGGAACAAGATCACCCTGACAGTACCAGGGCCAAGGCAGGTTTTGAACCTGAGTCTCCCCAGACCATCCAATACTTTAGGCAGTTAGCATTACTAGGGGTGCGGGTGCGGGGAGTGCGGACCACACTGGAAGGACCACCTTCAGAAGGGGGTGACACCACAGAAGAGGGGGTGACACCTAGTCAGTCCCCCATCCCCTGCACGGCCTTCCTGGGGCTTTCTAGGCCCTCTCCCAGCTGCTGGGGGGCTTTCTGGGCCGTCTCCCGGCTGCCGCAGGGCTTTCCGTCTCCCGGCTGCTGCAGGGCCACGCATGTGATTTTCCAGGGCACATTGTGCATGTCCCCCCTCCAGAAGTCCCCCCCCCCAAACACACACACACATTGGGTGACACCAAGTCAGGGTATGCCACTGACTTTAGGCATGACATTTCTTGTCTCCATTGTGACTATATGGGCAAACGCTTTTAGGTATGGATTTCCCATCTTAAATTGTCACATACATGGGTGAACATATGACCATAAGAAGCATAAGGAACTGGGGAGCATCCAATCAAATCCATGACAATGACAGAATTCAGAGATGTAAATTCTGAATCAAAGTTTAGAAAGTGCTGGACTAGGGATTCCCAAAACATTTAATGAACAAGTAAAAACAAGCACTTTTCACTTGTCTAATTAATGGTTTGGAGTTCCCGGTCCAAAACTTTCTGAACTCTGATTTTGAATAACACCCTATGAAGGCTTTAAGAATATAAACAGTTTGAATTGCATCAGGCTTTTTTTACTAATACAGTTGGCCTGCTGTATCAGCGTATTCTTTATCCATCAATTCAACCATCCATAGCTAGAAAATATTCAAGAATATATAAATTCCAAAAGGCAAACCTTGATTTTGCCATTTTATATAAGGGGCACCATTTTACCATGCCACTGTATATAATGGGACTTCAGCATCCACAGAATTTGGTATCCATGGGAAGTCCTGGAACCAAACCCCAGCAGATACCAAGGGCCTACTGCAAAATAACCATCTTTTGAGCATCTTGAGACATGTCTCCAGTTTCCTGATGGATTAAATATGAACATGAAAAAACATACTCAACAGCATCTGTCTTTTTTTGGGGGGGGGGGGAGGGAAAAAATAAGAAAAAAAAAGAAAACATTTGCAAGTTCAAATCTAATTTGTTATATCACAAAATGTCTTTTAGTGGTTCCACTACTCATCCCTCTCCTCCACATTTGCAAAATGTAATAATACAATTCTATGTGAAAGGGCTGTCAGTTTACTGAGGTATCATGCACAAACTACTACAAACATTAACATTTCTATGTATGATTTCCTCATTATCCCTAACCATTGGCCATGCTATCTGAAGCTGATTGGACAACCTGGAGGGCCACAGGTTTCACACTCCTGCTCAGTGTAAATCATGGTGGGAATCACAAAACCCTCCAGATATTAGTTTTTGTGGGGTTTTTTCGGGCTGTGTGGCCATGTTCTAGAAGAGTTTCTTATCTTGGAACAGTTTCTCCCCGTAGAGATTTCCAATGTGAAGTTGTAGGCTTTCACTTCACATTGGAAATCTCTAGGGGGAGAAACTGTTCCAAGATAAGAAATTCTTGTAGAACATAGCCACACAGCCCGAAAAAAACCCACAAAAATTATGGATGCCGGCCATGAAGGCCTACGGCCTCCAGATATTGTTGGTCTGACAATCCCAGCATTCTTCATCATTGTTTGTGATGTGTGGGGTTAGGGTTGCCGTACGTCCCAGAAAACTGGGACAATCCCGGATTGCAGGGTCTAAAAAATGTCCCAGCCTGGCTGGGCATTTTAGACCCTCCAATCCTGGTTCCCTTTGTTCCAGGCCACATTTTGTCAATCTCCAGTTGGACTGGAGATTGACAAAATGTGCCCTGGTTGGCAGGAGGAAGAGAAGGAAGAGGCACTACCCATCGGCTGAGGCTGCTGTGAAGCTGGCTCCTCCACCACCATGAAGGAACTGGAAGATCCCTCCAGGCATCCCAGCTGCATCTTCTGCCTCAACGCTGCCACTGCCGCCTTTCCTGCACTTTTGGCAGGGCAGGCAGGCAGGCCTTTTGTGAGGCTTAGGAGCCCGGTAAGGCCTCATTGGGTGCTTGGGAGGGGGGGCTTAATGCCGCTGTCACCACCACCTTCTTT
This sequence comes from Phrynosoma blainvillii, assembly GCA_026167975.1. Lineage (NCBI taxonomy): Eukaryota > Metazoa > Chordata > Lepidosauria > Squamata > Phrynosomatidae > Phrynosoma > Phrynosoma blainvillii. Next base: position 70,845,298 of record JANUYF010000004.1, read on the forward strand.
CCCAGGGCAGGCAGGCAGCAGGCAGGCCTTTCAGGAGGCCCAGGAGTGCAGTAAGGCCTCTGGGGGCTTGGGGAGGCTTAAGGCCGCTGTCACCACCACCACCTTTCCTGGGGCAGGCAGGCCTTTTGGAGGTCTGGGAACCCTGTTTTGGGCTTTTAATTGGTCGTATCTTCTATTTTTCTTGAATGGCCTACATTTTATCCTACATTTTCCCTACATTTTGTCCCAGTTTTGTGGAAGAGAATTATGGCTACCCTAGGTGGGGCTGATGGGAATGACAGTCCACCAACATCTGGAGGGCTGTATGATTCCCACCCCTTTTGTAAGTGCTCAGCATTAGTACTGAAATTGTTAATGTTCTTTTCCTTCACTCTTTTCTCACTTCAGAGGGATACTTCACACAAGACCCCCGCAAAGGTCACTAGATTTCTGACATACCCCTGAAGGAGCTGTAGCCATGCCAGTAGTCCCTCACTACCTATTCTACTGGTAGCATCTACATGTGAAGAGTATAAAGTATAAAATAGCCCTAAGAAGAGACAGTTTGACTGAATTGTTGAGCAATTGAGGCCACAAGGGGTTTAGATCCCCTTATCACCTCCCTCCTGGCATTCTGACAAATCCTGCCACTCAGGAGCGCTTTCCACTACAGGTGAAGCTGCTGCAGGATAAAACAGTCACTGCAAATCAATGGATTTCCTCAGACTTTCAGAGTTTAGAAATAGGGCTCATTGCCGCCTTGCATCTAAGCGATGGTGTGAATATTTTATAAATCTCACAATGGACTAGATTTGCTCTTTCACCCAAGTGGTTATCACAAGCACATTTTCCTAATATTTCAAAATGATTTTCTGACATGAAGTTAAAAGCAATCCATTATAGAAAGTGAAGAAACTATCCTGTTGATCCTTGCAGACATTTCTCACCTTCCTTCCCTCTCTTTTCTGATAATGTTAAGTTCTTCTACAGAGGTAGTCAAGGGACAGTCATGATATAGTCATAAAAATTACTCTTTAAAGAAGAAAACCCTTTATGGTGAATTCTCATAATATACGCATTTAAATATAATTTAGCCTTGCATACTCTTATTATTTGTTACCTACTTAGAAACAGGACTAATTATCTGATGGCTTTTTGGTATTGTGGTGATTTTGATGTTGCAAGCTGTAAGTCACACCGTTTACTAAAATTAAATCCTGTGAAGAAGAAACCAAAATGTTTAACGGCACACTCCTATACTGCTATTATGCCAGGGCTTGGAGATAACTGTGGTTTTATAGCAATGGAACAACTGCCCTGTCCAATAAATGATCAGCCAAGCATTCGGGGTAGGGGAGATATAGTGAAAAGAGAAGAGAGAAATGCCAACAACATCATAGCACCATTAATAATGCTGCCACTGTTCATCAGTCCCAAAATGTGGCAGAAATGATGTTCCCACATCCCAAAAACAGAGGGGGGTCATCTATGCTGGCTGACTTGGGAACACAGCCTCAATGACACTCAACATGCACATGACCCAGAGAGCGAGTGAGAGAGAAGTCATACAGACAGAGCCATACACACACTAGAACACAAACCCTAGCAACATAAGCATTTGGCACAAGTAGTTTTTCTGAATTCTAAGAATCAAGAGGCCCTTCAGAAGTTGGGCAGCAAGTATCCTGTTTTTGAAGAATGCTGAGAGCTGTAGTACAGGAACATTCAGCAAAACTGAAGAAGGTGTGTGGCTTAAGCAGTTTATAGAAAATGTTTAAAGATCTTGCTGCTAAAGAAATGAATTCTCACTTGCAAGCTGTTTGTTCCTCTGCACACATTACAAAACATTCAGTGTATAAATAACTTAATTAATTTGTGCCAAAGATCTGATTCACTTCATAATGCCATGAATTCTAGGTTAGCAGCAATGTTGTAAGGAATGGTGTTGCCACAAAAGTAAGTACTGCTAATGCAGATTTAAATGCAAATTATATTAGGCAGGTTGAAAAGAAGTGTACAGTACAGTTAAACACACACACACACACACACACACACACATTTTTGATTTTCCTAAGGTCATTCCAGCAAAGGAGAAGATAGTTTGTGGACAGTGTGATTAGGCTACAGCAGAAAAGTTAGAAGGCTCTGAGGACTCTGGTAGGGACATAGAAGTTATTGCTAAGTATAACAGCATTATTTCTAGTTCTTCTGAGATTGAGATGGAGAATGCAGTACTTCTCACAGGCTTTTCAGTGCAGAGATTTTAAGTGCTGGAAATCTTGGGGTTAAGGCCAGCTGAAACAGGATAACAAATTGATGCAGGAGGATGGTGTTAATTCCGTTGCTGACCAGCTCTCTCAAGCAATCTCAATACCAGATGTAGGATTGGGGGAACGTGCATAAGTAACTGCGTTTCAAAAATATAACAGTTATGCTTAATAGGGAATTTTTATTCCAATCATTATTTACAATCACTTCATTCAATCATAAATCCCTAAGCCTGGGCATATACTAGAGAAAATGGAGCAGGGATATCCTTAAAATCCTTGGTCTGGTTGCAGTGGAACCCCATCTGTAGGCATTGGCTCTTCTGGAACATGCATTCAGGGTTTGGATTCCCATAACACAAAAGAAAACATGGGTATTTGGTTGGTAGTGATCATTAGTTGGAGCAGAGTGCTGACCTTTGGGGTAAAGGAGTTCTTTGCTGTCATGTAGGAGTCATTGCTTTCAACTACTGGAATACAGTCCAGCCAAGAGAGAGTTTTCACATATAGCCGTGGGGTGGGGAGTAAGATGGCAGACAGTTGAAACTATTATGCATTGCAACAAGTTTTGCTCTTCCCTTTAACTGAGGGCCTTTACAGACTGCCAGAAATAATGCAACTTGAGTCCACTTTAACTGCCCTGGCTCAGTGCTAGGGAATCATGGGAATTGTAGTTTTTTCTGAGAATTTTGAGCCTTCTCTGTCAGAGAGCTCTGATGCTACGATAAACTACAGTTCCCATGATTCTCTAACTCTGAGCCAGAGCAGTTAAAGTGGACTCAAGTTGCATTATTTCTGGCAGTCTGTAAAGGCCCTTAGTGACTAAGGGGGGATGCAGACCAGGGCGTTTGGAGCGCCCTGGTCCGGAGCGCCACGGGGCTATGGCAGCCTCACCGCGGCGCCTCCCCGGCGACCCTGAAAGGAGCGCCAAAAAGGCACTCCTTTCATAAGTCGCAAAAAGAGCGCCCTAAAAGCGGCGGGCGCCCTTTTTGCGACTTATCCTCCACAGCACGTCCGGACGCTGTGGAGGGAGGTCGCCCTGAACGCGTCCGGCGTGCGGTGGCCCGGAAGCGCTCAGGGCGACCTCAGGAAGAGGAAGGGCCGCCGCGCGTGCGGTGGCTCCTCCTCTTCCGGGCCTCCAAGACGACTGTTTTAGTCGTCTGCTTAGGCCCTTAGTGCTCTGCTCTGGCATCCCAAGTGGTGTTCTCTCCCCTTCCATTTTAATTAGTGAGTCATTTCTAAAATATAGCAATAGCAATAGCATTTACGTTTCTGTACCACATCAGTGAACTCAGCACTTTCTAAGTGGATTACAGTCTGTAAGTCAATTGCCCCCAACAAGTTGTGTATTCATTTTACTGAACTACAAAAAGATGGAAGGCTGAGTCAACCTTGGAGCCCTGGGATTGAACTCACAACCTTGTGGTTGCAGTACTGACATTTAACCACTGCACCACCAGGGCTCCTGTCAGAGAAAAGTATAGAAAACAGGGGCAACTCCTACTGTTAAAATGAGGCGCCCATCTCAAAGTAGTGGATCTTGAGGGGACAAACACAGTGGCAGAATGTTACAAAGCTGTGCATACCAAACAGAATGCTCTGTATTCCTTAAGCAAATTGTTGGCACATTGTTAAGCAAATTGCAGAACACTGTCCCATCCTCCATGTTGTTGTAGGGTTTCAGGGACATTCCTGTCAGGTTCTGTACAAACAGTAGAGGGAGGGGTTGTCTTTTGTTTTTTTGCTCAGGCAGCAAAGTGTTAGGCAGTGGAATTTTTTTGCTTAGGCACCCCTAATAATTACAGTAAATAAAATCCTGTTGGGTGTTTCTATCAGGAGAGGCTATCAGCACAGACTCTGGGAGGAAATGTGGTAGAGCATGCCAAGATTCCTATGTGTGCTCTGAAAACAAATTCTGTGCAAGGTGGCCCCTGTTATGCAAAATATTTTTATTCTGCTTTTCCTTCCTCAAATCTCCCTAAGGAACTCAAGGTTATAGAAAATGGTGCTGCAGAGGGGAGAAACGCACATATCCCATCTTCTCAATTATGATTTCCCTGTGTGGAGTGGACCACTTGGAGGTGGTGTGTTGTGTTTTAAGTTTTGTTATAAGCTAATCCTACTTTCCCCATTAAAGTCTTTGTGCCATGTAAGTGCTGGTGATAGGAGCAGCCCTTGGAAAAAGTACTCTTTCTTTCTTTCTTTCTTTCACTGTCCAAATTTCCCATTATGCATGACTGGTGATGGCATGCTGGATCCAACATCAAGACTGTAGCCAACAGAATATCCCAGCCAACATGACCAACTTGTACCTCCAACCAGACACAACATCAGAACTACAATGTGCAGAATTTCTTTGCCAGAATAACCAGCGATCATGTGGACTGATGGATTCTGGGAGCTGTAGTCCAAAGAAGTAATTTCTCTCAATAGTGTGCTTCGGACATATGATGGTCATTAATTGAAGTAATACAAGATATGGTAAAAACAAACAAACAAACTTTCACTCTATGCAGTTATGGCACTATGAGTCCACTTTCATTGCCATAGTTCCATCCAGTGAAATCCTAGGATTGCATATTAGATTGCATATTTAGAATCATCAGCCAGAGAGCTTTAGGGCTTCACCAAACTACATATCCCAAGATTCCATACAATTAAACTATGGCAATTGAACTAGTGCTATAATTATGTAGTATGAAACCCACTAGGTGACCTTGGGCAAGTCACATGCTCAAAAACAATTCGAAGGCACACAACAACAACAACAAATGAAGGGACCTTAAGGAGCCATACAGATGGCCCCTAAGGAGTGGCTCCATGCTGTCCCTGGGAGTGCCGGTTCAGGGCCGCGGCCGAACCACATGCCACAGCCCCAATCTGGCTTTTTACCACTCCAAAAAGAGCTGGCAAATGCCGCTCCTTTTTGGAGTGGCAAAAAGCCGCCCTTACCACCGCCACTGTGGCTCTTCAGTGCTCCTTTGGCACAGCATGTCTACACACTGCACCAAGGGAGTGCCCTGACACCATGTGCCATGAGGTGGGGTGCATGACATGACAGCGGTGTCGGGGTGGCCCCAACTCCACCCTCAGGCCGGCCCTTGTGGCCATTCTGTACAGGCCCTAGGTGTGTCCTTCCCATGCTGTACTCCATTCCAGCCATTCCACCAGTGAAGTATTCCACTATTATATCAGGTGACGTCTGCCAGTGTGTGTGGCATTCCAGCATTCATACAAATCCTAAAGACCCATAGCTAACATAATTTCAGTATGTACTTTTAAAAGAAAACTCATCTACCTTCTATCTGTGAAGTAATTGTAGGACAAATGTCCTGCCTTCTCTCATTTACATTGTTAAAGAGATTGAGAATGTGCATTGCTTATGGGCAGTAGGGAGAAATAAATTGCATGTGGTCAGAAGGAAAGGAACTTATACAGTATGCACCTTACAATTTTGCATAATTGCTCAGAATTACCACATAGATCAGAAGGCCTTTCTTTAAAAGTTATTTTCAACAAAATAAAAACATTCTTAATGGGATTATCCACTGAACTTTTAAAATATATCTCTCATTTAAGAAAAGAAATCAAGGTTGGTACCTTGATCCTAGCAATTTACTTGAGTTTATGTAAGAGCATTACTGTGCTGTAGTGCTGAAGCAGTATCACTGGAGACATTCTGCTGTAGGTACAACCCAAGCTTCAGCACTGACTTGATGACAGCACAAGACTTAGGTCAAACTATCCCATTTGACAGTGTTGACTAAGGGGGGTTGCAGACTGTCAGAAATAGTGTGAATTCAGTCCACTTTTAGGGTTAGGGTTAGAGTTAGGGAACCATGGGAACTGTATTTTATTGTGGCATCAGAGTTGTCTGACAGAGAAGGCTCAATGTCTCAGAAAAATAACAGTTCCCATGATTCCCTAGCACTAACCCTAACCCTAAAAGTGGACTGAATTCACACTATTTCTGGCAGTCTGCAACCCCCCTAAGAGTCACTAAAACATGGGAGAGATAAGTGCAGCTCTCCAGATGTTACTGAACTGCAATTTCATCATCCTTAACATTACCTAGGCTTTCTAGAGAGATGATTTGTAATCCAACAATATCTACATTCTGTAGTTTTTAGCTCCACCTTTTCTTCTAAGGCATGCTACTTTAGCTCCACTTCCTACCATTTTTGGTGAGACCCTTTTTTGAGGAACTTTCAGATCAACCAATTGAGCCATTGGGTGCATCTGCACTGTAGAATTAATACAGTATGAAACCACTTTAAGTGATGTAGCTCCATCCTATGATTTGTAGTTTTACAAGGTTTTGAGTCTTCTCTGCCAATGAGTGTTGGTGCCTCACAAAACTACAAATCCCAAGATTCTGTAGGATGGAGCAATGACAGTTAAAGTGGTATCAAACTGCATTATTTCTACAGTGTAAATGTACCCATTATCTCCATATAAGCCATATGATCTACATTCTCTCTCTCCCACCACCCCTCCTTGATTTCTGGTTATAGTGTTGGGATGTGATTCATCCAGCTCACCCCAACATTCCCTATAATTTCAGCCCTTCAGCATCCATGACTGCAGCCCTATAATATGGCTCCAGCTGAGGAGAAGGCTTCACACATCTAATCCACAAAAGCTAATGTCATAAATGTTAATCTTTAAAGTCTTTCACAATTCTGAGACTTTTGGTGCAACAGATTTAACACAGATTCTTTCCTGGATATCCAAGCCATGGGGGAAACAGCAGTCCACTGGGCAATGCATGCAGTGGGAATGATGCTGGGAAAACTAGATGGAAGAGCAGCAGCATTTGCAAGATGAGATTCTAGGTGGACAAGAAAGACTGGAAACCTTCCCACAGGAAAAGTCAAAGTAGTGGTGCACTAGACTTGATCAACCACCCAGCAGACTGCCCCAAACAAAAGGCAAATTTGAAATAGAAGTTCATTGTGATACTCCCACATTACTAGTCTTCTGCTCTTGACTGTATCTATTTACTTTGGTCCTTATATCTAAATTGACTGCTGAGGAAACTCAGCTACTGCCCTCTTTACAGCTGTAATTCCATGCACATTTATCTAGGAGAAAGCCCCACAGAAGACACTGGGACTTAATTCAAATAAGCGTGTAGCATTGTCCTGTGGATGGAATTGCATTATAGTATATTGAAACCCGTGAACCCTCTGGGTAGATCCAGGATTAAAGGAGCTAGGAGATGACTCCCGTGGGTACAAAAGAAAAGCAAAAGTAGAAGCTTTACAGAAATGTATGGCAATTCACCTCATGTTTCGGGAAGTAAAAATATAGTCCAACAAATGCTTTGGATGTGAGGGAAAGGAAAAAGAAGAGAAGGAAATTAAACTCCTTAAACTCAGCATGGGGCTGTTTAAATGCTGGGATAATGAGACACAGAAGGTATCCATAGTCCTAAAACAACAACAGATCAGGAAGGCAGAATGAAGAAAAGAAAAGCAAAATCTTGCTTTGGTGAAGCTGGTTTGAGAAGGGGGAAGGGGAGATGGGGAAATTATGATATGGACATTTGAACGTTTTTAAAAAATAATTTCAAACATTTGGAGAACAGAGGGAGAAGTCAAATGACTGAACAACACTGCTGTAAATCTCACTTTGTTTAATAACATTCAGAAGATAACCAAGCTAAGAATTAATAGGGATGGGATACTGAGTGGCCTGTTAATCCACTCTGTTAGGTGTGCTAGACAGAATGCATGATGATACTCTGTCACTGTGCATTCGAACTACTTCTGATACACTCTTTCCTCACCGCTTGCCAGGATGGGCTGTATCTCACATCATCCACATCTTGATTGGACCAAGACTCAACCTCATCTTGTGAACAATATAATTGCATCCTAGCAAGCAGAAATGCTTGTGCTACCTAACTGAATGAGATGGGATGGCAGAAACAGAAGCTGCATATCCAAGAATATACATCCAGTAGAGTGTATTAGTGGTTCTGCTACCTGCATTGGGATTAATTTGTTCCTGCTGTTCCATGTATGCAAGTCTCCTTTTTCATTAGATATGGGCATACAGTGATAACTCAGTTGCAACACATGAAAACACACCACAAAGTTCAGTGGAAGTCACACTTTCACCTTGTGAAAGGAGCTCTGAGAAACAAGAAAAAGGTGGGAAGAAGGCTTGAATTCATCCCAGCCCCCCTCATTCCTGGAGCACTGAGAAACAACAGAGAGGTGGGGAAGAAGGCTTGAATTATACCAGCCCCCCCCCCATTCTGAAGGAGCACTGGGAAACAATAGAGAGGTGGAGAAGAAGGCTTGAATCCATCCCAGCCCCTACCCCTTTCCTGAAGAAGCACTAGGAAACAACAGAGAGGTGGGAAGAAAGTTTGAATCCAGCTCAGCCCTCCAACTGAGCAGGAGGACAAAGAGAACCATTGGAGAGGCTGGGGAGAGAGGGGCAAAGCACCAACTCAACCCATTCTCCACCCCCAGCTGAGTCGGAGACTAGAGTACTGCTAGAGGACCAGGCAGGCTAGTGGAAGAAGGGAGAAGACGATCAGCCATCTCTGCCCTCCCCCAACCACGGAGAAAGAAGTGAAGAAACTAAGGGAGGGGATAAGGATGGACTAAAGGAGGGAGGGCACAAGGGAAGGGAAGGAGGGAAACCCAGGGAGGCATAAGGGGAAGAGTAGGAAAGCAAACAAACAATGAGAGGAATAATATAGGGAGACAAATAGCTACTGGGCAGCAGCAGTAGTGGTGGGTGTCACTGACAGGAGTGAATTGTAGTGACATCATAGCTAACATTGGTTGGCACTGCACACAAGGAGGTGTAGGTGTAAATCATATGATGAGACACCCCAGGTGAGACACAGGCAGGATTAGAGCATTAACAGAAAGAAAAGGAGGGAGAAATAAAGGGATATCACACTTGAAAGATTAGCCAAGAGCACAAGAAAGATGCCAAGACAAATTCCAGACACACTTAGGAAGGCAAATTGCATCCAAAGCAGCATTACGCATACAATAGGGACATGAAATGTAAGGAGCATGGGCCAAGGGAAGCTGGACATAGGACGTTATCACACGGGGAGCTCCGAACAGAAGCCTGCTTTAAAGTGAAAGTGCTACCGCAAAAGCGGAAGCAATTAATTAGCTGGCTTTCCCTGTGTGAAAACCTCCTGCACATTTAAAAGGAGGTTACTCCGAACTAAAAGTAGGCAGAAACTGCTTCTTTTTATTTTCGGAAGATCCCCGAAAATAAAAAGAAGCAGTTTCTGACTACTTTCTGTTCGGATTAACCTGCTTTTAAATGTGACGTCATCTGAAAATATACCCGCTTTTACGGGTTATTTTCAGTTTAACCCCCCGTTTCCTCACAGGATTTCCCCCGTGTGATAACGTCCATAGTAAAAATGGAAATGCAACGCATAAACATAGCAGTATTGGAGGTGAGTGAGTTAAAATGGACAGGAATGAGCACTTTGAATCAAACAACCACACAGTGTTCTTACTCAGGCACCGAAAAGACAAAAAGAAATGGGTTAGCTTTCATACTAAGAAAAGATGTGGCAAAAACAGTCAGAGGATACAATGCAAAATCAGACCAAATCATATCAGTAAGGCTCCATGGTAAACCTATGAATATCACCATAATCCAAGCATATGAATCAACCAAAGAGGCAGAACAGGAAGAAATTGATAGATTCTATGAAAGCATACAAGAAGAAATTGACAGCACACCAACACAGGATGTCAAGCTGATCATTGGAGATTGAAATGGAAAAATTGGAAGCAAAGAAGAATCAAAACAGTAGGCAGATTTGGATTAGGCAAAAGAAACGAAGCAGGTGAGCGTCTGATATATATAAGGCTACACACATGGACATCAACAGAGGGTCAACACAAAAATCAAATAGATTATTGGAAGTAAAAGATGGCAGAACTCTATACTGGTGGCCAAGACTAGACTAGGCACTGAATGTGGCACAGATCATGAAATAAGAGTAAGACTCAAGAAGAAAGCAGAACCAGTGATTATACCAAAATATGATCTAAATAATATCTCAACAGAATTTACTGATAACATAAGAAACAGATTCTCACTACTAAGCATAATAGACCAAGAACCAGAAGAACTATGGTCTGAAGCCAGGGACATAATAAAAGAATGCAGACAGACACTTTCAATAAACAAAAAGAAAGAGAAAAAAACATGGATGACAGAAAAAAATGCAACAAACAATAAAGAAGAGAAGAGAAGAAAAACAAAAGGGAGATAGGAACAAACTAAGAATTATGAATGCAGCAATACAATGGCTTGTGCGGAAAGATAAATAAAATTACTACAATGACCAATGCAGAGAAATAGAAGACAACAACAAAAAGGGAAGAACAAGAGATCTATTTCACAAGATCCAGGAAATCAAAGGAAAATTAAAACTAAGGACTGGGACTATCTATGACAATAAAAATAACAAAATTCAAGATCAGGAAGGAATAAAAAGATGTTGGATGCAATACGCAGAAGAATTATACAAAAGGGATGACAAAATGAAGGACACGTGGAATGAAGAGCCATATGAAGATGAACCCCAAATTCTAAAAAGTGAGATGGAAACTGCTATAAGAGAAACAGCAAAAAACAAATCACTAGGAACAGATGATAGTCCAATTGAACTGCTGTAATCCACATTGACAGAGTCAACTCTAGTACTAACCAACATATGTCAACAGATATGGAAAACAAAATGATGGCTAACAGATTGGAAGTGATCAATATACATCCCCATCCACAAAAAGGGAGACACAAGAGACTACAGCAACTATAGTACCATAGCACCGATCTCCCATGCAAGCAAAATCATGCTCAAAATTCTGCAACATAGACTCCAATCATACATGGAAAGAGAGATCCCAGAGGTCTAAGCAGGGGTCAGGAAAGGAAGAGGCACTAGGTATCACATTGCAAACATATGATGGCCAATGGAGCGCACCAGGGAATTACAAAAGAAAATCAGCATGTGTTTTATAGACTATAGCAAAGCTTTTGACTGCATAGACCATGAGAGGCCATGGAATGCCCTTAAAGACATGGGAGTACCAACACATCTGATAGTCCTGATGAGGAATCTGTACTCAGGACAAGAGGCTACTGTCAGAACAGAACACGGAGAAACAGAATGGTTCCCAATTGGCAAAGGAGTCAGTCAAGGCTGCTTCCTTTCACTCTATCTGTTCAACTTGTATGCAGAACATATTATAAGAAAAGTAGGCTTGGACACAGAAGCAGGAGGAGTGAAAATAGGAGGAAGGAATATCAACAGTCTAAGATATGAAGATTATTATTATTATTATTAGTATTAGTATTAGTATTAGTATCCTGCCTCTCTGTAAAATACAACTGGGGCGGCTCACACGATAAAACAAGCAATCCAATCCCCAAAAGCCCCTCCCCCAAAAAATGCAATTAAACAATCAAGTTTAAAAACATGCTTAAAAATAACAAACACCATAATACTAGCAGAGAACCTCACAGACCTGGAACACCTTGTAAGGAAGATCAAAGTAGAAAGTGCAAAGACAGGCTTAATGCTGAACATAAAGAAAACAAAAATAATGACCACCGAGGACCTTCACAAGTTCAACCTAGACAATGAAGAAATAGAAATAGTAAAAGAATTCCCATACCTGGGGTCAAACATTGATAGAAATGAGGACTGCAGTCAGGAAATCAGAAGACTAAGGGCCAATACAGATGGCCCATAGGGGCAGCACAGTGCCGCCCCTGGGAGTGCTGGATCCGGGCTGTGGCAACCACATGGCTTGGTCCCAATCCTCCTTTTTGTTGCTCCAAAAAGAGCTGGCAAATGTCACTCTCTGCCACTGTCATGACTCTTTTGTGTCCCTTTGGTATAGCATGTGTGCACGCTGTTCCAATAGGGTGTCCTGATGCCACGCGCCATTCAGTCACACATTCGGCGTGATGGCAGCATTAGGGCGGAATCAGGGCAGCCGGCGTGCAGTCGCCCCTGTTCGGTTTTGGTGGAGTAGTGTATTTGTAAATCCAGCAGAATCAGGAAGCAAAAATCCAAGCTTCTAAAAGTTGAGTTTTATTGTTGAAAGAATAATAACAACATGCAAAGTAAAAACACAGTCCACTATAGGATCACATCTTGCAGATGTGTCTAAACAAGAACAAAACTACAGATCCATGTTTCCAGATCTTAAGGCTACATTGTGAAGCAGTATAAACATGTTATAGATCCATTGCGAAGTAAAGAGAAGAAAAAAGTGTGATCCAATGGAAGCAAATAATGATAATATCAATGCCTAACACAAAGTTTCTCAGCCCAACCCCTCTCCACCTTTTGGGTGATAACCTTCAGGTTGATTGGATGATCCGTACGTGATGTATGCTAACCCAACCTCTTGTTGTTCATCTTCCACCATGTGATCTACTTTCCCATAACAACTTTTATTATTGTTTCCTTATGTAAACAAGGATGTTTTCCCACCTAGTGGTTTTCTATTGTTTAGTCTCTCTAGCCATCTGGACTGAGTTGTTTGTGTTCTACCTAGAATCTGTTCTCAAATGGAAAAATACAGACACACACATATTTACATTTCACCTTTGACTGCATAGCCCATCTGTACTCTGACAGCCCCACCCCAACTCCACCCCCAGAACAGCCCTTTAGGCTGGTCTGCATTGGCCCTAAGAATGGGAAAGTGGCTATGAAAGAACTAGATTCTAGAATGCAAAGATATACAACTCAGTACAAAAGTTAGGATGATACAGGTCATTGTATTCCCCATTACCAAGTGTGGATATGAGAGCTGTATAGTTAAGAAAGATGATAGGAGAAAAATCAATTCATTTGAGATGTGGTGCTTGAGAAGAGTGCTGACGATCCCATGGACAGCCGAAAGGACAAACAAGTGGGTCCTAGAGCAGATCAAACTGGAAATCTCCCTGGAAGCCAAGATGACCAAAGTCACATCATGAGAAGAGAGGACACTTTTGAAAAAAAAAAAAAACAATAATGCTGGGAAAGGAAGTAGGAAGAGAGGAAGGCCACATGCTAGATGGATGGACTCTATTAAGGAAGTCATAGGTATGGGGTTACAGGAATTAATCAGAGCACTGGAAGACAGAGGATCTTGGCCCTGGTGTGGCCCTGGTTCATAGAAACAGTCTGACCCTGACCAGGAAGCCTACCCGGAAAACAACCTACATCGAGAGTATGTACCTCAGCCTGAAAACCAGGATAGTTTGGGGATTCTGTTGGTTTACCGGCCACCCCGTAACCTAACAGACTCCCTAACCGAGCTGTCTGCCCTGGTCTCTGAGTTGTTGCTGGAGTCGCCCAGACTTTTGGTTCTGGCCGACTTCAACATCCCACTTGACTCCAGTTTGCAAAATCTAACTGGCGCAGCTCGGGAGTTCATGGAGACGATGAGAAACATGGGCCTATCCCAATTGGTTGACGGGCCCACGCATTGCACAGCTCATACCCTCGATGCAGTTTTTAGTACGGAACAGGAATATCCGTGGGCGGAGGTTACAAAAACCTTCACATTGTCATGGACGGATCATTTCCTGGTCAAGGTGGAACTAAGAGCCACTGTCTGTTCCCCCGGGGGTGGTGGACCCATTAGAATGGTCCGCCCTCGAAGGCTAATGGAACCTATTGGCTTCCAGAAGGCCTTAGAGGGTTTGTTGGTTGGTAACGCCGGTGATTCTGTCGAAGCCTTGGTGAATACTTGGAACACCGATCTTACCAGGGCTATTGACACAATCGGTCCCAAGCATCCTTTCCAGCCCGCTTCTAATCGTAAGCCCTGGTTTACAGAGGAGCTTAGGAGGATGAAGCGAGCTGGACGACTAGAGCACGAATGGCAGAAGACTCGTCTCTCATCCAACAGAACTTGCCATAGGAAGCATCTTGATTCCTATCGGGAGGCTTTACGTGCAGCGCAAAAATCGTTCTGTTCTGCACGCATTGCGTCTGCAGAGTCTCGCCCGGCAGAGCTGTTTAGGGTGGTAGGGGAACTGACGAAGGTTCCACCTGTGCCAAATCCCCTACTTAACCCAACGACGGCCTGCTGTGAGGCGTTTAACACCTACTTTGCAGATAAAATCTCTCGGATAAGAGCCAACTTGGACACCAGTGTTTTGGCAGAATCCGTAGACGAGGTGTCCAGCAACTCCGTTGATGGTAATTTACTGGATCAGTTTCAATCTGTGAATACCGATGACGTGGACAAGCTCCTGGGAAGGGTGAGGAAGACGACTTGCCCCCTCGATCCATGTCCATCTTGGCTGGTCGTCCGGGGGGGGGGGGTGCGTTGAAAGTGTTCCTTCGGGACATAATCTACGCGTCCTTCAGGGAAGGTACTGTACCATCCTATCTGAATGAGGTGGCAGTTAGGCCTCTCCTGAAAAAACCTTCCCTGGACCCCCTGGATAGAAATAATTACAGACCAGTCTCCTTGCTCCCTTTCTTGAGCAAGGTGATTGAGAAGGCAGTTGCTTCCCAACTCTGGGCAGTCTTGGATGAAACCGATTATCTTGATCCATTTCAAACTGGCTTCAGGACAGGATATGGAGTGGAGACTGCCATGGTTGCTCTGACCGATGACCTCCGCCTGGGCATCGACAGGGGTAGTGTGACCCTGCTGGTGCTCTTGGATCTCTCAGCGGCTTTTGACACTATAGATCATGCCATCCTCTTGGATCGCCTGAGAGAGTTAGGAATTGGAGGCACTGTTTTGTAGTGGTTCCGTTCCTTCCTCTCGGGCAGATCCCAGAGGGTGAGGGTGAGGCTCGGGGACAGTTGCTCTTCTAAAATAGAGCTTAATTATGGCATCCCTCAGGGCGCCATCCTGTCCCCGACGTTATTTAACATCTACATGAAGCCACTGGGGGAGATCATTCGGAGGCATGGAGCGCGGTGTCATCAGTACACTGATGACACCTAGATATACTTCTCCATGACCAGATCATCGACTCAGACTTCAGATGGCATCTCTCCTCTTAATGACTGTCTCAGAGCGGTAATGGATTGGATGAGGAAAAATAGATTGAAGTTAAATCCAGACAAAACGGAGGTACTAACAGTCACAGGCCCGAAACCAGGTTTAGGAATACAGTCTCCAGTCCTGGATGGAGTCACACTCTCCTCTAAGGACTGTGTTCGCAGTCTGGGGGTACTCCTAGACTCGTCGCTTCACATGACTAGTCAGGTGAGTGCGACGGTCAGGAGTGCCTGTTATCAGCTTCGGCTGATACGCCAACTGCACCCTTATCTGGACATGAGGGATCTGGAAACTGTGGTGCATGCTCTGGTAACCTCATGTCTGGATTACTGCAATGCGCTCTACATGGGGCTACCCTTGTGCCTAACTCGGAAACTGCAACTGGTGCAAAATTTGTCAGCCAGGTTAATCACTGGAACATCTAGGAGGGAGCACATAACACCAGTGTTTAAATCCCTCCACTGGCTGCTGATTAGTTTCCGGGAACAGTACAAGGTGTTGGTTTTAACCTTTAAAGCCCTACATGGCTTGGGTCCATCTTATCTCAGGGACCACCTCTCTCCAAATGAGCCCCCCCGCGCCCTTCGGTCCTCTGGGAGGAATCTGCTGCAGCCTATGAAGACCAGGCTGGCGCAGACCTCCCAGAGGACCTTTTCTGCGACCGCTCCCAGGCTATGGAACTGCCTGCCGGACGAGATCCGTCTTATTACTACTCTTGCTGCCTTTAAGAAAGCAGTAAAGACGGATCTCTTCCGGCAGGCCTTCCCAGAATAACTTCCTGGCCCAATCAGAGCAACTGCCACCCCTCTCCCTTTTATTGTTGCTGTTTCCTGTTTTTATTATATTTTTATATTTTATTGTACTATTGTATCTTAATCTTTGCTCATTTAATTCAGTTTTAAGGGGGGGGGGGTTGAGGAGAGGGTTGAGGGAATGTTTTTAACTGTTGCCTGTTTTAATATGTTGTACCCTGCCCCGGTTGCCTAGCAGAGGGGCGGGCTAGAAATAAAATTATTATTATTATTATTATTATTATTATTATTATTAAATGTTTCATCCATAGGGTCGCCATGAGTTGATATCCACTTGAGAGCAGGTAACAACAAAACAGAGTGGCCACTTCTTCTTCTTCTTCTTCTCCTTCTCCTTCTCCTCCTCCTTCTCCTTCTCCTTCCCCACAATAGTACTGTTTCTTTATCAATAGAGAACCTTTTGCCCAATTCCTGGGTTGGGCAAAATGTGGCTTTCCACATGTTAACTTGTAATTACCTGGAGCTGTAGCCAGCATGAATAGTGGTTAAGGATAATGTAAACTGGAGCTGGACAACATCTGAAGGACCATATGTTCTCCATCCTTGTTTTACCATCTACAGTCCATCTCCTTTTCTCAACCATTTTTCTGCCATTTTGTTGCCTGTGCTACCATTGTGAAATGCTTTTGCTGGTGCTATTCTGAAAAACAGTCCACAATAATATTATTTATATTAGTGCTGGGATGAACAATTTGTAGCACTCTGGGTGTTGTTGGATTGCAGCTCCCATAATCTCTCACAATTGGTCATGCTACCAAAGGCGGATGGGAGCCACAAGCCAACAGCATCTAGAAAATCACAGGTTGGCATTCCCTGTAACTAATGTGTTACAGATGACAATTTGAAAACCAAAGATAAGGAAATACTAAATATAAAAAGCAGATAGCAACCAGTATTTTGAATATCTGTTGATTGTTCTCTCACATACATGGCTTTGGATCAAAAGCAAATTACTTTAATTTGCAGTTTATTTTATTCTGGTGCTGTTATGATGCAAATAGACATTTGGCAGCTACAGGCAAAAAGGAGGTTCACTGTTGCTTTGCAGATTAGGTTGGGTGGTAGGCTGCCTAAATGAAACCTGCCATATTGACAGGTAGAATTAATTATATGCTAATAATCGGCAGTTGATCTTTCAATCTGGCTGCTGGCTGTTAAAGGTGGGCTGAGGGGGACATTTATGATTGTGACAAAAGTACTGTACCATGATCTTACTGCATAGTTTTACTGAATATGGAGCAGTTACAGATCCATAACTCTATGCTACGAATCCATACGGCAATACTGAACACTAGCCTTTGTTTTCAGTCCAGGAAACCCATTCCATGAGCAGAAGATGAAGACCAAAAAAATCCCAGAAAAGCTCAGCTATACTTACAGAGCTTATGCTTGTGTGCAATGTACCAGAGAATGGCATTACTTTGTGTAAGCTTGGTTTTGCCATCAATTAGGTAAGGAAGTTGGAAAATAAACAGAGATCATTGCAAGGCCAAAGCTCACTGTTAATGCCTCCCCCCATGGAGACCAAAAAATCCACAATTTTATCCCCAGAATCTTTCCACAGCACTTCACAATGTCAAATACATGGAGAAAACTGCACAAAAATCTCACTGGTCTATTATTTTTCCAGAAGGAGTTTCTGAACCCATTTTTTTTAATCTGGTAGCAAATAATTATGCCTGTTTTTCCATCCCCTACTGATAAGCACCAATAGAATTGTTTAATTCCTCTTTCAAGTGATTTGGCAAAGAACAAGGAGGCAGCAAATTATTGCATTCAGGTTTTCAAAGCAGACTTCTTTATTGATGCTTCTGTTAATTCCTGGTCACTCTGTGAACAACAGAAATGTCTCTGTCAACTGACAGTCCTTTATAAAAGCTCTGTTCCTTTCTATGGGGCCTATGCCTTTCCTTGAAGCAAAAGAAACAAAGGCTAAAGCGTAAGTGGTAGAAAATTCATGGCGAGTCCAATTGAGCCCATTGATCAGCAACAGTAAGGGTGCAAAGAGTGATTTCTCCCCCTCCCATGCATCTTATTTATTTATTTATTTATTTATTTATACTCTACTACCCAGTAGCTGAAGCTCTCTGGGCAGTTCACAAAATAAAGTAAAAAGCACTGCACAGTGTTGTTGTTTTTAAATGAAACAACTGAAAAGGAAAACCAGGCTGATAGAAAGGTTTTCACAATGTTCACAATGTATGCATCAGGCAAGCCTCTCTGGAGAGAGTATACCACAACCAAGGTGCCACCACTGAAAAGACCCACTTCACCGCATTTGGAGGAGGCACTTGGAGAGGAGCCTCTGAAGATTATTCTTAAGTTCTAGATGGAGGAAACAGTCTTTTAGGTAGGAAACAGCATGAAATAGTCCTTCAGGCAGCCTTAGCTCAAACTGTTAGGACTGGGGAAAGTAAATACTTGGGAGTATAGTTTCCATCCCTTTACCCTGCTCCTCTGTTGCACCATTGTATCACAGTGAACCACAAGTGATATATCATCTGCAGTTACCATTTTTGTCAGGTTTTGCCCTCAACAAAAGATGCTGGAGGAAGCTTGCTGGGGGATCAAACTATAATGCCTGTGTCTAATTTTAAAGCATTTGCTACTTCATGGAGAAAATTACCCGAAAATGACCAGGATTGTATAGTCCCTGCAATTTCACTGACCTATTTTGAGCCACGTGAAGTTTCCAGCCTCTTTTCAAAGGCATTCTCATATCTAATTCTCATGCATAATGCACCACAGAAGTTCCGAAGCCCTATCAGACTACAGTGTTACAGCACTATATTCCACTTTAACTGCCATGGCAACATCTTATGGAATCCTGGGATTTGCAGTTTTAGGGAGGGGCATTTAGAATTCTCAGCCAGAGAGCTCTTGGGCCTCACTAAACTACAGACCCCAGAATTCCACAGGATGTTTCTATGGCAGTTAAAGTTGAATATAGTGCTAGAATAATGTAGCGTGATAGGACCACAAAATGAGTGACTGATTACAGGGTATGGATTACTGTAACTAGGCTGTATCCATTCAGGGGAGTAAGAACAAGATCACTATTTTGAACAGATAAAAAGTATTCCATCTGGGTCATCTGGGTCTCCAGTATGATAAGGCTGAATCCAAAAGTACTCTTAAAGTACCAACTTGATCCTTTCGGGGAAATGCAGCTCCCTCTAGAACAAGCTGACTAACACTTAGCTGGGTAATCACCTACTGTCAGTCTCCCTGTTTTGTCCATACTGAATCTCAGTTTATACACACTGCTGTCCAGATATGTTTTTCCACTATGCAGTCTGGCATACTGCAACAATTGTGCTGTGTGATAAGTTTGCAGTGCATTTGTTGCTTGCATCTATTAGTAAATGCAGGGCCTTTACAGACCCACCTAAAGGGGTGGTACAGAGTCACCCCTGGGACCAGTGGATTGGGGCCACAGCAACTGCATGCTGTAGCCCCAATCCTCCCTTTTGCCACCCCCATAAAAGCGTCAAAATGCCTCTGCTTTTAGGGGCGGCAAAAGGCCATCCTAAGAGCCAGCACCACAGCTCTTCTGTACCCTTTTGGCACACCGTGTGTACACGCAGCAGCAGGAGGGCATCCTGACTCCACACGCCATGCAGACGGGTGCGCGGCGTCAGGACAGCATCGGGGTTGAGCTACCCTGCCCAACTCCACCCCAAGCTGGCCCTTTAGGCCAATCTGCATAGCCCCGTAGTTCCAGGAGTAAAGCTGTCCAGAACACTGTCCAGAGCACCAGGGAGCTCTGGTGGTGCAGTGGTTAAATGCTAGTACTGCAGCCACAAGGTTGTGAGTTCAGTCCTAGGCAGGACTCCAAGGTCCACCCAGCCTGCCATCCTTTCATAGGTTAGTAAAATGAGTACGCAGTTTATTGGGAATAATCTACAGTGCTATATAAATTAACTGTAATAATAATAATTGGCTTACACATTGTAAACCATTTAGAAAGTGCTGAGTTCACTGATAAGCGGTATAGAAATGTAATTACTATTGCTATAAAATTGGCTGGTCCATCTGTGTTACTTAGGAGTGAAACAGACCACCCTGAAGCAGCGGCTTGCTGCTGCCCCTATTAGTGCTGCGTTGGGGCCATGGCAACCATGTTGTGGCCCCAATCCAACGTTTTTCCAGGCCAAGTAGAAGCAGCAAAATGCTGCTCCTTTTTGGAGTTGAAAAAAGGAGCCTTTGCCACTGCGGCAGCACTTTTCGGTGCTCCTTTTGGTGTGCAGCATCTGAATGCCGCACCAAAGTAGCATCCCAATTATGCCTGCCACCTGGGTGGGTGGGAGGCATGATGCTGGCTTGGGGGCAGAGTCTGGTCTGCAGAGGCCCTTAGACGCCTGATGATAAGACAATATTTGACCACCTTTTGTAAGCTTGACTCTGTTGGCTTATTGGCTTATTTAGTAAGGAAGGGATGCCCAACTGGATTCATAAAATTGCCAGTTTCTGTTTGAGGGATGGGGCAATACCAACCTCTTTAAAATAGTCAATTAAAGCACTTCTGAAAAAAGCACTTCAATAAACCTCAACCATTGGCTTGTTGCCTTCCCAAACTCCCTTTCTTGAACAAAGTACTCAGATTAGTGTACCCAGTTGGCTCCAGACACTCTGGATTCTAGGTGCGCCTACTACCAGCTTCAGCAGTAATACCGTCTCTATGGAAAGCCCTCGACAGAGAGGCTCATGTGATATCTACATATGGCCTTTTTGGCCTCAGGTGAAGACCTTTTTATACTCCAGTTTTAAGAACTGCATTTAGCTAATCTTTGCATTATTTTATTTTTGCTGCAGGTTTATGGCATGCTAATTTTTCATGATCTTTGTTTTATTTATATTTCATTTTTTGTTTTTAGTTTACCACCCAAAGAACTCCAATTCCTGGGTGGTCTGAAAGCCTCAGAGGAAGGCAAAGGCAAACCCCCTCTGAACAAATTTTGCCAAGAAAATCCCATGACAGGTTTTCCTTAGGGTTGCCATAAGTTGGAAACAACGTGAACACACACAACAACAACAACAACAACAACTGAAAGTGAAAGGAAGGAAGGTTAAAAAAATCCTGAAACTAATTAAGCAAAACAATAAGATAAACCAGGGATGTGGGTTTTTTTAATCAGCTTTTTAAAATCACAATTCCCACAATAACTTACTAGTGGCTGTACTGACTAGAATTAGTAGGTGGCAATTATGAGCCAAAAAGATTGAGAGACAAGTTGCTCATCCCTGATACAAAGAAATATTGCTCATTCCCCCAAAAGCTTCATTAAGCAGTTTAAGGAACTTTATACCAGTATTTAATTCCTTGAAAAGAGTGGTGATTTAAAAAAAAAAAATTACTGACTTTAGCGTACTGACTGCATGCTTAGCTAGCAGTTAGTTTTATGGAAATTACTGAGACCCAATTCTGAATAAACATGTGTAGGAACTCAGTCTAACCTTATTTTTTTTAGGTAAATGTATCATAAGCAAGATTTACACCTTGATGGATTTCATCCAACAGGTATTATATATTTAAAAGCATATAGTATCATGGAGCTGGATGAATCTTGCAGGTTGATTAGTTTAACTCCTTGCTGAATGGATGGTGCAGCTACAGCATTGATGACAGAAATGAGAGCCTACTACATCCTGAGGTGGTATGTTACACTCTCAAAGGAGTTTATCACATGGGTAAAACTGGAAGTTTAAACAGGTAAGAACCCATGATTATCCAGCTTTTTAGGCACAATTGCACAAATGGTTATCACACAACGTTGCGCACAAATGGCATAGAATCCGGCAAGAAAGTGAATGAACCAGAAAATAGGCATTTTCAGGAAAATATTGTGAATTCATTTCCATTTAATTTACGATATTGCTTTTTTGCACAATTGCTATAGCATGAAAGCTATTTGTGGGATTCTCCCCATTTTTTGTACTTGTTGCCAGATTCTTTAGGGCGAGTTTGCTTCCAGTGCTGCTTTATTGAGCCAAGAGGGATGCAGCCTTCTTATGCTTCAGCCAGAGCTCTTAAAGGAACAGCTGCTGAGGCAAAGACAGGGGGACACACACAGAGAGAGAGAAAGCTTGCTTCTCCCTCACACGCCTCTCTCTGTGTGAATGTCTCTCATCCTCCAGCTTTCCACATTAGACAAGATTCTTAAAGGAACATTTGCTAAGGGAAGGCAGGGATGCAGTGAGAGCAAGAGAGAAGTTTTTTCTAGCTTTCCTACTTCTTTTGGGTAATGTTTTGTTCTTTTTACTTAGGTTGGATACCATTTCTTGGAAAGTAAGGGATAGTAAAGTACATTTTTATAAAGAAAATTGTGTAAATAAAATTGTTTATTTCTCTGGGTGATTTCTGGTGATGCAACTACTTCTTCTGTGCGCACACACAAAAAAGTTATTTCCAAATCATCAACGGGATTTGTCCGCATCTGTGTGAAAACCAAATGCACTTTCTACCCACTTTCTCGCATTAGTAATGAGCTTTTAATGCAGTATTGTGCTCTGTATGTGAAAATCATTCGCACATTTGCATGCTTTTCCGGGATGCATACACTAATCATTTTCAGGATGGAAGCACATAGGTCCCTGTGTGATAAACTCCAAAGAACTATTGATGGTTAGGAAGTTTTCCCTCATGTTTAGCTGAAATCTACTCCCACATCATCCCCACTTGTTAGTTCTCAATCTGCAAACACCCCGTAAGCAAGAGAGAACACCTTTACCCCATTTTCTGTATGGCAGCCCTTCAATGTTTAAAGACTGCTATAATGTCTGCTTCAGGCTAAGTATAACCTGCTGTTTCAAATGGCTTGGGAGAAAGGTAAGCTCTCAGGTTCTATGGCTGAAGTATACTTCATGAATTAATTAACTGAATCAACTTGGGGGAAAACTCTTTGTCAACTGAAATGTTGCCACCATTTAATGAGACAGCAATGTTGGATACAAAATGGCAGGTGACAAGCACCATCTCCAAATATACATTGCCATCTTTCCTTTGCATTGTAAGCAATGCCTGTTATGATACATCCGAAATCACATCACAGACCTAGGGCAACTACTAAGGAAGATCAAGTAAGAAAGTGCAAAGGCAGACTTATTATTGAACATGAAGAAAACAAAAATAATGACCACAGAGAATTTACACAATGTCAACCTAGACAATGAGGAAATAGAAATAGTAAAAGTGTTCTCATATCTGGGATCAAACACTGATCGTAATGGTGACTGCAGTCAAGAAATCATAAGAAAACTAAGAATGGGGAGGGCAGCTGTGAAAGAAGTAGAAAAGAACCTAAAATGTAAAGATAGACAACTGAGCACAAAAGTTAGAATCATACAAGCCATTGTATTCTCCATCACCATGGACCTTATCACACGGAGTCCAAGCAGTCGCATCCCCGTCCCATTGCGCTTCCTTCTGGTCGCGGGAAATGTAATTCCCATTTCGACCAGGAATCCAAAAGAATGGGGATGATACGGGAATGCGACAGGGATGGGCGGGGTTTCCCTGCGACGTCGTTTGATCACGCGGGGAAAGGAAGCGTGATGGGACGGGGATGCGACGGGGATGCAACAGGGATGGGCGGGGTTTCCCTGCGATGTCGTTTGATCACCCGGGGAAAGGAGGCGCAATGGGACGGGGATGCCACAGGGATGGGACTGCTTCAGACCCCCGTGTGATAAGGTCCCATGTATGGATGTGAGAGAGCTAGACAGTTAAGAAAGTGGATAGGAAGAAAATCAATTCATTTGAGATGTGATGCTGAAGAAGAGTGCTAAGGATACCATGGACAGCTGAAAAAAAACAAACAAATGGGTCCTAGAACAGATTAAGTCAGAAATCTCCCTGGAAGCCAAGAAGATTAAACTGAGGCTGTCATACTTTGATCACATCATGAGAAGGCACAACTCACGAGAAAAAAACAATAATGCTAGAAAGGTGGTAGGAAGAAGAAAGAGAGGAAAGCTGCATGCTGTATGGATGGACTCTATTAAAGAGGTCATGGGTATGAATTTACAGGAACTAAGTAGAACGGTAGAGGGCAGGGAGCCTTGAAGATGTCTCATCTACAGGGTTACCATGGGTCAAGATTGACTCGAGGGCAGTTAAGAACAACAAAATAAAAATGTGCTTCTTTATTGAGAACCATTTCCCCCTGTGTGAGAATATATGCATTATTTAAATAATTTAATTAGGTAAATTGCACACAGTTAATATGCTTGAATAAAAGTCCTATCCTCATCTTCTGCAAGGGCTCTATTTTTTCCAGTTAAATGTTGAGAGTTACAAGATTTGAGTGAATAGGCAGATGATTTTACCTTTTGCCCTTTGAAGTATTTCTTGGTGTTTTATATTGCTCTCCCTTCATTTGAAATAAATATGTTCCTGGAAATCTAAAAGTCAAAGGTTCAACTCTGGTTCATGTAAGAAAAAAGCACACAATTCAATCTAGATAGCACATTTACAAGTCCCATTGTTCAATCATGCTCATTCTCACAAATGTGCATAGGACTACATCTTCAGCCATTTTTCAGTCAGGGCCTGATTGATTGTTCACACTAGACAACTATCTACAGGACCATCTATATGGCAGCTATAGTCTTGGCATTCTTGAGGGGTAGCAATGCTATGTATTCAAAAACTGAATGGCTAGAACATTAATCTTTTTTATATTTAACTACTAGATCCATGCCACACCACCAGAAAATCCATGTTGAGTGACAATAAGAAGGTTGTTACTGAATTTTAAGTGGCTTAGAAGAAAATTGTACCTTTTATTTAATTTAAAGCATTTGTACCCTGGCCGTTACTCCTCAAAGTTTCCTAAACAGCTGATAAAGTGATGACAGCAGATAAGAGCTTTTAATGGGGAGGAGATATATCATCATTTTAAATATCTTTTAATGCTGCTTAAGACTTACTTAAGACTCCAACTTGTGTTCTTAAATTAGTCAAACTGTATTTTAGCTTTTATATTAAGGGGTTGTTTTTTTACTTGTATTGTGTTTTTAAGATGTTGTGTGCTAGCCTTGGGACACTGGGAGAAAGGTGGGATATAAACTATATAAATACTGTAGATATAAATTAAATAAATAAAACAAAAAAGGAAAGAAAAAGAAATTATACATGAGGTATAAAAGGCAGGAAGGGAGAAGGCAAAAAGAAAGTTCTATTTATATTTCTTATAACTATTCTAGTCTAAGCTTATGTGGTGTCTAGGTAGGGAACTATTTCTGATCTTTTTGTTTCTTAAATGCCCATACTTTATGTCTCTTAAACAGGGTTGGAGAGCATGACTATTAAGATGGATGGATGGAAAGTTCAGTGAATATATGATTCAGGCACATGTTTTTTTGAAGGCACCAACTCAGGAAAACTTTCCTGGGGGCATGAATGTATATACTTGGTCTCGCTCATCCTCATTGTTTATTAATTAAAAAGACATATTATATCCTGCCTTTTTATATCTGCTCAAGGCTGACTACAGCACTCCTTCTCTAGCTAGGTTGGCTGAGGTGTTCATTCCACTTGCCAAAATATTATTCCTGAGATAGAGGAGGTGCAACCTTGGTATGCTAGCCAATCTATATGCATCCTGTGCACATAATAAATTTCAATAGCAGTGTTAAAATGTGCTGTCGTATTATAGTCTCACAGGGTCTATTGTTATGCATTGCTTTTTATACATAATTGTATATCATGCATTAAACATAACTACAGGTTTAAAAAATCAACAAATAACTTAAAAAAATAATAGTTCTTCACCCATTATTTTATATTTTTAAAGGAATTTGCAAGGATCCGTTTTCATCCTCTAATCTGCATCTGTTCATCAATTCCCCTTTTCTTTTCATAGTTCCTTTCATGTTCTTTTATCAGATCTTTGTTCTGCCAAATGATTGAGAAAATGCCTTTCCATATCATCCTCTTGAGTTTTTGGAGAATTCGTCACTTCTCTATGTTCACTGATGTGCTGAATAAAAGAGAATCAGACTTCCCAACATAGTTTGTGCTTGCTCTTTGTGCTGTTCAATTTACAGTGAGCCCTCCACATTCTTCATAGGACCTCAGTAAAAGTGGGAAAACTGCAAATTAAAAAATATATATATTATTTTTAAACCTCTAGGAATCTCTAGGACCTCCAGGTCAACTCTGTGGTCAACATCTGGCAGAAATTGCACATAGAATCATGGAGTACCTACAAATATGTAGAGAAGGTTTTTCTTCTAGGAATCTCTAGGTCCACCAGCATAACTTTATGGTCAACGTCTGGCAGAGTCATGCTGGAGGACCAAGAGATTCCTAGAGAGAACATGTTAATCAAATCCATGAACAATCAAAGCCGCAAAAGTTAAAGCCGCAAAGTGGAGGGTCGACTGTATATTTGTTCTTAATCTATATGATAGTCCATAATTAATTCCACTAACATTTCATGTTTAAATTGTTTAAATCCTTTCACTTTTCAGCAATAACCATTCTCACCGCACAGGAACACATTCTCACAACAGGAATAAGCTCTTTCTCTCCCCCTCCCATTTTTGTTATTATGAGTAAATATTGACAATAAAGTTAATTTACCCCAATACATTGTATTCTGATTAGTTATCTGAGATATTACCTTTCCCATCTTAAAGCGGTAATGGACTGGATGAGGAAAAACAGATTGAAACTGAATCCAGGCAAAATAGAGGTACTAACGGTAACGGCCCCGAACCCAAGTATTGGGACACAATCTCCAGTCCTAGATGGGGTCACACTCTCCTCAAAGGACTGTGTTCGCAGTCTGGGGGTGCTCCTAGATCCATCACTTCAGATGACAAATCAGGTGAATGTGGTGGTCAGGAGTGCCTGTTATCAGCTTCGGCTGATATGCCAACTGCGCCCTTTCCTGGAGGTTAGGGACCTCTAAACTGTGGTACAAGCAATGGTAAGTTCTTGTCTCAATTTCTGCAATGCACTCTACATGGGGCTACCCTTGTGCCTAGTTTGGAAACTTCACTCAGTACAGAATATGGCAGCCAGGTTGATCTCGGGAAAAATCAGAAGAGACTACATAACACCTATTCTAAGATCACTTCACTGGCTGCCTATCAGTTTCTGGGCCCAGTACAAGGTGTTGGTTATCACCTTTAAAGCCCTAAATGGCTTGGGTCCATCCTATCTTTGGGACCACCTCCTTCTGTATAATCCACCCCACACACTAAGGTCCTCTGGGAAGAATTTATTACTACCTATAAAAACTAGATTATCTGCAACTGCCCAGAGGACCTTTTTGGCTATTGCTCCCAGACTATGGAACAGCCTGCCGGATGAGATCCGCCACTTGGCCATCTTAAACAGATTTTAAAAAGCTGTTAAGACGGATCTCTTCTGGCAGGCCTTTCCTGAGAGATAACTGGCCACCGAAAATAGTCATGCCTGACCCTAATTTCTCCACTACAGCTATTTTAATTTATCTGTTATTTATTGTATTTTATTGCAGTTTGTTATTTTAAGTTTGTTTTAAAACTTTGTTTTTTGTTTAATTGTGATTGTTTAATTGTATTCTAGGGGGGTGGGCTATTGGGGGAGGGGGTTGTTCTTTTTATCATGTTAGCTGCCCTGGTTGTATTTTACAAAGAGGTGGAATATTATTATTATTATTATTATTATTATTATTATTAACCCACCTCTGAATAAATCTTGCCAAGAAAACCCCATGATAGGTTAATTTTAGGGTTTCCAATTAAAAATACTTGAAGGCAGACAGCAACAAACAACAAGGAATCATGTGACCCTCCAGATGTTGTTGGACTACAAGTTTCATCAGTCCTAACCAACACAGCCAATGGTGAGCATTTCTGGCAGGTGAAGGCCAGCAACAGCTAAAAGGCTGCATGATTCCCACACTGAATTATACAATGTAATCAACTATGACTAATTTGTAAAGAAAATTCCATATACAAATGCCAGAATCCTGTTGGTTAGTCCCAACTCAAGTAGATCTATTGATTCAATTGCTGAATGATGAATCATAGGAAATCCAGTTGAATAACAGAATCATATAACTGGATGAGACCGCAAAGGCCATCCAGCCCAACCCCCTGCCATTCAGAAATACACATTCAAAGCACCCCCAACAGATGGCCATCCAGCTTCTGTTTAAAAACGTGCAAAACAGAAGATGCCACCACACAGCATATTCCACTCTTGAACAGCTGTTACTTTCATGAAGTTCTTCCTAATGTTTAGGTGGAATCTTTTCCTGTAGCTTGAAATTATTGCTTCATGTCCTAGTCTCTGGAGCAGCAGAAAACAAACTTGCTCCATCCTCAATATGACATTCCTTCATGACATTGTTCATGGCCATCATTTCACCTCTTAACCTTCTCTTCCCCAGGCTGAACATCCCAAGCTCCCTAAGCATTCATCATAGGGCATGGTTTCCAGACCTTTCACCATTTTGGTTGCCCTCCTCTGGACATGGTCCAGCTTGCCAATATCCATCCTGAATTGTGGTACCCAGAACTGTACACAGCATTCCAGGTGAGGTCTGACCAGATCAAAACCAGAGTGGGACTATTATTTCCTTCAATCTAGACACTACTCTCTTATTGATGCAGTCTAGGATCATATTGGCTTTTGGCTGATTGATACAATGGCTTTACTTTAATCAGAAGTAATAACAGGTTTTGGCTCAACACAGCATATCCACCAATTATTCAAATTGCTAAAATAGCACCATAATTATAAATAATGTTCAGAACTTTAAAATATTACATTATAGTTCTAGCTTTGTAATATAATGCCTCCTTTTGTTTATTTTGCCCTGAGTTCCTAGAATGTAACCAACTATGGAAATTTGACTGTATCAAATGCTTTCCAATAACTTTTTAATCCCATCCTCTGTATTGGAGTCTGTAATTGTCTTTTGTTCATTTGCTACTTTATTTTGCACTATTATTATTAAGGGGTCATTTCTTGGTGATTTGCATATGCTAAATATGTTACATTGTCTTGAAAGAATTTTAGAGGAGCCAGAGTAAGACAAAGAGTAGGACAAACCCAACCTATTCCATTCTCCCATTTTCTTTCTTTGCTGTGAAAATGTGATCGTCAGTTCCAAACCAGGAATAAAGACACACTTAATAGGATTTAGTGGGAGTAATTAGTGAGAATCATTAATAAATAAAAAGTGGTACTGAGTTAAAGAGATTTGGGTTCTGCTTTGTAACACTAAAAGCTGCAAAAGCTAGAAAGCAGTACTTGTCAAAATCTAGGAGGCAGTAGCTGAACATCTTAAATTCAAAACTGTCAGAGCATGAGTGCTTCATTCTGCATGTTCCTCTGGCAATTCATTGTGTGCTGGTTCCTCACTTACCAAATCATACATCTTTCCAAGTCAAAGGTAAATAGATAGCTTGGCATCAGCATGGGTCTTGCTGCTTTTGGCATGGAGAAACATGCTGTGAAATCTTCACACTTTTACCTCAGTACCAGCATTGATTTATCTTGGTTTTGTTTATGGCCCCTTTAGGTATGATGGTGCTTCTGTCTTCTGATGTCTGAGTAATTTGGGTCCAGGCTTTTTGAAAGACTGTATCTTCCTTTATGAACCTATTAGAGCTTTAAGATTGTCCGGTGATGCCTTTCTCTCTGTCCCACCACCTATCCAGGCTCATTTGGTGGGGAGAGGTCTTTTTTTGGTGACTACTCCCAGACTTTGGTATTCCCTCCCTAGGGAGGACAGAACGGCCCTGTCCTTGCTCTCCTTCCATCAGAAAGCCATAACATTTTATGCTGTCAGGCTTTTGAAAACTAACTGGATTAGGCTATTAATGCAACACAATGCTATTTTTAAGGTTTGCATGTTGTCTTTTAATGAATTTCAATGTCTTTATTGTTTAATATTTTTAACTTTATCGATTGTTTAATTTTTAAAAATATATATATTTATACTTTTCTTTTGTATTTTAATTTGTAGTTTTTAAAAATACTTTATTAGCCACCTTGAGTCTCATTATTGAGAGAAAGGTAGGATATAAAATAATAATAGTACTGGTAGTGATTATGATGGTGGTGGTGGTGGTGGTAGCAGTGGCAGTGGCAACAGAAGTACTGTAGCCATACTTAAGGGCTGTACTTGAAGTTCATGATTTTCTTGCCTTCAAGCTCCCAACAAATCCTAACCTAATTTTCTATGTGACAAAAAATGCAGTCGTTTGGCTTGTCCATGTTTCATTGTAAAAATGAAAAAGTCTGCTGTGGCTTAGCCTTCTTAGTCCCACTTTTTCTTCTTGTTTTTTTAATGTTTGTATCAGACTCTTGAACTGGCTTTCCAAGTTGCTTCACATTTAAATCAGTATTCATATCCATTCATGTACAGTTCAGGCTGATGAGAGAAACTTACAAAAGATGCTTTGTTTGGGGATCTGATGTTTCTGTCCAGAGAATGTGAAGAAATTGCATTATTCTGTGAGTACTTTCTGACCATCACTTCACATGGTCAAGGTAGATGGTTCTTATATTTTTGCCCCATGCAGCTTTTCTAGGATATAGGTCCATCACCTTGCCCACATACTGCATAGCATGCATAAGATCACAGCCTAGTTGTCTGAGCTTATGCAGCATGAGATATGGCAAACATAATGATTTCATTTGGTTCACAGGTCATTAACTCTGAATACGTTTGTCTGTTTAACATTTTAGGCACTTTTTGTGATCAGTAGCACTTGCTACCATTGTTAATGATTTCAGTTCTTCTTTAGCTTTTCTCCAAGAAGCACAAATCCATAGCCTCATCTTCCTGTGTCATCAAGTTGATAATCACAAGAACCTTGTATAGTGGTTAGGTTAAGAAGCAAGTGGATGTCTCAAGGTTATATCAGAATGGCTGAATGTGGATTTGAAAATGGTTATCCCCAGCCTGGTACTGTAACCATTACATCACACTGGCTTTCAGACCATGCTCTTGGATATTTTGTTTTTTTAATTTAATTATGTTTTTATTTCTATTATCTTATATTTAATTCATTTTTATTTTATGAATATTATGAATAGCACAAGAATGGGCAAGACTTTGTTTCCATAACTCCGTTAATTTTCTAAGAGGTATTATTACAAGGTGATGTAATACAGTAGTTTGATCATTGGACTATGACCCTGGAGACCAGAGTTCAAATCCCTGTTCAGCCATTGGAAATCTACTAGGTGAGCTTGGGCAGATCTCTTCCTCTCTTGGCCACAGAGGAGGGCAAAGGCAAAGCCCCTCTGAACAAATCTTAACAAGAAACCCCTGTGATAGGTTCCCCATAGGGAATACAAACATTACAGTACAGCCTACCAAACTGAGGATTGATATAAATTTATATATTCTCTATTTTCAGTGCTAATATGTTGAAAACCTCTTCAAATGATCTATCTCATATATAGCTCATTTTAGACCATAAGAAATATATGGAACTTTCTCCACAGAGCTGGAAATGTATAATCTCTAAAATGTCAGCTCTGACCTCCATTTCTCCTATCAGTTTGTAGTTCAACAGGAATGTTGCTTCAACTGACCACATGGAACCAACCATTGGTCTCTTCTTCTTTCTCTGTTCATGATTTGTGTGCCAGCAGGTCCTAAACAGACTGAGGGGGGTTGCAGACTGCCAGAAATAGTGCAAATTGAGTCCACTTTTAGGGTTAGGGTTAGTGCTAGGGAATCATGGGAATTGTGTGTTTTTTTCTGAGACATTGAGCCTTCTCTGCAGAGAGCTCTGGTGCGACAATAAAATACAGTTCCCATGATTCCCTAACCCTAAACCTAAAAGTGGACTCAATTTGCACTATTTCTGGTAGTCTGCAGCCCCTAAATAACTGATTTCCACTGGCTGAAGAACACTCCAGTCCTGGTAATCATCATTCTTGTTATTGTTTTAATTGGCTACTATATTATGCTCAGTGCTGCCTATATTTAACTTATACATTTTAATACTTTCTCCCCCTTGATAAAATTATGTATTCTGGTTGTTTTTTCTCAATTCAGTTTGAAATAGGCTAATTTTTAAAGCCTTTTAAGTGCTCATCTATTTCCCAATACTACTTTCATGACTTTGTAATGTTGATTTGTGCACTCTGATAGGGCTGTCTTTGGTCCAAAATACACTGCAGAAATAATCCAGTTTGAGACTGATTTAACTGCCCTGGCTCAGTGCTGGGGAATCCTGGGAAGTGTAGTTTATTGTAGCATCAGAGCTCTCTGACAGAGAAGGCTAAATGTCTCACAAAACTACAGTTGCCAGAATTCCCTATCATTAAGCCAGGGCAGTTAAAGTGGTCTCAAACTGGATTATTTCTGCAGTGTGTTTTGGACCTTTATATGTAACACTGTATTTCTCCCTGAGGATTGTAGTGGTAGAATTTCTGGACAAGCATCTACACATTAGTTGGCTTTATAGTTC
Source organism: Phrynosoma blainvillii (assembly GCA_026167975.1). Classification (NCBI taxonomy): domain Eukaryota; kingdom Metazoa; phylum Chordata; class Lepidosauria; order Squamata; family Phrynosomatidae; genus Phrynosoma; species Phrynosoma blainvillii. The sequence goes on from JANUYF010000004.1 coordinate 70,877,827, forward strand.
TTTGTGTAGTTTCATAGCAATCACCATTTAAAATTGTATTATTGGACTTAGGTGTGTTCCACTAAAGGTGGCATTCAGTGCTTGGTTTGTTGAATGAGGACCTTGTACATCTAGAATCTCATTTAAATTTCCAAGCCAGGGTAGAATGCCAAGGAATTCTGCTTCCTTCAGTCTGGTTTCTGAGCTGGAATTGATTACCTTTACGGAGAGCTAGACAGGGTGAGTGCATCTCCAGTGATTGTTATGAACCTCCCAGTGGTTTTTTAATACCATCAACCAGACAATCCTGGTCACTAGCCCTTTCAAACTGCACAATTATAACACCATGACTGCATCCTTAGGAATCCTGGGGGTTTTCTAGTTTAGTGAGAGGCTAGAGCAATCTGGTTGAAAATTCTAAATGCCCCTCTCCTAAACTGCAAACCCCAGGATTCAGTAGGATGAAACTATGGCAACTAAAGTGGAATCATAATGCTGTAAATATGTAATGGAAAACGGACCTGGGAATGTGGATCAGGGAATAAAGTTTCAAATTGTTCTTGGAATGCACTTCCCTTATAGAATAATGTTCAGATGACAGCTTTGGCCAAGAGAACCTTTGCTCAATGTAGACTTCTGCATACATTCTTAAAGAAGGAAGATGTGCCATGACGCACAACTTAGTTAATTCATTACTCACATCCTACAACATAAGTTATGTGGGTCTGCCTTTGAAATTTCAGTAGGTAACTAATATTGTAGCAAAAATGTTTTATTTGCTCTTTGATTTAGATGAAAATCCAAGCTAGAAAACACTTTTAATGAATGCAGTGTTCACCTTATATTGTAAACATGAGCTTAAGTGCACTGATAAACAGTATAGAAATGTACTTGCTATTGCTGTTGCTGAGTTGCCACAATATTTATTTCTGAAATGGGAAATATTAGTTTCCGCAACATCACTAGTAATGCAGTCCTCTTGTTGTCGTTGTTGTGTGCCTCCAAGTCATTTTTCACTTAATGGTGACCCTAAGTGAAGACTAAATGTTTGTATATATATATTTGGCAGGAACAGCCAAATGCAACAGTGAAAAAAAAACCTGTGATGTTCCCTCTTTTGGACAGTTATTAAATAGTACATGAAGCCTGGTTATCTCTTGTCACCTAAATCCATTTGAAGAAACAACATTTGGAGCCATGTGTACCTCAGGTCTCATTGACTTTCTAGGAAACTAATATTGGCCTTCCATTGTTGTTTTAACTCACAAAGCTGTGTTCAAACAACAGGCTTGGACTATTTTATTGGTTCCTTGGCAATATTCCAAGAGAAGCACTAACATCATACAAAAACAAAAAAGGGGTCTAGATGAGAGAGCCCATATTTTGCATGCCAAAAGATTCAGGTTCGCTACATCTCTAAAGGCCTCGGCAGACGACTAATAAGGTCGTCTCCGAGGCAGGGAAGAGGAGGGGCAGCCGCACGATCGGCACCCCTTCCTCTTTCCGAGGTTGCCCTCAGAGCTGCCAGCCCTCCGCACGGCCGGCGCGCCGAGGGCAACCTCCCGCCGCAGCGTCCTCACACGCTGCGGTGGAAAAGCCAGGGAAAGTGCGCCCGACGCATTTAGGGCGCACTTTCCCTGACTTCTGAAAGGAGCGCCAATTTAGCGCTCCTTTCAGGGACGCCGCTGGTGTGCCACGGTGTGGCTGCTGTGGTCCCGCGGCGCACCGTCCCAGGGCGTCCCGGACGCCCTGGTCTGCTTCCCCTCTAAGTAGAACTTGGAAAGACTTTTATCTGAAACCTTGGAAAGCTGCAGACAGTGAGCAGAGCTAAATGAAGCAGTGGCATGACTCAGGGCCTTTGCAGACTGCCAGAAATAGTGCACATTAAATTGAGGCACTGCCGTGGCTCAGTGCTAGGGAATCATGGGAACTGTAATTTATTGTGGCACCAGAGCTCTCTGACAGAGAAGGCTCAATGTCCCAGAAAAAAAATACAATTCCCATGATTCCCTAGCACTGAGCCAGGGCAGTGCCTCAATTTAATGTGCACTATTTCTGGCAGTCTGCAAAGGCCCTCAGTTATAAGGCAGCTTCCTGTGTAACAACCTGAATGACATAAATGGCTTCACAATGGATAACTTGCTTCAACAGATTGAAGGAAGTGACTTGAAAGAACTTGATACATCTTCATCCAGGATGTGCTAATGGATACAATGTGTGCCTGCAAATTTTAATTGCAACACTGTGTTTTTCCAAGGCTGAGAGAGTGATAATTGCTATTTGCTTGTTTAACAATAGGCTTGCAAGCAACAAAATTCACGATCAAATCTGTAACAATAGTTTCAACTCAGCCGTTTGCCAACTGATAGCAGGAAAGCAAACTAAATATGCTGTATATAACAGCATGAAGCAAGACAGCGATAAATATGGTAGCATAGAAGCTTCAAAAGTAACAACAGGGCTATATTTTCATTGTTCAATTAAACACCTTTTTATGAAAGCAATATTTTGACTGGCAAAAGAATAGCAGGCATTAGGTAGACACCCCTGGGAGAATATTCCATCAATAGGAAAAGTCTGTCTCCAGCTATTACCTTTCTTTACTTCAAGAATTTTTTTTAAAAAAAGCACACTGGAAGATCCAATCATTTGGTGTTACCTGCTGCTTGATCTAACTTTAAGTGGCAATTACATTTAATGCACCCAGTCCATGTAAACACAAACAGACCAGAGAAAAAGAGGATATTGTAACAACAAAGAAACAGTATCTTTATTATGGATCTTCTGAAAATGTTGAATAAGTTTCATGAGGCTCTAAATCCAATAATACCTACTTTGTCTAGAGTTATATATACAAAAAAATTGTGTACTGAATGTCTTTGTAGTAATAAAGACATCTGGGGAAAACTAACGCCAGTTAACTTCAGTGGATAGTTAAACAAGCTAATGGTCCATTTATTAATTACCCAAACTGTTCTGTTGGTAAACATGGGTCAAGGTTAACTTTCTTTCATTTGTTTCAGATTGGGCATCACATATGGGGAAGTTGCATGAGAATGTACATGAAGAATACGTGTTACATTTTGTGGTTTTGAAGAAACTTGCTTAAAGAAGGAATGCATAAAGTAAAACCTATCATATGATATTGTGTGAGTCTGGGAAAGATTATCTATGTAAAAACAGTAAAGGAAAGAATTAGGGGATCAATTACATGGGTATAATTTGACATCATATCCAGAATTAGATCATTCTTTTCTGTTTGTACCATATTGGGGGGAAAAACTATATTATAAGGTTATAGAGGCAGTGTGGTGGTTTGTGAGTTGAACTACAACTCTGGAGACCAGGGTTTGAATCCCAGCTCGGCCATGGAAACCCATTCAGTGACATTGGACAAGTCACTCTCTCAGCCTCAAAGGCTGGCAATGGCAAACCCGTTCTGATGAAACGTGCCAAGAAAACTTCATGATAGGTTCATCTTAGGGTTGCCATAAGTCAGAAACAACTTGAAGACACACAACAACAATAAGGTTATTTCTATAATACCATATCCCATGGAAATTGTAAAAAAAAATTATGCTGGATAAAGAATATAATGGAAAGAGCATGATAAAAAATGAACACAATTTTCGAACAAGATGAACAAGAAATAAACAAGACTTTGGGGGGTTGCAGACTGCCAGAAATAGTGAAAATTGAGTCCACTTTTAGGGTTAGGGTTAGTGCTAGGGAATCATGGGAACTGTATTTTATTGTGGCACCAGAGCTCTCTGACAGAGAAGGCGCAATGTCTCAGAAAAAAAACAATTCCCATGATTCCCTAGCACTAACCTTAACCCTAAAAGTGGACTCAATTTGCACTATTTCTGGCAGTCTGCAACCCCCCTTTGTCATGAATTCATTGGCTCTCTTTAAAATGTTTTACGTAACTGTGAAAAGATTCAGGGTTGTATGTCTTAGAACCTGAATCCTTAAAACTTGCAACTTGGCTAAAATGGAGGTGACAAGAAGTTATAGAGAATTAAGAAGAAGCCTAAATTCAGCTGAAACTTTTGGCAGGAAATTATGTTCTTATAAATTATTTGGGAGAACACATGGGCAATGTTATAATCTGTAACATAGACAAGAAAGTATTGTGTCTTATACCAGGTATGAATAAAGTTTGAAGTGTTATAATTTTGATATGACTATGTGGTATAGCTAGCATCATGTAATGGTTTGAGTGTTGGACTATTTATGTCTCTGGAGACCAGGGTTTGATTCTCCACTCCGCCATGGAAACCCACTAGGTGATCTTGAGTGAGTCACACAGTCTCAGCCCCAGAAAACACAGTAGTTTACCTTAGGGTTGCCATATGTCAGAAAGGACTTGAAGGAACACAACAATAGTGAATATGTGGCATATAATACTTTTTAAAAAAGTAAATATTAAATAAATTTACAAAATAAGCATCAGCATTATATCTGTGTACATTTGAACAGATGCCACCAGAGGAATGGATTTCCCTTCTCCCTGCAGTCATCAAATCAGATTATGTCATGCTAGAAGATGGAGAAAGAAGAATTAAAGTCTTACATGAGGTTGGATGTAATCCTCTAATTGCAAAATAAAAATACAGACATGGGTAAATAAATCATGGCTGTTGCTGTCAGCTGGCAATTGTCTGAAATGAAATGGTTGTAGACTTATTTGACTTCATATCTCAAGTTCATATGAGTTGCAACTATGTTGTTAAACAAACAGTAATTAAGATCCATTCAGCCTTAGAACTGTGTTGCAATTTCTTTTGCTTCTCCTTTGACAGATAAGGTGCGTGCAGCATTTTAAATCCAGTTGTGCTCTTTCATTTCTTCTTTGCTGCCATTTTTCTGATAGTGCAGGTTTGGGCAACTTGTGGGATTCCAGATATGGTTGGACTGCAGTTTCCATCATCCCTTAACATTGACTATACTGCTGGCTGCCAGACCTGATGGACCTTATATTCTAACACTATCTGAGTGGGTCGGTTATTGTCCAACCCTGCAGTAGTGAAAGGTTGTTTTGCCGTATATTCTACTTCTGAAACTGAAAAATCCTGCAAGCAGAAACAAATAAACTTTAACTGATGGAGAGCTCATCAGCTGCCCTGCTCAGGTTCTGCAAACTCAGTTTTGGCTTCCTTGATCTCATAGTACAGTTTACTTCTTTTCCTACTGTCTTCCACTTTACAAAGTATTTTCATCTTTTCTAGTGAACTGCTTCATCTCATGATATATGCAAAATATGACAGCCTCGTCTTGGTTTCAAAGGAGAATTCTAATTTGATTTTCTCCAAGACTCATTCATTTTTCTTTTTAGCAAACCTATCCTCCAGCACCACATTCCAGATGAGTTGATTTTCTTCACAGTCCAGCTTTCACACTCATAAGAATCAGGGAATATTATAATCTCAGTATTAAACCATCTTTAATGATTATTTAAAGAGCAACAAATAATTACTTCCTGCCCTCCCTCCCCCCCCAAAAAAAAAACTTTGAAAAAGACTGCCAGAGTTTCTTTCAGTGACTTTTAATAAGTATCTTTATTCAAATGGCAGTACCAAAGATATCAATTAAAATAAATTGCTAATGAGTGTTTTGAGAGTTCCTGCTCAGGCTGTAATCTTATATAGTCTTCTGAGGGAAAGGGTCCCATTGAATTTAGAAAGGTTTACTTCTGTATGAGTGTGCATAAGAAAAGTGTGTTTTTCTTTTAGAGAAAAGCTTTGTCTGGTAGTACCACACTCCCTTCATTTAAAAACAGATGAAGTTTTTATGGTATAGTCCTTCAAATAATTTTATGGAGGGTCAGGTGAAGGTTGGGTTCCACATGTAATTATGGGGGGTTGCAGGCTGCCAGAAATAGTGCAAATTGAGTCCACTTTAAGGGTTATGATTATGGTTAGGGAATCATGGGAACTGTAGTTTATTGTGGCACCAGAGCTCTCTGACAGAGAAGGCTCAATGTCTCAGAAAAAAACACAATTCCCATGACTCCCTAGCACTAACCCTAACCCTTAAAGTGGACTCAATTTGCACTATTTCTGGCAGTCTGCAACCCCCCTAACTCTTCCTCCACCTTCATCTTTTTCCTCCCACAAAAGCATTGGGAAGTAAACATGGAATAGCAGCAAAACATCTTTTGCCTGGTTGTGGTAGGAGCCCTAACCAATGGCAGCTGGTACCTCTCACCCATATTAGTGGGATAACTCTTAGGTGTAGGGTAGACTTTAAAGGTGCTGAGTGTATTCCCTTAAATGGCATTGAAATCCACAGTGGATTCACCATTCCACCGACATGGAAGCCACCCACCACCACAGGTCCAAGTACTCACACTATTAATCCCAATTTAAATCCCCATGTTTGTTACTTTGTTTTGAAAGCAGAAGCAGACAAGGCTATTTACATCACTGAGAAGCTGCATAGATGGTGCAGGGAATTTCTGTGCCTGCTTTGAAAATTAGATTTTTATTCTTCTATAAAACATAGTTGGTATGCTGATAGACCCAGCAAGTGCTTTTTGCCATGGTGATTTCAGTTAGTTTAATGTCACGGGTGTCTTTTTCAAAGGGAGTTTGTAGTCAAAGGTTTTAGCAAACCTCATTGGTTTAATTGTAATTTTATTTTTGGAAATATAAGGGACTAAGAGCATGTCGTAAAACAGTTTTGGAAATATTTTAAAGCATAATTGCTGATATGGCTAGCAGGATCAAAACTTTCTTGCTGTCCTGGTGGATTAATTTTGGATTTCCTTTAAAAGAATAGAAAGGAGCACTCCCTCACATAATGCACAACTCATATGCATATCTCCCTGCCACAGGTTTTCCCCACTCCCACTACCCAGCCATGTAAATCTGTGTACTACAGAACTATTATTTGTCACCCTGCAGTGCAAACACCTAATGGCAAACCAGTTCTCACATATCCCATGCCACATCTTTTATGATCAGCCTCCTTTTGGTCCCTAACTGTAGACTTCTTCACACAGACCTGAGAGAAAGCCCCACTTCAAAAAGAAGAACTTCAGTTTGAATATAATATATTTGGTTTGCCAATATTTAGATACAGACTCTGCTGGCTGGCACTAAGCTGTCATTGTACAACGTATGTATTTTGACCGACGGAAAGACATTATGAGGATTTTTGAATCAAAATATTTTTAAAAGCATTCTGTTCCAACACAGGGCCTTTTCTTTGTGTTCTGGATGCAGAAATAGATGAATTTCTTCACCTAGCGATGAATATATTAATTGGAAATAAGGTTCATGCCTTGTGCATGGACCCTTTCACACTACACAACTACAGCACTTCAATGCTACTTTAACTGCTATAGCTGCACCCATTTAGTGAGGCACGAGAGCTCTCTGGCTGAGAAATCTAAATAATTTGTGTATATGTGCCTTCTAGTCATTTCTGACTTATGATGACCCTATTTCTTGGCAAGTTTCTTGAGAGGGGTTTGCCATGGCCATCCTCTGAGGCTGAGAGAGTGTGACTTGCCCAGGGCCACCCAGTGGTTTTCCAAGCCATGATTCGAATCCTGGTCTCCAAAGTCCAGCACTCAAACCACTACCCCACACTAGCTCTCTGTAGCAAACCACAAATTTCAGGATTCATAGAATGCATGTTAGTGATGGATGTTAAAATGCTATCAAAGTAGTGTGAAAGGGCCTTGAATAAGACCTGGACCCTACTTTCAATTAATATATTCATCTCCAGGTGAAGAAATACCTCCACTTTGGTGAAAGTTAGGCTTGCTTTTTCTTTGCTGTCCTTTTGTTGTCAGGTGAAGACTTTTCAATTCCAGGGGCCCTTTGGAAAATTATCATTTTTCTTTTTTAGCAGTTTTTAATCTGTATTTTTCAATTAATGTTCTACATGGGTTTAATTTTATAGATAATTGAATATTTTATTGTTGTTGTTGCTTGCCATCAAATCATCTTTGATTTATAGCAACTCTATGAATGGGAGACCTCCTAGTCATAATTCTTTATGCTCAGGTCTTGCAAAGTCAGGGCTGTGGGTTCCTTGATTGGATCAAAACTTTTTGTAAACTGCTTTGAAGTTCTTGGGGAAAAGACAGACAAAAAAATAAAGTGATTTATTGATTGATCAATCAAAGTGCTCTAATTATGTAATGTGAAGCAAGAAGTTGCATTGAGCTCATTAAGACTTTTCAGTAAACATGCATGGACTTGGGCTACATGTTTTACTGCAACAAATGTTTCAGAGGGAATTGTTTAAATAAACTAAATAAAGATTTCTTTAAATAAACAAAATCAAGATAGCACACTAGTTCTTAACTGAATCCCATTTTGGGAGAAAGGTAGGATATAAATCCCACAAATAAATAAAAAAATTCTTATTAAGCCAGCATTCAAAATTTGCTTTTGGAGGCGTTTTGGGCAGGAAGCAGAGAAAATGTTACTTTTAGGTATGGCACTCCCTGTTTGCTGTGCTGTTTGTTTTATATAGAATGTAATTTTGATTTCTGGACTCAGACTTTTCTAAAACGGGTTCCACTCCCTTTCACACTTATTTAAAAAAAAAAAAAGAGGGGGAAAAAACAAAGTGTGATTCGGTTGTTGTTGTCAAATTAACTCCCAGCCGTTTTTTTCAGGGATGGAGCAGCCATAAACTGTCATCTCAGGCTTTATCTGTGAATCATATCTGGGGTGTTGTGATGACTGGTTGTGACTTGTCTCTGGAGCTGAACAAGATTTCCCCAGAATTTTTGTTCCAGGTGAAAAAGTACAGTGTCAAAAAGGCCGGTGAGTGAAGGAGAAGCGATTTGTTCATTTCACAGGGAGCAAAGACAGAGTGGCGTCAGGCTGGCATTGCCAAGGGCTCCTGGAGGGGAAGCTGTTCTGCCTCTCTAAGGGGAAAAAATGGGTGGGGAGTATTTAACACTCCTGTCAATGTAGGGCGTCCTCCATCCAGGGGGACCAGGCATCCTCCTTTTCCAGGACATGCCCTCCATTTCCACCTTCTATCTAGGGGGAATCCCAAAATGTCCTCTGTCCAGGGTGACCAGGCATCCTCCTTTTCCAGGACATGGCCTCTATTTCAGCCTTCTGTCTAGGAGGATTCCTAAAATGTTTTCCATCCAAGGTGACCAAGCATCCTCCTTTTCCAGGACATGTCCTCCATTTCAGCCTTCTGTCTAGGAGGATTCCTAAAATGTCTTCCATCCAAGATGACCAGGCATCCTTCTTTTCCAGGACATGTCCTCCATTTCAGCCTTCTGTCTAGGAGGAATCCCAAAATGTCCTCCATCCAGGGTGGCCAGATATCCTCCTTTTCCAGGACTGGCCCTCCATTTCAGCCTTCTGTGCAGGAAGAATCCCCAAATGTCCTCCATTTCGAGCATGACGAAGAAGCATGCATATAGGAGTGCTCTGAGCTTTCCCTGTGCTCGTGTCCTCCATTTTTCTTAAAAGTCCTCCATTTGGTGCCGCCTTGTCCTCCTTTGAGATGAAGAAAGCAGGTCACCCTGTAATGTGAGAGATATGGAGGAGGGACAAGAGAGAATTCAGGCATATTTCTGGAAGTCACAACAACGAATTGTTAGTTGGACCGTCTATGCGCGTGTGTACAAACACACACACACACACACACAAACACGTGTTTTCCTTCTCTGTCAGTACCACACACTCCTTTTGTTGTAAAAGCCACTGTCCCATCGATTCCCCATTTAAAATAAAGCGGCCAAAAGCGCGCTGGAATAATGTCTTTTTAAAACAAAAGTGAGGGAGGAGGAGAGCTGAAGGGAAGGCAGGAGCTTCACGTTGGGGAGGGTTTGTGGCGTTTGGAAATGCGGTCCAGGGACCGGGGGGGGGAGTCCTCAGGGCTTTTGGCGGGAAATAAACCAAGCAGAACAGGGTGACCAGATGTCCTCACCGCCAAGGAGGACAAGCCGCCCCAAAACGTAGGGCACTCAAGAAAAAAATATAGGACTTTATGTGTATAAAAGCTAAAAACGCGTGTATAAATGTGAATTCGCAGTCCAAATAGAGGACATTTCTAATTCCTCCTAGACAGAAGGCTGAATTGGAGGGCATGTGATGGAAAAGGAGAACCATGCCTGGTCACCCTGGATGGAGGACACTTTGGTTTCCCTCCTGGACAGAAGGATGAAATGGAGGGCATGCCCTGGAAAAGGAGGACCACCCCTGGTCACCCTGGATGGAGGACACTTTGGTTTTCCTCCTGGACAGAAGGCTGAAATGGAGGGCATGTCCTGGAAAAGGAGGACCACCCCTGGTCACCCTGGATGGAGGACACTTTGGTTTTCCTCCTGGACAGAAGGCTGAAATGGAGGGCATGCCCTGGAAAAGGAGGACCACTCCTGGTTACTCTGAATGGAGGGCATTCTAGGATTCTTCCTGGACAGAAAGAAGCCTGAAAGGGAAGGCAGGTCCTAGAAAAGGAGGACCATGCCTGGTCACCCTGAATGGAGAACATTTTAGGATTCTTCCTGGACAGAAAGAAGACTGAAAGGAAAGGCATGCCCTGGAAAAGGAGGACCACGCCTGGTCTCCCTGAACGGAGGGCATTTTAGGATTCCTCCTGGACAGAAGGCTGAAAGGGAAGGTATGTCCTGGAAAAGGAGGGTGCCTGGTCACCCTGAATGGAGGACACTTTGGTTTTCCTCCTGGACAGAAGGCTGAAATGGAGGCCATGCCCTGGAAAAGGAGAACCACTCCTGGTTACCCTGAATGGGGGGGGGGCATTTTAGGATTCCTCCTGGACAGAAAGAAGGCTGAAAGGGAAGGCAGGTCCTGGAAAAGGAGGACTACACCGCCACCGCCGCCGCCAGGAAAGATAATGTGTGTGTGTGTGTGAAAGAGCAATGTTGATGGCTGTGCTCTGCAGGGCTTGGGCTGCGGCGTCTCTCTCTCTCTCTCGTGTGTGTGTCTGTGTGTGTGTGTGTTGCAGCTGCTTGTCCCCGGAGGCTGGGAATAGCTCTGGCTTTGCCTCTCGGCGGCAGACTCTTGTGTGGGTTTTGCTCGCCCTGCCGGCTTCCTCCGCTCTCTCTCTCTCTCTCTTTCTCTCCTCCTGCTGCCTTCCTTCCTTCCTTCCTTCCTCAGCTGCTCATCGGCAGGCAGGAGAAGAGGAGAGGAGCGGGCTGCCTCCTTTTCGGAGAGGCAGGGGGGCCTCCTTGGCGTCCGGGGCTCTCCCCCACCGACCCACCCGTGGGTCTCCCTCCTCCATCCCTCAGCCCCACGAGAGAAGGGGGGCCCGCTGAGCAGAGTGAGGAGAGCCCCGCGGGCCCTTTCCCTCCCTCCCTGCCTCCCTCCCTCCAATGCCTCCGCCGTGAAGCCCGTCGAGGAGCGCCTTCCTCCACCCGACTGGTAACGTTGCACCCCAATGAACTCCTTCTTTCGTTCCCCCCTTTTTAAAGCGGGGGTGGGGGTGGCTGGGGATCAGGAGAGGGAGGGAGGGAAGGAGTCCCTTAGAGGTGCCGCTCCCCAGGATCCGCCAAGTTTGCTCCTCTCTTCCTTTCTGTTGGCGTCTAACTCCGGGGAAAGGGGAGAAGGGAAAAGGGGGCGTCCGGGGAGCTGATGCTGGTATTCTGCCTCTGTCTTGTTTCCGCACTTGGCTGCCAGGATCCCGAAGGGAGGAGCCGCCTGGTGCGGAAAAGCCGCCCGTCCTCTCTCTCTCTCTCTTTTCTTCTTCCTTCCTTCCTTCCTTCCGCCCCCCCCCCGCTCCGCCTGATCCCCTCCCGGTGGATCTCACCTGCCTGCCGCTTTTCCGACAGCCGAGATCCACCCCAGCCCCATCCAGGGCTCCTCCGCATCTCTTCCCGACGCCTCCAGGGAGGGGACCAGATTCTTTTCTCAACCCCCCCCCCCCCAAAAAAACCCATCCCTTTGGCCATGGGCGCCTGGGGGCTGCCGGGCGGCTCTCCGGGAATCACTTAAGGAGGGCTGTCGGGGCGCTCGGGCTGGGTAAGTGGATCCGCTTTCCTCGGGGGCACCTAGAGGCCCCGTAGACGGTCCGCCTGGTCCGCGAAGGGAACTCTTTCACAAAGATTCTTCCTCCTCCCCCCCCCCCCCCCAAGGTAGCAGACTAGTTCTTAACTGAAGCCCATTCTGGGAGAAAGGCAGGATTTAAATACCTATACGTGTGTGTATTATATATATATGCCTGTACTGCAGTCACTCACTCGCAAACCATAAGGTTGCGAGTTCAATCCCAGCCAAAGGGCTCAGTCTCGACTCAGGCTTGCATCATTCTGAGGTTGCTAAAATGAGTACCCAGATTGTTGGGGGCAATTAGCTTACATATTGCAAACCTTAGGGAGTGCTTAAGCGTACTGGTAAGCACTATAGAAATGTACTTGCTATTGCTATTACACACACATGTATGTATATATGTATGTATAGTTGGACTAGGACTCTGGAAGACCAGGGTTGGAACCTTCCTGGATGGCCTTGGGCAAGTCACATTCTCTCAGCCTCAGGGGAAGGCCCTGGGCAAACCTCCTCCTCTGAACAAATCTTGCCAAGAAAACCCCATGAGGGATCGCCGTAAGTCAGAAATGACTTGAAGGTGCACAACAACAACGTTCCTATTAAGCCAGCATTCAACATTTTGCTTTTTTTTGGGGGGGGGAGTAATTCGATGGGACAAAGGGAGACTTTCCCTTTCCTTTCGACCACCTTTCCCCACCCCACCCCAATTCTGTGGGGCTTCCTTCTTCACACACACACACACACACACACTTTTTCTCATACACACTCCTGCAGCCACTGGGAGCGCGCGGCCCCTTTAAGAGCGCCCAGCTTTGCCTCCCGATAGCTGAAGGTCATTAAACACAAAAGCTCTCCAGCGCTGCGGTCCAATATAGCGCATGCGCCCTGCCCGAGGACTGGCAGGGAGACGGCAATATGGCGAGAATGCCTGGCAGCGGCGGCGGCGGAGGAAGAGGAGGCGGCGGTAGTAGTAGTAGTAGTAGTGGCGGTGGCGGTAGCGCCAACGGAGGGGACTGGAGCACCGGAGGCGCAGGTGGAGAGAACAATGCTGGGGACCGTCCGCCCGGGAGAGGTGGCCCCCATCGGCCCCTCCACTATTGCAGCGCTGGGGAGGAGGAGGAGGAGGAGGAGGAGGACGGGGAGGACGAGGATGAGATCCAGGAGGTCCAGATAACGGGGGAAGAGGAGGAGGAGGAGGAGGAGGAAGAGGGCGATGGAAGGATCCTGCTCTTGGACGACGACGAGGAGGAGGAGGAGGAGGAAGAAATGATGATGGGCCTGGCTTGGGACGGCGAGGAGGAGCCGGGCTATAGGATCCGTATGGACCGGGGCCCCCGAGGGCGGCTGGACTCGCCTCTCTGCAGCCTCAGCGACCGCCTTGGAGAGCTCCGCCGTGGCGTCGGCGGCGTCGGGGCGTCCCCTTCGGGGCCCACTAACGCCCGCGGCCGGCCTGCTCCTGGCATCGCCAGCCCCGCCGCCAGCCCCGCCACGACGGTGGGTGGCAAGGCTCCCTGCCCCGAGGACTCGGACCCAGACCCGGAGGCGGACCTCCTGCTGCAGCATCCTCCTCCGCATCCTCACCGTCCGGAGCGCTCCCGCCTGAGCGAGAACACGCGCCTGGCCACCCGCTACGCGGTGCGCATCTTCCGCGAGTACCTGAGCGAGAAGGCGCAGAGCCCGGACTTCGAGACGCTGGACAAGGGGGCGCTGTGCCGGGTGCTGCGCTCCTTCTACGCGGAGGCGCGCTCCAAGAGCGGGCAGCTCTACTCCAAGTCCTCGCTCATCTCCATCCGCAGCTCCCTCAACCGCTACCTCAACGAGCCGCCGTACTGCCGCACCCTGGACCTGACCAAGGACCCCGAGCTCCGCGCCGCCAACCTCACCTTGGCCGCCGTCATCCGCAAGCTGGAGGAGCAGGGGGCCGGCCCCGTGGTGCAGAAGCAGGCCATCACCCGCGCCGACCTCCGCAAGCTCTACACCTGCAGCGTCTTCTCCGCCCGCAGCCCCTTCGGGCTCCTCAACAAGGTCTGGTTCGAGACCTGCATGTACTTCTGCACCCGGGGCCGCGAGAACCAGCGCGAGCTGGAGGAGGACTCCTTCGGGCTGGCCGTCGACGAGGACGGCAGGAAGTTCGTCTACTTCAAGGCCCTGGGGCCCTACCACAAGTCCCGCTCCTCCGCCTGGAGCAAGAAGCGCGCCGCCGAAAACAGCGGGAGCGCCGCCGCCGCCGGCGCCCACGGAGCCCCCGACGAGGAGAGCCTGCCCCGCATGTACGAGACCGGGACGGAGTTCTGCCCCTACGCCAGCTTCGTCAAGTACCTGGCCAAGCGGAACCCGCTCTGCAAGGCCTTCTTCCAGCGGCCCCGCGACCACTGCAGCGAGGGCGACCTCACCTGGTACGAGAACAAGGCCATCGGCAAGAACCTCCTCGGCACCCGCATGCAGATGCTCTCCAAGGCCGCCAAGCTCTCCAAGACCTACACCAACCACTGCATCGGCGCCGTCTCCGTCGCCACCCTCAACAGCATCGCCGGCATCGGCACCAGGCTGCCCTCCGACGCCCAAGCCCACGCCTCGGAGGGCCCCCACGGCCCCCTCCTCAATGGCCGCGCCCGGCTCTCCCCGTCGGCCGCCGCCGGCCCCTTCCTCCTCCTGCCCCCGGCCAAGGACGGAGGGAGCCCCCCCGGCGCCAAGGCCAAGGCCGAGGCCGCCTCCCTGGTGGCTCCCGCCAAGCGCTCCCTCTATGAGGCCCTCTATGGAGGCGGGGCGGCGGCAGGGACAGGGGGAGAAGAGGCCTCCGCCCGCCCCTCCTCGCCCCCCAAAAGACGCTGCCTGAGGCCGGCCGAGCCCCTCGACCCCGCCGCCGCCGCCGCCGCCGTGGTGGTGGTCTCCGTGAAGCACGACCCCTCGCCTCTCCTCCTCCCGGAAGCCAATGGGCACCGAAGCACCAACTCGCCCACAGTCACCTCACCTGCCATGGTCTCCCCCACACAGGTAAACAACGAGAAGGAGAAGGAGAAGGCGGCCAAAGGAAGCAGCCCCCGCCCGCCAAGCCTTGGCATTGGCTCCCTTCTCCCCCTTGTCTCCTTTCTACTCTCGGCCCACACGCCCTCCTTCCCTGGTCTAAGGGCTCCAGTCGGTCGAGGGAGGCTCTCTGCCAAGAGGCCTCTGGAGGCAAACGTCTGGGGAGTTGCACCTCCCTCCTAGGGTTGTAGCAGGCAGGACAGGAGCCTCCATGCAGCCTGGGGGACTTGCCTCGCTTTCTCGGCGCTCCCAAGGCAAGGGCTGGCCTCCTCCCTGGTTTTTAGTGATTCTGAGGAATGGTAACCTTTTGCTGCGCAGTTCAAAGTCATAGCTCCTGTTAGGCTGCAGAAACAGTAGGCAGAGAGATCTTGTGGCACCTTTGAGACTGTGGAAGAAAGCAGTTGGCAGCATGATGAGCTTTCTTTCCCAGACTTAAGTCTACTTCCTCAACAAATGTATTCTGGGGAAGTAGACTTAAGTCTAGGAAAGAAAGCTCATGCTGCCAACGTCTTTCTTTCAGTGAGTCTCAAAGGTGCCCCAGAATCTGAGGAAGTAGACTTCAGTCTATGAAGGCTCACGCTGTCAACTTCTTTCTTTCACTTAGGGCCTTTATGATTCTATGATTCTATGATTCTATGATTCTATGAACTCTGGTGCCACAATAAACTACAGTTCCCATGATTCCCTAGCACTGAGCCAGGACAGTTAAAGTGGCCTCAAGCTGCACTATTTCTGGCAGTCTGTAAAGGCCCTTAATTTCAAACGTGCTACAAGATCATAGAATCATAGAATCAAAGGTGCTACAAGATCAGAAAATCATAGAATTATAGAGTTGGAAGAGACCACAAGGGCCATCCAGTGCAACCCCCTGCCATGCAGGAACTCCCAATTAAAGCATCCCCAACAGATGGCCATCCAGCCTCTGCTTAAAGACCTCCAAGGAAGGAGACTCCACCACACCCCGAGGGACATGTTTTTGCTACAAGTTGTCCCAGAGCATTGGTAGAAAGGGTCACACAAGTTTTCTGTATGCAAAGGGATCTTGTAGCACCTTTGAGACTAGCGGGGGTGGGTGGGTGGGTGGGAAGCTGGTGGCATGAGCTTTTGTAGAGTTGAGCCTGTTTCACTGAGCCCTCAGTGTAAACATCCAACTGAGGAAATAGGCTTAAGTCTACGAAAGCGCTAGGGAATCATGGGAACTGTAGTTTATTGTGGCACCAGAGCTCTCTGACCGAGAAGGCTCAATGTCCCAGAAAAAAATACAATTCCCATGATTCCCTAGCACTTCTCTCTTTCAGTGAGTCTCAAAGGTGCTACAAGATCCCTCTGCATACTGATTTTCCAGACTAACACAGCTATGTCTTTGAAAAGTTTTCTGTGGACTCATTCTCACTTAGGTTTAAACTGGTTTGTGAATTGCCTTGACACTGGATTGCAGGTTTGATTGAGGCCGATGCGTAGTTCCCACTAATTATGCCCATGTTCCATGTAGTTCCTGCTAGTAAGAAGAGGCTTGGCTTGCAGACGGAGGTGGAGGAGCACAGAGGGTTCAGATCACTGGCAGTGGAGTATAGCAATAGCAATACAATAGCAATAGCAGCTTCATTTATATCCCGCTTCATACCATGCTATGCAGTCTCTAAGCGGTTTACAACTGTAAGTTAATTGCCCCCATCCAGTATCAGGGCAAGAGGAGGAAGGTGGAGCCTTCCTCCCCTCTTCTGCCTGGGGCGAACCCTTTGCCCACATCAGGGGTCTGGAGCCCTCTGGGAGAAGCATTGCCCTTTGCTGCTGCCATGGCACTGCCTTCTACAATGCCGCCTCACCGCAGCAAAGCCCTGCCACTGATAGCTCTTCGCCTTTTAGGGCATTTCCTGGCAACAAATTCAGCCCCACTTTCCTAGCCAGCAAAGGGCAAAGCTTCAGAGGCAGCGGATGCAAACAGCCCCCACAACCACAGTTCCCCCCACCGCTGCCACCTCCTCCTCCTCTACAGGCAGAGGAGCTCTTGCAAAAGTCCCCCCCCCCCCATGGCAGCCTCAAGCTCCCAGAACCCGGGGGGCCACAACAGAGCCCTCCCACTCTCCTGCTACAGTCATATGGTGGCTGAGCAGAGGATGGAGGGCAGCTCAGTGAGTATTGCCATTGCTCTGTATGTGTATGTGTATATCTGAGTGAGGGCTTGCAAGGCCAAGGGAGCCCAGCTCACCACGCTCAACTTCAGAGAGCTGGACTTTGGGGAGATGCGATTCAGATCCGTCGTTCTCACTGGCTGAACACTCCTCTGAATCGCTTCTTTTTAAAAGAACAGCCAAAAAATGAGTGTCTTAAAAAAGCAATGTTTTTTTTTTTTTTGGCATTTGTCTTTCTTCCAAGCAAGTCCACACAATCGCAGTCACATCTGAAATTGTTTCCAATGGGGATGAGCCACATATAAAGATCAGCAAATCAATGTAAATCATAGTGGGAATGAGCCCTAGGTCCCACTAGATGCTATGAGAGTCACAGCTGTTGGAGCTCCTTTCAGAACATGAGGCAAAATATTTCAGAAGGCACTTACATATCTTGTACAAATGTCCATGTCCTACAGGCGTTTAAGATCACTTCATTGCATGCAAACTTGTACATGAAGGAAACAGGTCACCTCCACATAAGTAAGGTATAATTTCACATGAGAAGCCTTCATGAAAGATGATTTCACAGGTGCACTCCTCTTGGTTTGCTAAAATGGGGTATCCTTTTGAACTGGTTTTAAATAATTTAATGATGAGCGCTCTTTTTCTATAATGCCATTGTATGCAACTCTTTTGGGTGCTTGCTGTGCTGCATGCTATAAAATATATCTGAGGCAACCGTTTTATTCCAAGTCCCTGCAGTTGACTCTTAAACCTCTTGATGATCTGGTCTTCAGTGTAAACAATGAATTCAGTCTTAAGCACTGAAAGAGATCCATTCTGTGGATGCAGGTATATGACATGCCTGAGCAATTTCCAAAGTGGAAATACTAGTTTTGTACAAACTGACCCTTTCAGTGGAGTTTGCCAGCCTGAAGGCTAATTGAAGAAAGGGCCTTTTTGTGAATGGCTGTATCAGCATCTGTCTTCTGTAAAATGCATGTGACCTCCCTTCACTGTTTGGAGTTTGGGGCCACTTGAGTAGAGTATTGTACTTTGGTCTCCTGCAGTGTATATCTTCTGGCAGCGAGTGACTAGAGATCTGCTAATGTGTAGATAATGTTTTTATTCTGGCTTGTTGATGAAAAGAATTACCTCTTCAGTATGGATTTTTTTCAATATAAATTTACTTCATTTGCAAAGTTGAAACCAACTTTTATAGTTGTGCTGGTATACTGGTACTGTATGTGTAAGGGAGAAATCAATTGATAATTCATCAGGAATATATTTCATTGCAAATATAGTTCCCTACTTTCTGTTACTACAATAAGAGGCTTTATCCTTTTCAGGTAACTTTTCCCCACACACCTTTAAAAAACCTTTCCCCCAATAATATATAATTATATTCCCTGAACCTGAATGCCTACCTACAGTAAACTTAGTTTTTGCAGTGGTTTTAAATGCTAATTACTTTTGTACAGCAGGCATTTTAGATAAAAGGAAGCACCAAACTGCGATGGAAATTGTATATGCAGTAGACAGAATAAAGACATCTGTTGTTTCTGGGATGATTTTTTTCCATTAAGAAATGAGCATTCATTGAGATGTTAAAGGAAGTTTAATATTAATCTCATGCTATTTTATGCTTGTTTTCTTTTTTAAACGGGGGCTGGGAAGAAATCATACTTCTTTGCCTTTTGTGGTTTCTTTCTCTCAACATGAACTATTTTCTGTAGGCCAATACTATTACCTATTTAATATGCAATAGTTTTTTTTTCCAGTGCTGTAATGGCAAAAAAACCTATCCATTTTCTTCATAGACAGTTCTGTAAATTTGAATAAAAAAAGATATATTAAAATACAGAAAAAATATTGTTAAACACTTTGCCTACTCTTTTAAAGCACGAATAGCCACAATAAAGCAAAGTGTTTAAAGAAATGAATAACTGTTCAGGTTAATATCTCTGAAGTATTGCTGTGGGCCATCATCTTGTAGATGATCATTAATCTAGAGGAAATTACTTGACCCACAATAGTTATTGCTTAATTATAAACACAGACTTTTTAGGTTGTTACTGAGCTGACTTCTTCAAGTGGCATGCCACTAAATTCCATGGCTGACAAATATTTTTGCTTTTCTGATAGCTTCAAGTTCTTATAGGTCATAGAATGATAGTTTTATTGGTTCATTGTATTATAAAGCAATACATGCTGCCAGTTGTATTAGTCTAAAAATAAATGATGCACTCTAGGTTTAGGTTGAGACAAAAAGTAGGCTATTGATCTCACCTCTAAATTCAGGGAAGTCAACACTTCACTCAGTTACTTCTTATATTTATTCAGTGCTTATGCAGTTTCTTATAATATTGGCATTCTGAGTAGGCTATGATGTATGCAGTGAAATAGGTTATTTTGATCAGTGACCTTATATGGTGATTTCACATCATGACCCCAGATTTCTCTGCATACAAGAATTTCCTTTCCTCTGTGAATGGAAATACACCACGCATGGATTCTAAGTTGCTCACAAGGTGTATATTCCTGTTTGCTAATAATGCTTCTGCCCCAGCCTTTATTCCAAGGAGCTCAGAACTGTATATTTGAGTTCTCAATACGTTTCTATGCAGTTACTATTCAGCCTCAGAGGTGTTTAGTTTTTTTATGATTAAACTACACACTGAGACCATTCTTTGAGAATATGAAAACCCAAGTGTGTGTTTTTGTGTATCAGTGCATATTAAAGCCACTGGACCCTAGGTATACATTAGCACATAAGTAAGGGTGGCTCCATATTTTCTGTGACAAAACATAATGCTGAGTAATGGCCTGCTTTACATGTTATCCACAGATAGATGTAGGAAACACTGATATGTAGCAACACTATATATTCAGAAATGACATTTCCCACATAAAATGTGGTGCCTGGTGCAAACATGCTTGCGTGTTTTAAGAATTGGGGTGCAGCTGTACAGCCAGAGATATGAATACTGAGTTCAGTAACTACCAAATGAACAAACTACCAAATGAACACTTGCTGGAATTTCAAGAAAGTTGCCATCTGTATTTTTATAATTGTTATTTCATCCACCATTTTCCTCAGTCTTAAGATATTTTTTAGAATGCTAGGTACAGAAACCCTGTAGGAAGCGGGTTAAATAAATTGAATAATTTATTTAATGTTCCTTTAATTCAGCTCTTGCTCTGGGTAGTAGACACAAGAGGTATAGCGTTGTAATCATACATGATTGAGCCTGTATGACCTTGAGTTCTTCAGTCCTTAATGCTTCTGAAGAACAACAGTGTTGGTAGCAGTATTGCAGGAGTATAGTTGAGGCTGATAAAAGATGTTTTATAGGATGGCTTTTTGCTTCTTAAAACATTCAAAATCTAACAGTGTGGTAAAGTAGCTATCAAGACTTATACTCTGTACTTATTCATTTTAAAATTTGGTTAACAAAATCTGGAAATGATATATGGCAGTGCTTCTCAGGCTATCTGATGTTGGGACTGGTTGTTGGTTTTTTCCTTGTATGTCAGGGACTGAACCTAAATTTCTTTCCTTGAAACTTCTAAGGGATTGGCAACCAGTGGCTCATCTTGAGTAGCACTGATCTAAGGAATCAGATTGTCTTCTGTAAGGGCTTTAATGGCAGCATGAGACGCATTTCTATTGTAGCTTTATTTATTTATTTATTTATATACCCCGCTCTTCAGCTGCAAAGGCTGTCAGAGCAGTTTACAGATTGCTAATTTGACAATATTTTTTTATATATTTTTAGCTTTTGGATACATTCTGTTGTAGCTTTTGCTACATATGTACCAGTATGTGCTACATATGTACCAGTATGTGCTGCATATGCATCAGAAGGGCAGCTATTTGATTGCAGTTAACATAACTTGCTGTTTACACTCTTGCAACTGAAGAATTGGCATAAAGCTACCTGTGGAAATGCCATAGAGCAGAGGTCGGCAACCTTTTTTGCTGGAGGGGGGGAATGGCATGGGGGGGCACCATTTTGGAAGGCCCCATGGTGCCGTGCGCAATTCGCACGGCACAAGCGCGGTGGGGCCTTGGGAACGCGTGTGTGCTTGGGGGCGCCATTTTGGAAGGCCCAACAGCGGCATGCGCATGGCACAGTTGGGCCTTCCAAAATGGCGCCAGCGTCAGGCACGCATGACAGGAGTGCCATTTTGGAAGGCCCCATGGCAGCTGCATGGCACAGGGGTGGTGGGGCTTTGCAAAGGCCCCACGGTGGCTGCGCAGGCACGGTGGGGCCTTGGAAAGCACAGGGCGGGACCGGCCACGGGGCGGTTCCAAGGCCTTGGCGGGTCGGGTCAAGCCCGCGGGCTGTAGGTTGCCGACCCCTGCCATAGAGCATGACCAGTCCTAATCATTCTGGTGTCTGCATGCCAGGAAGGAAAATAAGCGTGATTAGTCCACAGATATGGAACCCATTCAGTGCAATTGTTAGAAGTACTATATAAATGTCAGTTTGGTGGTCTACTTGATAATGTTATGATCTGTTAGATTAATTAATAAATTCAGATTATTTGGATGTAAATGGGCATATTCTAACAATTGTATAATCCCATAGTAGCCACTTGGAAAAAGTCAGACTGTGCTGCAATCCAATGTGTGCGTCCATATCGAAATAGTCTGACATCTTTTATCTTTAAGATGGTACTCAGTAGCATGACAGGTCAGTTAATCTGCATCCCACAGCTGTCAGATTCCAGTGCCACCTCTACTGCAAGCTGAAACCTGGAATTGGTTTTTCTGTGGTGACCACAAACAGGGATAGTTATGAAAATAGGCTGTAATGTAAAAATAATTTATTGTTTATATCCTATTTTTCTATTGAAGATACCCAAAATGGGGAATATCCTTATCATAAAATAAATGGTGCTTTGGAGTGTGGTGGAGTCTCTTTTATTGCATGTTTTTAAACAGGCTCAGTGACCATCTGTTGGGAGTGCTTTGATTGTGTATTTCAGCATGACAAGGAGTTGGATTGGATGGCTCTTGTGTTCTCTTCCTACTGTATGTTTCTAATAGAATAAATAATTATGTAACTGACAATTTTATCATCATTAACAATAAATAGTGCAGACTACCCTTGAAAACATAACAAAAGCTTAGGAGCAATAAAGTAAAAAAAAATGTACACACTAGAACAGGCAAAAATATAACAGTGTTACATGTTAAAGGCCTGTTGGATAACAGTGCCTTAAATTTCTGGCAAAAGGCACAGTGAGGAAACCTGATGAATTCTAATTGTGGGAACACACCAAGATTGTAGCATCACCATAGAAAAGACCCTGCCTTTTGTACTAATTTGTTAAAAGCTACTGAAATTATGCAAAAAGTAAAGCTTGTGGTCCTGTTTGTAATTTCTGGACAGTTTTGTCTGAGAGCAAATTGTCCCTAAGGAAACCTAGTTCTAAGCCATTGGTGGCTTTCAGTGTGGAATAGGCATTTTCAATTCAGACACAAAGCATGTAGGAAGATAGTGAAACTGAAGTGAAATTGGAGGTATATGTTCTGACCTTAAAACAAGGGTGGGCAACCTCTGGGAGTCTGGAATTTTATTTTCTGCAGAATCTGAGTTGCCAGGGGTTATTTTTACACATATACCTCCTTTCCCCTTCCAAACCTTCAAAATATTTCCATAAGTGGCAGTTTGCGCTCTTCCCCGCCAGGCCTTCTTGTGGTCAGAAAAGCCCCTTTTTAGAAAGAGGGAGGAGTAGAACAACAGATAGATTTAGGGTCTGGGTCATAGGAGGTCAGAAGCAATCTTGGGAGCCCGAGGAGAGCCACACATGAAAAGTAGGGAAAATTCTGGGTACATATTTGGGGCCAATTAAAACTTCCAGAATGCAAAGGGATCTTGTAGCACCTTTGACACTAACTATATGAAACATTATAACATAAGCTTTGGTAGACTTGGTCTTCTTCTTCAGTTGCATGCAAATCACTTTACATAATGATATTCCAGACTAACACAGCTATGCCTGAATAATACTTCCAGAGTACCTTTAAAATCAGCGTAGTGTAGAGGCATTCGTGTAATCACTTCTTAATGTAAATGAAGCACAGATGTTGCTAATTCATTACCATTGTACCTATAAAATTGTGCAAATCTTTCTGGTCTTGTACTGGCAAAACCATCTTGGAGTATTTCTTTCCTAAGAAAACCCTATGAAATTTATGGGGTCACCGTAAATTGACAGGTGGCTTGAAGGCACATGCACATAGACATACACACACACATATATATACTGGATAACAATGTAGCACAGCAAATGTGCATCAGAAGCAATGACTATCATCATGTTAGACAATGCACATTTGCAAACATCTCTCTGAATATGAGTGCACATGCACATGTGAAACTCCACTTCTGTTATCAACTGTATATGATTGTTATGCTTTATCTATAGAAAAGACCCTGCATGCATAGCACAATTTATGCCCGCCTATGCCACTAGCATAATTTGCCTGTCTAACCCAAAGTGTCATGCTTGATAACCTAAAGATCATTTCATGCTTTATTGAAAACAGCTCTCCTGGGTATTGAGTTATTTTTACCACTTGCAGTCTGCTTTCTTTCTTTTCTATTTTTAAACTGGAGATATCAGTGATTCATTATGGGATCTTTGGCATGCCCAATATTCACTTTATACTATTGAGATGTAATCCCTCTATTTCATCCTAGAGTTTTTCCCTAAGAGCATGTAGGTCTCCAAGATTACTTGGGCAATATAAAGTGCCATATAGAAGTATGCAAAATTTTGTGGTTGTGGTTGTTAACTATCCTTGAGTCGATCTCGACTCATAGCAACCCTGTAGATGAGACATCTCCAAGACTCCCATGTCTTTAAGGGGGTTCCATAGCGTTTCATGATCTATGTCAGGGGTAGGCAACCTTTTTGAGCCGGGGGCCGGGTTGCTGTCCCTCAGACAATTGGGGGGCCGAAGCACCAAAAATAACTAACTAACTAACTAAGGGGGGATGCAGACCAGGGCGTTTGGAGCGCCCTGGTCCGGAGCGCCGCGGGGCTATGGCAGCCTCACCGCGGCGCCTCCCCGGCGACCCTGAAAGGAGCGCCAAAAAGGCACTCCTTTCATAAGTCGCAAAAAGAGCGCCCTAAAAGCGGCGGGCGCCCTTTTTGCGACTTATCCTCCACAGCACGTCCGGACGCTGTGGAGGGAGGTCGCCCTGAACGCGTCCGGCGTGCGGTGGCCCGGAAGCGCTCAGGGCGACCTCAGGAAGAGGAAGGGCCGCCGCGCGTGCGGTGGCTCCTCCTCTTCCGGGCCTCCAAGACGACTGTTTTAGTCGTCTGCTTAGGCCCTTACTAACTAAATAAATAAAATATGCATGCACACTCTCTCAGCCCCAGAAAAGCCAAGGCAAAACTCCTGTGGAGATTTTGCCAAGACAATAATCAATATCATCATGGCGGGTGGCGGCGGCGGCAGGACAGGCCTAGGGCCGGTGCAAAGGCCTTGGGGGGCCGCGTCCGGCCCCCGGGCCTTAGGTTGCTACCCCTGATCTATGTAGTCTATGGGGCAAAGCATACTGGCAGTTTGGAGCACCCTCTGCCAGCAAGGAGTGACTTTTCACCACTCCTTTTCTGGCCGGCTTCAAGCTGCTTTTAGCAGCTGTGGATCCGGCTGATCCAGGGACATGTGTCATCCATACCACGCCCCCAAAGGCGCAGCCTATAACTTTGCTATAGTCTATAAAGCAGATGCTGATTTTCTTTTGGAATTCTTTGGTATACCCATTTGCCACAGTATATTTGCAGTGTGGTCTCTAGTGCCTCTTCCTTTTTTGAACCCCACATGAACCTCTGGGATTTCTCTCTCTATGTATTGTTGGAGTCTATGCTGCATAATTTTGAGCATAATTTTGATTGCATGAGAGATTTGACCTATGGTGCTATAGTTGTGGGATGTATATTGATTGGTTCAAATCTGTTGGGCATTGTTTTTTTTTCCATATCTGTTGACATATGTTGGTTAGCACTGGTGTTAATTCTGTCAGTGTGGATTGAAACAGTTTGATTTGAATACTGTAAAATACCACATCTCATTAGATCTTTCACCTTTCTGATACTTCAGCCAGTTCTTTTGCAAGTGATCCTGTTAGTATAATTCCAGGTATTACTCACAGCTAAACAAGACATATTGAATCAATGGAGTTTACATAATCTTTAGGTTATCAAGTTCTCACTGATTCATTGGGTCATCTAGAGCTGGGACTGACAATTGAATTTAGAATGTAATACACCCAGCAGGTTAGGTCTGAAGCTGAGAATATTAGATTTGAAGCTGAGTTTTTAAAGTCTTCTCAGTTTTTAAAAACAGAAGTAAGGGAGGATTGATATTTTATGTGCCCAGTTTTCATGGATGCCACCAAGATAGGAAAGAAATAATGACAGGAGTGAGGAAATGGCACTGTGCAAATCTTTTTTTCTCATATAGTTAAATAATTCACTACTCTAGTTATATGAACATCAAAGCCCTAATGCACAAACTACAATCACAGGTGCCTGAAAGCATTTCCCCTATTAAATGAAGCTTTTATGGCTGTGGAACAAGCCTCCTTTTTGCTCAGTGTTCTCCTTGCAGAGACCCAGAGATCAGAAAATGCTCAGTTTTAATTGGTGAATCTCTATGACAGTGAGCTGCGTTATTTTATGTATAGTCTAGAAATAAATTAGTGGTTAAACCCTTTGAAATACTCCACTGCTGCAAAAGCCATGGGCTGTAATTAAATTGAATGTGGGGTTGTATTGTCTGCTGCCTTTAGCTATAAACTTGATAATAGACCCTAGTACACCAACTATTGTGTTAGAAGTTGAAACCTAATTAGTTGTGTTGTAGATTTTTCAGCCACTTTGGAAGACTTGTCTCCCCCCCCCCCCCACCCCACCATTTCTGCCTTTCTGTTGCCTTTTTGTTGTGTCAGAAGCATGTGCATCCTTTCCTCTTCAAAAGAAGAAAGCAGCGAAGGTGGCTCTGAAATATCAGTGTGCCAGTTACTGCTTAATGGGCCATATGTTGTGTATTTGGTGGAGGTGATTTCAGTACAATTTGGATTCAGTGTCATTTTCAGAAAACTGTAAAAGTATATGCCTAAAGAAAGCCTGTTATAAGCCCTGATGTTTGGGCACTAATTTTGTAAAAGGAAATGACTTGTTCTTTCTCATTCTTGCTTAGTCCATCTGCAGTCTGCTAAAGATTTTTTTAAAATAGCTTGATAAATTGGCAAAACAAAGCTTTAAATCTGAACACCTTTGAAACAAATATGTACTGGAGGAAAGAATTATTTTGCTGGAAACCCCTTCTACTGCAGCCCACATACCCCAATTCTGGAGGTTCTTTACTCATCAATAGTTGATTTGCTGGTGCAAAACCTGAAGGTGAATGGGAAATGGGTGAAACCTGCCTTCCCACCACCATTAGTAGAAGGGAAATTCTTCATGGGCCAAATTCCACTCATGAGATGCTCCTGCTGATGATAAAAGGGAATTTGGGATCCCAAGCCATTGTGTTTTTTTGTGGGTTTGCACAACGGCAGTGCTTGCCAATAAATTATCATGGGATGAACCACATTGAGTCCCTATGTTAGGAGAAAGGTGGGATATAAGAAAATATAACAATAACAACAACAATCACTGCTAAACCAGTTACTGGATGGCAGCATAGTGCTAAGTGTCTCATCTTCTGGAAATGAACCAAGGAAAATTATACTACAGATCAACAAGCCAGAGACAGCAGGGGAGTAGTAACATTATTTCTATAAAATACATGGGGAAAGAACCAGTTTCCCATCAGTGTCATTTCCACCTTGCTAAGCATATCACTAGACAAGTGACTGACTGTATCCACCATCTGGGGTGATTGTTACTCAGGTTTTCTTTGACGCCTAATATTTGACTTGATACCAAAAATTTCTAGAACTATTGCCTAAGCAGTTCATAAAACTGCCAAATTAGGACTGAGGGCTTATACTATCACTGGCTACACTGCTAGGGTTCAGCTTTGATTCCTGATAGCCTTACTGTCTTACCCAGAATTCCCTTTTATTGGTGGTATGATCAGGCTTTTTGTTCTGGTTAACATTTTACTAAACAACAGTGGCAGTTCTTGAAAACCATGTATAATGCACAAGGCAATGAGTTTCGCTGTAGGTTTTTTTGAAAGAATAAAAAATTAATGCATACTATATGTGTGATTAGTCTTTTCGTAATAATAGGTAATTAATTGATAAACCATTTTCCTAATACCCACATCACTTTGCATCTGTCTTTTCTGAAAAGCCTCTGGCTTTTAGACCTTAATCAATTAAAAACTCCATTACAAATCACACTAGTTAACATTAAGCTATGTATTGCAGAGAACTATTTTGAAAAGCCATTATATCACATTGTATTTCATTATGCAAGTGTAAATAATATACTGTACATTTTTATTTATTGTTTGTAGTCAATCATATAGACAACAGGGATTAGCTGAGAACTAAATTTGGATGGAGTGCATAATATTGTAAGAATAACAGCCCAATGTTTAGGAGACAACTGGATTGACAATGGTATTCTCCCTCTTCCCCCCTCCTCCAGTTTTGGGCAGTTCCAGTTAACAGCCTACCTGCTCTATATTGAATTAAGTGAAGTCCCCAGACTGTTTTCAAGTCCTGTATTGTTGTAATCCAAATGGAGAGTAATTGTTGAAAGGCTATCTCTCTCCAGGAAGAGCAGTAGTTGATATAACTAACAGCCTGATTTGAGGAAGTCCGCTCACATCCACAAAAGCTCATGCTACTAACTTTTTTTCAGTTAGTCTCAAAGGTGCTACATACTGAGTGATAAATGGCACTTTGAGCCACTGTGGTGATATATGCTTCTAGTGTTGGATTCAAAAGTGCCTGCCTGAATATGGATCTAACCTGTTAGGGGGAGATCATGCCTAATACAACTTAACTGGGCAGGTGAGTCTCCTCCAAAAAAATATCTCCTGTCTAGACAGGTGTTGTCTAGATGAAGTTTCACTTTAAGCTTTTCTTGTGGGGAAGTCTTCAATCCCCTTCCAGATTTTGATTGTGTTTTCTGCACTTTTTACAGAAGTACAATATTCCTGCTGACCTGTGGTGACTGGAAGTGTACACAGTATTCCTAGAGAGTAGGATAGTGGCAATTCTGTCTTCAATTCCTTTCCTAAAGATCCCCAACATGGGCTATGCATTTTTCATAACAGCTAAACACTGGGTTGATATTTTCACTGAGGTCACCACCAGAAAGCGAGCTAACATAGTGTAGTGCTCTGAGTGCTGGATTACAACTCTGGAGACCAGGGTTTGAATCTCCATTCAGCCATGAAAACCAACTAGGTGACCTTGGGCAAATCACACTCTCTCAGCCTTAGAGAAAGACAAAGGCAACCACTCGCTAAAGAAATCTTGCCAAGAAAACTTTGTGATAGATTTGCCTTAGGGTCACCATAAGTTGGAAATGACATGAAGGCACACAACAACAACTGCACCAGAAGCCCCAAGATTCCTTTTAATGTCAGTAGTTGCTGATTATCATCATATACATAAAGAATATACTGATCCTGGTGTTTTGTTTTCTACTTGCTATCATTGAACATATTTGCTGTTTCAGTGACCGTTCACCAGTTTGAAGAGATTTTTTTTGGAGCTCTCCTCAACTCTTTTTTTTTTTTCCGGGCTGATTAATTTTGGTGCCATTCATAACTCTGGTCTGTACACTGCCCTCTTTGTGAAACATTCATGAACAAGTTAAAAACTGCTTGTTCCAACAGAGAATGTCATCTTTGAACTGTAGCTCCCATCATATTTCACTTTTGGGTATGCTGGCTAGGGCTGATGAAATTTGTAGAGCAGCAGTGTCTGGAGAGTTACATTTTGCCCACCCCTATTTTGTAAACAACATTTAGAACTCCATCCCTTGTCACCAGTCTTTGCCTCAGTTGTTTATGCTTCCTCTCTGAAGTGTCAGTTCAGGCAGCCTATGTATTCACAAATACAACTTGGTGTTGTTATAGATCCACATCAACATAACCAGAACTGATTTATTGTCACTTTTGGTTTCATTTTCAACTATTTTTTTTTTTTGCTTTATTTATTTGTTTGCTTATTTGTTTTCAAGGTATGTGTGGCTCTCTGACAGTCTTCAGACATTTTAGGGATAGAATCATAAAGTTGGAAAGAGTCCCCAAGGGCCATCCATCAGGAATACACAATCAAAGCACTCCCAATAGATGGCCATCCAGCCTCTGTTTAAAAACCTCCTAAGAAGACTACACCACTTTCTGAGGGAATGTGTTCCACTGTTAAATAGCTCTTACTGTCAGGAAGTTCCTCCTAATGTTTAGGTGGAATCTCTTTTCCTGTAGTTTGAATCCATTGCTCCATATCCTATTCTCTCGAGCAGCAGAAAATAAATGTGCTCCATCCTCAATATGATATCTTTTCATATATTTAAACAGGGCTATTATCACTTCTTCGCCTTCTCTTCTCCAGGCTAAACATCCCCAGCTCCCTAGGCTGCTCCTCAAAGGGCATGCTTTCCAATCCCTTCACCATTTTGGTCACTCTCCTCTGGACACACTTCCACTTGTCAATATTCCTCTCAAATTGTGGTGCCCAGAACTGGTTACAATATTCCAGGTGAGATCTGACCAAAGTAGAATAGATAGTACTATTACTTCCCTCGATCTAGACACTCCTACTAATGCAGCCGAGGATCATATTGACTTTTTCAGCTCCTCCATCACACTGTTCAGTTTGTAATCCACTAAGGACGTTATCACACGTGGGCCACAAAGCGATAATAAAGTGGAAATGAGAAATCCCGAAAATAAACCTTGATTCCGCAAATGGCTTTCACACGTAATTACCTTAAATGCGAAATTACAGTAAGTGCATTTAACGTTCACACACAAGTGAGAAAAGCCCTCGCCATGGCTGGTGGATGTTTTCGTCATTTCCTTTTCCCCATTTCATCATTGCTTTGGCCGCGTGTTTTGGCCTCAATTGTGTTCCTTCACAAACCCCACATCAACCACGGCCCGATATCTCTAGTAAGATATATTTAGAAAGATGAAGCAGAGAGGCTCATGTCTGGCCGGCAGGTTTGTCGCTCAAGCAAAACCGGAAGTAAACGTAATAAGGAGACGCTGCCTCGATGACCCATGGGAAACCCCGCGGAACCATGGGAAAATGCGGGGAAATGCTTCCAAATGCGCATTTGCTTTTCACATTACGGTAAATGCGAAATTACCTTAATTTCGCATTTGCATTTCCTCAAAACTACCGAATTTCAAAAGATCTCGGATAACACCAGTTTCTGTCCACTTTCTGTCCAGTTTCTGTGTGACGTCATGTGAAAACGCGAGGCACAAATCCAGTTTTTGTTTGGGATTTATGAGGATTAACCAGCAGATTTGCCCCGTGTGATAACGTCATAAGACTCCCAGATCCCTTTCACAAGTTTTATTGTCAAGCCAAGTGTCATCCATCCTATATCTGAAATCATCTTTTCCAATTTTTATTTTCTTTTGGTCTGAGGGCTTTTACAGGCATCAGTGGGGGTTTTGGGGGATGCAGAATGAAATCCTGAAGGCTGTGCCTTGTTCTCGAGTGTAATACAGTGTACAGCAATGTCTTTGATAATAAGTTTGCGGCAGTGGTGTGTAATTTATCTCTTCCTAAAATTTGGGTGAGGATTTTGTCAGCTATTTTGCTGTGATGTCAGACAAATGACACATGTGGATTTATTGATAACATTTTAGAAAAAAATTGAACTTATGCCAGTTACCACAGGAAGTCACAGAGGAGGAATTTATGATTAAGGTAGACACATTTTTGGGTTTTTAAGATGATTAAAAAAAGTTGTTGAAGTTTATTATGAAGAAAATGAAAAATGAAAACACACACACTAAATAAACAAAATATTTCTATTTATTACTATGTCAAGTGAGAGAGGCCATGACATCTGCATGTAGATATAAAAGCGTAAAATTAATGGGTTTTTATAATGCAGCTGCAGGAAAACATTCCACAGTTGTGTCATTTGGAGTAGAGAAGCAGCAGAATACAAGTGTAACAACATGAGGGACACACATTCTGAAATATGATTATATCATTTTGAAAATCTCTTAGCTGATGGTTGTTAATAATAAAATTATTCTCTAAGTAATAGCATTATTTTATTATGGAGAAGCTGGCTGCTATCTTAGAACCATGCAGTGTGCATTCAATCAAACTAAAATCAGTTTGTCTCAGTCAATTTGAAGATGTGCATATTTTGACAGGGGTCACCAAACTGTGGTTGGCTGGATTTAGTATATAGTCATCATTTCTTCTAGCCAGCTGTTAAATCAGTCCTGCCATAGCACTACTGTAATCTGAACAATAAAAAAAGCATTTTTTAAAAAAAAGAAATTAGACTTTATATGCAGAGCCATATTCATAAAAGGAAAGCTGCTTTATTTATGTATCTATTATTTATGAATTAAAATATTTATATCCAGCCTGTATTATGAAAATATGATGGAGGTTAAAACAGTAAAGAACAAGTTAAAACAAATTAGAACAGTCTAAAATATTTAAAATAATTTCAGCTATATAAGCAATTTCAAACCATATACTTTTATAGAATCAAGCCAAGATCCTTACAGTTCAGAAGTTTAAGCTTCTTTCCAAATGAGATCAACTTTATTGCCAAATGGGCCTCTAAGGTAATGGCATTGCACAAGGAGACCCCCTCCCATGTGTCCATGTAATGCATTGGTCCCACTGGCGTGATACAGGATTATTTTTATTGCTTGTTTCTCTGACTTTATTTTTAAAGGTAGTTATAAAATTACCTACTGAACTTGATGGGAATGGAAGAATACAACTCCATCCCTTCTCTCTATATATCCACACACTAACATACATTGCTTTCAGGGAAGCTTCACCTGCTTTCACCTGTAGTCACTGTAGTTTATTTATAGCATTGCATTGGTCTGGCAAGATGAATTAAGCTGGTTCAGTTGCTTAGACAAAAATAGTTGCTTTTGAGAGAGACTCTTGCATTATTGCAGATAAGCCACATTTACAGTTCACTGAAGCAAGAGAAACCCACTGAGATCTTCAAAAGCATATGTGCATTGTTTCAGACCTAGAACTTCATGGTAAAAAGTATCTCAAATCAGTGAGTTTAAATACAAGTATTGGTATATGTTACATTGAAAGCTATAAATCAAACTTGCAAATATTTTCAGCCACAAAGCCCAGCATAGCCCATGAGGTATGTAGGAATGCTTACAAGGACCATGGTCAATTTCCTGGTTTTACTGCTTACATGGAACTGGAGAAATCGGGTTGTTTTCTTGTGTTTGGCAGGCCACACTACATAGCTGGTGGGCAGTTTCAGCTTGGTGAGTTACAAACTGTTCAGGTTTGAGATAAATCCCTCTTGCTGACTTGACTATCTTGAGTTACAAAACAATTTCCTGAAATGTGTCTTGGCTTTAGTGGTCTGGGACTTACATGATTTGCATAAATACTCTAAACCAAAGCCCCACTAAAGGAATGTGATGTGGGTGTTGTTTAATTTGTTGTTGTTGTTAATTGCCTTCAAGTCAACCCTGACTCATGGTGACCCTGTGGATGAGACATTTTGAAGACAGCCTATCCTCTACTGCTCTGCTTCAGCTGTGCAGATTCAGGCTTGTGACCTCCCTAATTGAGTCTAACTATCTGGCATGCAGTCTTTCTACTTCCCTGTACCTTCCCTAGTGTTATTATCTTTTCTAGTTAGTCATGCCCTATGTTGATGTGGCCAAAGTACGTCAGCCTCTGTTTAATCATCTTGGCTTCCAGGGACAATTCAGGCTTGATCTGTTCAAGGACCCATTTGTTCATATTTTTGGCCATCCATGATATTCTCAACACTCTTCTCCAGCACCAGATCTCAAATGAGTTGATTTTCTTTGTATCTGCTTTCTTCAGTATCCAGATCTCACATTTGTACATGATGATGGGGAATACAGTGGCTTGGATTATTCTTACTTCAGTGCTCAATTGTATATCTTTACTCTTTAGGATCTTATCTAGTTCTTTCATAGCTGCCCTTTCCATTTCTAGTCTTCTGATTTCTTGACTGCAGTCCCTGTTCTGGTCTATATTTGTTTCAAGGTAGTGCAGTTCAAAACATCCACTACACTCCAGGCCCCTATTGCATTTTAGGTGCTTGATCCCATTGTCTTCCCGTCAGCCCCTGCTGATTAGCACTTGCAGCATTTGGGTCGGCTCACAAAAGTGCACACAGATTGGCATACACTTCAGTTGTTTCCAATGAGGATTAGTTGGAGTGGAATAATCTAGGAAGCTGGGAGAGTATCCATGAGTTACTCTGAAGTCAGCCAAGGGCTGCTTGCAGCTTGTGGGTATGGGTTTCCAACAGCTAGGTCCAGGCCATCCTCCCCATTTGAGCCTGCCTAGACCCTGAGATCATCAGGTGAGGTCCTTCTCTCAGTCCACCATTTTTATAGGCACATCTCGTGAGGACATGAGCTAGGGCCATTTCAGTGGCTACCTTGTGCTCTGGATGTCCCATCCTAGGGAGACTTATATTGCCCTTTTCTTGTTGCCCTTCTCTTAGCAGGCAAATACTTTCTTATTCCAGCAGCCTTTTGAGAACAGAAATGTTTGTAAAGGGCTTTTAATAGGGAACTGTACATCTAATTACATTCAGCCCTCCACATTTGCAAGTTTGACTTTTGTGGATTTGATTATTCATGGATTATTTCCTGCTGCCTCTGCTGCTGCTTTATGTCATTTTTAATAGAGATTGTAAACCTTGCAAGATTGAAAGACTGCAAACATGCATGAGGCTTGTAAGTCCCTATTAAAAATGGCATAGAGCAGCAATGGAAGCAGTGGCAAGCCCTGTTAGCTGCCCACTTCTGTCTTCCGAAGGAACTTTGCTGCCTTCTATTGAATCTGTGGATTGTACTTTTGTGTGTGCTGAATATGGGTTGTTGGTTTTGGTTTTTTTTTGGGGGGGGGGGTTTAGAGCTGTTTATGGTTTTTCCACTTTCAATGGGTCCTGCACCTCCTAACTCCAGTGAATGTATACTGTATACTGTTTTTAATCTTTAAAAAATTATTCCTACATTTTAAATTGTTTTTATGTTATTGATAGTTCAGTTCTATTTTGAACTTTTGCCTATTTTAACTGTGTTGTATTTATTTTAATTTTAAGATAGCATGAGTTCTAGGTTTTGCAAAAAGGGAAGGAAAGAGGAGGATAGGAGGATAACAATAATAACAAATCAAAATATAACAATCAGCTTGTGTAATTCTAAAACTGCTACAAAGGGAGCTAGTAGTTTCCTCTCTTTTTCTCAGCCTTCTGATGGCTTTGAACATATGCATGTATTTCTAAGACTTGCTTTTTTGTGTGGTTTAGGGTACAACTTGCTATCATTGTTATACTGTTTGATTTCTTTCAGTACATCTGCTTTCTTTTGAATAACAGGTTCATCTAAAATAGTGCTTTTTAAGCTATCTGATGGGGGAGACCAGCAAGTATGTGCCAGGGACCAGAACCATACCCAATTGCTTCTTTCTTTCCTGGAAACTTGCTCTAGACCAGCAGCCAGTACTCCACAGACCAACACTGGTCCTTGGACCACCACTTGGAGTAGCACTGCTCTGATAGACGTCTTGGTCTTTTATGTTTCTATGACTGTAATGAGTAAAATAATGAGCAATTAAATTCCAGGACTAGCAAACACAACTGCATGTCATTTAGCTCTGCCACATTGGTCAATATACACAGTATGCAGGACATTAATTTGCTGTCACAACAAGACGTTCCAGGTCGTGGGTCTTTAGCCTGGGAGCTGTGTGGAAATGATCTTTCACAAAAGGGCATCACTTTCTCAAATTTGGACTGACATGCAAGATAACATAATAACATAGCATTTCTTTAAAATGTAAACAATATATATTTACTGTCTGTAATTTAAAGTTTAAATTGTGGACTATAAATATTTCTCATTTAAAAGCACTTTTACTCCTACATTTGTTTCTGTGCAAACTTTACCTGCTAATGGAAGTTACCTGCACCTAGTTTTTAGCAATTCCCCCTTTGGCAGCCCATCACATTCAGGAGGGTCCCATTATCCTCAGGAGAGGCTTTGAGGAGAGCTGGAGGGTGGAAGTGGCAGGAAAGTCAATTTTCATCAACCTTTTTCTGCCATTACTTTTCTAGATTCAAGCCCATGACCAGAGGTGAAAGTGATGCCTGGACTAGACTTCTTAACAAATCCAAATTCCTGTTTGGGATCTCGCTTCAGGGCAAAATCTAACCATGCCTATGTGTCAATGGAATAGTGTTTTGTTTTATTTTAAATAGTTTTAATTGGATTTTTTACAAAAGAAAATATGATTACAAAGAAAAGAAAAGAGAAAAAGCAGAAAGAGAAAGTGGAGAAGGAGGAGAATACATAGAATATGAACATACTTAAATATCTGTTGTGATTGTGTGCATCCAATTCATTTTCAAATCATTATGGTGAGCCTGTCATGAAGTTTCTTGGCAAAATTGTTTCAGAAAGAATTTCCTGTTGCCTTTCTCTGAGGCTGAGAGAGTGTGACTTATCCAGAGTCACATAATGGGTTTCCATGACTGAGCAGGGATTGAAATCTGAATTCCAAGTGCAACACCCAGACCACAACACACCTGGCTCTTATGTTTTAATATAAGCTGACCATATTTCTTGATGTTGGCATCTACAAAATACACATTTATAAATAACAAACACAGTGGGATTCTCTGACCATTGAACATAGATAGAGACTGTTTGTCTTTCCAGCCTTGACTAAGTGTTTTGACAACAATAGGAGGTTGCAGGTGAGCCAGCATGGTGTAGTGTTTTGAGCACTGGGTTATGACTCTGGAGATCAGGATTCAATTCCCCATTTAGCTGTGGAAACCTACTGGGTGATTTTAGGCAAGTCACACTCTCTCAGCCTCAGAGGGAGGCAAAGGCAAGCCCCTTCTGAATAAATCTTATCAAGAAACCCACATGATATTCATATTCCCACAGGGGGACAACATGAAGGCACACAACAGCAACAGGAGCAAGCAGGAATCAACTATGTTGACCATTAGTTAAACTCCATGTTTCAGCAATGTATTATTTTATTTTATTTTTATTTGTCTGCTGCCTTTCTCCCAGAAAGGGACCCAAGGTGGCTTACATATAAAAACATTTAAATAATAATAATAATAATAATAAAATTTAAAAACAATTAAAATAATCTAAAAACATTATAAAATTACATTAAAATATACAAAAGGCATAACTAAGACATACATAGTCCGTAAAAACCACCCTGGCAAGATTATATGTTGAATGCCTGTTTAAATAAAACATCTGAGCTTGCTGATGAAAAGCAGGCAGGGAGGGGGCCAGCCTAGCTTCCTGTGGAAGGGCATTCCAGAGAGTTGGAGCCGCCACTGAAAAGGCTCTCTCTTGTGCTTCACCAAGAGAGCCTGTGATCTTGGTGAGACTGAGAGAAAGCCTTCTGCTGAAGATCTTAGGGCTCTAGCAGGTTTGTATGGGGAGATAAATAATGCAGATTGAGGTCACTTTAACTGTCCTGGCTCAGTGCTAAGGAATCATGGGAACTGTAGTTTATTGTGGCAACAGAGCTCTCTGACAGAGAAGGCTCAATGTCCCAGAAAAAAATACAATTCCTATGATTCCTCAGCACTGAGCCAGGACAGTTAAAGTGACCTCAATCTGCATTATTTCTGGCAGTCTGCAAAGGCCCACAGTCTGGACCTAAGTTGTATAGGGCTTTATAGGTCATGACCAACACTTTGAATTGTGCCTGGAAACAAACTGGTAGCCAGTGAAGCTGTTTTAACAAGGGAGTTATATGCTCCCTATAACTGGCCCTGGTCAACATTCTAGCTGTGGTGTTCTGTAACCACTGAAGTTTCTGAACAATTTCCAAAGGCAGCCCCATGTAGAGTGTGTTACAGTAGTCCAATGGGATGTAATCAAGGCACGTGTCACCACAGTCAGATTTGTCATCTCAAGAAATGGGTGCAGCTGGCATACCAGTTTTAGCTATGCAAACCCACTCCTGGCAACTGTTGAGACCTGGGCATCAAGCTGTGAGCCTAATATTTCAGAGAGAGTGTAACCCTGTCCAGCACAGGCAAAATCCCTCTTCCCTGATCTGCCTTATGACTAACCAGGAGTGCCTCTGTATTGTCTGGATTAAGTTTCAATTTGTTTGCCCTCATCTAGTCCATTTCTGACATCAGAAATTGGTTAAGTACAAAGACAGCTTCTTTGGAATCAGATGGAAAGGAGAGAGAGAGTTGGATGTCATCTGCATACTGGTGACACCGCATCCCATATCTCCAGATGACCTCTCCCAGCGGTTTCATGTAGATGTTAAATAAGGGGGACAGAGCAGAACCCTGAGGGACCCTACAGGCCATTGGCCAGGGGCTCAGACAGAGATCCCCCAACACCATCTTCTGAGTTTGCCCCTCCAAGAAAGTCTGGAACAAATACATATCAATGCCCCCAAGTCCCATCTCAGAGAGGCAACCCAGAAGGATACCATGGTCAATGGTATCAAAAACCTCTGGGAGATCCAGCAGGACCAACAGGGACACACTTCCCCTATCCAGTTCCCTGAATAGGTCATCCACCAAGGTGAACAAAGCTGTCTCCATCCAATAGCCAGGTCTGAAGCCGGACTGAAATGGATCTGGATAATCAGTTTCATCCAGAAACCCCTGGAGTTGGGAGGCCACCACTCACTCCAGAACCTTGCCCAAGAATGGAATATTAGAGACTGGTTGATAGTTATTCAGAATGGTGGGATCCAGGGTGGCCTTTTTCAATAATGGCCTCACCACAGCCTCCTTTAGACAGTATGGAAACTTCCCTTGCTGCAGTGAGACATTCACCCCTTGCCCACTTGGCCAGTCCCCCTCTAGATGCTTTCAGAAGCCAGTAAGGGCAAGGATTAGTATGCAGTATGTATGTGGTAGCCCTCACATCTCCAAGGATCCTGTCCACATCCTCAGGCTGCACAAATTGAAACTTATCCAGTAATACAGGAGAAGCAGGTACCAAGATTACATCCACTGGACCTGCATCAACTACAGCATCCAAGTCAGAGCAGATCCAAGTGATTTTGTCTGCAAAATGTCTTGCAAATTTTTCACAGCAAGCTGTTGAGTGGTCTTTATTTCCTTCTTGTGAACCAGAGTGTAAAAGGTTCTTGACCACTCAAGACAGTTCCGCTGGACAACACTGTGCAGACACAATAGTGGCAGACAAGCATAATTTCTTCACTGCCACAATCTCTACAAATATCCAACATTTCTCCGGTTCAAACTGATAAATCTGTAATGCATCTAGTGAAAAGGGAGTAATCACTGAAGCTACCTATAACCTATATCATATGACACAGGAAAGTAATATTGTTATTACATTCACAATATTTAGTGGACATGGACTTTTTTTCCTAAATAAGCATAACAATGTCCAGCATAAATGAAACATCAATATTTGCTAAACCAAAGTTTTAATCAAAATGATGTTTTGGAATGGATATTATTGGTAGAATGTTTTTCCCTTCATTACCTACAAACACTCTGTGAACTTTGATCAAGTTTGGAGGCAAGGAGGAAGGGGAAATCCTGTTGTAGGGGCAAAAATTACCATGTGTAACATTGGATGGAACCTCGGTATTTATGCTATATTTGAAATTCCACAATCAACCAACTCTGTTACAATCTATTTCATTGTGTCATCTATATATTTCCTTTTTATGCTAGCACAGAGAACGTAATAGGTCTGGGTGGCTGAAATTTTGATTTATTGAGGGTCTGAATGAGGTGTGGGACACACATGTCCCCTTATTGGACTGCAGCTTCCATCATCTCTCACCACTGGTTATGCTGGCTAGGGCTGATGGGATTTGGAATCCAACAACATTTGGGAGGGTATGTTGCCCTCCCCTGTTCTAGCTAGAAATGAAGAGAGATCCATAGTTGCTGTAATCTTGCTTAAACTGTAAATTAGTTAATTGCTAATTTGTTATACTTAGTGTTACTTCATAAACTGCCATCATGGATCCATACCCTGTCTAATAGAAAGCCTGATTCTGTATGTCCATTCTCCTTTTCTCAATCCCAGAATTCCATAGCCGTGAGCCATGGCAGTTAAAGTGGTATCAAACTGTATTAATTCTGCAGTGTAGCTGCAGCCTCAGTGAGATCTAGTTGCATACAAGTTGGAATGAACTGCTGAAAGTACATTCATTTCCCTGCCTTGGAATATTGGCTTGTAGGCTCTGGGAAACACCTATGAGCTATGTTGTATTGTATAAAGATAGATGATACTGGGGAACAAGCTCCAAAATAGTGGCAGCTCCATGTCATGGGTAATAGCCTTGAAGGTAAAGTAATATTTCTAGTGCTTAGTGGCTGCAGTGGAAGGAAGTGTATTCTGAGTTTCTTATGTTCCTATTACCTCTTATATATTGTAGTGTTATGCCATTTGATGCTATTTTCACATGTCTTCTATCTGCTTTAATAAAAAAAAAAATCCCAGACTAATGGATTTCTAAAACATTCCTTTGTTTGTGGAACCAAATATACTCATGTTGTAATCAGGACTAAAGAATTCAGCTGCAGGTCACTGTTTGGTACCATGGAGTTCAATGATCACATTTTGCTTCTGGCAGTCCCAGCTGTGGCCCTTTTACGTAAATCACTGCCAGACAAACCCCGTTCATTAATACTCATCAATCATGGCTTAGTTTCTATTTGATGTAGTTCACAGTAGGAAAAACAAAAGCTAATTGGTGAAGTAGCAAAAGACCTGAGCAAAGCAGTATGAAAACCTTAAGCAACTAAAAAATGTTAGGTGACTTGAAATTATTATTGATTAATTTATGCACTGATAAATTGTGTTAAATGGTAGCTTTTCAAAAAGTTAATATTTAATGATTAAATGCTTAGTTGTATTCTATGTGGCACAATCTACCTGGAAATTCCATTTTGCATGTCTCATTGAAAGCCATTCATCTCAAAGAGGCTTATGCAGAAGAACATCTGGAATTATTTTGCATGAAAAAATATACATCCATGCCTGTATGCATCTACTTAACCCATCTCTGCAGCCCACTCAATAGTGAGTGATGAAACAGCAAGAAATGCTTGGAGTTTGACTCCTTCCTATATAACACTTGCCTTCTTGTTGACGTCTTGGACAACTTTCAAAGTTCGTGGGGAGAATCTATCATTGAGTCTGCAAAAGGGAAACGTTTTTTCTTCTCCTTGGTGCTGGCTTGAATGAAGGATCACGACAGTTATTTTTTCAGCATTCAGGCCCACAGCTCCTCAGATCACAATTAAAGCCTGTCTCCATGGGCTCAAACAGGATCCAGATGAGCTGAGATGTAATGGCTGCCTGAGTAAAAGACAGAAATGCATTAGGTAGGCAGATGTAAAATAAGACAGGGCTCCTGCACTTTTAATAGTTGTAAAGAATAGGGAATTTCAGCAGGTGTAATTTGGGTGGAAAGCAGCACCAACCGAAATTCCTCCTTCTTCACAACTGCTAATGAGCCCTATCTGTTTCTTTGGTCTGGCCACCAAAAGAGACTGTGCTTTTTCTTCTACCTAAGCCTCCTTGTGTTTGCTTTCCTCACATCTCTAGACATGCTGTCTGCATACTACCCTTTCTTTGTGCCAACCCCTTGCTACCAGTTGAGGAGTGAGTAGTCAACCCCCTGCTATTAATTCTGCAGCAGTGCAGAGGGGTCATGTTGTCTGTAAACATTAAGAGCCCTTTTCCCTTGATATATCTCACAAAATTGTTTATATCTGACAAGCTGCATTTAGGATTTGTTTTTGCAGTTTTTACTCATTATGGGTGTTATTTTCTCTTGTTTGTACTACATAGATACATCATGAAGCCCATGGTCCTGAATTACCATAAATACAGATTAGCAAAGAAGTTTTACTATAGAAGTCAAGAATGCATTTATGTTTGGAGAATGTATGATATATTTATAAGTATGTGTGTGAAATATATGTTTATTATGGCATAATGGTGGTAGTGATGGTTGTGTGCCTTCAAGTCATCTCCAAGGTGAACCTATCATGTTTTTTTCTTGGCAAGATTTGTTCTGAGAGGGTTTGCCTTTGCCTCCCTCTGAGAAAGTCTGACTTGGCCAAAGTCACCCAATGGGTTTCCATGAGCAAGTGGGGATTTGAACTCTGATTTCCAGAATCATGGTCCAACACTCAAACCACTACACCATGCTGGCTCTCATTTGGTTGTGGTTTGATCTTGTTGTGTGCCTTCAAGTTGTTTCTCACTTTCAACCTACCACAGGATTTTCTTGGCAAGATTTATTCAGAGGGGATTTGCCTTTGCCTTCATCTGAGGCTGAGAGTGTGTGACTCACTCACAGTCACCCATCAGGTTTCCATAGCTGAGCAGGGATTTGAACCCTGGTCTTCAGAGTCATAGTCCATTGTTTAAACCACTACACCACACTGGTGGTGGTATTGACATTTACATTTTTAGTGTTTTAAAAATATATTTAAAAGAGACTGGCTGATGTAAAGGGAGAGGCTGCCTTTTATCACTATTCTTTTAACCTCTGTGATTCAAAAGAGCCACTGGGTTATGAAGGCAAGCCCTGTGTCACCCCAGAAGCTTTTACATCAGCAACTTTCCCAGGGTGAAATTATCTCTCTCTGCTTTCTCAGCAGAGATGGCAACTGGCAATGTTTGTTCCTCTTCTGAGGGTGAAATTGCCAGCAGGAGAATAAACATCTAATGTGCCTCTGGAAGTTTTATGATGGGTGTTAGCTTCTCCCTGCTAATAGGGAGCTGATCTGGAATGATTCCAAGGAAATAAGCTGCTGAAGTTCCAAAAGAAATCACCAGGTATTTTTATGTTTTGTAAGTGCAGATCACTTTTGTTAAAGTTTAAGAGCGTTAACTTCCAAGACAAACAAGTGTTCTCTTCCCTCCCTCACCCTGCTCCCCAGGAGCTGAGCCAAACTGGGGGACCAAGTTTCATGAATGCCTTTTTGTCCTTCAGAACTGCTGTAAAATTTTGTAACTTGAGAAAGATGGCATTTGAAAGATCATGAAGGAAGAAAGTGTACATCCCCTACTGCCTTAGCAACTGGACTTACACGTCTTTTGATTGCATTGTGTCATTGAAGCCATCTCTGTCCAGCAAGATCTGCAATGCCAAACTGGCTTTTATTGGAATGTATATTTGATTGCATTCATCTTATTGTGGTCCAATGTGTGTGTGCTTGAGTAGGCAATTCCACTGCAGTTGCTGGCTTGATCAGAGGATCTCATCTTCAGTGAGAGGTGTGTGTGTGTGTGTTTTGCACTCATGATGTATACAAAACTAACTGGTTCCATGATGTCATCAGTTTCTTGGATGGTTGAGGTTAAGTAGTGAAGAAGTCCACATAGTTCTGTTATTTGTTATTTCTTTTAAAAATATGGCTGAAGCATATCACAGAGAGTGGAACAATGACTGAGGGGGAAAGGGGTGGAAAAACTACAAAAAAAATGAAAACTATACTTTTGGCTGGGGAGAGTTTTGATGGTAAAATATGGCATATTTTTGTTTCCAAGGTAACTTTTTAAAGGATGTACTTTTTAATCTTCAACTAGTGCCACATCTTAAAAGATAACTTGGAACAGTTTGTTGCATCCTGTTTCCATATTGAAAA
Source organism: Phrynosoma blainvillii (assembly GCA_026167975.1). NCBI lineage: Eukaryota > Metazoa > Chordata > Lepidosauria > Squamata > Phrynosomatidae > Phrynosoma > Phrynosoma blainvillii. The sequence continues at coordinate 70,920,782 of JANUYF010000004.1, forward strand.
TCCTTCACTAATGAAAACTGCAAGTTTAATTATTTTCTTCTTACCCTGCGATTTCATTTAAAAAAAATCTTTACATTTGTACAGTACAGAAGAATTTACAGTACTGACACCATGGTCTTAACTTAATTGACAGAATATTCTGAGTTTAGTGTCATTCTGTTTATGGTCTCTGCCTCTGTATTTTTATTCCCTCTATATTTTAATTGTACTTTTATTGAATATAAAGCTTTATATTCTTTTAGATTTTAAATACTTTTGAGTCACTGGAGGTGGTACATGGACATCAAAAGGATGAGAGAGAGAGATTTAAAAGCTTTGCATTACAATGCAGCATAAAGAATCATTTCAGAATTTGAGAATGTAGGAGAGTTGGGAGGCACTGATTTCAGATGACAGTCTATAAAAATTGGTCTGAGGTCAGTGTTTGCTCAGATTTCAGTTTTGAACTTCATTTTCTCTTGATATTCAATGTAGTCTGTCCATTATTTCTAATGTGGCTCCATGGATTAACTGGATTTCCCCCGTTTTGTAATACTAGAGAATCTGGGGAAAAACAAACACAGGGCATCAAAGCTAGGATGTTCTTTCAAGCAACCCTTATCCTGTGGTGGGTGGGATTCTTTCTATGGGTAGAGTTATCATTTAGAACCATAGCTGCTGAATCCACTTTCTCTTTTGTAATACCTTTATGTTTTTATTCTTGTGGCTGGGCATCATTCACATTAGCCCTGCAATACTCCAGAGTATCTGATTGCTGCTAGAAAGAGTAATATTGCTAGAAGAAAGAAAATTGTGTTTGATACCCCTGCAGGTTAGATGCAGTCTCAAAACTGATATTGGCAGAATGAATAAATTAGTATCCGGTAGGCACTGGAGATACCAAGTTACAACTTAATTAGACACCTACCAGAGCTGATTTGAGATGAACCTAACCTGCAGACTTCATGGCCACAACATCTGAGCCAATTTGAAGGATCCTCCCCACAATTTTGTTTTTTGTGCCTCTTAGCCTAATGAAGAGTTTTAGAGAATTTATAAGCTTTTGGTTAGTCTGAATAAAATTATTGCTCAGCACTGAGTGTTTATGTTTCCTGTATCTCTGCTTTATGCTGTGCAAGGGGAAGTGAAAATGGGAGCTTGTGTTTGTAATTGCATTCTGTACCATAAGCAAGGTCCTAGAGCCTTTCACTGTGGCATCTGCTCATGGTATGGAATGTGCATATAAATACAAGCCTTTTGCTCTGGTCTAGTACAACAGTTCAGCTACCTGACCAATCTTCCCTCCCTCCAGCTTTTGTTATAAAAAACAACAACAACAACCCTTGACTATTATAAGGTTTGGCTTCAGGTATATCTTGGTTTGATAGCATTGTGCCACAGTTCCATTGAAGCTTTTTTCTACATAGGTTTAGTGACGTCTAAGTATATTTTCTTTCTCATAGGAATAATGGCAAAAAAAAAAGGCTTAGAAATAACAAGGATGTTAATTTTATAAGTAAGAGTCACTACAAATCTGCCAATCAAGTTGATTATAAATTCAATACATGATCTGAGCAAAGGCTCTGCTTGCTGCTTTAGTGTTGTTGTTGTTGTTTTAACTTTCTTCACAAAATTGGGGGGGGGGGGGGGGAATTAAGAGAATTTCCCAATAGAATTTAGGTTTCTCCCAAGATTTTTCTGCATTCCCACAGATTTATTAAGGCCATGTTTTGATGTCACCTTGCAGTCATTCAGAGTTTTTTCTTCATATACATGAAGTAACTTCCTACTTTGGGGTTTGTATGTGTTTTAGTACTAGCAGTGGAAAGAAATGTTTTATAAACATTTTGTATCTTGTTCAGTCTGTGAGAATTCTGCTATTTCTCCCCCCCCCCCCCCACTTAAACCTTAAAAAGCTTTGATGAATAGCTTACAAAATCTCCTACACAGTTTACTTGGAAGAAGGTTTCATTGAGCTCACTTTATAGGACTGTGCTGATAAATACAGAATGGAATGGGCACAATGATTAAATATTGATGTCTCAGTTTTACTTGTAGATGTTGGAGTTTCACACTAAGTCTACCATTAATTTTAAAAAATCCAGTAATTTTAAATGGCCAAAAGAAATAACTCACTACTCATTAGCTGCTTTAATTAATACAAACACTGAAGATTATCAGAAAAATTTCCAGCCACAGCTAATTGAGGTTAGAAGAAGCTTTCTGCATGATACAAATTCACCTTTGGTACAGAGAAGACTCAAATAATATGAACTGTTTAAAGCGTTTAATCCATTTACTCAGAAGCAAACTGATTTTTTCCCCCTAGAAGATTCAGAACAGTGATGGAATTCAACAAAAGTCATACACTTTACATAATATTTGCATGTAGGCATGGGATAATGTTGGGTATGTAAGCATAACTACCTGAAGGTCATTGCAGCATGGGATTTGTTTATATTTTAAGGTATACAAGCATTGTTGTGTATATTTTATTGGATGCTTAAACTTACTTGATTAGGGTTGCACTACATGTAACAGCTGAGCAGTTCTTTGTACCTACATACATGCATGTTAATTTCAGCGTTACTGCAAATTAGAGTAATAAATGAGGGTTGGGAAAGTATTTTGGAATACCAGGAAGTTGAGGAATGGGTTCTGTGACAACACAGGGAAATCACACGTACAGAAACTCTCAGAATGTTTATAGATAGTGATTTTGATGAAAGTGCCACAAAATTTTGAAGGGTTCAGAGTTTTTGGAAAAATAATCCCATTTTTGCTTATTTTTTGTGACTTTTGGATTTCAGTGCATCATGCCTGTAATAAATGTTTCTTTTTATGTCAATCCTATATGCAAAATATCAAATACCCTTTTTTCAGATTCCATACACTTCTAATCCTACTCATACAGCAGATTCCTTTGCTCTTTTTTTTTTAAAGGTGAATATCTTATATAATTCACTGGCTTTATATAAATTTCAGTTTAATTCAGAAATTTGACTTGATCAATGAGCCAGCAAAATATTTGCTAATCTGTAATGTAAATTTAGAGGAAATAAAGTTATTGCACCAGGGGACTGTCCACTTCTCTTCGAACTCCTACACAGGGAGATAGAATCAAAAGAAACAAAATTCCAAAATTATCTGTAGATTTTGGAAGAGCAGTTTCGCTTTTCCTTTTGTGAAGGACACATTGTATTGAGAAATAAGCTATACTATAGTCCCTCTGGTGTGAACAGGATAGATTATTGTAGGTTTGGATGTACAAGTGAACTTATTTGAATATCAAACTTTTTAGTCCTGAAAAACATCAGCAAACAGATTTATACCATTTTATTGGGGAAAGAACTATCTCCTAATAAGGAACTACTGTATAGTAAAATAGCATTATTTCTTGTGATTGTTTGAAATGACACATTGTTCACTGGAGATTGGTTACATTTCATGTCTTGTTCGTGAGCAATTTAGGTCTGATTTTGATGATACATTGTATCAGGCTGTTAACAATAGGCAATCAAGATTTCTGTGAATGTTTTTTTTCCCTGCCCATGGAATTGGATGAACAGTCTGATAAGGGATGGATTACTCCATCACTTTCTTCTGCCAGCCTGCTTAGTATCATTGATAAGCACAGAGCACGAATGTGAAAAGTGGAGCCCACATGCACAGACTGCATGTGCCCCCAACCCTTTTCCAGTGCCCAAGCCCCCAGACCCTCCAAAATTAATTTTTAACAATAAAAAAAATTAATTTTTAATCACCCAAAGCACTGCCTAAAGTGGCACTGTACATCTCGAAAGCCTCCACAAGTACCTTACCCCCAAACCTAATATAAAGTATGAACATTTGCTGAAAACAAGCCCCTCAAAATGCCCAACATGACTCTGGTTACTACCAGGATGCCTTTGGGGCCATTTTTGGGGGCCCAAAATGCAATCTTGTGGCCTTCATTGGGACACAGGGGCAAAAATCCCCTCTGCAGTCCCCCACCCAATTTCTAAATTTAGGAAAGTCTCTTTATTACAACTGATCATCACAGATATGCAGTGAAGAGAAGTGGGGCAGCTTGCTTTGTTCTTCTCCCAGTTTACTTGCTGACTGGTTAGTATAAAAAATAATGCTTTCTGGTAGCCTGTTCTTATATGCTAGCTTTGGAAGAGAAGGCTTCCCTTTCCCTGTGGCCCCTATAGGAATGTTGGTGGCAAGTCTCTAAGCAAGCTAGCATTTTGTTTACATTGGGTGGCAGGCTAATAAATGTTCTGGTCTTATTTACAATACAGAGATCCAGTGTGGTGCAGTGATTTAAGTGTTGGATTTGGACTCTGGGAGACCAGGCTTTGAATTCCCACTTGACCACTGGGTGACCATGGGCGAATCACACTCTCTTCGCCTCAGAGAAAAGTAATGGCTATTCTCCTCTGAACAAATCAAGCCAAGAAAATCCTGTGATAGATTTGCCTTAGGTCCACCATAAGTTAAAAAACAATTTGAAGGCACACAGCAACAATATTATAGTTCTGCACCTATCCTCCTATGTTTAAAAATATTTGATGGTACTAATCCCTGTAAGCCTGTTCACATATGTTAAAGGAACCCAGGAAGGTTATGCCAGCATTTCCCAAACTGATGCCCTCCAAATATGTTGGATTCCAAACTTCCAGCATACCCAGCCAGCAGTTGGCCAAGGATAGATAATACTGTAGGATATGCCAGATTTGGTGGTGGTGGGGGTCTCGAAGATGGTTTTATATTCCAAATTATATTATAACAGAGGAAAATTATAATGGCTGTAGAGTTATCCTTTTATGTTAGGTCTGGTTATCCTAAATACACTAAGGACATTAAATCTAACATAATGTGTGATATATATGGTTTTTAAAAACTTTACAAGTAGCTTCTTAAATGCTTTAACTTTCTCCATCTTTCCAGTATTATTTTAAACACATCGTCATGTTCTTTATGGTGGTATAGTCTTCCCACTCAGATGGTTACATGAACAAGTAATTGGTGTTTTCCAAGCAGGTCTTCCAGCATTTCCAGATTATAAAATCATAGCATTCTGTAAAGAGAATTAACAAGTCATTGCTTACCTCTTCTTCTTCATAGATAGATACATAGTTGGCTTGCTTTTGAAATCAATTAGCTGGACCTGGTACCAACTTATTGTATTGTGGAACGTTAGCTTCCTAAACATGGTTTTAATGACAAGATTACATATGAGCCACCATTTTGTAAGAGCACAATACTGTTAAATATTGTTCCACTTAAATACTGTTTCTCCAACTACAGGTTGGAAATAAGGTATTGCAAATAGTGAGCTATAGGTAATTAAGTCCTTTTCTTAATAACAAAGGCATTAACTACATTACATGGTGATTTCATTCAAAAAGAGGTAACTTCCCTCCTTTTGTGGCATAATGTAACATTTTAGTTAATTTGATAGATATTGGGATGTGGCCTCATTTAATTCCAGAAGTGGAATATCACATGGTTCATGCGCTGGCTTCATGTCTTGTCCTTTATGCTTTACAGCAACAATGATGCAAATGGGAAGAAGGTGTGTTCCATGCTGCAGGCCAGTGGACTGTAGCATTTAGATATTTTTCTTAAGTACAGTTGGCCCTTCAGATCTGTCAGGGTTCAGTTTGGTGGGACCCTGTAGATATATAAAAAAAAATGCAAATAATTGTGCCCCATAATATTAAGTGGCAACGGCATGAATGCATATAGTTCCATGTGTTAGTGTTCACATCACTGCCATTTAATAATATGACGATTCATGAATGATCAATTTCTCAAATCTCAAGTCTACAGATCCAGAGGGTCAGCTGCAATCAGAGATAAGTTAAAATGTACATATAATAGTAAATTATAGAGCCTGTGTAGTGTAGTGGTTTGAATATGACTGTGGAGAGCAGGGTTTGAATCCCTACTCAGCCATGGAAACCCACTGGGTGGCCTTGGGCTAGTCACAGTCTCTCAGCCTCACTCAGTGGCAATCACAAACTCTGAAGAAATCTGCAAAGAAAACAAAGTGAAGGGTTCAACTTAGGGTCACCACAAATCTGAAACGACTTGAAGGCACACAACAACAACCACAGATAATAGTAAATTACTTTGGGGGGAACTATAACTGTAACTAATCGCTTTTTAAAATCAACAGTCCAAATTCTGTATATGATGAAATCCTATGGTGTTACCAATTATGCTAGTTCCCATTGTAGCCAAGAATGATTCAAATGGTTTAGACATGCAAACATCACAAATCTGAATAATGCCCCACAAATCTGGTAATAAAATATCTTAAATTAACTAAAATAGTTACACTACACTTTTTTTTAAAAAAAGGTACAGTTTTCAAGAATTTTAAGCATGTAGTAAATGAAATATGATAAAAGTTGTGTTCATTTTCCAATACTTCCAATACTGTTCAGGACTGTAAATCTTATAGTGAGGCTGCTTGTAATTTATTACCTTTATGTGTCAAGTGCTTTTCGGTTCCTATCTCATTGGTCCCCAAAACTTTGTAAGTTTGTTCTCATTTTACAGATGGGGAAAAGAATAACACTGAGCATAGTTCTATGAATATCTGCTCAGAAGAAACTCCCCCACCACTTGAGTTTAGTGAAAAGTGTGTACAGCAGTGATGGTGAACCTTTTGGAGACCGAGTACCCAAACTTAAAGGTGTTCCAGTGCCGAGGAGTGGGACTTCTGGCGTGAGGGAAATGGGACTTCCGGGGGGGCAGGACTTCCACTTTTCGGGGGGCAGGCCCTCATCTTCCCTCCGCCTGTGCCCTCAGCTGCCTCTCCAGAGACAGCTGAAGGCCCAGGACAGCAGGGAAGAGGAGGAATAGGTGTGTGCTGAAGGCCTGGGAGAGAGGTACCTGTAGCTGAAGGCCTGGGAAGGCGGGGGGAAGAGGAGGAACAGGTATGCACCTGTTCCTCCTTTTCCTTGCCCTCCCGTGCCTTTAACTGTCTCTCCAAAATGTGTGCCCTCCAAAATGGCTTCACATGCCATACGTTTGCCAGCACGGGTGTATAGCATTGGTACTTCCCCTTGGAAACAAGCCCCATGGAGCTCAGTTTTATTTCTGAGTAGACATGCCTAGAATTGCACTGTTAGAGACAGTAACTTGCCCAAGGCCACGTGGGGACTTTATAGTTGGGAACAGACCACACACTTTCCTCAATAAGGCATTATTCGTTTTAAAAAAGATATTTTTGCAACTAAATAGAAGAAAATTTTCCTTGCCAAATCATTATTGGCCTTTAAAAAGATATTATTGCAGCTAAATATATTGCAAACAAAGAACATTAGTAGATTCAGCATGATCTAACATATTGCTTTTCATTCCTAGTACTTGATAGCCTCAATCAGTGTATCCCAGCTATGTCTTCAGTATATATATTAAGAGGAAGTGAAATTATGTTAGAAATGTGGCCAGGTTTTGTTTTGTTTACATTCCAGAATTTTGAAACTGGTCTGTCTTGCTGGCTTCAGCAAAGTGCTTTGCTCTGCTCTACTCCGTCCCACCCTTAACTCTTTGCACAGGTTTAGTCCTTGCTGTTTACTGACACTGCATTTCCAGTTTGTAGTGTTTTGTTTCAACTGCATCTGCTTGTGGTGCTCTCTTTTGGAGTTTTCTTTTGGGAAGCTGCTGGGAATAGCAGCCGACTTGGGTGCAGAGGGGCATCTGTCACAACTTATATATTTACATGGAAAATGTCTTTCTCAAAGGCTGTCGGTGCCCCATGTTTTACAGTACATGAACAGTTGGCTAGTCCAGGTGTTTCCTCTTCTGTTTGCGTGATATGTGAATTGGAAATTCAAGAGAAGAGTTGGCAGAATGGAAGAGCTGAGGGTTTGTATTTACCTATTCTAACTGCTTAGCCAATAGGAGGGTTTGGGAGATAGCAAAATCCAACTCCCCCATTCCCAGTAACATTTATATTTTTAATCTCAGATGTAAACTATTAGAACATTAGTGTCATATCCAGTTATGAGCATCAATCTGTTTCTGTTTTTAAATAAGGCCTGAAATAAACTGTCTTATCATACTGTGCATTCAAGTAACACTGTGTTTATTAAACTTCATCTTGCAGTGCAACAAAACCTTAATCTTTCAAAGTATACATATAGGGGGGGGGGGGGGAGAGAGCGAGACTGAGGTTTAGTGGTGGTAATACTAAATTAATTACTCCTGAATGTGAATTCGACTGTTTTATTTTTGTTGGCTTGCCCCATAAATTCGAAAACCAAGTTCCTAATGGTGTTTGTGTCTTTTCACAGGACAGTCGGCCCAATATGTCAAGACCTCTGATCACTAGGTCCCCTGCATCTCCTTTGAACAATCAAGGCATTCCCACGCCAGCACAGCTCACAAAATCCAATGCACCGGTACATATTGACGTGGGTGGGCACATGTACACCAGCAGCTTGGCCACACTTACTAAATATCCTGATTCAAGGTAATTCTAAGGATTATGTTGCATGTCTCTGGCACCATTGTTAGTTTACGCACCTTTTCTGTCTGACCTCTGTAATATAATGCTCTTCATTTCATTGAGTGTTTTACAGTACATTGAAATTGTACTTCAGAAACATTTTATTAAATGCACACCATTGGGTGTTATTTCTTTGCTCACAACCCCACCTGGTTGACCCACATCACTCATACACCAGTTCTTTCTCTCTGTTATTCAACACTGCCTGCTTGTGTTTCATACAGTATCACTATGTGGTGATGAATTCCAACTTAACCATTGGGAAATCTGTTTTAGAAGAAAATATTTCTCAAAATCCCTCAGCGTCTGATGTTTTACTGTACCTGAGCAGTTGGTTAATCCAAGAGAAGAACTGGCAAATTATGGGTTTGCATTGTCAAGCAGCCAGAGCTTCTCAAGCAGCTAGAGTTAGCACGCTTGTAGTAATCAAAGATCTGGGGTAGGAAAGAGGTGATTCTGCTACCTGCATTCCCAACTTAAAATATTTCCTTGGAGTCTATAACAACTTAATCCAGTGCCAGACATATTGCTGTTGAGGGATATACAATTTCTGATGGTATAAAGGTTATTATGTATCCTTATCTTCTCAGGAGAAGTAGCTTGACAAAAGTAATGGTAATTGTTGGACTTTTTCTTGTTTGACTACATCGATCCAGTGGGTTCTATGCATGTTCTTGACATACAACAGTCCTGTGGTGATGGCACCAGTCAGTGCATCTTCTGCCTTGCAGACTCCAAGGGAATCACTGGCAGATGGATCTTTGAATCGGATGAGTAATGGAAAGAAGAAAACATATGTAGCACATCTTCCTTCCCTTTCCTCCATGTCACATGGGAAGATAGAATCCTTCAGATAGGCTGGACCTGAGCTATATAGGGCTTTATAGACCATAACCAGCACTTTGAATCATGCCTGGAAATTAGCAGCCAGTGGAGCTGTTGCAACATCGGAGTTGTGTGTTCCTTGTTAGTAATCCCGCTGCAGCTTTTTGGATCAATTGAAGTTTCTGAACATTCTTCAAAGGCAGTCCTGCATACAATGTATTACAGTAATGCAATAGGGATGTAACTGAGGCATGTTTCCCCATAGCCAAATCCCAAGGGATGGGTACAGCTGGTGCACTTGCTTCAACTTTGCAAATGCACTCCTGGCTACTGCAGAAAGCAGAGCGATCAGGTTCAGGGCTGAATCCAGCACCACACCCAATATGCAAACCTGTATCTGTAGGGGAATTTTAACCCCATCTAGCACAGGTTGAATCTCTATTGCTTGATATGCCTCTCAAATGACCAGGAGCAGCTCTGTCTTGTCTAGATTAAGTTTCAGTTTGTTTACCTTCATCCATTCCATTACTGTTGACATGCACTGGTTTATAACTGAACCAGTTTCCTTTGATTGAAGTGGAAGGAAGAGATAGAACTGGGTAACATCAGCATACTGGTGACACCTGACCCCAAAACTCCAGGCAACCTCTCCCAACAGCTTTGTGTTTATATTAAATAGCATGGAGAACAAGAAAGAGCCCTGTGGGACTCAACAAGCCAGTAGCCAAGGAGCTGAACAGAAGTTCCCCAGGATCACCTTCTGAGTGCCCTACCATGAAGGAATGGAGCCACTGTAGAACAATACCTTGACAAGTGTTGAATCATGGGTGAAGGTACTGAATGCTGTTGAGAGATCCAACAGAACGAACAGGAACATGCTCCCACTGTCCAGTTCCTAGCAAAGATGACCAAAGCTGTTTCCTTGCCATAACAGAGCCTAAAGTCAGATTGAAATGTATAAAGATAATCAGTCCCATCCAGAAACCCATGGAACTGGGAAGTAGGTGCACAGTCCAATATCTTAATTTTAAAAATTGAATATTAGAGACTAGTCACTTCCATAGAAGAGAATCCATGGAGGCATTGTTTAACAAGGGCCTTCCAGCTGCCTCCTTAGGTAGGTTGGAACTATGCCTTGCTGGAGAGAGGCACTGCACACTCCCACTGTCCACCTAGCCATTCCACCTCTGGCCTATTTGATAAGCCAAGAAAGTCAGGGTTCTAGCATACATGTGATGGCCCTCGATTTTCCAAGGATCCTGTCCACATCTTTAGGATGTACAAGCTGAAAGCTATCCATTAATATTGGATGTGTAGGAGCCAAGGTTACATCCAGTGGATTTATATTCATAAAACATCCAAGTCAGAACAGATCTGAGTGATTTTATCTGCAAAGTGTTTAGCAAATTGTTCACAGCGTAACCACCTTGTTGCTGACATGGTTTTATCAGCCAATTTTATTTGAGTGTTATGCCTCCAGTTTCTTTAAAATAAAAAAGGGGTTGGTTTAAGTTAAAATAATTTTGCTCTGTCTTTTGAATTGTCTAGATTTTTTCCCCTGTTAATTGGATAAGTGTCAGTAAGAACTGGAAAAGAGAAGCAATAACTTAATTCTTAGAAAGTACTTTAAAAAATTCAATGTGTGAAACTGAATGGAACATTCTTGCAAAAAGTATATTTAAAACATTACAATATCCTCTCATACCTAATGAACAGCATCAAAATTAATTGTACCTTTAAGGATGGACTGTCTATCAATGTACTCTTTCGCAGTACAGATCAAACTCATTTTCCTCGCTAGACAAATGAACAATGTTGGTTACAAACTGTATTGGTGTACAAAGTCCATATCCTAGTATTCATAGATACAAAACACCATATTAATATGGATGACTGCTTTTCCAGATGCAGAGACATCTTTAAAATTTTCCTTGCATGTGTGTCTCAGGCAGTATTTTTAAAATGTGTAGTCTCTTTGGCCATGTGTGATTGCAAGAATATTTCTTTTTTGGCAACATCAGATAATCAACTAAGGTAATTCATCCAATCTAGCTTCTAAAAAGTTGGGATGGCACCTCTTTCCTCACACACTGGATGTTATCCTTTCACTCTCCATTTGAAGTGATGGAAAAGCATGCTTTAGCTCCTTTACAGCTGTTTTTCCACAGTCTCACTGCTCCTTCCCACTTGAAATGCTGGAAGATGGCATTGGAAGAGGAATGAGGGGGGAAAGCCAGAGTTGCTTCCTTCAGTTCCTGCTTCATTTTACAGTTGGTATCTGTAGTAAGAAGTGGTTGCTCTGTTGAAGAGTAAATATCCAGTTATTTGTGGGTCATTCGCTCATTTAGAGCAGTTAGAAGGAAAGAGAATCTGTGTCTTTGTGGAAGGGATCTGCTTTGGAGCAGCTGGAGACTGAAGGAGTTTCTTGACAATGCAAAGAAGGAGATGATTCAAAATATTAGTTAAACAGTTATCCATGGTGTAGTGGTTTGAGTGTTGGACTCTGGAGGCCAGGGTTCGATTCCCTGCTCAACCATGAAACTCACTGAGTGACCATGGGCAAGTCACATCCTCTCAGCCTCAGGGGAAGGCAATGGCAAACCTCCTCTGAACAAATCTTGCCAGGAATACCCCACAATAGATTTGCTTTAGGGTCACCATGAGTCAGAACTGACTTGAAGGCACACAACAACATTTTCTACCCAAATCTGATTCCACTTACCTAATAGTTAATTTACAAGAAACATTGGGTATTGAGGAAATGGACTTTCCACCTGCAGCATGTCTCAAATTGTGCTGTTACTATCTCTGAACAAGAATGTGTATTCTAAAGATTTACAGATCCAGTGTCTTCTATTGAAGAAACTTAGGGAGAAGGGGATAGAAGGGCTCTTTATATGACTTAGCCCTACTAATATATCTTGGGTCATTTACTGAGATGCACAATGGCATCTATTCAGAGTGGGAAACAGTACTTCTTTTAGTAGCCTCATCAGATTTCCATCTTATTATTTATGTGGATTGATATAATTTTCATGACATATTCCATGCATTCAGTTTTTGGTCCTGGCTCTTCAGTGTTCTGAGATGTTAATTGCAATATATTAATTCACTTCCAAATGAGATTGCTTCTGCTGTGTTCTTTCCTAAATTGCTGCATAGGTGCTAAGCAGTTTCATATACTGCATGTATATAATTGCAGAACCAAACTGACTCTGCTTATAGTTTTGCAGCCAACACCCATGGCCACCCACAGGGCATGTTTGAAGCCTCAGGATATAGCTGCCAAGTTTTAGAATGTTTCAGGCTGGCTCTATTCCACTTTCATGCTGGCTTTGTATTTGGAAAGGTTTGCCATTTGTGGGATTTGTTTCCCAGTGCTTCTGAAAGAAGAAGCACAAAGTGGGAAATGCCCTTTGAATCTGATGACATTGTCATCAAACTTGTATTTTGGCCAATAAAATCTTTCTTCTAGATCAGGGGTTGAACACAAGTTTTGCATGCAGAAGGTCCCAAATTAACCCCCCCCCCCATATCTTTAGGTTGAGGTGGAAAGACTCTTTCCTGAAACTCTGAAAAGATACTGTCAGTGTGTGTCAATAGTCCTGGGCTAGATTAAGCAGTGGTCTGACCCAGTTTAAGCTAGCTTCCTTAGTCTTATTGTATCTTTTTTTTATCAGGTTCTATTCATATCTCTCTGCCTTCTTTCTTACTAGCTGACTTCCTAGTGGACTTGGCAATGGCCCAAAACACCACATTTATTTGAACCTCATGGGTATATTTCTGAAGGCACAATCCATTGTAACTTTTAGCTCCACTGGTTCCAAGGTGATTAACTTGCTTATTTTGAATTTAATTCTTCGCCATGCACAGAAGTCGCCAAACTTCACTTGCAGTCATCCCTTCCCATCTGCCAAGTATGAAACCAAGTATGAAGTCAACTGCTAAGTATGAATTATGATGAAGGCTTATTGCTGTTGTCAGAATGGTGCTTTTTAGTAGTTTATGGGCTTTTAAAGTTAACGTCTACCTCTCCTGAATCTTCAAAGAAGGTTAGAATTAGTGACAACTGCACACTTTGGCTGTATTCAGAGTATTCAAAACTTGTGGACCTTGATTCAGCTATGGCCTTTCTACCTTACCTTTTCCAAGAAGTTTTCCCTCTGGCAAAATTTGAAATCTCGGAAATTTCTTTCAGTCTTTTCACTGCATATTCTTGGGACCTCTGAGAGTCACATTGCCCTGTGCCCCATCCTCTTAAAATATGGGATGGGCAAAAAAGTGTATCTCGCCCTCCCTCCCAATATCCAGTAGTGTCCCCAAGGCTGCTGGTAGTTGCTATTGATCATTTCACCAAACTTTGATATATTTTAACCTATCTCTTTGGGGTTTTTTTTGGGGGGGGGGTTGTTTGTTTTTACCTCTTAGCTTGTTTCAAACTAGAAAGTGGTCAGACTCCCTAGTTTAAAGGAAGGCCTCTGGAGGCCATGAATACAGTCAGGAAGCTAAAAAGCATAGCAAAATGGCCCATAGTTAGTGTTGTAAAATTCTCCCTTAGCTTGCCTTATTTCTGCAGGGGCAGGTGCGAAATTTTACGATTCTTCCTGCTCTTCACAGAATGAGATATTTCAAATTGATCATCCATCTCCTGACAAAATCTCAATGGACCAAAAGCAAACATTTTCTCAAATTATGTATGTGTTTGAATGTGAAGGGACTGCTAGGCTAAGCTGGCCCAATTATGTGTGTGGATGCTAATGCTATTTGCATTATCCTGCACCTGTACCTGGGGAAGATGTTAGATTTTTGTGTGACAGAAGTAGTATTGTTTTTTAATAGTCTGCTCAACATTTTTTTCTATGTTGTTACCACACCACACAAAACCAGATGGACAAATTTCTACCACTTTTCCAGCCACTCATCCTGCCTCATTTCCTCTGAATTTAGCTGCAATTCTCAAGGTAGTTATGGGGAAATGATTTTTTGCAGCACCAATATATTGTTGTGATGTCTGCCTCTTTTAATACAACTTTGTAATGCAAAGTTATACTGGACTAACTTGGTCTCAAATAGGCAAGTAAGGGCCATGAACTTTATAGAAGATCTGCTCCCAGAAAAAAAAAAATCTGCGAGAAGTGGCCATGAAAGTCCATGACAAAAGAAGTATGAGAAAATAACATAATAATAATCCCTAGTTTTTTAAAAAATTAAAGGTACATTAAAAAAAACACAGCGGTCCAAAAATTGCCCAAAATGAGTCCAGTTTGGCTTTGAAAAGGAAAAACACATGCATTTAATATTGACTCTGAGAGACCAGGGTTCAAATCCTCACTCTGCCATGGAACCCCCCTGAGTGTCCCACTTTGTCAGCCTCACAGAAAGGCAGTGTGTGTGGGGGGGACTATGCTGGCTGGGGGATTCTGGGAATTTTAATCCCAAAAAAGTACATTTTCAGAGCTCTTCCTAGGCTGGATTACTCAGTAGACATCCACACATCACAAAATACAAACATCAGCATCCCCTCTATGCCATGTTTGATCATTAATCAACACCATGTGAAAAAGTGCTGCACACATTTGGTGAATATAGAAAAAAACACCACAAATTGTTCATGAGATTTCAATCTCTACCACAACTACCAAGTCAGACCAAACCCAACACTTGTGTCCTAATTAATAATAATAATAATAATAATAATAATAATAATAATAATAATAATAATTTTTATTTATATCCCACCCCTCTGCAAAGCAATCGGGGTGGCTTACAACATTAAAATTTACATAAATACAGTTCCCATCCCATCCCAACACCCCAAAACCCACCCACCCCTAAAAAAGTATTAAACAATCACAAGTTTAAGACACACTTAAAATAATACATTAAAAAGACCAACTCCCATTACAGCAGGGAGAGGAGAAGGAGGGAAGGAGAGGGAGACTAACTCCTAAGGCCGGGAATCTAGTCAGGAAAGGAAAGGCCTGCTGGAAGAGATCCATCTTAACAGCTTTCTTAAAGCTACTCAAGGTCGTAATTTGATGAATCTCGTCTGGCAGGCTGTTCCATAGTCTAGGAGCGGTAACCGAGAAGGCCCTCTGGGAGGTAGCAGACAGTCTGTCAATCAAATGATATGCATCTATGTGATTCCACTTCTCTTGTCATCATTGGTGACATCGATTTGTATCCATTGTCACCATTTCTCATGCATACTTCCTGAGGTCACTGGTGGCTAGCCCCTGAATTTAAGGCCAGCTACAATGGTTGCCATATATGGTGCTTGGCCAAAAAAGAAGGGGAGGGCATGAGAATACACGCAATATGGCAGCCAGCCAGGGGAGGGAGGAATTAACACTCGGGCAGCGAACTGCCCTGTGTGGAAGCCATGCAAACACAACGGTTTGCAAAGTCTGTTAAAAATAATTAAAAACATAAAAGCATGTTCCCAAAAGACACCCCCCCTTCCCTGGCTTTGGCGAGGTCAGAACATCTGGCAATGGCATCATTGCAGAACACAAAACCAGCAGAAAACGGAAGCAGCAGAGTGATACGGTAGCCAGGGAGAGAGAGCATTTAACACTCGGAGGATGTGTCCTCTATTTCCACCCAGGAACAATGCCCAAAATGTCCTCCATTTTGAGCAAGACTAAGAAGCACACATTCTATATTTATATGAGCTCTTATTGGGCATGTCCTCTATTAGTCTTGCACATCTTCCATTTTTCAGTGCCTTGTCCCCCTCCCCCCAATAGGGACAACATCTATCTCGTCACCCTGGGATGAAGACAGAAGGACCAGAGTGTCCTCCTTTCCCAGGACCTGTCCTCCATTTCATCTTCCTGTCCAGGAATACTGTCCAAATGCCCTTCCTTTGGAGCCTGCCTGAGAAGCATGCATTTTATCTTTCTATGAGTCTTTTAGCTTTTATTTGGGCATGTCCTCCATTTTGCAGTGCCTTAGTCCTCCTTGGCAGTGACAACATCTGGGATAAGGAGGATGAGGATGATGGGGTGGCCTTTCTTTCCACTGTGGCCAGGGAAGCCCTCGGGCTCTTCAACCCTGAGCTGTCACCTTTGCCCACTCCTAAGTGGAGTGTGCCTAGGGTTGTGAGCTGACACGGTGTGGGTCTGTGTATGTGTCGGTGACAGGGAGAGGCTCCCATATCAAATAAACAGGTGGCGGAGTGTGTGGGTGTGAATATGTGGGTGTGTATTTTGGGGGGGGCCATGGTGGAAATGTGGAAAGGGGTGTGTGAGAGAGAAGGAAGTGAAAGCAACACTGAACAATAGAGAGAAAAGTCAAAGAGGAAGGGCTGGGCACGGCTGGAGCCCCTGCTGCTGGTGGTTGTGCTCCCTGGCTCTGTGTGTGTCTGTCTGTCTATTTATCTATCTCCTTTGGGAAGAAGAAAAGGAGGAAGAGAAGACCCCTGACCCTACAGAGCTGGCAGCGGTGGGAGCATCAGATCTCCTCCAAGCCCCTGGCGGGGATGAGGGGTGCCAAAGCTAGCTGGTGAAGGCTCCTCCATCCCTCTCCTCTTCCCTCCTTCCTTCTTTTCTCCTCCCTCCTCTTTCCCCCTTTCCCTCCCTCTACCCACCCACTCCCCCTTGCAGTGGTATTGTTGGGGTACACAAAAACAGCAGAAACAGCAGAGTGATATGGTAGCCAGGAGGAGGGAGGAATTAACACTTGAACAGATCACACAGTCTGTTAAAAAAATTATTTTAAAAAAATACATGTTCCCAGAAGACCCCCCTTCCCTGGCTTTGGGAAGGTCTGAACATCTGTCACTGGCATCGTTGGGGAAAAACAGCAGAAAAGGAAAACAGCTGAGGAGTTGTTTAAAGGACACACTAGCGAGAAATTTGAAAACACTCCAAGCTGGCAAATAAGCGCGAGCACAAAAATGGCGCTTGCCATTCTGTAGATGGGATAGGCATATTCTGCCCCTCTGCCCATTGATCTCTCCCTTCAGGAAGCCCCAAATCTGATTGGGAGCAAGTTCCCATTGGCGGCACCCTGATAAAAACCTGTGTTTTTGGAAAAGAAATGGGGGGGGGGACTTGCCATCAGAAAAACCATGCTAAGGGGGATTTGACATGGGCCCACCCCAATTCGGGCTGGAAAAACTCGATTCAAGTGTGAACGACCAACATTTAAACTGGTTTGCAAACTGATTTATAACGTAGTGTGAACAACCCCTTAGGCAAATGTTATTATCAATTCAAACAATGTTAACGTTGAACTGGAAAAAACATAACTGGACAATGTCACTGTTAACAGTGTTTGATTTAGTATGGTGGAATTAAGAATTCTATTCACTTGTTGGATTATTAGAAACCAAGAATTGGGATACAAATTGAATAAATAATTCATATTTTTTCATTCAGCAAGGTTAAGCTGCTGTGGAAATTACACATAAAACATGTGCCAAATTTAAATTTGACATAAATAAACTTTTATTAACGCAACATATTTTGAATTCAGCAAAGTCTCGATTTTGTGTCTTTTGACTTTTTATCCTAGCAAAAAACAGTTGAGAGAGAGGGAAAGATGCTAGTGTTCTTCTGTTATGTCAAGCAGTTAAATAAGAAAGTAGGGCTTATGTCAAACAGTTAAATAAGAAAGTAGAGTATAGTGTAAACATAATGAGATATTTAGTATATTATAGACCTCTTTCAGTTGCATAGATTCTATACCTGTTGCTTTTTTGAGCTGTCTGTGGCAAGTGGCCATCTTTCATTAGTAGCCTTAGTGTGTTGGATCATCCTTTCACTGTTCTTGAACTAACTGACTCATGAGGAGTATCTGTCCTGACCTTTATTGTCAGCTTCATTTTAACATCCAACATATTGGTTAAGCTGTGAGTTTGAGTTTTTTTGTGTTCTCTCTGTTATAATGTGGCTACAGTTATTTATACTGGGCAAAAAATCCCTTCAGTGTTCCATCATATGAACAGAAGATAGGTGTAAACTATAATTTCAAAGGATAAGTTGAAGGAGAATTTTTAATTGAAAAGAGGTTTTATCCTGTGTAGTGCTTTTGTCTGCTGTATGTGAACAGAATTACCTGCATATAATTTGTTACAGTATGTTGAGATTAATTAATACGATTGCAAGATATAATGGTTTCCTCCCTTATACATAAACACCCAAATCCATTTTGCATAGTAACTGCTTTTTCTTTGTCCTCATTAGTGGTAACAATTAATTTACATTCTTGTGCAACTAGACATTATGTCTCAAGTACTAAGACATTAATTTATGGCTTTAGTCAAGAGCCATAACCACAAATTCTAAACAGTAGAAGCAAACCTTTCTGAAGAGTTTCTCTGCTAAGAGATAGGACCTAAACTTGTCTGGCCTTGCTTTAGATTCAGCTGAATGAAATCCAGAACATTCAAGTTCATTATGACTTTTCTAGGCTCCTTTTACCCATCTGAAAATTGATTTCTTTTAAAATTGTTTAAGAAGATGCCTCAGGGCTCCAGAGCTTATATTAAAAAGAAGAAGAAGAAGAAGAAGAAGAAGAAGAAGAAGAAGAAGAAGAAGAAGAAGAAGAAGAAGAAGAAGAAGAACTCTTCCTGTCTTGGAGCAGCAGAAATAGTCAATATTGAATTGACAAATGATCCTTTAAATATTACCATTGAATCTAGTATCTTCAGGCCCCATGTGTGAAACACTTCATCAAAAACATCATCATCTTGATGATACATTGAAAAAGAAAGAAGCAGAGTGAAAATCAGATATAAACCCCCCCCCTCCAAATATATAAGCAGAGCACTACAATTATCAGTGTAAACTGTTATCAACTAGAATATTGAGACAGGGGAAGAGATGTGATTGTTCTTAGCTCATTACATTTAAGATATTTCAGAATGAGAGAAAGATGTTTTGATTTTGTTTTTTGGTTGTAAACATTTGTTGCAAGGTTAACAAAGCCTTTAAATATTTATTTAAATATTTAAATAAATATTTGGAAGAGGATTGTAATCTTTCAACTGCATCTCTTTCTAAGAATATTCCTAAGTGAAAAGAAGCTAGAACCTCACACATCATCTTTCTACCAAGGAAATGATTGGGTGGATAGGAGAGATGGTGAGTTTAGATAAGGTTGGTACCAATAAATTCCTTGCCTGGAATTGGGAATATTTCAGTATTCCAAGGGGAAATTATTTTTTAAAGTTAATTTCTATTTTCTTCCTAAAATATTCACATGAGCACATTCACACGAAAACAGTGTTTTCTTCTGTCATCCATTGTTACTTTTCCATATTTCATAGTTTTGGTTTTCAGTGGGGTTTTTTTAATTGTTATCCTTAGCATCCTGGGTTTTTTGGTTTCTTATTTTTGTTTGTTTTTTTAACATCAGTTTTATCCAAATGAAGATATACCTCAGCAGTTCTTAAGTACTGGTTAACCTGCCACTTTTAATCTTTTGAGCAAATAATAATAATAATAATAATAATAACAATTTTTATTTATATCCCGCCCCTCTGCTAGGCAATCGGGGCGGCGTACAGAATTTCAAAACATCAGAACAAATACAAAAATAAATCAAATTCAAATCTCATCCCCCCCCCTCCCATACCCTCCCATCCCCCCAAAACAATAAGCAAGTTAAATGACAATAATTAAAATATACAGTTTAAAAATACATAAATTTTTCAGTTCCATTATGATCTTCCGAGGGCTGCAGGCTAGTCAAAACAGTCCTCCACGGCTTGAGAATGCCAGCAGGAGATGGAACCAGGCAGGGGCTTTATGTCCACCGGGGCTCCTCCCCTGCTGCCCGCAGGTGCAGCAGCTCAAGCCGCTCAGGTGGGAAAGGCATTGGGCTAATTAATATATTTCCAAGAGATTAATTTATGAAAAATTATGAGAAGCAGCTTAGTAAAATTAGGCAGGATAGTTGGCAGTTGGAACAAACAGAAACACATGGTTAGGATGGCATCAAGGTTGGGAAACTCTGAGAATGTAGAAGAGGAATAAAGAACAGATAGGGGTAAGTAATCAAGAGACAATAACCTTGATTACAACCTATCTCATTTGGTTCCAACAAAATAAGCCTGCAGTATTTTTATTATGAGTATCAATCCTAGTTGGGCTTCTCAAATTGTTAATGGTAAGCCGTCAGTCAGGATGTTTGTTCTATAAGGCTGGCTTCAATGGCTGTACAGTACCTCTGTTCTCCTAAAATAGGCTCTGTAGAGGCCTGGTTTGTCATATTGAGGTAGCTGGTCATAAGAATCCTAGCTGGAACTGATCAACTTTGTATGGATAATTGCCTAGCAACTATCTGATTAATTATGAAGTCAAAGGCTTTCACAATCCATAGTTTTTTGTAGGTTTTTTGGTCTATGTGGCCATGTTCTAGAAGAGTTTATTCCTGACGTTTCAGCAGCATCTGTGGCTGGCATCTTCGAACACAGCCACATAGCCCGAAAAACCCACAAAAACTATCCAATTAATTCCTTTCAACTTATTTCTTACAATCTGTCTTCTAACTTCTCATCCTTAAGCCCAGATGCCTATTAAAAAGGCTACAGCAGTGGTCTAAGAACAGTGCCAGTGAAGAGAACTACCATATATTGCAGATGTGAACACATTTTTCTTACAACCAGAGAAAAGATTATAAACATGGGCATCACTAGTTGGCCAACAGAAAAACCAAATATATTATATAATATGAAGTAAAAGATGGCAAAGCTCCATACTGGTGGCCATGACTAGACCAGGTGCTGATCACAGATCACGAATTACTCATAACAAAAATAAAAGTAAAACTCAACAAAACCAGTCATCATACCAAAATATGATTTCAACATTTCCACAGAATTCACTGACAATATAAAGAACAGATTTGCAGTAATAAGTATAATAGATCATGAACCAGAAGAGCTTTGGTCTGAAGTCAGGAACATAATAAAAGAGGAATGCAGACAGAAACTTCCAACAAACAAAAAGAAAATGAAGAAACCATGGATAACAGATAAAACGCTGCAAGCAATAAAAGAAAGAAAAGAAATAAAACAAAATGGAGATAAGAATAAACTAAGAACCATGAATGCAACAGTACAATGGCTAATGCGTAAAGATAAAGAAAACTACTACAACAACCAATGCAGAGAAATAGAAGACAACAACAAAAAGGGAAGAATGAGAGACCCATTCCACAAGATTCAGGAAATCAAAGCAAATTTCAAACCAAGGGACACTCTATGACAATAAAAATAATATAATTCAAGACCAGGAAGGAATAAAAAAAAGTTGGATGCAATACACAAAAGAGTTGTATAAAAGAGATGACAACATGAAGGATACATGGAATGAAGAGCCATGTGAAGATGAACCTGATTCTAAAAAGTGAAGTGGAAGCTGCAATAAGAGAAATGGCAAAAAACAAGTCTCCAGGAACAGATGATATTCCAGTCGAACTGCTGCAATCCATACTGACATAGTCAACTCTAATGCTAACTAACATATACCAACAGATATGGAAAACAAAACGATGGCCAACAGATTGGAAGCGATCAATATACATCCCCATCCACAAAAAGGGAGAAAAAAGAGACTGCAGCAACTATAGGACCATAGTAGTGATCTCCCACGCAAGCAAAATCATGATCAAAATTCTGCAACATAGGCTCCAAACATGGAAAGAGAAATCCCAGAGGTCCAAGCAGGGTTCAGGAAAGGAAGAGGTACTAGCAGCTTCATTTATATACCACTTCATACCCCACTATGCAGTCTCTAAGCGGTTTACAACTATAAGCTAATTGCCCCCAACAAGCTGGGTACTCATTTTTAGTGACCTCGGAAGGATGGAAGCCTGAGTCAAGACTGAGCCTTGGCTGGTATTGAACCCGTAACCTTGTAGTTTGTGAGTGCATGGCTGCAGTACAGGCATTTAATCACTGCACCACCAGGGTCCTACACAAGAATAATCATGCTCAAAATTCTGCAACATAGGCTCCAACCATACATGGAAAGAGAGAGCCCAGAGGTCTAAGCGGGGTTCAGGAAAGGAAGAGGCATGAGGGACCACATTGCAAACATACGATGGTTAATGGAGCATAAGCAGGGAGTTCCAAAAGAAAATCACCATGTGCTTTATAGACTATAGCAATGCCTTTGATTGCATATCATGAAAGGCTATGGAAGGCCCTTAAAGACATGGGAGTGCCAACAGATCTGATTGTCCTAATGAAAAATCTGTACTCAGGACAAGAGGCTACTGTCAGAACAGAACACAGAGAAACAGAATGGTTCACAATTGATAAAGGGGTCAGACAAGGCTGCATCTTATCACTCTACCTGTTCAACTTATATGCAGAACATATTGTAAGGAAAGCAGATTTGGAGATGGAAGAAGGAGGACTGAAAATAGGAGGAAGGAATATCAACAGTCTGAGATATGCTGACAACACCATCATACTAGCAGAAAACCTCACAGACCTCGAAGAACTACTAAGGAAGATCAAAGAAGAAAGTACAAAAGCAGTCTTACTGCTGAATATAAAGAAAACAAAAGATAATGACTACAGAAAACTTAACATAAATTCAAACTAGACAATGAGGGAAAGAGTTCTCATATCTGGGATCAAACATTGATAGGAATGTGGACTGCAGCCAGGAAATCAGAAGAAGATTAAGAATGGGGAGGGTAGCTATGGAAGAACTAGAAAAGATCCTAAAATGCAAAGATATACAACTCAGCACAAAAGTTAGGATCATACAAGCCATTGTATTCCCCGTTACAATGTATGGATGTGAGATCTGGACAGTTAAAAAAGAAGATAGGAAGAAAATCAATTCATTTGAGATGTGGTGTTGGAGAAGAGTGTTGAGGATCCTGTGGCGAGCCAAAAGGACAAACAAATGGGTCCTAGAGCAGATCAAGCCAGAAACCTCCCTGGAAGCCTGGATGACAAAACTTAGGACATTATCACACGTGGGCCAGAAAGCGATAATAAAGTGGAAATGAGGCATTCCGAAAATAAACTGAAAATAAACCTTGATTCCGCAAATGGCTTTCACACATAATTACCTTAATTGCAAAATTACAGTAAGCGCATTTAACGTTCACACACAAGTGAGAAAAGCCCGTAAATGTACTAGAAATGATCTTCTTGCACATGCGCAGATAGAGGAATGCTCGCCGTGGAACCATGGGAAAAGCAGGGAAATGCTCCCAAATGCGCATTTGCTTTTCACATTACAGTAAATGCGAAATTAACTTAATTTCGCATTTGCATTTCCTCAAAACCACCGAATTTCAAAAGATCTCGGATAACACCAGTTTCTGTCCAGTTTCTGTCCAGTTTCTGTGCAGTGTCGTGTGAAAACGCGAGGCACAAATCCAGTTTTTGTTTGGGATTTGTGTGGATTAACCAGCAGATTTGGCCCGTGTGATAACGTCCTTAGGCTGGCATACTTTGGACACATCATGAGAAGACATAAATCATTAGAAAAAACAATAATGCTAGAAAACGTAGAAGGGAGTAGAAAGAGAGGAAGGCCACATGCTAGATGGATGGACTTTATTAAAGAGACCACAAATATGAGTTTGCAAGAGTTGAGCAGAGCAATGGAGGACGGGGGATCTTGGAGATGTTTTATCAGCAGGGTCACCATGAGTCAAGATTGCCAAAGCTCTCCAGATCTTGCTCCTGGGCCCTGTTATACTTGGCAGCAAATCTTGGTAGTTTTTCTCTGTGCTTTGCTTTATAGATGATGACAATGAAAGTTCAGACAGAAGTAACATTAGAGGAAATATAAAGCAAAATCTGAAGTGATGATTGTCGTTTTCTCTAAGCTTTATATTTTAAGTCACTTTAAGATGATATCAACAACACTTGGGGGAAAGATGCCTTTTTAAAAAAGAAATATCTTGGATGTTAACAAATATTTAGGAGACCAATAGTCTTGGTTTTAGAATATTTCTCTTATTTGTTTATTCATTTGTTTCTTCGTTCACTTTCTTCAAAGGCAACTATCCCAATAAAAATCTTTGATTCTTGTTAAATCCGTGAACAATCCATTTGCCTCTTGGTTGCATTTTGAGTTTGTACAGCTGCTTTCTGCCTTGGGCCACAGTGAGTCTGACAAAAATTATCAGTTTCATCATGCCGCTACTTGGAAGTTCAGAAGCAAATATTAAACCAATTCAGACATGTGTGAGAGACTGACCTTCTGGGATGGGAGGAGGAGGAGGTGATGAAAGGAAGGATGGTATGGCAGGAAGAAACATCAACCTTTATTTTAAAATACTTTGTTCTGTTATTAAGGAGGCTTGCTCCAAGAGGGTTAAGTACAATGTGGCCCTGGGAGGAAGAAATAAATGACACAGTGTCAGTAAAATTGGCACAAATGTAAAAGGTCTGTTGTCATAAAATATTGTCACTGGCATACTTAGAAAGCTGGATCATTATGGTGTTCTTGTTCTGTGGGCTCAATTAGGTTGAGTTATATGATTGATCTGCCATGAAGTCCAACTCTAGAAGTCCAACTCTAGCATCAGATTATAGGGCTCTTTCACACGACACAATTATAGCACTATGCTTTCACTTTAACTGCCATGGGTCCTTCCCATGAAATCCTGGGAAGAGGTATTAGGAATTCTCAACCAGAGAGCTCTAGTTCTTGTCAAACTACAAACCCAGAATTCTATAGGATGTTGCCTTGGTAATTAAAGTGGAATCATAGCACTATAAGAGTAAATAGGTCCATGGTATGGAGATCAAACAGCATGTTCAAACTAGCTGGTAATACATTGAGCACATTGTGTTTGATTAACTGTGTCAGTCTGTCCATCCATCCCTGTCATACACAAGCATATAAACACCCCACCCCACCCCGCTACTCCAGACCTAGATCTCTTGGAGAAGGGAGGAGGAAGAGGCTTTAACTTCTCCATCCTCACAGTGTATGTTGGAAAGGAAAGCACATGGGGATTACTCTTTTTCCATTCTTTGGCTCCTAGCATTCACATTTCTTCTGGAAAACATGGTATAGTAGGAAAGTCAGCAGAATTGGGTTGGTGACTGGATGATTCTGGGAAGCAATGCACAGTAATGATTTCCCTCCCACACCGTTGTGTGAAAATTACAACGGCACAGAGGGACTTGGAAGGAAGGGTTATCCGAGCAGGTCACACAGGTGGCCTATGAAGTTTCCCAAGCCTCTCATGATGAATTTGTCCAAATTCATGATCCATATTATTCTGCCTAATGACAGAATTGCTTCAGTTTTATTTATTTTTATAACTCTAGTTTTCAAATTAGAAGAGAAGCAAGACTAGTGTGCTCTTTGCACTCTGTAAATTAAAACTCAAAAGTTGTGTTCATGAAAGCCAGTACAGTGAGCCAGCCCTTGGTGTCTGCTGGGGTTTGATTCTAGGACCCTCCATTTGGTTTCAGGACCCCAAAATCCATGGATGCTCAAGTTCCATTATATACAGTAGTGATGTAAAATGATGTTCCTATATAAAATGGTCAAATCATGGTTTGCTTTTTGGAATTCTTATATTTAAAAAATATTTTCAAGCCATGAAAGGTTGAATCTATGGATACAGAATCTGTGGATATAGAGGGATGACTGTAGAAAGTTAGTGATTGCACAAAGTGGAGATGGTTAATTAATGCTTAATTTTCTACTAGGACTTAACTCTGGCTGAGTTGCTTCTCTCTATGCTTTGTTTATTGTTCACATAAAATCGACTGAAGATAGACACAATATAATAATGGTTACTGAGTGGTATAAACTGCACATATTTTTAGAACCCTATCCAAAAAGAAAAAGGTACACATATCCTGACTTGATCTTGTCTGGTGAAATTGAAATTCTTCCTTAGTTCTTTACTGCTTCTTCCATTGTTATTGATATTAACAAGAGGTAATAACTTTGGCATATACTTTCATGCCTTCCTTATATTTATGGACAAAAAGTCAAAGCAGGAGGCTGCAAATGTTGCTTATACAGTCGCCCCTCTGTTCTCGCAGACTTGAGATCTGCGGACTCAAATATTCACAGAGAGACGATTTTCTTTAATTTCAATGGGGCATGTGCCTGCAGGCACATGCCCCATTCAAGCCTATGAGACTTGAATATTGGCAAGTCTCTGTTTTTGCAGGGGGGTCCGGAACGGATCCCCCATGAAAACAGAGGGCCAACTGTACTAATTTTCTGAGTGGGGAGAATGGGTCCTAACAAAATTGCTAGTGCCAGAGGTAAACATTGGGAAACACAAGGTGTGTATCTTCTCACATATTGTTGTAGGGTACTTTCAATCTACTGTGATTTTCTTTCCCCCCTTACTCAAATAGTGGACTCAGTTGGAATCCTGGATAGCAAGACGAGGCTTGAATCCTTTGCCTTGCACTGTCTGGACTGGAATTAGGAGTTGTGCCTGCAGTTTCCATTGCTACAAAAATAATTCATTTCAAGTTACTATTTTTCACTTTTCTTTCTTTCTGATAATACATATAGGTGTTGGGACCCATTCCATATTGGGATCCCAGTATGAGGTGGAAAGTCAGTATCCCTACTCTTGATGTAAAGTTCAGATACAAATTAACGTATGAGAATACATAAGCATACATATAAAATATTTCCTGAGTTTCTTCAGGGAGTGATGGATGCAAAAAGAAGAGGCTAACTAAGCATCAGGAGAGCCAGCATGGCAGAGTAGTTTGAGTGTTGGACTACAACTCTGGAAACCAGGGTTCAATTCCCAGCTCAGCCATGTAATCCACTAGGTGACCTTGGGCAAGTCACATGCTCTCAGCCTCAGGGGAAGGCAATGGAAGACCTCCTCTGAACAAATCTTGCAAAGAAAACCCCATGATAGAGATCAAGAGTAGGGATACTGACCTTGGGGTTGCCATAATTCTTGAAGGCACACAACAAAACTATGCATCATAAATAAAATTATATTTTCAGGTAATTCTCTTCTAATTTAGAACTGCATTTTCTTATTTCTTGATTCTTTCACACAGGCAAGGGGGGGGGGGGAATACTACCTCAAAAGAGGAAAGTTAAAATATCCAGAATGTAAGAATAAAAGACAAATGATTACCAGATTCTATACATTTGGATTATTTTGGGTCGGAGCCAAAGACCACAGAAATCTTAGCCCTGAAGGTTTATTTTTCAAAATGTTTTAAGGAGGGGGAAAACCTGCATGGTGTAAGAATGCTTCAGAGGATATGCCTTCTTCATCCAGCCCTAGAGAATGATTTAAGGAACTATTGAAATGGGGATAAATTTCACACTCTTTTCATTTTAATTCTCACAGTAGACAAGTCCCATCATTTTTCCATTGAGTTTTTAATGTTTTCTGAATTCACACCAAGAATTCATCATTTTAATATGTGCCCCCCACTATGTTCTGTCAGCACTGAAATTAACTAAATGCTGGAATAATTGAGATTGCCTCTGATCAGTATGACTCCTAGTGACTCATGATGCTGATTCCAAATTGATGTTGGTGACGACATCTCTTTCATTTTCAGAATTGGGAGGCTTTTTGATGGCACGGAACCAATTGTTTTGGACAGCCTGAAGCAGCACTACTTCATCGACAGGGATGGCCAAATGTTCAGATATATCTTGAATTTTCTACGAACGTCAAAGCTCCTCATACCTGATGATTTCAAGGTGAAATGTTATTCCTAATTTTCATAAAGTTTGAAAATGTTTGGTGAGGCGGTATTACCAAGCAAAGGAAGCTAGCAAATATTAGATTTTTGAAATGAGTATTTAAAACTGGCAGGATTTTCCATAATATTTTTAACTGAGGATTTTAAAGACAGAATTCATACCAGCTGTCCTGGCTGAGCAGGCTAGGAATCAAGTCTATTTTATGCCTATTGAAAGTAATGGGAAAATGAAACTACTGAATGTCTAAGATAGATGGGATCCATTCTGTCTCTTCAACCAGGAAATAACTTGGTATTTTGCCTATATCGTGAGCATCATAGCAGATCTCCCCTCCCATTTCTGGTCTATGTCTTTGTTTGTTTGCTTGCTTGCTTTTTGCCCTTGCAGTACATGGCTGTCCTAATGCTGATCCCCCACAAAGCCCAATCACAAAACACCTAGGGGGTAAATTTTACCAGTGGCAGAGATGGGTGCCATTAAATTACTTTGGACCCTCCATATACCGCTACTGGATTTCAGTTCCTATCAATCATAGCTAGCATGTGAGTTGCAGTCTATTTGGAGGGCCACAATTGCCCTGGGGGGTTAATTCTGATCAAAAGTCGATGTATAGTGATATAGGAGTTAACATTTTCACCTTACAGATGGCAAAACTTAATGTTTATTTGTAATATTCTTTAGAAAAGAGAGGAGAACAGAACTCAGGCCATTGTGATACATTGAACTCCTTCCACTACTTGTTAGGAGGCCAGTATTTTAACTGGGTTTGTTTGGATGTTGGATTCCCTTCTGTTACGAGCCCAGTATTATTCCTATTTATCCCTTCTGGTTTCCCCACCAGAGCTTCCACGCAGCCTAATGAAGAATTTGAAATAAAAATTATAAGGTCCATAGCTTCCACAGAATAGGGTACCAAAACAATATATTTTTTAAACTGTAGCCAATCTGAACTTATTTCATACAATAACAGAATTGGCAGATATCTCAAGGACCATCAAGTCCAACCCCGTGCCATGTAGGAATATACAATCAACCTCTCCCCCTCGACAAACAGCCATTCAGCATCTGTTTTAAAACCTCCAAAGAATTAGACTCTGCTATAAAAGTAAAGTAATTTTACCTTTCAATGTACCTTTCAATGTAGTTCTACTGGCTATTTCTAACTTTATTTCCACTTAGGACCTTAACGGTGTCTGTTAGACCCAAGCAGCAGCTTGATGTTATCAAGAATAATATGAAGGACTTAAATGGGGGGAAACATTGGCTGAAATCTTGCATTGGAAGATGTATCAGTGACAACAGATCTCCATCATCATAGCTATGTCCACCAACACAACCCTCAAAAAACGAGCTTTGATGCCAGGCAGCCTTGGCAACCAAAGGATTTCTGAGGATCTGAGGAGTGAGGTGGTCAGTGAAGAAGCATCCAGCATGTTCCTGGCCACAAGGTACTTTGCATTACTGCCAGGAGATGGTTGGATGTTTTTTCATTGCATCCCCTCCTCAGCTCCTTGGAAATCCTTCTGTTGGTGGGCCTGCCTGGTGTCAAAGATAGTCTTGAGGGGCATTTTTGATTCTTGCACTGGTACAACAACTGTAAATGTCAATTCCAGTGTTTATGATGTCATATGTTCAGCTTATGATACTGTAAATACTGAACAGGATACCAGCCATTATTTTGTTCCTGTTATTTCCCATTTAAACCACTGACTGTTAAAAATACAGTCTCAGATCTGCTTATGACTCCTTTCTCTGGCATCAACACTGAGCACCATCAGAATTAATCTTTTCATATTATCTATTAATCCACACCTTAGTATGATGTGCCCTAACATGGTATTTGTTAGCATTCAGATGGGATTTATTTGCATTCAGATGGTATGGGGAAGGAACCGTGAAAAAAGGTGAAGAATGTCAAGATATTGTGTAATTGTTTTATCCCTGTTGCTTAAGGGCCATATTTTCAAAAAGATTTTTATATGTGAGTACTCTTAAAAACCCAGCCCCAGGTTATTTGAAACATCTGGCCCTACTTATCTACTCAGTAGGAAAATCAAAACGTGTTTGACTGATGAAATGTGCTTCAGCTCAAGCCACAGAGCTAAACTGCAGTCTTTACAAAACCTTGTAGTACCAGTTTGTCCTTCCCAAGCATTCTTAGGGCATGCTACTTTGAATGGCACTTAGTGTCTAAAAATAGCCTTATTAGCACATATGTCCACTTGAGACTCAGCATCTGTTTCTCCACTGCCCCTAATGGTTTTCTTTCCTGGAGGTAGGTCAGTCATTTTAAATGTTTTTTTAAAATGTTAGCCTTGTTATTTACAACTGAAATTTATTTTCAGAGCAGGTAAAATAGAAATGAAATCTAGGCTTATGATTTATGGTGTTGTCATTTCCATTTTGATTTGTTATTGAAACCATTGTTGTAGAGGCCAGCTCTCAACTGTGGTCCAGAATTTTTACGGAGGGCATTGTTCCTGTCACATTTTCATCTTTGAAAAAGTCTATAGACCAAGATTCTGTCACTTTGGAGTCTGTGTTTTAGGAACCTTTGAATTTTTTTCTACTTTATGCTGTTATCTTCCAAGTGGAACTAACTACGTTATGGGCCAATTCTGAGTGGAAAAGATATTTGGCAATTGAAGGCTTGGGTATGCCACAATTTAAGCCATTCCAGGAAAGTAACATTTCCAATCATTGTATCATTACATGCCTTAAAAAGGTTCATACATTTATCTAAACTCACCAAGATGCCACAGAATGACTAAGGGCGACCGCACGCTGGCCGTCCCAATTCCGCCCCTATGCCACTATCACACCACGCACCTCACTGCATGGCATGTGGCGTCAGGGCACCACGTTGGCACAGTGTGTAGACACGCTGCGCTAAAGGGGCATAAAAGAGTCACTACAGCAGCGCTAAAGCTGGCTTTTTGCCGTCTCAAAAAGGAGCAGCATTTGCCAGCTCTTTTTGCAGTGGCAAAAAGCCAGATCGGGGCCACTGCGTGTGGTTGCCACAGCCTCAATCCTGCACTCTAGGGGTGGCACAGATCTACCCCTTAGGGGCCGTCTGTACGGCCCCTCAATAAGAATTAGAAAATTAATATCATCCCAACCCTAAGACTCAAGGCAAATTACAAAGATCAAAATAGGTACAGATGAAAGCTGACATCAGTGAAAACAAAACTAAAATATTATTAAACAACCAAAAGAGTTAAAACGTATTTAAAAGCATATCTATTAAATAGCAACAAATATTTATGGACTTCAATTATTTGTTCCAGTTTCTCCAATTAGAGCACTCTTTTGGGAGAAGACTGAGGCATAAAAGGTGTTGAATAGTTCAGCCTTCTCTCTGTCTCCATCAGCATTTCATCATCTTCTCTATACAGTGCTCTTACCATTTCCTTATTCTTCCTTTTGCTCCCAACTTAACAACAACAAAAAGCCCCCTTTTAATCTCTCTAACAAACATGAACTCATTCTAAGCATTAACTTTTCTGACATTTTCCCTACAAGTACTGGCTGTTCATCTGTATTACTCCAGCTATTTCCTCCTCCTTCCATTTCTTATACATGTCTCTTAAATTTCAGCACATCTGAAAGTTTCCTGTGTATCTACTCTGGTTTCTTTAGGCACCTTCCATCTTATCATATTCATTGGAATAAAATAGCTTGCAACTGTACCTTCAGTATCTCACCTTAAAGAACTCCCTTTCCTTTTTAGCATTTCGACCATGGGATCATAGAATCATAGAATCATAGAGTTGGAAGACACCACAAGGGCCACCCAGTAACCCCCTGCCATGCAAGAACTTGAAATCAAAGCATCCCCGACAGATAGCCATCCAGCCTCTGTTTAAAGACCTCCAAAAAAGGAGACTCCACCACACTCCAAGGGAATGTGTTCCACTGTCGAACAGCTCTCACTGTCAGGAAGTTCCTCCTAATATTAAAGTGGAATCACTTTTCCTGCAGCTTGCATCCATTATTCCGGGTCCTGTTCTCTGGGGCAGCGGAAAACAAGCTAGCTCCCTCCTCAATATGACATTCCTTCAAATATTTAAACAGTGCTATCATATCCCCTCTTAACCGTCTCTTCTCCAGGCTAAAAATACTCAGTTCCCTAAGTCATTCCTTGTAGTGCATGCTTTTCAGACCCTTCACCATTTTAGTCGCCCTCCTCTGGACACGCTCATTTTTCAATATCCTTTTTGAATTGTGCCCAGAACTGGACACAGTATTCCAGGCAGAATACAATGGCACTATTACATCCCTTGATCTAGATACTATACTTCTACTAATGCAGCCTAAAATTGCATTGGCCTTTTTAGCTGCGGCATCACTGTTGACAGCTTGTGGTCCACTAGGACTCCTAGATCCCTTTCACACGTAGTCTCGTTAAGCCAGGTGTCCCTCATCTTATATCTATGCATTTCATTTTTTTTGCCCTAAGTGCAGTACCTTACATTTCTCTGTGTTGAAATTCATTTTGTTAGCTTTGGCCCAGCTTTCTAATCTATTAAGATCATTTTGAATTTTCATCCTGTCCACTGGGGTATTAGCTATTCCTCCTAATTTGGTGTCATCTGCAAGTTTGCGAAGCATGCCCCCTATTCCTTCATCCAAATCATTGATAAAGATGTTGAAGAGCACTGGGCCCAGGACAGAACCCTGTGGCACCCCACTGGTAACTTCTCTCCAGAATGAAGAGGGGCCATTGCTGAGCACCCTTTGGGTTCGGTCAGTCAACTACTTACTAATCCACCTAACAGTTGTATTGTCTAGCCCACATTTTACTATCTTGTTTGCAAGAATATCATGGGGGACCTTGTCAAAAGAGAACTGGACAAGATCCTAAAGTGTAAAGATATAACCCTGAACATTAAAGTGAGGATCATTCAAGGCATGGTATTCCCCATCACCATGCATGGAGCTGGACAATGAAGAAAGCCAATAGAAAAAAAAAATCAACTCATTTGAGATGTGGTGCTGAAGAGGAGTACTGTGGATACCATGGATGGTCAAGAAGACAAACAAATGAGTTCTAGAACAGACCAAGCCCAAACGTTCCGGAAGCCGAGATCGCTAAACTGAGGCTGTCATACCTTGGCCCCATCGTGAGAAAGCATGAATCACTAGAAGAGACAATGATACTAGGAAAGATGGAAGGCAGCAGAGAGTGAAAGACTAAATGCCAGATGGGTAGACTCAATCAGGGAGCTCATGGGCCTGAATTTACAAGACTTGAGTAAAGCAGTTGAGGAAAGGGATGTTGGCTCTGAACTTGCAAAAAGAAAAATCTCCAGCCCACTTCAGATGCCAATTTACAGTGCAGTCTGAGGACACACACTCAGATGCAGCTTAACAACAATGTAGCAGCATACAGATAAAGGTATTGGCAGAGCACTGACAACATTCCACACTTAAACAAATAAACTCAGACACAGTTTCTATCTTCCAAGTCCTTAGAGGTTCTTTATCTTGAGCTGCAATATGTACAAATATTTACAAACTCGCTTCACCAACTTCCATCAACTTTGCCATCTGTTGTAACTCAGCGTACAGCTCCAAAATCCACAATACACCATTCACAATACACAATCCAAAAGCCACCAATCCACTCCAATCCACATGTGACCTATCTCCCAGTACACTTATATACTATGATGGCTATAAGTCATCATACTGTGCCTCACAGCATGATGCAACCTTTTGCAGTAAGTTGCATCATGCCATGTGCTCTGACTCAGCATTTTAGGACAGTCTCACATGATATGATGCATCTGTCAGTCAAAATATTTTCTGCACAATTTAAAAGAATATTATTCCAACAAGGGAGTTTTGGAGATGCTTCATCCACAGAGTCACAATGAGTCGAGGGCAATTGACAACAGGAATCAGTCAGTATTGAATATTGACTTATTCTTGATTTTCTATACTTGTTCCAGTATCTGGGGTGTGGTTATGGTGGTTGAAAATGCTTAAAGGGGCAAGCAGGTACACAGGTTTTTATCATATGCAGTTGTGTAAGCATCTGACTTACAGAACACAACTTAAGAACAAAACTAAAATACAATACAGAGCAACAGCCTCTCTCTTTTATCATACACTGGAGCGGTTCCCTAAGCCAAGGTAGGAAATATGCAGCACTCTATCTGTTGTTAGACATCTAGTTTCATAAGCCTTAGTCAGCAAAAAGAATGCTGGAAGTTGCAATTCAGTATCTGGAGGGCTGCATGATTTCCACCCCTATCCTAAGCTTTTAGGTAGTTGGAGAAAGTGAACACAGTCTATAACATAGTATTTATAAAAACTAAGGAATCTAGCTCATCCCAGATGTCCTGGACCATAATGCCCTCATCATTATCCATTTACATGGGAACTTGGTACCAAAAGAAAGATTTTACTTCTTTTTCACTGTAAACATATTGGTAAATACATTTCAGTCTCTCTTGTAATGACAATTATGTGTCTTTCAGGATTACAGCTTACTATATGAAGAAGCAAAGTATTTTCAGCTTCAGCCCATGCTAGGGGAAATGGAAAGGTGGAAACAGGATCGGGAGACAGGTCGTTTTTCCAAATCCTGTGAATGTCTGGTTGTGCGAGTTGCTCCAGATCTTGGAGAAAGGATTACCTTGAGTGGTGACAAGTCCTTGATAGAAGAGGTTTTCCCAGAAATTGGGGATGTGATGTGCAATTCGGTGAATGCAGGTTGGAATCACGATTCAACACATGTAATCAGATTTCCTTTAAATGGATATTGTCATCTTAATTCAGTTCAGGTAAGTAATCATCAGTGTGCCCATTCTGAGTAGGCTAATAATGTGTCACTTCTTTAAAATTAAAGACTAAGAGTTATTGAAATATGAAAGGCATAATATTTTGAACAAGACATCTGAAAACTTAACATCCACTGAAAAAGATCCTATCACCCAAATGTCTTTGTGGCACAAAGCAGTGTTGCATTTATTTATTTTTGAATGACAGAATTACAGTTCAGAATAAAGTAGCTGAATTTTCGATTTGCACTACAAAATAGTGTTGCTGAGCAAATTAGGTGATTGGGGGGCAGTGTTAATAAGCATTTTGACATTAGAGGCAATTGAGAAGTAAAGACAAACAACGAAGCCCTTTTGAATGGACCCCTCTCCACATGCATAAAAAGAATGCATGGAATGGTAGCAGAAGCAAATGTCTTGACTACACAAGTGGCAGGTACGTGGAAGACATTATGTGAATATGCATATTGCTTCCCTATGTGATCAGGACCATTTAGGGCTTCTGGTTACTTTCTTACATTTTTTTTACAAGTTCACTTTACTAATTATCAGTTTTTCATTGACAAGTATTTTTAAAAATTGAGAAAAGTAAAATATCTTCTTGAAGCACAAATTACACTCCTGTATATTACATTATATCTAATTGTATACATTGCTCCTATTCAGTGCATAACTGAGCAGGCAAATACTTCTAAGAACATAGCCATTTCCAGAGCTCTTGGAAAAGTTACTGAGAACATCTCCATGTCTCCATCAATAGTGTTTCTATTTTATGACATAATGCCAGGCCACATATTTGATTTAAATGAATTGGCTTATTGAAGCCATTAATTTAAATCAGAGGTAGGCAGCCTGGTACCTTCCAGATGTTTTGGACTGCAATTTCTCTGCACCCAAGCAACCATGGCTAGTGGTCATGGATTATAGGAACAGCTGTCAAAAAATCTGAAGTGGATCAGTTGTCAATTCTCTCCACTCCAACGTGCCATGTATAAAATGCATTTGAACAATGTATGTGAATTTAGGCCTTTTGTTAAGTTTTACTGTTTTACTGCAAACATGTAATGTATAATCATGTGTACAACGTAGTAGTTTGAATGATGGACTATGACTCTGGAGACCAGGGTTCAATTCCCATGAAACCCACTGGGTGACCTTGGGCAAGTCACAAGCTCTCATACTCAGGGGAAGATAATGGCAAACCTCCTTGGAACAAATGTGCCAAGAAAATACCCCAAAAAGTAATAGAGGGGAGCAACCTGGTGAGGGAGAAACTGAAGCAGTAAGTCTCCACCAGACCCTTTCCTCAGCTTCCCCCCCCCCCCCCCCCCCGGGGGAATGCCAGACACAATGAGAACCTAAATACCTGGATTGCTTCCTAGCTGGCCCTAGTAGAAGCCAAACTCAGAGAATCCCTCCCTCAAAT
This sequence comes from Phrynosoma blainvillii, assembly GCA_026167975.1. Classification (NCBI taxonomy): domain Eukaryota; kingdom Metazoa; phylum Chordata; class Lepidosauria; order Squamata; family Phrynosomatidae; genus Phrynosoma; species Phrynosoma blainvillii. The sequence goes on from JANUYF010000004.1 coordinate 70,956,965, forward strand.
CAGGGCACAGCCTTGAGGGCACTCCCTAGTCCTTCCACACTCCCTAGTCCCACAACCTAAAGAGGCAGTTCCAAAGCCATCATTTCACTAAAATGGGTGTCATAGGAGTTCACTGTAATATTACTTTTCTCCACTCAAAGAAAAGAGCTGCATCAGCTTAGTCCCTTTTCCCCACCAGACCAACCAACAAGGCTCTCGCCCTCTGCTGAAAATCTTTGGAGAGGTGAATGCCATCAACTCAGTAAAGCTCAGGCCTCTGAAATACTGTTGGTATTGTGATAAAAAATAATAATGGCCCAACACTTTCATCAGTGCATTCCTAACTTCCCTATTGACCTATCTGTGGGCCTTATCCAGAAAACATGGATCACTTGCCAAACCTGGCAGAGAATAGTAGCTGACCATAGTAAATGCATCCCAGGTTATTGGACTTGAATAATTTGAAAGTCATGGACTGTTTGGATAATCAGGGCTTTCCCCTTCAGCAAACCAAGGTTATTACCCTGAAAGTGAGTGACCAGAATGTGCAGCGGAGGTCCCTTGTACTCCCCGAACAACAAAGGAAGCAAACCATGCCCTCTCAACTGGCTGTTTCCCAGCCACTCACTTGTGGCTTGGTCAGTCAGGTCCAGCTGCGACCTGAAATAGCTATGTCTGCAGATCAAAGCATGGAACTTCTCTAAGCAGAACCTAGAATCTGAAACACAACTACATTAGTGAACAAACAACTTTTAACACCTGTGAGTGTGACTATAAGTCAAATACCTCCACCACCCGAAGTTCTCAATGGTGCCCATATCCATGCCCATTGAGGATGCTACTACAGCAGTTCTGATTCTAAAATGAGTCCCAAGTTGAACCCCACTCTTGAGTGGGAAAAACAGAATTTATAAGCCCTGTGGGAGGTAAACCGGCCTACAGAGATGTACTTGGGGGTTGAAAAAGCCTGTGAACCCAATCCCCCACAACTACTGTATCAGGGCCTATGAGATCTGCCAAAGCCCAATTGCCTCCTATGAGGCCTGTGGGGACCCAAAGGGAAGGCCACACCCACAGTTGCCTAAATACCACAGACCACAAGCCACCGCAATACACTTTTAAAAGCCTGAAGCTTGTGCCACAATCCCAGCACACATTCCCCAATGCTCCCATAACAATATGGTCACCGGACCAAAGAGGAAGCAGAGGGCTTGGACAGAAGCCTGTGGCTCTGCCCCTTCATCACATTACTGTGTGCTGTGACATTTTACTAAGTCTCCTTCCTCTTGGATCCAGCAAAATGGGTTCCTCCCCACAGTGCTATGCAACATGGTTCCGCAGCTGGCTTTTCCAAGGCTGTGGCAGCAAGTCGGGGGGGGGGTATGAAAATCCCCCACCCTCAAGTTGTCCATCCTTGGTATATGCCATGCAGTTGAACCTCAGTTTCATAACATCACCTTCTGGGTAGGTGGGTTCCAGGAATCAACTCCTTATGGCATCAGTAGCTATGTTTATGTAGCTACAAATGCAATACAGGATCTTGGCTTATCATTCTTACTGTGCAATAAATCAAAGCTGATTATTTCATTATTCATTGAAACAAAATCTTAGTCACTGATGTTTACTAGTGAGTATTTGGGGAGTGGGAGTTGCCTTTTCATGTGTTTTTGGAAACAGAAATAATGGCAGAAAGCATGTAAAAAAACATTGTTTCAAGAAAAAACGAGTACTTAGCATGAAAAACCAAGAAAACCCTATAAAATTCATGGGGTCTCTATAGGTCAACAGATGACTTGAATACATAACACACACACTGTTACTGAAGTGTGAAAATAGTTTGTTAAAAATGAGGTTTAAAAAATAATCACCCCATGTCACTTATCTCATCATGGCATCTGGGGATTATCTGAGCATAGGAATTATAGCTGTACAATGCTATGTTTAATGTGTTGCATAGAAACATTTCAGAGATGCATTTTAATAATGTTGAAACTGAGATGAGTAGATGATTGGTAGATTACAATTTCTCTTGTTTTTCTTACACAATCTCTCCCTTGTCCTGTTTTGTAGGTACTTGAGAGGTTGCAACAAAGAGGGTTTGACATTGTTGGCTCATGTGGTGGAGGAGTGGACTCTTCCCAGTTCAGTGAATATGTACTTAGGCGAGAACTCAGACGGACATCTCGCTCATCCTCTGTCATTCGAATAAAGCAAGAACCTCTGGACTAAGGACTTTTTTTTCTTATGCAACAAAAAAAAAAAAAAAAAAAAAGGAGGGACTTCTTTCATGTGCAGTTGGGACACCAAAAGAGCCCTGGAACGAAAAGCTGAATAAAGACACATTTATATCAAATATAAAGACCATACCTGTATTCATATGGGAGCATTTGGAATAGTAATAATAACCTCAAGGTGTAAAATATGTATATGTGAAATGTTAGAAATGCAAAAAGAAAAAAACCCTAACAATGGTAGATGAGGTTGGTGCTGAAATGGCCATTAAGTGTCCTAGGCCATAGCTAGGCCTGATATAACAATACAGAAGCCATTGCCATTAGAGGGAGGCTCACAACTCCTTTTTGTTTTCTATTGCCCAATGGCAACCTGCTTTTCAGTGCATACACCTTGAATAAAATTTGCAGACATCTGTCTTAGAAGTGACTGGGTGCAACTCCAGAAAACATCCATCCATTACATAAGAAAGGTCACAGACAGCAATTTTTAATGTAGCTTGTACAGAAGGAATATACTTCTGTCCACCTGACAGATGTGAAGATTTGTCGTCATCTTTATTTTTTTATTTTACAAAGGAGCCAGAATTTTGTTACCACTTTGTTCGATGTGATTTGATTTGAGTCTCGTGTTTTCATATGTTCCACCCCCACTAAAAACAAAAACAAAAAACCAACATGATAATATATGAAGTACAATAAATTTTGTTAAAACATCCAGTCTTAAGCTAAGACATGCCCCAAAATGTTAAATAAAACTTTAAAAAGTCAAGGTTAACATTAGCTTTTACCTTGTTTTATTGCATTTGATATGTTTATTGGATGTAAAAGGTGTTGAACTCTGTGTACAAAGGAAAAATATGAAGGCATGAGAGTTTAGGGAAAGTGATTACACTTGTCCCTCCCCATCTGCGGACGGCAAGTGGGGAGGGATAAAATGGCCATTAAAACAAATGGGACCCCAAAATTTACGATTTTCCTGATTCATGAGGGGAGGTGTCCAGAAGGAATCTCCCATGAATCTGAACAGATGACTGTACTTTATTTTTAGTACACAGTGGGAAATTGTTCTGATGCACCTTTTGGTGCTCCTTTTTCTCCTCCACTGATTCTGTTTAAAAACATGGTCATTTTGAAAAGATCCTGCTGCCAATCACAGTCATTTTTTGATAAAGCAGTTAAATGCAATTCTGTACAATTACCTTTATCTACTTCTAATGCTAACATTGTTACGTAATAGAATTTCATTAATGCCCATATAATTAGTCCCTTGAAGCTCATACTCAAGTTTTCTTTTTCTTCCCTTAATGAAATATAACTCTATTTTGAGTAGCTCAGACATGAAGAACCTTTGACCCTCCAGATATTTTGGACTACACCTCCCAGTAGCCCCAGCCAGATAGTGGGAAGAACAAGCCCTGGACTAAGTTATTATTATCTTGCGGGGGCAATATCCCCTTCAAACATGGAATAATAGTATACAATTGATATCTTATTGATTTCCAAGGGGAAATCTTAAATGTACAGCACAATTCTAATTCAGAAATACAGTAGCTATGAAGGGTTTAGAATTAGGCACAATCCTCTGCTGGTTGCAGAATTGGTCGTCTTTGGGCAGAGGAAAAAGAAGGGGGGAGTTAGGTATTATTGAAAAGTGACACAGTCTGTACCGAAAATGTCAGAAATATTTATCTACTATTTAACTCTCACAACATCTATCAAGTAGCATAAAAATTATACCAACCATGAACAAAATATAAAATGAGGAGTGTAGTTCTGTATACTTGAGCAAATTGGCTATCCTATGGTTGTCCTCCAATGTAATATTCAGGCAGAATGTGCTGTGATTCCACTCCAGTATAGTCACCAGCCAAAAGTGTTTTGACTTGAAGTCTTCTTCAATGACTGAAGTATCTATAAGCATCATGTTCACAAAAGGTGATAGGCTAATAACAATTCTACTAGTCAATTATCACAAAAAGCATTGACAATTAAAAAAATAATATTGTAAAAAATACATATTTTACCACTACCATCTCAAACCAATATGTGTAATAGTCAAAATACAAGGAAATCACCAACCTCTCTCCTATGTTTCAAAGTTGCTTGATGCATATAAGGACTTTAAATGAACCTATGTAATACTTGCTGTAGCAGAAGGTATTATCTGAGGCAAAAAGGTCCTGGTTCTGACAAGACCTTTTTGAAATCACTGGACTTGGCTTCCATGCTTTTTTTTTTAAAGAAGAGTAATAAAAATAATTGGATATCCATGCATTACAAATATAGTACCATAATAATTGATATATCACAACATGGCAACACACACAAATAGTTCTAACCATCAATTCCTACAATGCAAATGAGACATTTAAAAGTTTGTTATATTTCCAAGGGATATGCACACACGTAACCTCTTATAATATAACAAACCTTTCAATGTCTCATTCTCATGACTATACTGGAGTGGAATCACAAAACATTCTGCCTGAACATTACATTGGAGGACAACCATAGGACAGTCAAGTCTTTGGACATGGGCTTGTTTTTTCAAGGAGTTTTCAAGTTATAGAGACTACTATTTGCTCAAGTATACAGGACTACAGTCCTCATTTTATGTTTCCTTCATGGTTGGTATAATTATAGATTTTGTGAAAGTTAAATAGTAGATAAATATTTCTGACATTTTCTGTACAGATTGTGTCACTTTTCAATAACACCCAACTTCCCCCTTCTTTTTCCATTGAGTCATGGTAGGTATAAATCCTTCTTTTCATCGTGGTTCACTTCTTTGGGCAGAGCCTTCTCCTGCCAACTGATCTTGAAGATCTGCTGGCAGAAGCACTCTTCTGGCTAAGATCTTATGAAAGAAGTGCCAAAAAGGGTTGTGATAAAAGAAGGGCCAGGTTATATTAGATCCAAACCTCCTTGAGGCTAGGATAGACTCACAATACTAACAGATTTGTTAGGACAGAGTGAGGTAAGCTGTAAGTAATTTCCAAGACCCCTAGGCTGAGATGGGGAAAGCATTAAGATGTCCTTCAACATACGTTCAGCAGACTCTTGGCCATGTTTGCCAGGTAGGATTATGCTCTTAATTGCCATCTTTAATAACAAAAGGACTGCCATTTTTAAAAGAAAGCTCACTGCCTTATAAGAGACATATATGTTTGATCAGTGCTAGAGATAGATTTGAATAACTACAGGCGTTCAGGTAAAAATGCTTGAAATAGCAATGCTTTTAAGATAAAGATGCACTGAGAAGATAGACCAAGTGTGTGGTTTTAAATTTGTAAATTCAGACAATAGCATCCTATTGTATTGGTGTATTTTGGGTCATTGTTAAATAACAGGGTTTTTAATAATGACAATTAGTTTTGATGAAATAAATGTAAGTGCATTTTTATTTTATTTTATTTTGCACAAAGGTGGAATGGAAGGAGTAAGAATTCTGGAAACTGCATTTTATAAAATTCTTAAACACTAGGATAAAAATACTGCAAACATGTGAAAAAATCTGTTAAAATACCATATCTGTACTTAACATTGAGTATTATATTCACCCTACTTACCTTTTTTAAAAAAATGGTACAGACTTAAATGGTACAGAATTTGAAGAGGGAAAATGTGGAAACTATCCCATGCTCTAAATAGGAGGTTGTAGATTAATACATTAATCTGGATTTGATAGAAGGACTTCAATCACAGGTATTGTTGCAAAGGTCTTCTTCCCTTGTATAAATGCTGCAGGTTAATGTAGTTGGGGTGTGTGTGTGTGTTGCATTTAACAAGATCTGGAGCCCTTTCTGGGTCATTTCATCATCTTGCTCCTTTATAAGTCTTTAGACAGTCAGAAAAACACTTCATTGAATGTTATATTATGAACTGAATCACAAATTATGGGGATCTAAAATGTTAATGACACTACTCTAAGTCATAGTCAAGGAAATCTATGGTCATGGATTGGATAAAACAGATTTAAGGGTAGAGAAAAAAAGAGTTGTAGGTGTGACTGATTAGCCCTATACAAAGAAGGCAGCTTGTTTAAAAGTCTGTTAAATGTCATTTATTAAATCAGATTGATAGATATGAGCAATAAATATATTGAGTAAGAAAAAAAACCAGAGATGGCAAACAGCTCTCTTTTTACAGGTTAATAATATTGTAATGCACTGTAGTTGTAATTTAGCTACTTTTTAAAAAATATATCTGCATTTTATGCCATCAGTGGGTGCTGTATTTTGCTGTAATGCATGGATAATTGGAACTGCAGCTACCAAACATAGTGTTCTCTGTCAACATGATTAAGTGGTAGCAAAGGGACAGCTGGGAACATATACTGGAAATGCCATGCAACATGACCTTCCTCAAAGTAAAAAATGTGGCTTGAGGTGGAAATGAAACTAGCTTCCAAAGGCAAATTGAGGCATTATTGCGTATATCAGTTATCAAATGCATTTTTACCAATACAAATACCTCTTTCTAGTTTCTCAGCGTGTGCTCTTATTATTTCCTTTAAAAAAAAAAAAAACAGCATCAGACCACTCTTCATCCAATAAAACTCTTAAGCATGATCATTTCTTATTAGATAACTATTGACAACCATGGTGCACACATTCTGCATGCTGAACATTTTTCACCAAAGCTTGTAATATGTGTATGAAATCACAATGCAAGGAAACAAACCAAAGAGCCATCCTATATTGCCCAATTTTGCCAGCAGGTTGGAATGACAGCACTGACTAGGAATAGTCTGGGGAGTACCTGGCAAGTAAGAGGGTTCCATTTCTCTGGTGCTAAGGTGCCTAGTATCATCAATCACTGGGATGTACTCAATGATAGAGTGTTATAAAGAAACAAGAATTGTGTTGATGGAATGAGAAGCTTATAACCTTAGGATACTCTGTTTTACACAAGTACACTGGTTCACACTGGGTTGCTCACTAACAAGGCTGGTGACTGTAGAAAGAAGTGTTTTTGTTTTGCCAAACCTGGAATTTCCTGCATGATATCAACAGAAGGAATCTATGGGAATGAGGCTGCTGCAAGAGACAGCAGTTCCCACCTTGCCTCTTCACGACAGTCAAGTTATTGCTGTTTTTTCAATGTCATACACAGTTGGACTCTCCGCTTGCAAGCTGACACAAAAGTTAGAAATACATATTCCTAAAAGTACACCTGTGCATGTACTTTTAATATCAACATATTTACATTATTTTGATGATTATCTTGCAAAAGAGAAAAATGCATAAAATTAAACGGAGTGAGGGACAACCCTATAACTCCAATAATATTAACCATAGTTCATTTTTAAAATTTGTTTAGAAACCCAAACCAAATTGCTTTATTTTGTCTTTCCTGTCCTAGAGAATTATATATTATGAATTATTTCTATTGGACAACTGGCATTTGAATGCCGGCATTCTTGGTGCCTGAGGTTTATTTACAGTGGAAATGAAACCAAGAAACCTTCAAGCCCCTGAGGGTGGTTGAATTTCTCAGACTTCAATGTGAGTTGTTTATTATTTCTTGAGGGACGGGAGAGATCACCAGAACCAAGATCAATACTTTGCATTAAGGTTTTCAGTTATCTTTGGCTGTTTCTTCACTGATCTGGTTACTGGGGCCTTGAAAAAACAAACTGGAGATGTTGGATCAGATGTTCTGTGTTTCAAGGTGAAGCTGCTGCTTCCAAGACACTCTTAGGCTTGCGTTTGAAACACAAATATGACAGAGGTGGGGAAGATAGCTGCTATAAATGCATGTCAATTATTTTGATTCTGCTGGAAAATTTACAAGTAGGATTTGTTGGTTTAATGATATAGTCACATATATAGTTGGCATGGTCCAAAATCTCAGTGAGACACTGAGATGGTCCAAAATCTCAGTGTTTTCAAATAGCATTTTATGTCCAAGATGGTTTATAAGGTGTTCTGCTACTGCTTATTTTTCTGGCTGGCCCAGTCTGCAGTGTCTCTTGATTTGTGTTTGAACACTGTGTTTTGTAGTCCCTATGTAGTCTTGTCCGCAGCTGCATGGTATACAATAAACTCCTGCGGCTGTGAGAGGGTCTCTCCTGTCCTTTGCTGAGTGCAGCATTTCCTGGATTTTTTTTATCGGTTTGTAGACCACTTGGAAGTTGTGTTTCTTCATCAGTTTCCCTATTCTGTCTGTGACTCTTTTGATGTATGGTAGAAATACCTTCCCTTTGGGTGGTTTTCTTCACTCCTGTGTTTTTTTCTCAGTCTAGCCGCTCTTCTGATGTCTGAACTGGAGTAACTATTAGTCTGTAGAGCCCAGTTTAGGTGCTTCAGTTCATCTTCCAGGTCATGGGATTCACAGAATTCTTGTGTAGGTATCTGTCTGTGTGTGTAGATTTTCTGTATAATGTGTGGCCCAATTGTTCGTTCAGTTTGCAGATTACCAGGACATCCAAGAATGGCAGTGTTCCTTGTTCCTGTTTTTCCATTGTGAATTGGATGTTCGGGTGGATGTTATTCAGATGATTCAAAAACAAGGTCAGATCATTTTCTCCGTGGCTCCAGATAGTGAAAGTGTTATCCACATATCGGAACCATGTTGTGGGCCTTTTTGGTGCTGTTTTCAGGGCTTGCATTTCAAAGTGTTCCACTCTGCACCTATACACACAGATACCTACTCAAGAACTCCAATCATCACCCAGGATGAAAAAGAAGCACAATAAAAGCACTGGTAGACTGCACAAAAAGATCTGTGAACCCCATGTTTAGCATGGATTGATACATTAAAAAGAACCTGGGGCTGCTTCTGAAAATGGTCCCATCAAACTTTTATTTCCTAGTCTGATTCTTTTTTTTTCGCAGAGTGCTAGAAAGTTACTTATTTAGATGACACTGTCCAGAATTTCCCAGCTGGCCAAAAAGGTAACTTCCAAGCTCCACCCATTATGATGATGGGTTTGCTGGTCCTTGATGATGACCACAAGAAAATGGTGTATCAAGGCATAGGGTGAATTGAATCAAACATTGAGTAGTAAGGGCAATTCAATTCAATACACTGCTGCTGGAGCAGTCCATCTTTATTATTATTATTATTATGAAGTATTTATACCCCGCTCTTTAGCCAAAGGCTATCAGAGTGGCTTACAAGTGGATTAATGATGGTGTAGGTCTGAAATTTAATGAAGTAATGTGATGTATTATTATCACCATCATCCCAGGGGAAAGTGCAAGAATTAATGTCTTATTTGAAATTTTATTACCTCCTTAAAAGATGGAGTATTTACTTAGCATTTGTTGTTGTTGTTAACTGTCGATCTTGATCCATGGCAACCTTATGGATGAGACATCTCCAGGCCCCCTTCCTCTACTGCTCTGCCCAGCTCCTGCAAACTCATATTCATGGTCTCTTTAATAAAGTCCATCCATCTAGCATTTGGCCTTCCTCTCTTTCTACTTCCCTCCACCTTTCCTAACATTATTGTCTTTTCCAACGATTCATGCCTTCTCATTATGTGTCCAAAGTATGACAGTCTAAGGGCCTTTACAGACTGCCAGAAATAGTGCAGACTGAGTCCACTTTAACTGCCCTGACTCAGTGCTAGGGAATCATGGGAACTGTAGTTTATTGTGGCATCAGGGCTCTCTGACAGAAGGCTCAATGTCTCAGAAAAAAAATACAATTCCCATGATTCCTTAGCACTGAGCCAGGGCAGTTAAAGTGGACTCAATTTGCACTATTTCTAGCAGTCTGCAAAGGACCTAAGTCTTGTCTTCTTGGCTTTTAGAGATAGCTCTGGCTTGATCTGTTCTAGGACCCATTTGTTTGTCCTTTTGGCTGTCCATGGAATCCTCAGCACTCTTCTCCAGCATCACATCTCAAATGTGTTGATTTTCCTCCTATCTTTCTTCTTAACTGTCTAGCTCTCACATCCATACATGATAATAGGAAATACAATGGCTTGTATGATTCTGATTTCTGTGCTGAGATGTATGTCTTTGTGTTTTAGGATCTTTTCTAGTTCTTTCATAGCTGCCCTCTCCATTCTTAGTCTTCTTCTGATTTCCTGGCTTCAGTCCCCATTTCTATCAATGTTTGTTCCCAGGTATGGGAACTCTTTACTATTTCTATTTCCTAATTGTCTAGTTTGAATGTGTGTAAGTTCTCTGTGGTCATTATTTTTGTTGTTTTTTTATGTTCAACAATAAGCCTGCCTTTGCACTTTCTTCTTTGATCTTCCTTAGTACAGTCAACCCTCCGTTCTTGTGGGGGAGCTGTTCTGGACCCCCCCCCCCAAGAATGGTTTTCAAGCCCCATTGCATATATTCAAGCCCCAGTTTGTGCCCCTCCATTCGCTGCCCGCAGATAGGCAAAGGATGTGGATCTGAAGTCCATGAGAACAGAGAGGCAACTGTAGTTGTTCCAGGTCTGTGAGGTTTTCTGCTACTATTATGGTGTTGTCAGAATATCTCAGATTGTTGATATTTCTTCCTCCTATTTTCACTCCTCCCTTTTCCATGTCCAAGCCTGCTTTCCTGTATAGAAGTTGAATAGGTAGGGTGACAGGATGCAGCCTTGTCTGATCCCTTTGCCAATTGAGAACCATTCTGTTTCTCCATGTTCTGTCCTGACAGTAGCCTCTTGTCCCGAGTACAGATTCTTCATTAGGACTATCAGATCTGTTGGCACTCCCATGTCTTTAAGGGCCATCCATAGCCTTTCATGATCTATGCAATCAAAGGCTTTGCTATAGTCTATAAAGCACATGCTAATTTTCTTTTGGAACTCCCTGCTATGCTCCATTAGCCATCATATATTTGCAATGTGATCCCTGGTGCTTCTTCCTTTCCTGAACACTGCTTGGACCTCTGTGGTTTCTCTTTCCATGTATAGTTGGAGTTTATGTTGCAGAATTTCGAACATGATTTTGCTTGAATGGAAAATCAGTGCTATGGTTCTATAGTTGCTGCAGTCTCGGATGGGGATGTATATTGATCGCTTCCAATCTGTTGTCCATCATTTTGTTTTCCATATCTGTTGATATATGTTAGTTAGTACTAGAGTTGACTCTGTCAATGTGGATTGCATCAGTTCTATTGGGATATCATCTGTTTCTGGAGTCTTGTTTTTTGCCATTTCCTTTATTGCAGCTTCTACCTCAGTTTTTAAAATCTGGGGTTCATCTCAATGTGGCTCTTAGTTCCATGTGTCCTTCATGTTGTCATCTCTTTTATATAGCTCTTCTATGTATTGCATCCATCGTCTTTTTATTCCTTCCTGGTCTTGAATATGCTGGTCTACTCAACATACTGGCCAGAGAAACCTCAGTGGATTTGGAACCTGTGTGTCATATATATTGCATTCTTGAGACCACTTTTATTTGGGGAACCCTGTTAAAATGTAAAATATGTCCTACAGATATCATAAATGATGAGTCCTCCTCGTCTGCAAGCAACAGTCCACTGGGCAGAGATGTGGAGAAAGAGAACTCCATATAATATCTGTTTCTGCAGTCTGATCTGCAGCTGATGACAAATGAGCTCCACTGTAATACAAAAAAGGTATCATGTTATGTTTATGAACTAGAGTTTTCTAAAGAAAATAAGTGTTTTGGGATACATGCATTCCTCTTTAGTCACTGGTATGAGTGGCTTGTCAATTAAAAATATGCAACATGCCAATTGTCCTCCCTAGCACATCACACGTTTTCTGCTTTTTGTTTTAAAGCCAATTTGGCACTAGATGGTTGAGTTGGTGCATTTTTTCTGATTTTTGTGTTCCTGTAAATTTGAACTATCTGGTTTAGCAAGTTTACTACGTTGGTGTTTGCATGGCTTTTATTGTGGCACCAGAGCTCTCTGACAGAGAAGGCTCAATGTCCCAGAAAAAAAATACAATTCCTATGATTCCCTAGCACTGAGCCAGGACAGTTAAAGTGGCCTCAAGCTGCATTATTTCTGGCAGTCTGTAAAGGCCCTTAGTTGACTAAAAAGAATGGATATGATGTAAGAATGGGCAGATGGTGGGACTCTTAATTTTCCACAGCAGCTACTACTGTGATCCTCACAACAGCTAGATAAATATTTTGCATTCTCCTTGGATGTGTTCCAGCATCCCAATAATTCAGCTTCCTAATGATGTCTAATACAACACATTGGACCTACAAGTTGGGACTTTGCATGTTCAAAGAACAGCATAAACTGCAGCTAAAATGGAAGAAGCAGATAAGCAACACTTATGTGGAACACAATGCAAAATCGAAATGTAGATCTCTCTCAAAAGGTTACTGACTTAAAAGTGGTAGCATGTATATTGGAACCTAAATCTGCCCAGCATTCTTGTTGCTTTGTCTTGTTTAGTTGCTTTTAGAATACAGTTTTAAAATGTTGCAAAAACACGTAATGTGTTATGGTTTATTACGAATTTTAAAGCAATGTTGTAATAGTAGCATAGGTGAACATTTATTAGCATTGCATTTGCTTTTATTTTCTCTCTCTTATCTTTTCAGTGTATTTCAAACAGGTATTTCAAACAGGTGGCCCTGATTATTCCTACCATAATATCAAGAAATCATAAAATAAAGGTGTTTCCTTCTTAATTAGCATAAATACAAGTTAGATTCATGCATCACAAATTTAGAAAAATATGTAATTAAATGGGTGCAGCTTAATGTTGGTCTGTAGATTGGGGTTGTTCTAAGTCAGGGTTTGGGAATCATGAGACTCTCCAAATGTTGTTGAAATGTTGTTCTCCTTGGGCAGCAACATATGAAAGGTCAACATCTGGAGGGCCACACTATTCCCATCCTACTCATTTTGGTTTATAATTGACAACTCTTTAGAGAATGCTTTCACTAACCTTTTCGCACTACACTAATACCACTGTAACTGTCATGACTGATAGAATCCTGGGATTTGTAGCTTTTTAAGTTGAATCATTTGTAGCTTTGTAGGTCAGAACCATTGTTGTAGTTTTGTAAGTTAGAACCATTGTATTCCCTATTGCCATGTATGGATGTGAGAGATGGACAGTTAAGAAAGAAGATAGAAGAAAAACAATTCATTTGAGATGTGGTGCTGGAGAAGAGTGCTGAGAATACACCATGGGCATCTAAGAAGAGAAACAAATGGGTCCTAGAGCAGATCAAGTTAGAAATCTCCATGGAAGCCAAGATGACAAAATTGAGGCTGTTGTACTTTGGACACATCATGAGAAGGCACAACTCATTGGAAAAAACAGGAATACTAGGAAAGCTGGAGGGAAGGAGAGGAAGGCTGCATGCTAAATGGATGGACTCAGAGGTCATGAGTATGAATGTACAGGACAAAGCAGAGCAGTGGAGGACAGGGAATCTTGGAGATGTCTCGTCTATAGTGTCAACTCAAGGGTGGTTAGCAACAAAACAAAAAAGGCATTCTTTGCCAGAGAAGTGTAGTGCCTAACCAAACTACAATTCCCAGATTTCCATAAAATGCAACCATGGCAGTTTAGGTAGCATCATAATGCTATCATTATGTGCTTGAAAGGAATCATTGTGCAAGGAAAAGCCACACAGCAGCCACACTTGTAACAACAATGTAAGATGGGCAATCCCCCCCACCGCCATTTTCCTGTATCTTTGAGGGGGCAATCATTCAATGTCCACATGCTGGCAGTGTGTGGAACCAAAGACAAAAATAGGTGCACCTATCCCTTCCCTGAAGTCTTTCTTTCTGTTCTCTTTGCTTTTTCTTCCCATTGAACAGAGCTGAAAAGGGACAGATTGTTGATACAGAGCTTTTGAAATTAGTACAACAGCCACATGAAATGCTTGAGGTTATGTGAGTCCTAAAATAAGATAACTATTATTCCTATGGTACAAGTCAGTGGCTCTTTCATGTTGATCCTTCAGGTGTTTTGGAAGTGGACTCCCAGAAATCCTGACCATTCTTGGCTTTATGGACTTCAGCTTCAGGGAACCAAAGTCAAAAATATTTGGAGGACTAAATGTTGAGCATCACTGTTACAACTCTAAGATACAGATGAAGTAAACCCACTTCCATTTATGTTTTATAAATAAGAGAATGACATGGAGACAGAAATACCAGTTTCTGAAAATGTGCCACTGCTTTTATTTTTCAGGTTTCTGCTGAATGATATTTTTCTTCATTGTTCTAAAAGGAGTCACATTTTCCATGTTCTACATTTTTAAAAAAGATACTCAAACAGCAAAGAATTTTGGTTCAAAGATCAGACTACAACTACTACCTCTACACACACAAAAATAATACCTTTTCCTGGTGCATTATTGATCATTAAAAGTTAAAGCCACAACGCTTGCAGCGTTATCAAGCAATATCTACTAAATCCTGGAAGCATGGAAGATAACTAAAATGTAATCTACTGCATAGCAGCTCAGCTAGTGATGGATAGTGAAGCTGAAGCAGGACTAATGAAAAATTAATGAAAACAGTTAGTTCCATAAGAAAAATGATCTGTTTTCTCCCACCTTTTTATTGATTTGAACTGCCCATGTAATTGGAAGAGTATAATTTTGTCCTAAGGTAAATAGGAGTGAGAGGGTTAGAAATAAGAGCACATAATTCTGGCTGTGTTGCTTGACACACTTTCAGCTAGAAAAACAAAGCATTTTCCTCAGGACATTGAGGTTGCTTGTGACTCAAGACTCCAAGCATATATTTTTCCTGTTCAGGCAAACTGCCATGAGTTTGCCTGAAGCAACTTATTGCATGAGCAGTGGACTCTGTGCATTTTTGCAGTAGTACATACAAAAATATTTAAGTGAAATCTATTCCATGTGATGCTGGGAGGAAGAAGTTAAATATGTCTTGTGGATTTGGGGTGACCACTGATTCATCTGCATAATGGCATGGATGTTCTATCAGCTCATATTCCGAGCTTGTAAAAGTTACCTTTTGGGGCAAAAACTTCCAGAATCTCTCAAACAGCATAGTTGTCATACTGGCTAGGGGATTCTGAGCATTTTAATTTTTTTTAAAGGCTCTTTCATGTTGATGGTTCAAACTATACAGGATGAATAAATATACAATAAACATATTATAGAAATACCTCAATGCCTAAAAAAAGCTTGCACTGGCAAACCACTGCCATCATGAAAGGCAGAAAGTAATCCTATGGGCAGCATGGGAAGAATCATTTCCATTTTATGGTTATAAGAAAATCAGGTATCACAAGCAACAATCTTGATTCAGCTTTATTTATAAGACCATTTCTGTCTTTTCTATGAGTAGATTCACATGGCCCTTACTAAATGTCAGCTATTTAAAAATTTGCTATTGTCACAGGCCAGTGAATTGCATTCACGGTTTTCGAATAATGAAATTATCTACAGTTGGTTTCTTTGGCTTCAGTCCTACGGAATGTGAAAGGACATCCCCAGAGGTTATAGGGTTTGTTTAACTTGATTTGCCTCCTCCAAGGCTGGAAGGGAGATCAGAGATGGAGACCCAACCTCATAAGTCTCCTTTGTGAGACTATGGAAATGCCACAGCAGGTGTTTCTCTAACACAAGATTCACTTAAAAAACAACAACCAAACAAACAGATTTAAAATGAATATCAAAGAATTTTAGTTATACAAAATAAATCACTTGCATCTGGCAATTTGATACAAATAATTTGAAAAGAATGCTACAAGCACTGAACTCCTCTTGGAATCCAGGTTAAATTAATAGATGGGGACAAATAAAGCTTCAGGTGTCCATATACCACACAGAGTTTGGGAAACAAAGAAGATGCACTTGAAGTCCTAGTGCAAGAAGGTAAATATGACTTTATGGGCATAACAGAGGTGGGATGACTCCCATGATTAGAATATTACAATTGAAGCATATAACCTATTCAAAAATAATAGATGTGGCAGAAAAAGTAGAAGGGGGAGCATTCCATGTCAAAACCCAATTCAATTGTACAAAAATCCATAGGAGTGATCAGAGTAGACCAGCTGAGAGCATTTGGGTAAAAACAGAGAAATAAATAAATGCAACATTGTTGTAGTAGTTTATTATAGGTCACCAAATCAAGAAGAAGTGGTGGACAATGTTTTTCAGAAACAAATCTCAGAACCTAAAGATGCTAGAATTAGTAGTTGTCCCCCATAATTGTTGAGACAATAACTATGCTAAGCATAGGTTCTCTGACAAATTCCTGCTGGTTTCAAATGATATAGGAGGAACAAGGGGATCAGCAATCCTGGACTTGATCATAACCAATAGGACAGAGTTGGTCACTTTCACACTTTGGGGAAGTGACTATGTCATGCTAGAATCTGAAATTGTGGGATAGGCAAAAAATAATAGTGAAACACAGACCTTGGATTACAGGAAAGCTGGAAAAGGACACCTAGCAAGGTTGGGAGCTCTTGAAGAATGAGTTGAAAAAGCACAATCACCAACAATCCCAGGGAAGAAGAAAAATGGGAAATATCTGAAAAGGCCAATGTGGCTGCACAGCTAACTCAAGGTAGAAGTGAAAAGGGGGGGGGGGAGGGAGAAGCCTATATAAAGAATGGAAGAAAGAACGAATCACCAAGAAAGAATACAGATGTGTATCTCAAGCTTGCAGGAGTAGTATAAGGAAAGCTAAAGCTCAAAATAAGCTGAGACTGGCTAGGCAAGCAAAGAGCAACAATGTTTATCAGATAGATTCAAGATGAGAATGACCAAGGTTACAGTGATGCCTCTGTTCAATAAAAATGGCAAAATGGTAACACACCACAATCAAAAGGCAAAATTACTCAAAACCTATTTTCCTTCAGTTCTTCCCAAAAGAGAGAACTGTACTTCCATGCAGCAGCAGAGACCTTGGCAGGGGAGACCTCGGCAAATCAAGATTCATTGGTAGTTAATCAGAAATCACCTGGCCAAACTAAATGAGTTCAGATCTGCAGGACTATGAATTGAATCCTAGAGTATTGAAGGAACCCACTGATAACACTTGCAGAACTTGCCATCATTTTTGAGAAATCTTGGAGAATGTATAAGGTGCCAGGGGACTGGAGACAAGCAAATATTGTCCCTTTTCAAAAAAAGACCAAAAAAAATGAGATCCAGGAAACTGTAAGCCAGTCAGCCCGACCTCAATATCAGAAAAAAAATATTAGAATGGATTATACAGGAGTCCATCTGCAAATATCTCAATGAAAATACAGTGATCAGAAGGAGCCAACATGAGTTTACTGAGAACAAGTCCTGCCAAACTAATTTTATGTCTTTTCAGTCAGGTAACTAGTTTAGTAAATGGTGGGAATGCTGTCGAGGTCATCTGGATTTCAGCAAAGCATTTGATAAAGTCCCTCATAATGTTTTGATTAACAAACTGATTAAATGTGGAATAGAGGGGAATACTCTCAGATGGGTCCATAACTGGTTAGAAAACCATGCCCAAAGAGTTGTCATCTCTTCAAACTAGAAAGAGATTGTGAGTGTCTTGGGGTTATATCCTTTTTACTATTATTATTAAAGACTTAGATGATGGGGTGGAGGGAACAATTATCAAGTCTGCAGATGACATAAAACTGGGAAGGGTGGCTAACACACTGAAAGATTAGAACAGAATTTGAAAGGAAATTGATAATCTAGAAAACTGGGCAGAAATTTTTAAAAGTAAATGATGATGATGATGATGGTGATGATGATGATATTTATTTATATCCTGCCTTCCTCCCAACACAGGGACTCAAGGCAGCTAACAAATCTAAAACAGTCCAAGTTAAAACAGTAGAAAACATTAAAAATACAGTTTAAAAAACAATTAAACAATTCAAACAATTAAAAACATTACATTATTAAAATTTTACAGTTTCAAATTCTTTAAAACAAAAACAAAACAGCATCCATGTCATGTGAAGTCCTGGTGACATAAAAATGTCTTTACTTGCCACTGGAAAGACAGCAGGAAAGGAGCCATCCTGGCCTCCCTAGGGAATGAGGTCCAGAGCTTGGGAGCAGCCACTGAGAAGGCCTTTTCTCTTGTTCCCACCAAACACACCTGAGAAGGTAGTGGAACAGAGAGAAGGGTCTTTCCCAATGACCTCAATAGTCTTGGGGGCTCATACAGGGAGATATGGTCCTTCAAACAGCCTGGACCCAAGCCATATAGGGCTTTATAGGTCAAAACCAGCACTTTGAATTGTGCCTGGAAACGGACTGGCAGCCAATGGAGCTGTTGCAACAGGGGAGTTGCATGCTCCCTATAACCAGCTCCAGTTAACAGTCTGGCTGAAGCTCTTTGGACCAGCTGAAGTTTCTGAGCACTTTTCAAAGGCAGCCCGACATAGAGTGCATTACAGTAATCCAAACGGGGCATGTACCACCATGGCCAAACCTGACTTCTCCAGGAACGGGTGCAGTTGGCACACAAGTCTTAACTGTGCAAAGGCACTCCTGGTTACTGTTGATACCTGGGATTCAAGGCTCAGAGATGAGTCCAGAAGTACCCCCCAAACTATGAACCTGAGTTTTCAAGGGGAGTTGTTATCCCATCTAACACAGGCTGAATCCCTATTCCCAAATCTGTCTTTCAACTGACCAGGAGCACCTCCGTCTTGTCTGGATTAAACTTCAATTTGTTTGCCCTTATCCAGTCCATTACAGCAGCCAGACACCAGTTTAGGACAGAAACAGCTTCCTTGGAATTAGGTGGAAAGGAGTGCTAGAGCTGGGTATCATCAGCATACAGGTAACACCCTACTCCAAAACTCCAGATGATCTCTCCCAGTGGTTTCATGTAGAAGTTAAAAAGCATAGTGGACAGGACTTTGCCCTGAGGGACTCCACAGGCCAATGGCCGAGGAGTCAAACAGGTGTCCCCCAGTGCCACCTCCTGAGAATGCCCCTCCAACAGAACCTCCAAGCTCCATCCCAGAGAGGCGACTCAAAGGATACCATGGTTGATGGTATTGAAAGCCGCTGAGAGGTCCAGCAAAACCAACAGGGACACACTCCCCCTGTCCAGTTCTCTACATAGGTCACCCACCAAGTCGACCAAAGCTGTTTCTGTCCCATAACCAGGCCTAAAACCACTGACATGAATCTAGATAATCCATCTCATCCAGGAACGCCTGGAGTTGGGCAGCCACCACATGCTCCAGCACCTTGCCCAGAAATGGAAGATTGGAGACTGGTAGGATCCAGGGAAGTTTTTTTCAAAAGAGGTCTTACCAAAGCCTCTTTTAAGCATGTTGGGACCCTGCCTTGATGTAAAGAGGCATTAATCACTTCCCTTACCCACTCCACCAGTCCTCCTCTGGCCTGTTTAATAAACCAGGAAGGGCAAGGGTCTAGTATACATGTGGTGGCTCTCACCTCTCCAAGGATCATGTCTATATCATGAGGCTGCACAAATCAAAAAGTATCCATCAATATTGCACAAGCAGGAGCCAAGGTTACATCCACCGATATTGTATCAACTCTGGCATCTAAGTCAGAGTGAATCTGAGTGATTTTATCAGCAAAATGGTGAGCAAACTCTTAACAGAGAGGTGTTGGTTGGCTTATATTCACCTCAGGACCAGATCATAACAGATCCTTAACCACTCCAAACAGCGCAGCTCCAATAGTTTTAGTTTAAAAGGCCTTTTTTGCTGCCTTTATTGCATCACCATATGTTTTCAGGTAGTTTTTAGCCTGTTTTCAGTCAGATTCACTCTGAATTTTCTGCCACTGTTGCTCTAGTCTCCGTCTCATTCATTTCATTGCTGCCAGTTCCTTAGAAAACCAAGGGGCTGGTTTAGTTCCACTCTGTGAGATGGGACTCTTAGAAGCGATCGTGTCAACTGCCCTTGTAGTTTCTCCAGTCCAAAGATCAACCAGGGCTTCGACAAGACCACCTGCCAAGGCAGCAGGAATATCCCCAAGAGTCATCAGGAATCCATCTGGATCCGTATGCCTCCTGGGGCAGACCATCTTAATGGGCCCCCACCCCTGCAGAGGCTCTGAGTTTCAGCAAGTCTAAACCTAACAGAAAGTGATCTTAACAATGGAACAATAGAAAGCTCCTCCATTCCCAGATCAACACCACCACCATCACCTTTGTACAGAACACAGTGTAAACTGTGCCCAGTGGCATGAGTGGGGCCAGATACCACTTGGGACAGCCCCATGGTTGTCATGGCAACCATGAAGTCCTGAGCCACTCCCAACAGGACAGCCTCAGAGTGATCAATAAATTCAATAGAGACAAATGCAATATTCTACATTTAGACCACAAAAACCAAATGTACAGTTATAGGATGGGGGATACATGTTTCTGCAGTACTACATGCAAAAAGGACCTTCAGATTAATGTTGATCATAAGTTGAACATGAGCGAGCACTTTGAGGCTGCAGTTGTGGGGGGGAGAGGCAAATGCTATTTTACCTTGCATTAACAGAAGCAGTTTCCCAAGTTGAGGGAGGTAATAGACCCACTATAGTCTGTGCTGGTCAGGCCTCAACTAGAGTACTGTGTTCAGTCCTGGGTGCCTCATTTTAAGGAGGATATAAAGTTCAGACAATGGCAATGAGGGATGATAAGAGGTATAGAGAACAAAGCGTATGAGGAAAGGTTGAAGGAGCTGGCCATGTTCAGCTTGGTGAAGAGAAGATTGAGGGGTGACATGAGGTATTCTTTGAATACCCCAAGAGCTGTCACAGAGAAGAGACAGGCCTTTTCTCTGCTGCCCCAGAGGGTAGGGCCAGATCTAATGGTTTTAAATTACAGGAGAGTAAATTTCAATTGAAGATGAGAAGGAATTTCTTGTGTAAGAGCATTTCAGAAATGGAACCAATTGCCTAGAGAGGTAATGGAGTCTCCTTTTCTCCATATCTTTAAAGAGGCTGGACAACTGCCTACTGGGGGTGCTCTAGCTGAAGATTCTGCATCAAGCAAAGTGTTGGATTAAGTGCTTCGTGGAACCACTTCCAACTCGGTGACTCTGTAATTATGGCCATTTTAGCATGATATTTAATTTATATAAACCCATTTCTTTAGATGCAGCACATAGTTATAAGGTGTAGGTAGTGGCACTCCATGTTAGTTAGCTGGGCATAGGAAGAGTTGCAGAAAAAGTTCATGATAGCTAGGGGATTCTGGGAATATTTCCAAAAACTTTCAAAGTTCTGAAAGTGACTGACACCCTCCACTGTAACTTACATCATCTCTTCTTTGACCTTAGCCTCATACCTACCTCATGCCAGTCTTGACCTCCACGGTAGTCCAGGTAAAACACATGAGCCTCCTTGAGAAAATCACAACTGGGCAAGCATTTTTTTAAAAGTAGGTGATCAATTATATGAGGGGCTTCTGCTTGTCTTAATGAGCCTCCCACTTATTTGGTCATTGTATATAGATAGCATACATGTGTACGTACGTACACACACACACACACACACACACACACACACAAACTTCCCCCTAATAGGGTAGAAGTAAATTCTGAATAGCAGCCCCTCATCCTGACTGTTCCTGTATCAACAACCCTAAAGGGAGTCCAAAAATAAAGACAGCAGTGTCACTCTGTGTTTATAAAAAATGCAGCAGTCTTCTACCACCAGGAGTAGGTCTCCACTCAAGACCAAGCTGCTGCTGCCATCACCACCCAAATTCTTGAGATTATAACAGGGCTAGCTTATAAATACACTGTTGCTGGGAAAATTTATTTCCCTGTGTGTCATGTTTATTTCCCTGGGTGTCATGGAGGACTCTCCTCCAGGATACATGCATCCATGGGTGGCATGGAGGACTCTACCCCAGGATGCATGCATTTTTTAAAAAAATTGACAGTATATGCACTCCATTGTTTTTGCAATTATTTATCTCGCTGAGCCACAGTCAGTTCTCTCACATGGCTCGCCACCCACAAGTAATGGCAAATACAATGGAGTGCATATACTGTCAAATGTGTGTGTGTGAGAGTGTATAGCACCCATAGGTCACACCACAAAGCACAAAGGCAGCACTGAGAGGGGGAGAAATGGCGGGTTTCTCCAAAAACTGGTGAGGGATGGGATACACCCGTGGGCCAACTCTCTGCCACAGTAATCCTTCTCCTTCAGTCTGATGCGACTCAGGTCTGCTGTTCCCACTTGCGCAACATGCTTGCTAGTCGCTTCTTTTCAAAAGGATAGGCAAAAAACTAGTGTCTGAAAGGAGCAATTTTTTTTGCATTTGTCTCACTTTGAAACAAGTCCAAATAATTGCAGTCGCACCTGAAACCGTTTCAAATGGGGGAGAGGCACATTTAAAGCGATCAGCAAATCAATGTAAATCACAGTGGCAATGAGCCCCAGGTCACACCTTCATCTTTGCCCTGCATGCATTGCTTGCATCTTCAAGTCACTTTGCAACCCTCTCTGTGCTCCACCCCTCCTCCTCTTCCCTTTATTACTCCATCTCTTTCTTCCCACTCTTGCCTTTGGGCTCTTTTTCCCACACCACTCCCTGTGCATGGACCAACCTGCCATTCTGCTCTACAAAGCTTCCCTTCCTAAATCACTCCTTAGGCATCTCTCCCAGCCTACCCTTTTTTCCTTCCTCCGTCTGCTTCTGTATAATCATAGCTTCATAACAAACAACTTTTTTTTAATGACAATCTCTTTTGTGTTTGTTACCTAAAGTCTAGAATCATCTAACTAAGCTCTTAAATACACAACATTATGCTGCCATATTTAGGGCAGTTAGCAAATATGATCCAACTTTTCATGGGATACTTTGTGTCCAAAATGCTAGCACACCTGGTCCTGAAACTTGCTATTAGTCCTAAGCAGAGTAGACCCACTGATTCAAAGGAACAGTGGCCTCACTGTTTAACAACTGATTCTATGGACCTTCTGTGTTGGTGTTACACTCCCTCCAACTGTTTCAATTTAACAGGGCAATCTCAATTAAGCCTCTGTTGTCCCATTTATCCAGCTGCTTTTAAAATGTCCCAGTTTCTTACTCTTTCCCCCATTCCCCCCCTTTTTCCACTATCTACTTCAGTTGCTACAAAGTGAGTTAAAAGCGCAAAAGTAGTTTGCACACAATTAATTCAGCAGGGAGGATGTAGACTCAGGCAAAAGCAAACTCCTGCAGACTCTGCTAGGTAAAAGGTAAAGGTAGTCCCTGAACATGAATGTCTAGATGTTACCAACTATAGGGGGTGGTGCTGATCTCTGTTACTAAGCTGAAGAGCTAGCGTTGTCAGAAAATGAATCTGGGTGAGTGTTTAAATTCTTTTTAAAAAACTTGGGGAGAGTGTGACTGTTGCTGAGTGGGTGGGTCTTTGGTGAGTCGCATTTGTGAGTCAATAGGGGGTGGAGTTAGCCAATTAGCTCTATACAACTCCTCACAGAGGTGTTTTTTCATAGGACAAGGAAAAGTACAGTACATGTAGAAGGGCGCGCTTTGACCTTTCTTTTTTAGAGGTTCTAATAATAATAATAATAATAATAATAATAATAATAATAGCTTAAAGGCCTTTGAGCTTGTTGTTTTTTGCTCACAGGAAGAGAGACAGAGACTTGCCTCCAGAATAAGGTAGCATCCAGGAGCTCTCTGTAGAGTTAGAAACCCAAATAACTGAGCTCACTGACAGAGCCTGGTAGAAAGACCAAGAGAACAGGGGCCCTGGATGTGGGTCTTTACCAGAGGACTTTTTCAGGGAGAAACCCACAGTACAGTTTCAGTGTTTACTTAAGATTTCTCAATCTGGACACTGAGGGAGTTGCTACAGTCACCTGCAACTCTTGTGGGATGTTTGTCTTCTTGCCAAGAGATATGGGGAACTTCACCTGCACCAAGTGCAAGTTTGTAGCCCTCCTGGAAGAGAAAGTCAAGCAGCTGGAGGCCTGGGTAGCTACACTTCAGCACATTAGAGCAAGAGGTTTTCCTGGACAGAGCGAAACGAACGATGTTGGATGGGGACCACGCAGAGGAAGTTGTTGAGGAGGAGGTCATTTCATGCACACAGGAGGTGGACACCTGGAGGAACATCACACATAGAAGTAGGGAAATCAGGGATCGTTCTGGGAGCTTGCAGCTACAGAATCGATTTGAAGCTCTCTCCCCAATCCAAGATGAGGAGGAAGAGCAGTAGGGACAGTCCTCAGGGACAGTGCAGGGGACCCTAAGAGTACCACTGCAGGGAACAGCCACTGCTAAGCCTCGGAGAAGGCGTGTGGTGGTGGTTGGGGACTCCTTGTTGAGGGGTACAGAAGGAGTGGTTTGTGGGCCAGACAAGATGTCCCGAGAGGTGTGTTGTCTCCCTGGGGCAAAAATTCATGATGTGACAGCGAGGCTGACAACACTTATCAAGCCTACTGACCATTACCCTTTCCTCTTGGTCCATGTGGGAACCAATTACACTGCAAGGCATAGTCTTCAGAATATCAGAAGGGATTATGAGGCGTTGGGCAGGAAGCTGAAAGAGCTGGACGCACAAGTTGTTATCTCATCTCTTCTCCCAGATGAAGGGCATGGTCCAGGAAGGGAGAGGAAGATAGCAGACATGAATAACTGGCTCCGTAGATGGTGCCGCCAAGAACAATTTGGATTCTTAGATCACGGGCTGCGGTTCCAAGAGGGTGGACTTCTACCAAGAGATGGGCTGCATCTCACACCAGTTGGAAGAAGCATTTTTGCCAATAGTCTCAAACATTTGATCAGGAGGGCTTTAAACTGAGTCATGTTGAGGAGGGAGACAGCACCTTGGAAGGTATCGTGGAAGGCAGGAGTACATCATGGGCTGGAAATAATAGTCAAAGTGTTATAGAGGGAACAAGGCAAATGATGCAAGGGTCCAACAGTGGGAGGAAAAAACCTCACACAGGCAGCAAGTAGGGAAGACACATGCTCTTACATGTTTCTACACTAATGCACAGAACATAGGAAATAAACAAGATGAACTTGAACTCCTAGCACAACAAAGCAAATACGATATAATAGACATCACTGAAACCTGGTGGGATGAGTCTCATGATTGGAATGGAGGAACAGAGGGGTATGACCTTTTTAGGAGGAATAGGCCAAACAGGAAAGGAGGAGGAATAGCATTATATGTCAGGGATGTTTACACCTGTGAAGAGATCCAGGACTTAAATCCTGGAAATCAGGTGGAGAGCATCTGGATAAAAATTAAAGGGGAAAGAAACAACAGGGATGTTATTGTGGGAATCTACTACAGACCCCCAAGTCAGGCTGAGGAATTGGATGATGCCTTTCTAGAACAGATGACCACACACTCAGAAAGGAGAGATGTAGCAGTGATGGGTGACTTCAACTATCCTGATATTTGCTGGAAGTCAAACTCAGCCAATACTCCAAGGTCTAGTAAATTCCTCACTTGCCTCGAAGACAATTTCTTTGTCCAAAAGGGGGAAGAGGCAACAAGGGAATCAGCTATTTTAGATCTGAGCCTAACTAACAGGGATGACCTGGTAAATGGGGTGAAAGTGGTAGGATCCTTAGGTGGGAGTGATCATGTTCTCCTGGAGTTTCTTATACAGTGGAAAGGAGAAGCTAGGCATAGTCAAACACTCATTCTAGACTTTAGGAGAGCTCATTTCAACAAATTTAGGGAAACACTGGGAGTGATCCCACAGTCAGGATGGGAGTTTCTCAAAAGGCAGATACTGAAGGCACAATCTCAAATTGTTCCAATGAGAAAGAAAAATGGGAGGTGTCTCAAGAAACCGGGTTGGATGACAAAAGAACTTTCAACTGAACTAAGTTTTAAATGGGAGATGTAAAAGAAATGGAAAAGGGGCAAAATCACTAAAGAGGAATTCAAACAAATATGTAGCACATGTAGGGGTAAAGTCAGGAAAGCCAAAGCACAGAATGAACTCAGGCTTGCTAGAGGGGTTAAGGTCAATAAAAATGCCTTTTTTGGGTATGTCCATAGCAAAAGAAAGAAGAAGGAAATGGTAGGGCCGCTGTGCAGAGAAGATGGAGAAATTCTAACAGGGGACAAAGAAAAGGCAGAACACAAGAGCCCTGGTGGTGCAGTGGTTAAATACCTGTACTGCAGCCACTCACTCATAGACCACAAGGTTGCGAGTTCAATATAAGCCTAGAAATACTAGAAAAAATAAATAAAATGTTAGTCACAAACCTGCATTATATTAAGCTGTTCTCAGTTCAGGTGGTGTGGCTGGACATTTATGCCAGCAGGCTCTTCCTCTTTATGGCCATGTTGATACTACAGGAAACAAGTTCCATTGGGAAGACAAAAAGAGATGCTGGAGATGTGGTCCTGGAGAAGAGTTCTAAGAATATAGTAGATTGCTGAAAAAACAAATAAATGGGCCCTAGACTCAAGCCTGGACTCTGCCTAGAAGCCAAGATTATTGAGGCAGTTGTACTTTGGCTTTATCATGAGAAGACATAAATCACTAAAAAGACAATAATGCTTGACAAAGTAGAAGGTAGTAGGAACACTGCATTCAATCAGGATCAAATCCATTTTTAGGGGCTGGACAATCAAGGAAGTCATAGTCCTGAATTTGCAAGACCTGAGCAGAGCTGCTGCTAATAGAGTGGAGGTCTCTCATTTATGGGGTTGCCCTAAGTCAAAATTGACTTGATGACAATTAAGGACATCAAATGTATGAAGTTCCTAGGAATAACTAATCAAATCCATTTTTAGGGGACGGACATTATTTTGGAATTGATGTTGCTTCTTGGATGTTCAGGCAAAGGCAAAGGCAATCCCTTTTACAGATAAGAGATATTTCTCCAGAGACTCTGCAGCCCTGTAATATGTTCTTGTGCTGGTCATACAGCATCTCCAATCTTGGTTTAAATTTCCCTTTGATTTTTCAGATCTTGTGGAACAGGTCTCATTTTTCCTTTTTTTTGTTGCAATTTTCTATTTCTCTGCAATGATTACTATAGTAGTTCTCTTTGTCCCTGCACACAAGTCACTGTTGTTTTTTTCTTGTCTGTCCTTAACTGCTTGAAGAGTTTCAGCTGTCATTGAGGCTTCTCATTCTTTCTGGCTGCAGATGTGGTGTCTTTTTGCATTCCTCCCTGGCTTTATTCTAGAATTCTTCTGACTCCTGGTCAATTAGGCTGAATATTGAACTCTATTTTCTACATTAATCTTTAATTTCTATGGAGGTGTTCTTTGGGTTGTATTTTGGCATGATGGTTGGTTGTTTCTTCTTTAGCTTTACTCTTTTTTTTTTCTTTTTTTTAATATCAGCAATTCAGGATCTGTGTCAAATGCTCCTGGTCTTATTTTTGCAGAGAGAATGGAGTTTCTTCATCTTCTGCTTTCAATTATGTCATCTATTTAATTTCTATATTGGCCACCAGGTGAGGTCTATGCATACTGTGCTCTGTTTCCTACTTTTGCATTCCAATTGCCTATGATGAACAGCAAGTCTCTTACCTTGCAAGAACAAACAATCCCACCACCATGGAAAGGCTGTGCCACTTGTAACCTGCTGGGGATGTTTTATCTGGAGATGTTGCATTGAGCAGGGGGTTTGACTCAATTGATGGATCATGAGGCCCCTTCAAACTCACTGGTTCTATAAATCTATTTAGTTAGCCAACATCTGTTGGCTCTCTTATTTCAAGAGCAACTGACTGTTGCTGAACTGCTCTCTGCTTGGTTCTTTTGCAGATATTTCAAGTTAGAAAGATGTTGATTTCTCTCTCCTGCCCAGTCTGAGCACTGGTTTCATTCACCTGCTGGCTTCACTAACGTGGAATGCCCTGGGAAATATGTTAGCCTTTTGCAGTAAATGTATAAGCTTGAATTGTCACATATCTAGGACAGAAGAGTTATTAAAAACATGAGTAGTAGCAGTCTGTCACTGAGGAAGACAAATTAAGGGTGCCAATCAGGGCTAGGAGGAAGACTGGGCAAAGGCAATGAATAAAGCTACACAGGAAGTAATGGGGTGGGTACAAATTCCCCTGCTAATGAATTTGACCTAATCTCACACCAACTGCATCCAACAATCATATGGGGGTGCCCACAGCCATCTTCATCAAGCCTCACCTAGCCAGTTTAGTAATAATAATTATTATTTTTATAACGCCCCTCTGCGTAATGCAACTGGGGCGGTTTACAACATTAAAATACACTACATATTCCACAATCCCACCTAGCCCTTAAAATACCATTAAACAATGAACAATTTAAGACGCACTTAAAATAAAATACAAATAAATAACAATAACTGCAGCAGAGTCAAGGGAGCAGGTTGGGCTGTCTCTTGATGACATAGATGATCATTTATGATGTATGAGTATGTACTAGCAATAGCAATAGCAAGTATATTTCTATAACACTTATCAGTGCACTTCAGCACTGCCTAAGTGGTTTACAATGTGTAAGCTAATTGCCCCCAACAATCTGGGTACTCATTTTAGCAACCTCAGAATGATGCAAGCCTGAGTCGAGACTGAGCCCTTTGGCTGGGATTGAACTCGCAACCTTATGGTTTGCGAGTGAGTGGCTGCAGTACAGGCATTTAACCACTGTGCCACCAGGGCTCTCAGGGCCCTAGTGTTAACAGGTTTGTAAAACAGCAATAAGGGACAGTCAAAATTCATGATGTTCAGGATTAACAAGTTTCTATTCTACCTAATTACCAAATGAAAGTATTGACTTCAGTTAACCTATACTGAAGCTACCTATTTCTCTGCAAAATTAACATATTGTCCACATTAATCAATTGCATGATGCACACAATTCCATTTTTATGAAGGGTCCACATCCAAAAATACAGGATGGGGGGGGGCATTTTCTTCAGTCTATATCAGGAGTAGGCAACCTTTTTGAGCCAGGGGCCGGGTTGCTGTCCCTTAGACAATTGGGGGGCCGAAGCACCAAAAATAAATAAATAAATAAATAAATATTTTTTAAAAATTAAAAATATGCATGCACACTCTCTCAGCCCCAGAAAAGCCATGGCAAAACCCCTGTGGAGATTTTGCCAAGAAAACCCCAAGAACAAGTAATAACAAAAATAATCAATATCATCATGGTGGGCGGCGGTGGCAGCAGGACCGGCCTGGGGCTGGTCCAAAGGCCTTGGGGGGGCGCATCTGGCCCCCGGGCCTTAGGTTGCCTACCCCTGGTCTATATGATTGGAAAAGTTTGCCGACTGTCAAATGGGGCACACCTCTTATAATATGGGACAGCTGCCAGTTCTACATGAGACAAGCTCTGTCCCTCAAATAAGGGACATTGGCAACCCGAGTTTGCCTCCCCACCTTGGCACTGCCTTTCCTTATACTGCAGCATCAGTGAGCATCCTTATGACTCTCTGTGAATTGTAAATTTCTGTTAGCTACTGGGGTTCATTATCTGGTGTCACAACAAAGAAGTTGGAGACACTCAAACTAAACAAGAAACAAATTTGCCTATCATTATCATGCTTGTAAAACACTTTGCCTGTTAGAAAAGTACAGTAGTATTAAATAAATTAGCAGCAGCTCCTGCCACTGCTTTTTTCCCCTCTCTGCCAGATTTCCCACAAAGCAGTATGGACTGAAATGACCTTCCATGTGGAAAAGTTGCAGGCTGAGATACTACTGGCTAGGGTTTGATCTCCACCAATTATTGGTGCAGCTGCTTCAAGCTAGGCATTTTAGCAAGCTTCCTCTGTCTAAAATGTAGCCTGGTCTTCTTGCAACAGAGAAAGAGGAAAAAACTTTGTTTCCAGATCATTACCAAATTGGGGAAAAACCCCAGAGAGAAATACGAATGCAATCTGAAATAACCCAGAACCTCTCCTCAGCCACAGAGTTCTACAGTTATATTTGCATCTTGCTAATAAAAGATTTGCAGTGAAAACAAAAGAGGAGGTTTGGAGGGGGGTATCCAGCCTGAGATAAGAAATCTGGGGCAGGAAAGGACATACCAATTACTGCAGCTTGCACATACATCTGCTGGCTGAAACCGGTTTCACTGGCAGTTGCCCAAGGACAAACGCCACAGGGCTGTTGACTCTCTGATGCCCTTTGGTGCTATGCCTGGGCAAACCAGACTTAGGAAGAAAAAAGAGGTGCTTGGCGTGAAGGGAGATAGAGCTGTGCTCTTTAATGCCAACTTCAGATCCCTGTGTTCTGCAAGCATCAATTAAAAATGCCCCAATCTCGTTCTGCTTGCTTGCCAGAGGACAGGGTGGAATTTGCTTTCTTTCCATAGCTCCTTAGATTGCTTTTTACAAGAGCAAAAGTTGGCATTTGCCTGCAGCGTGGCAGAGCAAGAGAGAAAACCATTTTGCTTTCAGGCTGTTTACCCGCCTCCCCCCTATCCCCCGTGCTTCTACAATATTACAGAGAAGTACAGGTATTTGATGTGTTCGCTTGGAGAGGCACTGAGGTTAATTTACAGTGTTTTTCAAACAGCACCAGCTTCTTTACTGTGGAGTTTAGTCGTGCGTGCGTGTGTGTGTGTTGGGGGGGGAGGACATATCTGCAGTCATAGTGCTTTAGAGCAAACTGTTTTGGAAAAAAGAACCTCTAATCTTATTAACCAGGCCTTGCAGAAGACAGATGTGTACTGTAGTCATTTTACATATTTGGGCTCTGGTGGCCTGAGGCCAAGAGCCCTTTCAGACTACACAATTATATGACAACATCCTATGCAATCTTGGGGTTTGTATTTTGGTGAGGCACTAGAGTTCACTGGCTGATCATTCTAAGTGTGTATGGATACCTGCCTTCAAGTCGCCTGTCTACTTATGGTGACCCCATGAATTTCATAGGGTTTTCTTAGGCAAGGAATACTCAGAGGTGGTGCCTTTAGGGTACTCTTCACTAAACTGTAAATCCTAGGATTTCATTGGATATTGTCATGGCTGTTAAAAGTAGAATCATAATGCTATAATTGTGTAGTGCTAAAAGACCCCAGATTTTTACACTCTTTCCTATCTCTGTTAGGATAAAATGCCTTCATTTTATGGTTGGATTTGGGGGGGATGACAACAGAACCATCCTAAAACAAATGTTGCACGATCAAACCACAACACTTGTGGTAAAACATTTGTCCTGTTCTTTATGCCAAATACTTCTGCAATATCTACCTGAGTAGTCCCAACTTCATGTGGAAATCTAGATCTTCTAGAGCCATGTTATTGAGGTGATTTTTTCTCTCTCTTCACTGCTTCTTATGACAGCTATGTTAAATATCTGATGGGAATACAAATGGAAGACTTTTTTGTAGCCATAGTTTTCTTAGCTGTTGTAATCATAAAAATAATGGCAGCTGTCCCCGTATTAAGTGAATGTTTCCACATGGAGTATGTAACAACAACGTTGAAAGGAGCAGGGAAAGACAGGCAGACAGACATATACAAAAAGGCCCATAACAGTAAAAGTAGCTAATGGTTCATCCAAGTAATGAGAAATGCCCCCAGATCATGCTAAAAACTGGTACCCCACCAGAGTTGCATAAACAACACCTGACTACAACAGAATCAAAGTGATTGAATTTTCAGCCTTCTTCCCAAGATACCTTTGGAACAGCAGTTCTGCATTATCACTCTCGATCAGGGACTTCCAAGTGCCTTCCACCAAAATTGTTGTTGTTGTTGTTGTTAGCTGCCCTTGAGTCGGTTCTGACTCATGGTGAACTTGTGGATGAGACATCTCCAAGAATCCCTATCTTCCACTGCCTTGCCCAGATCCTGCAAGCCCTTCCTCGTAACTCCCCTGATTGAGTCTATCCATCTGGGTTTGTGGTCTTCCTTTCTTTCTTCTATCCTCTACCTTTCCTAGCATTATTGTTTTTTTCTAGTGATCCATGCCTTCTCATTATGTGGCCAAGGTACAATAGTCTCAACTTGATCATCTTTGCTTCCAAGGAGAACCCTGGTCTTGTCAAGACCATGTTGCACCCTGGTCTGGAAAATAACATGGATGTGGAAATGGAAAGAACTGGAGCAATGGTAACAGGGTTACTACAGTTCAAGTGGCAGGTGCATGAGTCAGAATAATAATAATAATAATAATAATAATAATAATAATAATAATAATAATGTTTTATGTATACCCTGCCCCTCTGCCAAGCAATCAGGGTGGCTTACAACATTAAAATCTAACAAATATATTGCAACATTGTATAAAACCTAAGAATCCCAGAGCCCACCCACCCCTTAAAAAAGTATTAAACACATTGTATATTAAAACATATTAACATATTAAAACAACTCAAACTGGTCAGGAAGCCAATAGCAAACAGCAGCGGCGACTCTAAACAAAGTGGGGGAGGAAGGGGGCACTTCTAGCCAGGAATCTAATCAGGAAAGGCCTACCGGAAGAGATCCGTCTTAACAGCTTTTTTAAAGCTGGTTAAAGTCGTGATCTAATGGATCTCGTCCGGCAGGCCGTTCCATAATCTGGGAGTGGTAGCTGAAAAGGGCCTCTGGGAGGTTGCTGACAACCTAGTTTTTATCGGCTGCAGCAAATTCCTCTCAGAGGATCAAAGTGCACAGGATGGATTGTATGGGAGGAGGCGGTCCCAGAGATAGGGTGGACCCAAGCCATGTAGGGCTTTAAAGTTAATAACCAACACTTTATTCTGGGCCTGGAAACTAATAGGCAGCCAGTGGAGAGATCTTAGTACAGGTGTTATGTGATCTCTCCTAGATGTACCCGATATTAGTCTGGCTGCCATATTCTGCACTAACTGAAGTTACAGAAATCAAGACAAGAGGTTACCAGCACATGTACCACAGTTTAAAGGTCCCTTACTTCCACGAAAGGGCGCAGCTGGCGTATCAGCCTAAGCTGATAACAAGCACTCCTGGCTGTCACATTTACCTGATTAGTCATCTGGAGCAATGGATCCAGGAGAACCCCCAGACTGTGAACACAGTCCTTCACGGAGAGTGTGACCCCATCCAGGACTGGAGGTTGTATCCCTATACCTGGTTTCAGGGCTGCTACTGTGAGTACCTCCGTTTTATCTGGATTCAGTCTCAATCTGTTTTTCCTCATCAAGTCCATCAATGCCTTAAGACAGTCATTGAGGGGAGAGACAGCATCGGAAGCCGAAGCTGAAGACCGAGACATGGAGAAATATATCTGGGTGTCATCAGCATACTGATAACACCAGCCCCCTGTCTTTGGATGATCTCTCCCAGCGGCTTCATATATATATATTAAACAGCATCAGGTACAGAATGGCCCCTTTAGGGACCCCACAGTTAAGCTCCCTTTTTGTGGAGCTACGTCCCTGAGCAACACCCCCTGGGATCTGCCCATGAGGAAGGAGCGGAACCACTGCAACGCAGTGCCTCCGATTCCTAGCCTGCACAGGCGATCCAAGAGAATGTTGTTGTTGTTGTTATTTTATCCCACCCCTCTGTTAAAACAATCGGGGTGGCTTACAACAGATAAAATACAAACTACAAAATAAGACCCCCAAACCCCAGCAACCCCCTCCCTCTCCCACCTCCCCTTAAAAAAGCATTAAACTAAGCACAATTTAAAACCAACAATTAAAATAACGTAACAAGATAAAGAAACTGTGGCAACATTCCATTGCATCAACTTA
The DNA here is from genome assembly GCA_026167975.1 of Phrynosoma blainvillii. Classification (NCBI taxonomy): domain Eukaryota; kingdom Metazoa; phylum Chordata; class Lepidosauria; order Squamata; family Phrynosomatidae; genus Phrynosoma; species Phrynosoma blainvillii. Next base: position 70,990,654 of record JANUYF010000004.1, read on the forward strand.
ATTCAAAAGGGACTTAGGGGGCTCTCCTAATGGAATATCCTGATGGAATATCCTGAGGCTGGGATTATCTATTCAGGGAAAGCCTGCCAGAAGAGATCCGTCTTGACAGCCTTTTTAAAGCTGTCTAAAGATGTCAATTGGCAGATCTCATCTGGCAGGGCATTCCACAAGCTGGGGGCGACAACAGAAAAGACCCTCTGGGAGGTAGCCGACAGCCTAGATCTCTGTGGCTGCAGCAAATTCCTCCCAGAGGACCGGAGAGCGCGGGGAGGACTATATGGGAGGAGGCAGTCCCTAAGATAGTTTGGATCCAAGCCATTTAGGGTTTTAAAGGTAATAACCAACACCGTACTGGGCCCGGAAACTAACAGGCAGTCAGTGGAGGGATCTTAGTACCGGGGTAATATGGTCGCTCCTGGATGTTCCCGACACTACTCTGGCTGCCATGTTCTGTACCAACTGCAGTTTCCGAATTAAGCCCGAGGGTAGCCCCATGTAGAGCGTGTTGCAGAAATCCAGACGTGAGGTTACCAGCGCGTGTACAACAGTCTCGAGATCCCTTACTTCCAAAAAAGGGCGCAGCTGGCGTATCAGCCAAAGCTGATAACAGGCGCTCCTGACTGTCGCATTTACCTGATTCACCATCAGGAGCAACGAGTCAAGGAGCACCCCCAGACTGCGAACGCAGTCACTGGAGGAGAGTGTGACCCCATCCAGGACTGGAGGTTGCAACCCAATTCTTGGTTTCAGGGCTGCTACCGTGAGCACCTCCATCTTGTCCAGATTCAGTTTCAATCTGTTTTTCCTCATCCAGCCCATTACCACCCGAAGACATTAATTGAGAGAAGAGATGCCATTGGAATTCAAGGCCGATGAATGAGACACAGAGAAATAGCATATTGATAACATCCAGCTCCATAACTCCGTATAATCTCACCCAGCGGCTTCATATAGATATTAAATAGCATCGGGGACAGAATGGCCTCCTGTGGCATCCCAGAGGTAAGCTCCCTTTTACTAGAGCAACTGTCCCCAAGCCTCACCCTCTAGGATCTGCCCAAGAGGAAGGAGCGGAACCACTGGTGCGCAGTGCCTCCAATCCCCAGCCCCCTCAGGCGACCCAAGAGGATGGCATGATCTATTGTGTCAAAAGCCTCTGAGAGATCCAGAAGCACCAACAGGGTCATACTACCCCTGTTGATGCTCAAATGTAGGTCATCAGCCAAGGCAACCATGGCAGTCTCAACTCCAAATCCAATCCTAAAGACAGTTTGAAATGGATCTAGTTAATCGGTTTCATCCAAGACAGCTTGAAGTTGAAGAGTAACCGCCCTCTCGATCACTTTACTCAAAAAAGGTAGTAAGGAGACTGGCCTGCAGTTATTAATATTCAGGTGGGCTAGGGAAGGTCTTTTCAGGAGCGGCCTGACCGCCACTTCCTTTAAACAAGGTCGAACATGACCTTCCCTGAGGGATGCCTTGATGATGTCCGTGAGCAAGATCCTCAATGCATCCCTTCCCTGGATGGCCAGCCATGATAGGCAAGGATCGAGAGGGGAGGTCATTTTCCTTACTCTACCAGTCGTTGTCCAACCTGCTTCATTTTCCTAATGGGAGGTCTGATGCAACATGCACAGTGGATGAGGCCAGCAAGGTATGCATCATGGGAGGTCTGATGCAACAGACCTTGGCTGGACAAACCATCCTGAAAAGCACCATCAGGCCTAGTGTAAGAAGAAGAGCCCTCCCTTCATTCCATCCAGTGTCATCTGGGGGAGAGACACTAGGCCCAGCACCATCAGGCCTAGTGTAAGAAGAAGAGCCCTCCCTCCATTCCATCCAGTGTCATCTGGGGGAGAGACACTAGGCCCAACACCATAGGGCCTAGTGTAAGAAGAAGAGCCCTCCCTCCATTCCATCCAGTGTCATCTGGGGGAGAGACACTAGGCCCAGCACCATCAGGCCTAGTGTAAGAAGACGAGCCCTCCCTCCATTCCATCCAGTGTCAACTGGGGGAGAGGACACTAGGCCCAGCATCATCGGGCCTAGAATAAGGAGGAGGGATGGGATTCGAATTTGATTTATCTGCTTTGTTGTTTGGAAATGCTGTACGCCGCCCCGATTGCCTAGCAGAGGGGCGGGATATAAATAAAATTATTATTATTATTATTATATTGACATGATTAATCAGGTGAGGGATTGTATACTAGAAGATGCTGGGGCACTGCCAAATTTGTTGGCAGAAGCCACAAAGGTTGCATGCTATACCATTAATAAGATGTGGTGCAGTGCAATCAATCAAACACCATATTTCCTGTTACATAGAATACCCAATCTAAAGTACATTAGAGTTTTTGGGCAGTATGCCTCCATACTAATTCCTCCTCAGTTTCGAAAGAAAAATATACTGAAGAGCCAGAGGTTAAGGTTCATGGGCTATGAGGGGAATAGTTATAGATTTCTATTGGGTGATGGCAGAGTCCTGTACTCAAGGGGTGCAAAGTTTGAAAGGCATGCTGGATGGGAAAAGATCCACAGTAACCATGATGATTTTGTAAAGTTGGACAACACTAGTACAAACATCAGAAATGGAGGGGCGGATGCATCCAGGGATGTGAAGGAGGAGGAATCTAGCACTTCACGCCAGCCTAGCACTTCTGTGGAAACACAAACACACACACACCAAAGCAAGAGCAAGTTCAGAGACAAGACATCCAAGATAGCAGTAGTGACACTGAGGATGAGCATGGCAGGCCTAGAGTCATCATTCCACGCAGAACTCAGTGAGTTGGGAAACCACCGAACAGATTTGTTGTGCAGGAGGCACAAGCTTGTACTGTTGTGGTTGAGGAGCCTGATGATTACAGAGATATATTCAGGTACCTAGTTGGTGAACAAGAGAAGTGGAATGCAATCATGGATCAGGACTTCAGTGCACTGGTGGACAGGAGAGTGTTTGAGGTGATTGACAGGCCTGCAGGGCAGAAAGTGATTGATTGCAGGTGGGTCCACAGGAAGAAAGACATGCCTGATGGGACTGTGAAGTACAAAGCTAGGTTAGTAGCCAAAAGGCACTCACAAGCATGCATTGGCATGGCAGAGTCAGAAAATTTGAAATGTAGGACCAAGTATATTGCAGTGAAATACCAGAATGTGAGAGAGCTTGTACACAAAGGGATGCTGAAGCTGCACTATGTTGGTACAGAGGACAACATAGCTGACATTTTTACAAAACCACGACCAGTGGAATGCCATGAGAGGTTGGCTAGCAGGCTAGGTATGAGTACATGAGGTCTGCATTACACTTGGGACAAATGCAAGGACACATGGAACACACCACGTCATTTTGGAGGGGACTGTCAAGACCATGTTGCACAATGGTCTGGAAAATGACATGGATGTGGCCACTGAAAGGAACTGGAGCAATGGTAACAGGGTTCAAGTGGCAGGTGCATTTGGTGAGCTGTGCATCATGGGAGACCTGATGCAACATGCACATTGGATGAGACAAGCCAGGTATGCATCATGGGAGGTCTGAAGCAACAGGCACTGGGATGAAACCAGCCAGGTTTCATTAGTGCATGGCTGTCACATGTTCCCAAGAAGACCACCTATATAAAGGAGAGGATCAGAATCTCCGTTGTTGGTTAGTTGTGGTTGGTGATTGGTGAAGCACTTTGTTGGTCTATATAGCTGTGAGTATTCAGGACTGACGTCTGGTAATCTGTATATCTTTGTAAATATTTGTAGTAAAGATTAAAGCCGTCTCTGAGAGAACCCTCGCAGTGGAGGTATTCCTTTCTTCAAGCTGAAAGCAGCAGCCTGCATGTGGGAGGTTTTTTCTGGAGCAGACTCTTTACAGAAAACCAGCTTCTGGGTGTTCTTGCCTACGTGCATCTATTCTGCATGTGTGTATGCTAGATCCCGCTGTCTGCATACCACAACAGCTTTAACATCTGTATCTCTGTCTTTTACTAAATCTGGTGTGTAATGGAAAACTGAGTAATTTGAAAAAGGCTGTGAGAGTGGAAGAGGATATGAATGGTAGAAAACTAATTTACAAGTTGATTTCATACTACAGAATTGTAGTACTTTCATACTAAACTGTCATGGCTGCATCCACTGGAATTGGGGGATTTGTAGTTTAGTGAAGCAGTATAATTTCCCCATGGCAGAAAACTCTCAATACCTCCTGAAACTACAAATCCCAGGTTTCCATAGGATGGCTCTATGGCAGTTAAAAGTACTTTCACAGTGCTATAATTCTGTACAGTGAAAGACATGTAAGGCAAGCAGTTACCAAAGCCTGAAGGGGAAGCCCTTGGCATTGCTGAGCTGCCTTTATGGCACACTTGCATGAAGAGAACCAGGAGGCCAGGCTAGCCTCAAGTCTGGCTGACCAGTAGCACAGTGAAAGAAGCCAGGGCCAATTTGGTTGGGGCAGTCCAGCCTGAAAACCTAGAAAAGGGAAGAGGACTTTGGACACCGTGGTTCCGAAAGAGAAAGCTGTCCTGTCAACTATCATTTCCTAGTTACCCTTTTCAAATATCCCAATGCTACCATGCTCTCTGGGAGATTGAAGGGAAGTTCCACCCTGTTTACCTATTGCAGACTCAGGTTGAGTGTGACCCTTGATGTAGTCAAAGCAGTACAATCTCCCTACTTTGGGGGAGAGGGTTCGATGGATTTCAGAAGTACACAAAACCTGTGGGAGGGGGAGTCCCTCAAAAATCAGACTTTACTCAGTGGTATAATGACTGGTTGAAGGAAATATGGAAAACCAAGAGTGGATGGGAGAGAGAATGGAGTCTCTTGTAAGAGATCATGTCTGGTTCATTGAAACAAACTTCTGAACAGAACCACTCTTGTCGGTGGATAGGGCAGAGAACTGTAAATCCAGAGAAGCCTGTAGAAATTATCATTGTCAGTATTATTATTATTATTATTATTATTATTAAAGATGTGTGGTAGGGGCGGGCAACTGTTAGGTGCAGGAGCATCTTGACAGAGAAAGCAGTTTGGCAATGGAACCAGTTGCCTAGAGGGGCCTCCTTCTCAGGACATCTTCAGAAAAAGGCTGAACAACTACCCTACCAGCTAAGGATGGTCTAGCTGGAGATCATGCATGGAGCAAGGGGGGTTGAAATTGATGATTCATGAGGCCCCTTCCATGATTCTATTATTCTAACCATTAAAAAAAATTACTTATTTCTTTTGCCTTTGGACCTTACAGAGGTAGCACAGATGGCCAAAAATGCCAAGCAAAGAAAATAGAAATGAAATGAAACCAGAAGTCACTAGAAGTCCACTTCAGGTTTTGGAAAGTGGGTAATTAAAAAAAAATCTATGTTAAACACAGCAGAAGAGCCTACCAATCTATTTAAAAGCTAGTTTGCCTCATTAACTTGGATTTAGCATATACAATTTGGGGTTTGCACTTTGATATGACTTGAATAACATTTCAAATGAATTCAAGGACAGTGTAAAAAATAGATTTGAACTATTGAGTATAATCAACCAGGAACCTGAATAACTGTGGACAGAAGTCAAAGACATAATTATGGATGAATGCAAGAAAACACTAACAGTGGCCAAAAAGAAAGATAAGAACAATGGATGACAGATGAAATATTTCATGCAATGAAAGAAGAAAAGCAAAAGCAGAGGGAGACAGGAACAAAGCCAGAAGTATGAACAGAACTGTCCAATGTCTGACACGCAGGGATAAGGAGAAATACTACAATAATAATAATAATAATAATAATAATAATTTATTTATATCCCGCCTTTAGCCGAGGCTATCAAGGCGGCTTACAATCTAAAAGCACAATCCCATACAATACAAAAAAATTTCACCCCCCCTTAAAAATATATTAAATTCATAACAACATTAAAATTTAACTTAAAACAAAATTACAAATGCAATACGAATTAAACAGGGCACTCTGATTATAAAGGAGTGATCTAATGGTGGGGGAGAGATTATGGGAAATATCATTCTGGGATCTTACATGTGTACACTCAGAAGACCCATTAAATAAAAAGGGCTTTACATCCCAATCTGGGATTACAAATTTAGGTCCAAATCACACTGCAGAAATAACCCAGCCCGAGACCGCTCCAACCGCCCCGGCTCAATGACCAATGCAGAGAAATAGAAGACAACAACAATAAGGGAAGAATGAGAGACCTCTATCAAAAAATCTAAAAAATTAAAGCCAAGTTCAAACCGAGGGCAGGGATACTCTATGGAGAGAAAAAGAACATAATACAGGAACAAGAAGAAATTTAAAAAATGCTGAAGGCAATACACAGAAGAGTTATACAAAAGAGATAAGAGAATGAACTACATTTGGAATGAGGAGCCCTATGAAAGTGAACCCCAAATTCTAAGAAGTGAAGTGGAATCTGCAATGAAGGAAATGGGGAAAAAATAAATCACTGGGAACAGATTATATCCCATTTGAACTCCTACATTGCCTACAGACAGATGCAACTTCATTACCATCTGAAATATGCCAACAAAAAATGGAAAACAGAGTGGTGACCAACAGACTGGAAATGCTCGATATACATACCAATTCACAAGAAAGGAGATACAGAAGACTGCAACTATGGGACAATAGCACAAATCTCACATGCAAGCAAAATAATGCTCAAAATTCTGCAGCATAGACTCCACCCATACATAGAGAGTGAAATTCCAGAGGTGCAAGCAGGATTCAGAAAAGGAAGGGGCACTAGGGATCACATTGCAAACATACGATAGCTAATGGAGTGCACCAAAGAAGACTACAGCAAAGCATTTGATTGTATAGATCACAAAAAGCTATGGAATGTGTTCATAGACATGGGAGTGCCACTACATCTGATAGTCCTGATGAGGAATCTGTACCAAGGACAAGAAGCCACTGTCAGAACAGAATGGTTCCCAACAGGCAAAGGGGTCAGGCAAGTCTGGGCCTTTGCAGACTGCCAGAAATAGTGCACATTAAATTGAGGCACTGCCCTGGCTCAGTGCTAGGGAATCGTGGGAACTGTAATTTATTGTGGCACCAGAGCTCTCTGACAGAGAAGGCTCAATGTCCCAGAAAAAAATGCAATTCCCATGACTCCCTAGCACTGAGCCAGGGCAGTGCCTCAATTTAATGTGCACTATTTCTGGCAGTCTGCAAAGGCCCTCTGAATCCTATCACCCTACTTGTTTAACTTGTATGCTGAAAACATCATAAGAAAAGCAGAATTAGAATCAGAAAAAGGAGGAGTTAAGATAGGAGGAAACAACATTAACAATTTAAGATATGTGAACGACACTATATTATCAGCAGAAGATATTCAGGAATTGGAACAATTAATAAGGAAAGTCAAAGATGGAAGTGCAAAGGCAGGTCTGATGCTGAATATAAAGAAATCAAAAATAATGACCACAGAAGAAATACACAAATTCAGTCTAGACGAGGAAATTGAAATAGTTAAAGAATTCCCATATTTAGGATCAAACATTGACCAGAATGGAGATTGCAGTCAAAAAATAAGAAGACGACTAGGAGTGGGAAGGGTAGCTATAAAAGAACGGGGAAAGATACTGAAGAGCAAAGACATACATCTGAGCACTAAAGTCAGAATCGTCCAGGCTATTATATTCCCAATTACCATGTACAGGATGCGAGAGCTGGACAGTGAAGGAAGCAGCCAGAAAAAAAATCAACTTGGTTGAAATGTGGTGCTGGAGAAGTACTCAGGAATTCATGGACAGCCAAGAAGACAAACAAATGGGTTCTTGAACTGCTTCACTAAACTACAAATCCCCCAATTCCAGAGGATGCAACCATGACAGTTTAGTTTGAAAGTGCTACAATTCTGTAGTATGAAATAAACTTGTAATTTAGTTTTCTACCATACATATCCTCTTCCACTCTCACAGCCTTTTTCAAATTACTCAGTTTTCCATTACACACCAGATTTAGTAAAAGACAGAGATACAGATGTTAAAGCTGTTGTGGTATGCAGACAGCGGGATCTAGCATACACACATGCAGAATAGATGCACATAGGCAGGAACACCCAGAAGCTGGTTTTCTGTAAAGAGTCTGCTCCAGAAAAAACCTCCCACATGCAGGCTGCTGCTTTCAGCTTGAAGAAAGGAATACCTCCACTGCGAGGCTTCTCTCAGAGAGGGCTTTAATATTTACTGCAAATATTTACAAAGATATACAGATTACCAGACGTCAGTCTTGAATACTCACAGCTATACAGACTAACAAATTGCTTCACCAATCACCAACCACAACTAACCAACAACAGAGATTCTGACTCTCTCTCATATACAGGTGGTCTTCTTAGGGACATGTGACAGCCAAGCACTAATGAAACCTTGTTGGTTTCATCCCAGTGCCTGTTGCATCAGTCCTCTCATGATGCATACCTGGCTTGTCTCATCCACTGTGCATGTTGCATCAAGTCTCCCGTGATGCACAGCTCACCAAATGCCACTTGAACCCTGTTACTATTGCTCCAGTTCCTCTCAGTGGCCACATCCATGTCATTTCTAGACCAGGGTGCCACATGGTCTTGACAAAAGCTAGTCTCCCAAGGAGGTAGTGTGCTTGTACATATCACTACTGTCCATCTCTGCTAATGTTGGTAGAACAAGATGTGGGAATCCTTTCGTCCTCCAAATGGAGTACCACACCTCCCAATAGGGCAGAATGTTGGATGTTGCAGTTCAACATCTGAAGGGTCACATAATTCCCAGCCCTATCGTATAGAGATATATCTGTGATGAATAGATTTTAAACATCGATTCTCATTACAAGAGGGTAGTTGAATCATACACCACACATACACTCCCCCTAAGAAAAAGCACCACAAAAACCCCAACTGCAGCAGATGGCTGAGGAAACTGATTCTGCAGATGCTGATGGGCGCTAGTTTCCATTAGTCCAACTAGGCCAGTGAAGGATAGTGAGACAAGCATTTTGTCAACAGGTTTCCCAACCCCATTGCTACAGCAGATGAAATATCAGAGGAGGGACTCCATATTAAATCTTGTGCTTCCAGTCACTGCAGATCAAATTTTGAGACAGTGAGTAGGGGAGAACATATATGAGGAAAAAACAACGTGATTAGTATGTGTTACCTCTACCTTTTGAGCAATCTACACTTAGTTAGAAACAACAACATAAAAGGAAAACAGGGAGAGGCAGGAAGGAATCTAGTATTTATTTTAACATGAGTTTTTGTGGGTGGCCATGAAAGCTCCTGCTGAAAGATATCACTAGATCTCTTCTACAAGATCTTCCTCATTTTCCTTTCTTGTGCTGTGACATAAGGCTGCAATCTTATATGGCTCAGCATAGTATAATAGATGTGTATGTAGACCTATGCTAAGATGAACTATATAATACTACTCTGAGGTTCTGGTTATACCTACCAAATGTGGTAGGTATAACTGGTTATGAAACCAAATGTGATGACTTCCACTAATCTCATCCAGTGCCATCAAATGTGAGGGCTTTTCTTTATCTCCACCTATCAATGTAAGGACCTCCTCCTGTTCCACTGCCGTGGGCACCAACTATAGGGACCTCATAGATGCCCTTGTGGTTTCCATATGAGATATTCATCTACTATCTCCACTGGACACCACCCCCTCTTTATTAGCTGCTGCACCACAGACACCATGTCTGAACTGAAGCTTTCTAATATAACTGTCTCAGAGGCCCAAAAGCATATGTTACTTTATTAACAGAATTTGAACATAATATAACAAATTATTTAATACATTTCAAACACATCTCTCACACTCTTTCACCTCTTAGCTAACTCAGATCCTAACTTTCCTATCCATTCAAACGCTTAAACCCTACTCACTAACTAAACCTAACAGACTACTCACTCTAACTTGACACTCAGACTACTCTTTTCATTTTCACCCCGTTATTCCTTCTCAACAGATCCTTACCTTATCACCTCTACTAAACACATTTTCCCCTGAACAATAACATCACAACCACTATCACCAAAACTTAATGTAAATCCCGTGATGTCCCAGTGCATGGCCACTGTGTGCCTTGTGGGGAGTGGGAAGGATTAGAGAAGCATCTGGCTGTGTTCCTATAGTTAAACATTAAAAGATTATAGCAAGAGTGAGGCCCATTGGGGACCTTTGGAAGACTCAGCACTGCTGAATTCATTTCATGTCTGGCCACAGGGACATAGCTAGATGTGTTTTCCAATCCTGCCTGCTCCCCACAAACCATGGGGTGGCCAACAAAGGTGCTTCAGAAGCTTGATAAGTTCTGGGTGGTGGGACAGCTTTGGATGCTGCAGAGGGTGAAGCAGCTACTACAGTGTCCACAAAAGGACATACATAGGCTGAAAAAAACATACAGTTATATGCCACTAACAGGATGCCAGCCTATGTAACACAGCTATCTCTTTAGCTGTGTATTTCTTTTAAGATGGGAGGAACTCTTATCCACAAAGCAAGACCTACCTTATATATTATGTTATCCATACACAAAATAAGACATATCATATTATATTATTTACCTGTTTACTAAACTTTAATCCAGCACCATATTTAGTGGTGTATATTAATGCTCTTCTCTTTCCTCCTTGCATTAATAGTCCCACCCAGTTTGTTGTTTAGTTCAAAAATGGGCAATGTGTGGAAATAAATTTCAATGCAGAAATAGTAATTCCTATGCATAAAATTCTGCTTTCTGCATAGAAAATGGTGTTTTCTATGCAAATCAATCATTTGTGAATTTTACATAGAATCAATCCCTAATTACAGCATTTTCTGCACAGGAATTAATATTTCTGCATCGAAATATTACTTTCCATGCAGAAAATGCTGTTTCCTGCACAAAACAACCATGTGTCAATTTTGCACAGAATAAGTCCAAACTGTGAAAAATTTCATCAGTCCAGGATTCTTCTCATCAGATCTTCTCAACACTAGAAAAACATGTTTTTCAACCATTTTCTGAACAGTTTTGAATATTCCTTCTACCTCTAGAATAGAAATCTGCTTCTGGCTATGGCTAGGATAGATAGATGTTCTCCAAACATAGTTTTTTGTGGGTTTTTCAAGCTGTGTGGCCAGAAACTCTTCTAGAACATGGCCACACAGCCTGAAAAACCCACAAAAAACTATGGATGCCGGCCATGAAAGCCTACGACTTCACATTCTCCAAACAATTTGGAACAAATGGGTTGAAATCATCATAGTGTGGTACAGCATCTGAAATATTTCAGCAAGCTGAGTTCCAAAAAAAAATAATAATAAAAAAAATAAAAAAATATACACTGTTTTGAAGTTTTGTTGTAACTATCTAAAGTACAATATATTTCAGCTTATCACTGGCCGGACAGTTAGAAGATACATGAGATGTGGTCTGGCTTAACATGCCCTATGGCATACATGCAGTTCACAATGGAGAGAAGATTGGTGGACCCCAATTATTTCTTATTCAGAGAGTGGTGTGTTTGGTGACCAGTTGGGAGAAGCATGCTCTCTCAAAGGCAATTGAAACTGATACATAACATGAGGAACATTTGAGTCAGTAGCATCACTAGGGGGTGAGGGGTGTGTGGACTGCACCAGGTGACATCCTAAGAGGGGGTGACAACACTGCTCCTCAAACACCTACCTTTTGGCAGAAACGAGCTGTGGCATTCATCTGTTTCCCTTTGAAATAGGTGGGGGAAGGTGGAGTAAGGTGAAGTTCAGTGGGAGGAGAAAGGAAAGGCCTCAGAATTTTTTTAAATTAAAATTTGAAAATTTTAAATTAAAAAAAATTAAAAATTGTTTTTTTTAAAATAATCTTTTAAAATTTTCTTTAAAAGAATCACATTTTAACCCAATCATCACTATGTATATGTAAATACATTTAGGTTGTGCATATGATATTGTAATTTGAAAGTAGAATTTTAATTTTGCTAGTAGTTTATGTCACAACTATTAGCATTACATTTGGTGGTATATGGGAATTATGATTTACAAGTAACAGTGCAAAAAAAGCATTACTAAGGATTCTGCATGGTGTGAAATGGGAGGAGGTCAATGAGGGGGTGACACCATGAGTTACCACACTGGGTGACACCAACCCTAGTGATGCCACTTATTTGAGTGCCCAAAGAGATAGGGTCTCATCTTCCAGGGCCTTTGAAACCCTGCTCATTAACAATGGTTAATAATTCTCACACACAATGCTGGGTGTTACAGCCAGTAAATCAATAACACATGGCATACTAGTAACATATTTCATGTTTTCTTCATAAGAAATGCTTAGTTTAAAATATAATATAAAAATAACAGCAATCACTTAATTGGCTTTGCAAGTCATACCTCAGTTCATAACCTTAGCTGGTGTTTGGGTACATGAGGTTGTCAGAGATGCATAAAATTATTTCAGTCACTAGTGCTGCATATGCAGCCTCTCTCCCTCCTTTGCTCTTTCCATTATGAGACCCAAGTACACTTTATTTATCTAACTTCTATAAATCTATATTTTCTCCAAGGAGTTAAAGGCAGCATACATGGCCCTTCCTCTCTCCCCATTTTTATTCTCACAGCAACCCTGTGAAATAGATTGAAAAGTAACAAATGGTCCATGGTCACTCAATAGGTTACATTGTTAACTGGTGATTTGAACAAGGGTTTCCCCAGTCATAATCTGGCATTCTACTTGCTATACCACAGAGTACATAAAAGATGCTTCTGCATATTATGTAAACTAGTTTATGAGTCCCTCACTTGTCCATATCTGCAATGCACTAAGAAGGCATGCTTCTTTTTTTAAAGCCACAAAATGCTAAGATTGTAGTTACCACAATCCTCAGCGGCTAGCATAAATGTCTTCTGGAATCAACTCATAGCTGACTCCTTAGGCATAACTGGGACTACCCAGCCACAAAACGAAGTCAATTAAAACTCTCAAGACATGACCAATCAGCCTCTTCCCCCAGATGTCTATAAGCCAACATTGGTCAAGGGCTCAAAGCAAAGAAGTTGTACTTTTAGGCCTCAAATGTATCCAAGAATAGACAGTGCTCTAGAACATCAGTGGGTAATCCAAAAGTTATGGAAGTCCTGACTGTTGTAGGATTTATAAGGTAAAGGTATTCCCCGTTGACAAGGTTGTCAAGTCGTGTCCAACCATAGGGGGTGGTGCTCATTTCCATTACTAAGCCTATTCTGTGAACATGTGGCCAACATGATTGCACAGAACACTGTTTACCTTCCCACTAAAGTGGTACCTACTTATCTACTTGCATTTGCATGCTTTCGAACTGCTAGGTTGGCAGAAACTGGGACTAGTGACAGGAGCTCATCCCATCATGCAGCACCTGGGCCTCAAACTGCCAGCCTGCCGATCTTGCAATCAACAGAGTCAGCATGTTAACCACTTCAGCCACTGTCTCACCATTTATACATGTTCTTTAATACCAAAACGATAGTCCCAAGATACAATGATAGTCCAAGATAGTGACACCAAAGCAAGTAACCACATGGCCCTCCAAATGCAACTCCCTTATCATATTGTCTAAGGCTGCTGGGCATTTCGGTCCAACATTACCTGGAAGAGTCCATGATTCCTAACCCTGCTCTAAAGAATATACGTCCTACCCACCCATCCCACACACTAGAGGAAAATATTTGTGCCCTTCTGAAGCAACATTTGATAGATCATTACCCCCAAACTGACTGTGTCTCATACTTCATCTCCTGTACTTACTAGAAGTATCATTATTTTTCTGGATATTGACTATTTGCTGTATACTCACTAGCAAGGTACCCAGAAGTTTGCATGAGGAAATAAATTAAAGGAAGAGACATCCCATCCATATTTCTCTTGATTGAGAGTACTATCAATACTATCAACTCAAGAGACTATTTCATATCCCTTGACACTAATTTGAAAGGATTTTCTGTGCAAAATGCCTAGCTGGTCACTATCACACATATATATACATGAATGTGTATGAGATATGAATATTCATTTTAATAGCAATATTGTTGTAGCGCACCAGGACTTATATATAAATACGAGTGCAAAACAGCTAGCCAAGAAAATCAACTTGTTTTGTTTACTCCATGCAAAGAATTAAGGTTTAGTAAATTACTCAGTCAACTGGCTAAATAAAAATCTGTTTTTCAAAGTTACTTTGACATGCTGCCCATTTTATCTCACAGACTCCTTATCAGATCATGTCGTGATAAACCCATCAGATTGGATGGGAAAGCTACTTGCCTAACATTGTAACAGACATGAAAAAAATATTTATCAAGATATAATGGCTGAACCATCCTCTTAACAGCTGCTTTTGCTCAGAGAAGGACATCACCTCAAAGCTTTGCTACCACCAAATCTATGGTGCACAAATTAACATGTGCTCCCATAGAAGAATCATTAACTTTTTGTCATTACGGACCTAAGGGAGAAAGAAAAAGATTTTTGCCAATGGCAAAGTTTCCAGCATTAGCTAATGAATGTTTATAAAGTATTTTGCATATATAGTACCTTTTATCAGAGGATCTCCAAGTATTAGATTTATCTCAAAGGCCTCAGGCCTATACACACACACACATGAATTCTGCACAATGTCGAGGTAGTTCACACTGAGTCTTAAATTTTGATCACATCTTTATATTATATGCAAAGTACATGTTGCTATATTTAAAAGGCAAAAATATGCTAACAGCATAAAAAAAGTTATATCCAATAGTATTTGCCAGAGAATTGAAAACAAAGCCATGCAGCAATAAAGCACCTGTTGTGAACTAATGGCTGGGGCATAGGGTCCAGAAGCAGTACCTTCCAGCTCCAGGCTGTCTTGGAAGAAGCCAATTATCTGGACCCATTTCAAACTGGCTTCAGGGCTGGATACGGAGTTAAGACTGCCATGGTTGCCTTAGTCGGTGATCTCCATCTGGGCATCGATGGGGGAAGTGTGACCCTGTTGGTGTTTTTGGACATCTCAGCGGCATTCGATATCATAACCATGGTATCCTTCTGGAACGCCTGAGGGAGTTAGGTATTGGGGGGCACTGCGCTTCAGTGGCTCCGGTCCTACCTCTCGGGCAGATTCCAGATGGTGAGGCTGGGGGATAGTTGCTCCTCTAAAAGAGAGCTGACATCTGGTGTCCCGCAGGGCGCCATTCTAACCCCCATGCAGTTTTAACATTTACGTGAAGCCGCTGGGTGAGATAATCCAGAGACATGGGGCGCGGTGCTATCAGTATGCTGATGACACCCAAATCTACTTCTCTATGTCTCCAACTGTTGCAGTGACTAAGGATGGCATCTCTCCTCTGGATGCCTGCCTTAGGTCGATAATGGGCTGGATGAGGGAAAACAAACTCAAGCTGAATCCAGAGGAGGTACTTGAGATAGGTACCCCAAGTCTGGGGAGGGAACTTTGTCAACCAGTCCTGGACGGGGTAACACTTCCCCTAAAGGACAAAGTTCGCAGTTTGGGAGTACTCCTGGACTCATCTCTACAGTTGTAATCTCAAGTGGATGTGATGGCCAGGAGTGCTTGCTACCAACTTCGATTGATATGCCAGCTGTGTCCCTACCTGGACCGAAAGGACCTTGAAACAGTAGTACTTGCCCTGGTAATCTCTTGCTTAGATTTCTGCAATGCGCTCTACATGGGGCTACCTCTGTAACAAGTTTGGAAGCTTCAACTTGTCCAAAATGCGGCAGCCAGATTGGTCACAGGAACACTCAGGTCTGACCATATAACCCCTATATTAAAAGCTTTACATTGGCTGCCGATTAGCTTCCGGGCACAGTACAAAGTGTTGGTTATTACCTTTAAAGTCCTATATGGCTTGGATCCGAGTTACTTGAAGGAACACCTCTCCCCAAACAATATGCCCCACCCTCTCAGAACATCTGGGAAGAATTTGCTAGACTACCACAAAACCAGACTTAATATAACTTCCCAAAGATTGTTCACGGTCGCAGCCCCTAAACTGTGGAACAGCCTGCCAGCGGAGCTCCGTCTTACTACTAATTTAGATACCTTTAAAAAGGCATTTAAGATAGAGCTTTTCCGGCAGGCCTACCCACATGATCTTCTTAATGGACTTCCACATTAATAGTATTATTTTGATTGATTACTTGGCTTTTGGGTGTGAATGACAATCAAGTTTTTATTGAATTTTATAATGTCGATATTTTAGTGTTGGTATTATGCTTTTTATGTATTTTTGTAATCCTGTATTTTGTATATGTTGTATACTTTTTATTGATGTAAATAAATAAATAATAGATATAAATAAAATAGATATAAATAAAAGTAAATAGATATAAATAAAATTATTATTATTATTATTATTATTATTATTATTATTTGGAGGAGCAGAAAAAATGAGTATCCCCCCCCCCCATAAGAATTCTGCCCCTTAATGAAATTTTCCTTTGGTCTCCAACATTGCTAGTATTCCAGAGACAGGCACTGAAAATTGTTCACAACCAGGACACTTATATTTGCTGTGTTTGCATTTCCTTGGTTACTTTGTTCCTTTGCTTTGGAGGCCTAAGCTGTTTTTTTTTTCTAATTGTTCAACAGAAGTTTAAATAACTGCAGTGGTAGAAATTTGGGGACTAAAGGAAAATGAGAAAGTTTATTTGGGAGGGGCATTGCTTGTAAAGCCCCTATCTAGAATTAAGATCTTCAGTTACTTAAAATCGAGGGCTATTTTTGATCCTGCCCTTGTTATTGTAATTTGTCTTCATGTCATTTCCAACTTACAGTGACCCTAAGGCAAACTTATCATGGGGATTTCTTGGCAAGATTTGTTCAGAGAAGGGCTGCTATTGTCTTGTTCAAAAGGGTGAGAATGTGCAATTTGTCCAAGATAATCCAGTGGGTTTCCACGGCAGAGGGAATTTGAGCCCTGGTTTCCTAATCCAAGATTCAAACTACTACATCACACTGGCTCTACAATGTTAAACAAAAATAAATCTTTCTTTCTGTCAAAATATTTCTATCCTATCCAGTATCAAAAGATCTCAGGACAGTGTGCAAGTAAATTAATGTAAACAAAGTTAAAATAGTTCAAAATAAATAGGCCAAAATATTTTAATTCAATTAATAAGTTATTAAAAAATCATGTGCATAACCATTTTTAGATAAATATCAAAGCCCAAAAGGTTTTAACAAAGTCATTTTTTTTACTTAGTGTCTAAATGAAACTGGTGTTCGCACCAACTGAGCTTCTGAGGGAGGGTAACATGGCTGAGAAGAGCACCATGTTTGGGTACCATGTGTGAGAAGGCCCTATCCCATGTCATTTTTTTAATTTTTATTTTAGTATTTCTTTTTTTCTGACTTGGTTATGGTGGTGGCCTCAGCTGGAATCCACTTAGAACTGGATCGGTGATCTTGCCCAAGCTGTGACTCTTACTTTTCAGGAAGACTATTAAATTGAACCCTGAAACAGAATGGCCACCACCTTCTGCAGCTGGATAAGCCACCCATCTTTTCTTGATTTAGTTTATTATCTCTTTATACTGACTGAACTTCCCGTTGCTTTTAAAAATAGTACTTTGAGAACCTTCCTCAAGCCACAAACGCTTAGAATTCTCCTGCCTACATATGGTAAGACTCAACTCTACCTAACATTTGATGTTTTCTTGCAACATCACCATGCCAAACTAAAAAAAAAAATTAGCCATGTGTGGAGCAAATTCATTTGCATGTTGGAAATGCTAGTTTCTGCTCTTAAATAGAAAGCTCTGTAGGTGTCCTTGAGCAAAACATACTCAGCATCAGCTACTTTCCAAAGCTGTTGTGATGCCGAGAGGTGCCTTCATGTTCCTGAAAGTGTAGGAGGATAATGGATTACAAATAAAACCAACCACCTTTCCAAATGAGTAATAGCCAGGCACATATTTTACTTCAGGTTGCCTGTGGTATCATTTGCACCTTGTATTCCTCAGATATGATGATTCATTTGGGTAATAAGCCATGGTTAGATTCATGTTTATCTCCTCCCAGCATGATTTCAGCTGTATTTTGCAACAGGAGGACAATGACTTACACTAGTGAAATTGCTGCATTCCTGTTTCATGTGCAACACCCCAAATCCAGGAAGAAGCAAATGTTGCAGCCTTGGGCTGTTGCAAGAAACCTGAATCCATTGCCAAGAGCCAGCTCCCACATGGGAATGAGTTACTACTCTGTCAGAGATTCTAGCTATGTGTCTGTCAAAACCCAGTGACTAGTGATTTCCAATGATACAAAGTACTCTATTTACTATGCTAAGACTTGGGTGTAGTGATATTTGTCAAGCACTCACTCAGCATCTTGGAGAGGCATGGATGACCTGATACCAACATTCCAGTTTTGTGCTTAAATTCTATGAAAGGCTACACAACTGGCAACAACAGAAGTGCCAAGAAGCCATTTACTCAGTTACACTCAAGTGACTATGAAGAGCTTGCCACTAGTTTAAGGCAAAGAGGGTTGTTTTGTTTGTTTTTTGAAATAATATGAAACCTTTACCAAATCCAGTTGTAATGTGCTGCTTCTTCCAGGGGGCTGGGCTTACCAAGAGTTTCACTTTTTTTCCCCTCCAGCCAGGTTTGCTTTCAGATATTTCAGGCTGGGAGCAAAAATACACCAAACTGTTTTGCAGAAGAAAAAAATTAGATGTACCTGAACCCAAGCTGTTTAACTGTGATTTCATACATTCAGATAATAATTTGTACTCCAGGAATAGCCTTCCTACCTGAACTCCAATAATGGGACTAAGGCTACAAGCACACCACATTTATTTGTTCATTCACTCATGTTATTTAGAACTCACCTATCCATCTCCAAAGGAGTCAGCTGAGGCGGCTTGCAGAATGCCTGAACAAAAATACTGCCAATCCATAAAAATGCACAGAACAATGGAAAAAATAAAACTGGAAAGAACCTAGAATAAAACTTACTGTTAAGTATACCTCACTGAACATAATGGGATGTCTGTATAATTAGGGCTTTTGCAATGGAGGACAAAATGAGAATACTGGCCTCTAATAAGAAGTCTGCCCTCATGGAATTATCCTTCAGACCCCAAATTTATAACTTTGCAGTAACTTAAAACTTTAGGTGATCATTTAGAAATAGTTTTTATGTTTTAAAAAGGGAGGATATAGGCAAAGTTATTAGGGCAATGCAAAACAATTATCAGCATCTCAAGAAATGTGAAGAGTGAAAAAAATTCATGGGGGGAGGTGGAATTCTTATTTGGGTCAATTCCTTCATACTGCTCCCCCCGCCCATATAGCTATACATCCATAAAGTAAACATGCAAAGTTTGGAACTGCAAGGATGTTTGTTAAAATGCTCACCTATCAGGTCTCTTTTGTCATTCAAAACATAAATCTCTGCTCT
Source organism: Phrynosoma blainvillii (assembly GCA_026167975.1). Classification (NCBI taxonomy): domain Eukaryota; kingdom Metazoa; phylum Chordata; class Lepidosauria; order Squamata; family Phrynosomatidae; genus Phrynosoma; species Phrynosoma blainvillii. Next base: position 71,010,061 of record JANUYF010000004.1, read on the forward strand.
ATATTTTTCAGGAAAAATTATATTATGTTACCCATTATAAAATGTCCTAAAGTAATTTGTTACTATTAATGTATCAAAAATATAGTGACTTCTTATGTTGCTTAATCTATTACTTGTTAAATAACCAGAAACAAACAACTCCTAAAGGTTTCATTATATTGCATCACTAGTAATATACACCACACTAGTTTTGAAATATTATCTCATTCTTATCATCCTCAAACAGGGTAATTCATTATAGATAACTACACTATTTTAAACTTGGTATGTTCAAGCTCTGAATCATAACCATGCCAATTAATATTCTGGAAACCTTTGTACTCTGTTCTGCATGGTCTGTAACGGACATGTAAAATATTCATTCCAAATCAATTCTGGGAGACAATTCAACCAGGAACTTCTTGCCCTGTTGTTGTTGCGTGTCTTCAAGTTGTTTTCAACTTGTGGTAATCCTAAGGCAAACCTATCATGGGATTTCTTTGGCAAGATTTGTTCAGATAAGGTTTGGCATTGCTTTCCCCTGAGGCTGAGAGCATGTGACTTGCCTAATGTCTTGCTAAAATAAGTGGAACTTGGCCTTGCATAGAAATATTGTTTGTAGAGTGTGCTCAATAAAATACAAAGTTATCATGTACATTACCAGAGCTGAAATAATATCTACAATTTTTTACTGTCTAAGGAAACAAAATTAGAAATACTAACATTCTGACTTGCATATAAGGCAATTGTTCCAAATAAACTTAGTCCCAATATATCGAATTTAATTAATAATTAGTCTCCTTACTGGAGACATGTTATGAATTGCCATCTTGAATTGCAGCAATCAAGCTATAGAAAACAAGGCATCGGATGATCTTCTGCGGACCAAGGCTAATGGCCTTTACTCTGTTCTTGTTCTTCTCAATTTGTCTGCGGCCTTTGACACCACTGATTACTGTCTTTTAGTTGATATACTTTCTGACCTTGGGTTCTCAGACTCTGTCCTTGACTGGTTTAAATCTTATCTGTCAGACAGATCTTTTGCAGTGGTCACAGGTGGTCAGGCTTCGTCTTCTGTTCCATTATCTGTTGGAGTTCCCCAGGGCTCTGTTTTGGATCCCCTACTGATCTCTCTTTACACACTGTCCCTAGGAAAACTCATCAGTTCTTTTGGCTTCTCCTATCATCTGTACGCCGATGACACACCAGCTGTATCTTTCCACCTTTCTCTGGGTCTTGAACAACAAGTTTCATCTTGTCTTACAGCTCTCAGTAGATGCACCATCGGCCCTTGCAGCTCAATATGTCCAAAACGGAGCTTCTTGTTTTTCCACCAAAGCCTACTGTTCAATACTCCTTTTCTGTTTCTGTTGACGATATTTCTATTCGACCTGTCCAGGAAGCCCCCAGTCTTAATTTTATTTTTGATTCTTCTTCGTCGTGTATCCCTCAGATTTAGGCCACAGCCAAGGCATGTAGATTCTTTTTGTATAATATTGCTAAAATTCTACCATTTCTCTCGACCTCTACTGCCAAGATTTTGATCCATGCCCTAGCAGTCTCGCGACTAATTTTTGTAACCTCCTCCTGGCAGGGCTTCCTCTTTCTCACCTCTGTCCTTTAATTTTGGTCCAGCATTCTGCTGCAAGCATTATCACAAGTGCTCACCATCTCAACCATATTTCTCCTTTATTCTCATCCCTTCACTGGCTCCCCCTCCCTTTCAGTATTCAGTATAAGCTTCTGTGTTGTTTTTTAAAGCCCTGCATGGGCTGGCCCCTCCTTATTTATCAGAGCTTCTTTCCCCTTACCATCCCACTTGTGCCCTCCATTCTGGTAGTCAAGGTCTGCTGTCTCAACTCCATCCCAGATTCATCCCTTTTCCCTTGCCACCCCTCATTCCTGGAACCTCCTTTCCCCATGAGCATGGGGCATCACTTCTTTAACTAGCTTCAAAGCTGAGTTAAAAGACGATATTGTTCAGGGAAGTGTTCTCAGGCATTGCATGATTATTATTTGATGTTTTAACTTGTTGCCTCCTTTGTATTAATATCTATTATTTTATTATTTTGTAGAATGTATACCATTGGCAGGCTTGTCTTTATTTATTTTATCTATTTTATTTATTGTATTTACAGTACTGTGTAAATCTACAGCGCTATATAAATTTAAAGCATAATATAAACATCATCATCATCATCATCATCATCATCATCATCTCTATCTGAACATCAGATTCTGTAAGTAATCACTCTGTTCCATAATTTTAAAAAAGATTTGATGGTTGTGAAGGAAATTGAGTCTATCCATCTGGTTTGTGGTCTTCCTCTTTTTCTTCTACCCTCTTTCCTAGCATTGTTTCTTCTAGTGATCCATGCCTTCTCATTATGTGGCCAAAGTATGACAGTCTCAACTTGATCATCTTTGCTTCCAAGGAGAGCTCTGATCTGACCAGTTCAAGAACCCATTTGTTTGTCTTCTTGGCCAAACAAGTACTCTTCCTAAGTATCCTAAGTACTCTTCTCCAGCACCGCATTTCAAATGAGTTTATTTTCTTTCTATCTGCTTCCTTCACTGTCCAGCTCTCGCATCACCAAAACAAACTTAACACTGGTGAAAACAATTGGTGTTCCAAAGGTACACCCAGCCATGCAGGTTTTCTTTTGCTTAGGTTTTTACACAAGTTCTGGCAGCAGATCTGCACTTCTTTCTTGAATTAGAATTGGAGGTACATTAATAGGAACCGTATTCAAGTATAAAAATAAGTGTTAATAAATTAACAAATCCTTGGAATCTTCCCATGGTGACAAATGAAATCAGACTCTTCTGTTTCCTAAAAAATGCTGGAATGTACTATTGTATTTCTCCATATGGAAATGCATAATCCAAGAGGCTGATGGGAGGGAGGGTTAAAGTTACAAATTATGCAGAGTTGTAATAAGTGCCCTCCTCAGACAGTGGATACTTTTGGGATAAATTCACAATACTCCTGTGTCCTCCCTAGCTGTTGGGAATGAATGACTTTATGATGGAATTATCTAATAGAAGTTGAATATGGCTTTAAGTTAATGTTCCTTGTCAAGTGAATAATGGGTGCAGGTCTGAGGGCCAAACCAGATGTGCACTGGAACCATGTGTAAAGCAATGTGTGCCATGGGGGTTTGTCTACACATGGTTGCAGGTCTATTTATTACATGAAAAGCACATGAAGGAAGGGAGTAAAACACAATCACTGTGTCTTACCACCCTCCATTGTTTTAAGACTTAGAATTTAAGCAGTTTCCTCAAGCCCAGTTCCAACAGTGGAAGTGAAAAAGGCAGAAATGAAATTGAGCTTAAGGGTATGCTATGCAGCTATGCTGCTAAACCTAAACAGGTACAAGTCCAGCTGATGTGTGGATGGAGGACTACTTGGGGACCCTGTGTCTACCACTGACCACAATGGGAAAAAGAGTACCATGAAATAGAGGACGGGGCTAGTTTCAGTCCTCTGAGACACATGCTTTTTGTGGAATGAGTACACCTGCAATCCTCATTTAAATTAAATAGCACATTTTCTTGGATACACAATTGTCTCACCTGTTTGGATCAGCCCCACTTTGTTGTGCCAAAGCTAGAAAAATTGTAAAAAGAACTAGATATTAATGGGCAAGTATTAAGGGCATCACAGCTAGGACTTCATGGACACAGTGCTTCATGCAATAATGCCATCTTTTTACACTTTATACAATAAACACTCTTAGCATTTTTAATAAAATAGCTACTTTAATGCAGTATTTAAAATAAATTTGAAACATCTATCAGTATGACTGAATACACCAACAGGCAAATGCCCCACTTTACAAACAAAGTAAAGATAAGCACTTACTATACAAAATATGTTTGCCAGCTCCCATCAATATTTTGGTACTTACTGCTTAAGAAGGAGTATTGTTTTACATTCATACACACACATACATGACCAGTTTGCTGCACTGGGCCTAAAACCCAATAGGGCACCAGGGAAATGGACCTTCCTTCCTCTCCCTTCAACTGTGATTGTCAAGAGCTGCCCAAAAACCATTTCAGAAGGTTTTCCTAGCACTCTGAATCAGATTTTTCACATAGGAAGGCAATGGGAAAGGTGATTCATGTCCCACCCTTACTGGATTCCACTTGTGCTTCAAACAGAAGTTCAGCCTCAGAAAATCCGTCGTTGGTTTAACTAACATATTCACTATTTTCTTAACAGAGAAACTATGGCTACATCAGAAACTCAAAATACTGCCAGTAGTCCTGACATCAAAAAGTTACATGGCTATCTTCCCCCATCTAAACACCATTTGCAGAATGGTGTAGCAAAAGCATAAGGAACCTTTAAAGAAAGATTTTAAATTATGACGACATTCAGTTGCTGTCTTTCCTACACATTCCATTACATACTCATGTGTGTGGCCCTTGACAACTAACTCCTTGACAAGTGATCCAAGACAAACAAATAAGCAGGAACTTTTAGAACGCAGCAGAACCATCACTTCAATTCCCTGAAGACGTTTGTGCTCTTCCACAAATGCATAACAACCTTTTTCTTCTGCTAAGCAGATTTCAAAAAAAGGGCTGGCAGTTGCCAAGGACCTAGGAGCTGCCCTCACCCCATTTACACTTTCACACACAGAGAGACATGGGTTGTTGCTTTATCGGGGGCGGGGGGGGTGGAGACAAGAAGCAGCAGCAGCAATTTTGGGCCTGAAACAGGCTAGAAAGTGGAACAGACTTTCAATGGCCAACTGTACCCCAATGGGGGCTTTCAGGGAATGTAAATGGGCATCTTTAAATTTCAGAATCATTTCCAAGTCTTGTGATTAGATCCCTGATATTTCCTAAATATATTCTTCTCACACTATAATATAGGAAGGAAGAGATCAAACAATCCTATATTTTACAGAAAACAGAATGTGCCTTTAACTTTGTTTATCCATCAAGGATAGTTCCTGCTTTAAATTCCACATGCTGATGCAAAATTAAATTCATCTTAAGTCAGTTTAGACTGGAAATGAAAAGACCATCCACCATGTTTTAACTCCATTCACTAGGGTTTTTACTAAGTTATTTGGGTAACAATATTTCTAAAGATTGCCCACCCATAGATCTTACAGCTCCAACTTCCTTGCAGATCTGTCCAGCAGTACTGGCAACACAAACCATGCTGGTATGGCTTCCTCCTTTATCCATCTTCCTTGCGAGGCAGTATATTATAGATTTCACTCTGGCACTTTTATGGCTTGCACCCAAGTGGTTTCATTTTCAGCCAACTATAGTATCAAGCTTTAAAACTAGGCCACCTAGAGAGGTTGGATCCTGCAGGCAATATGCTGGCAATCTGACAGTCTACTGGTTTGTGATTAAATACATTCGTCATACCCTTCTTCCCTAACCACAGCATTAGAAGGCACACTATTCATGGAACAATTCTGTAGACTGATATACTGGCAATTGACAAGGAACTTAAAACAGATCCCTAAAGCCTTCTGTCTCCAGTGCATTTAAGAAGCATGCATGGGCCCACTGACCACTAACAGTATATCCCTTGTAACTGGCTGGTTTCCAGAACAGACAGTGCAAATAGGTACTGTTTGGCAAGGAATAATGCTAAGCTGAAATGCAAAAGAAGCCTAGCCATTACTTCAAAAGAACCTCATACAAAGCTAGAGAATGCTTCATTTCTTTTTCTTGTTCCATACAGAAGATCAAGTCCCTGAGACAGATGTGCATCATTCTTGGACGAAGAGATGGATTTGCAAGGCTGGGCAATCTGTTGAAACCCTAAACAAAAGCAGCAAAAGAAAGGTGAGCAGCTAGTTCAAATCAGAATTCAAGATGTCCAACACAGCAACTTAAATAAGATCTTGCATTAAATGCTCAAGCTTCACCCATCCATATTGCTCTAAATCTATTGAGATATTTTCATGGACAGCTGTTGCCACGTATTGATTCCTGAAACTTTCCACTGAGAAAAATGACTTACAAAAGAAAGCATATGAAAGCTCATGGTCAATATAATAAGTGAAATAAGTTAGTACAGTGGGACATCAGTATCCATGGAACTTGCCATCCACAGATTTAAGTGTCCGTGGATGGCAAGCCCTGGTTGTCCCCAATGGTGGTGCATGCACGTGGCTATGCTGCCATTAGAGACAACCCCCATTGTCCTCAGTGGTGGTATGTGCATGCGGCTGCACCACCATTAGGGACAACAGGACTTCACCTTCATTAGGGACAATGGGATTGAAGGCTGCGTGCATGTGTTGCCATTGGGGACAACAGGACTTGAGGTCCTGCATATTTTCATATCTGTGGGAGCGGGGGTCTGGAACAGATCCCCCGCGGATACCAAGGCCCCTTTGTATTTAAAATCAAGTCAACTGAAAGCAGAAATAATCATTCACCAGCCCCAATTCTCAACCTAGAACAAAGAACTGAATCAGCAATGCAAGATTTTGCCATATTCATTTTAATAAATTTCCACTTATGAATACTACTATAATTAAGTAAAAAAAAATATTCTAAGTAATATAGTTCTGTTCACATAGTGCTATGAAAATAAAGAATTTAATATACAGAACTGAGGTTTGGTGACTAAGTAGTACCTGCCTTATTAGTTTGTATGTATTCTCGAATTTTATTCTACACCAGAAACACTTTCAATATATTATGCTATTCATATTTCTCTTTCTTTTTGTCTGTCAGCAATCTCTAATGTTGAGCCACTCTCACTGTGTATTCCTATGGACTCAGTGAAGGAATTTAATCAAGTCTCTTTCTGTAAGCTCTACTTTTATTGCTGTGAACGCAAAGAGTCCCTGTAATTAGCCAACATGATCACTACATATTTTTGAAGAACCCAGCTTTCTACCACAATTGTTATGTTTTCTATTAAGAGCTGCTCGGCAGAAATATTTACCAGTCAATATCTGCATTTTCAAAAAAACAAAACACAAAAAACAAATCAAAACGTTGGTTTTAAAATGTTAAAATTGTTGGGGAGTCCTGGGTGAACTGGTCTCGGCCGTCGGATGCACAAGAATATATGCTGCTCAGGAGGACTAGAGTGAAGACTGCAAACTTGCAGTCTCCACTCTGGTTGGACTGAGCCAGCCAATGAGGTTCAAGCAGATAGCCCACGTTCCACTGGCTCTGTCTTCCCAGGGACTGCTGGTGGCCATAAGAGCCACATGGCCCCCACTTCCCACCCAGAATGTAACTTCAATCATGGGTAAGTATCTGCGGCCTCATTTAAAAAAAATAAATCAAAATGTTGATTTTAAAATTTTAAAATTCTTGGGCAGCAGAAGTTGGCATCCAATATAATCAGAAGGACATAAATTCCCCATCTCTATTTATTCTCAGAAGTATGGTGAAAACCTTCTCAGTGCTTCACATTATGAGGGGGTATCGTAAAGTTTTAATTATCAACTTTAAAAAAATTTGACAGAAAGTTTGTTTTGATTTGCAGTTGTTAACTTATCTCTACGCAATCACCATCTAGATTTACACATTTTCCCCAGCGTTTCTTGACCCTCCAAATACCATTATTGTAGAAGTATGCAGATTGTGCCTTAAACCACTCTTGCACTTCATGAATGACATCATTTGTATTGTCAAATTGGTGACCCCGCAGCCAATTTTTCATTTTCGGGAACAAGAAAAAGTTATTTGGTGCGAGGTCAAGAGAATAAGATGGATGCTGCAAGATCTCAAAGCCACATGCCCTTGCTTTGTTAACTGCAATTTGAGATGAGTGAGCTGGTGCTTTGTCAGCTAGGAGACGAATGCCTCTGGAGAGCATACCATGGCATTTCTTTTTCAGAGCATCTCGCATTGTCCAGAAGATTGGTGTAGTATGTGACAGTGATGGTTTGTCCCTTTGCAAGGTAATCTGTGAGAATGACTCCACAACAGTCTCAAAAAACAGAGAGCATGACCTTTCTTGCTGATTTTTCACCTTTGCCTTTTTGGGAATCGGTATGCTTCCATTCCATGCTCATGGATTTGGTTTCTGGATCATACTGATCCAAGATTCATCCATGGTTACCAGATGACCAAAAAAATCCCCCTCTTCTTGTTCCAACAGCATCAAGATCGGTTTTGAAAGGTCAAACTGTGTTTGTTTCTGGAAAGGGATTAGGAAACATGGAACCCAGTGTGCAGACACCTTAGACATGTGCAGTTTGTCATGAATAATTTTCCACACACTATCGTAACTGAGACCAGTTTCATTCATGATCATATGGATGGTTGCTCATCTGTCTTCCAGGATTAAACACTCCACTTTCTTCACTGTGGACTCGTCTGTCAATGATGTTCTTCCTGGTCTTGGCTCATCTCTGAGGTACATGTGACTAGTCTGGAAATTCGTTTTCCACCTCACAATAGTGTCATAAGATGGGCAATTGTTTCCTAAACTACCTTCATTTCATCATGAATTTGCCAGGCACTATTGCCCTTCAGATGCAGGAACTTTGTCACGCTGCGAGACTCAATCTTCTCCATTTTACACATTAGTCACTTCTGGCACAACCTGTAACAAAAATAAGGACACAAAGAGTTGATTTTCTCAACATCATGCACTTAGGGACCAGTGATGACACTGACAAAGTTTCATCAACATACCATAATAACTTCTGGGCGATAATTATTACTTTACAATACCCCCTTGTATCTTCATCTCATTGCTTTTAAAAGCAAGCATAGAACAGATTGTAGAACCGTTGAGTCTTCAGGGGTCCTTTCATATTATATAATTGTAGCATTACAATTCCATTTTAATGATTCTACTATTTTAATTCCCATGGTTCCAAAACCATGCCTATTGCATTCATCTGAAAAGTATAAGGATTAAACGTCAATCTTCATAGTTCCACAACTGGCATAAGAAATATGTGGCAAGAAAAAAAGAGGGGGGAAAGGGGGGAGGTGTGAAACTAATTTAAAGTCAACAAACATACTGAAGATACACTTTAAATAGCTGATATAATCTACTTTTCAATAAAGGCAGTATTTTTTCTGCTAATATAACACAGCACCATTTGTTGATTTAAACCAAAACAATAAAAATGCCATTGTTTGAAGCTTTCCATGTGTTCAATGGCTTGGAACAGAACAGGGGTACAAGGAAGATTATTGGCTACTTACCATGGTTGAGGGGGAGGGAGTCCCTTCAGTCCTGGTAAGCCACAAAAGGGTCACAGTTCAAAGCAAGACAATTTCTTAAGGAGATGGGTGGGGGACAAGAACTTTGTAGTACAGCTACAGGGTTGAAAAAAAGGTCAACCCAACAGGATGTGGATGGAGACCCCAGGCAATATTTTAAATGAAACAAACCCTAGGGGATTTTCAGCAATCCAATAGTCATGTTCTTCAGAAATCAAAGAACTTTAGGGAGGTGGAAGTATTTACTTTCTAAACAGAGATTAGCCTAGAAGACTTACTACTTAGCATTCACACACAAATCCACCGATTCTCTCCTACTGCAAAATAAAGAGTATAATAAAACATTGGTTCCCAATATGCACACATCCATTTTAAAATGCTTTTAGAGAAAAAAACAGTATATGGAAACTTATGCCATGACTGCCTTGCTAGTTTTTAAACTGAAATGAAGCTTTGTCATTTTCACCAAACCAATAACAGCTGCCTTGTCACAACATTTTCCCCACCTGTATGTTACCTTGCTCAACCATGTACATGACGAAATTCCTCCAGCTGCAGTGGATACTTGCAATGTATACAGGACTACATTAATTTTAATTTAAGAATCTAATAACTACAATTTGGTGCTTTACAATTAAATATTTTGTTTCTGCAATTGTGCCTTCAAGTTGTTTCCGATTTATGGTGACCCCAAGACAAATTATCGTGGAATTTTATTCAAAAGGATTTGTTCAGAGGTGGTTTATCATTGCCTTCCCCTGAGGCTGGGAGTATATGACTTGCCCAAAGTCACCCAGTGGGTTTCCATGGCCTAGCAGGGATTTGATTCCTGGTCTCCAAAGTCCTAATCCAATGCTCAAACCTCTATTTTATTAACTGTCTGAATAACGTAATCTAGCAAAACTTCCCCCAATGTTAAAAGTTACAGTAGACCTCCAACTGCAATCAGAAGATGCAGTTTCATGGGTGGCACTTTTTGGATACGTGACCCTTCAGAACACTATGGTTGGCATCCTGTTAATGATGTAATAATGATTTTTTATGGTCCTTGCATGGAGAGAAATTTATTACCTCCCTTGTACAACAATGCTTGAGATGCACCATCCTCCGGTGCATCCCATCAACATGGCCAGGGGAGGCTCAGAGGCATTCAGCTATGTCCCTATAGCCAGATACAAAATGATCTCCAGGGAACCCTCAGAAGGGCCTGGAGGATGCCTTTGTTACTATGTGTGGGGGACCTAGCTGGATGCTTCTCAGTCACTATATAACCATGTTGGGAGTGAACCTAGGAGGGACAATTCCTGTGGGAAGGACATAGAGCTGTCTCAGAGAAACTTGAGGCTCTGTCTCCCCATGGAGAATCCTGACCTCTTCATACAAATACCATGACTGCACGATTCTGTTTCTACAGAATTTCTACAAATAGTAACTCTAAAACAAAATGTATATAACTTTTCAAAAGTTTCAAGAAATTGCATCTTGCAAAGTGTTCTGTGTTGTTCATCGACATAAGATTTCTGTCTTGAATCTCTAAATTGTCCCAGATTTTGTCCACAACCTAAACCATACATCTGATTCAGGTGTATGTGTGCATTCAAATTACCTGTTGACTTTGTACAAAAGGTGGAAGAGGCTACAAGGAGATCAGCTATTTTAGATCTGATCCTAACCAACAGGGATGACCTGGTAAATGGGGTGCAAGTGATGGGATCCTTAGGTGGGAGTGATCTTGTTCTCCTGGAGTTACTTATACAGTGGAAAGGAGAAGCTAGGCATAGTCAAACACTCATTCTAGACTTAGGAGAGCTGATTTCAACAAACCTAGGGAAACACTGGGAGAAGGAAGTTCAGGATGGGTGGGAGTTTCTCAAAAGGGAGATACTGAAGGCACAGTCTCAAACTGTTCCAATGAGAAGGAAAAATGGGAGATGTCTCAAGAAACTAGGTTGGATGACTAAAGAACTTTCAACTGAACTAAGTTTTAAATGGGAGATGTATAAGAAATGGAAAAGGGGTGAAATCAATAAAGAGGAATTCAAACAAATAGCTAGAACATGTAGGGGTAAAGTCAGGAAGGCCAAAGCACAGAATAAGCTCAGGCTTGCTAGAGGGGTTAAGAACAATAAAAAGGCCTTTTTTGGGTATGTCCGTAGCAAAAGAAAGAAGTAAATGGTAGGACCACTTCCGCAGAGAAGATGGAGAAATTCTAACAGGGAACAGAGAAAAGGCAGAACTACTCAACACTTTCTTTGCCTCAGTGTTCTCACAAAAGGAAAAGGGTGTTCAACCTGAGGAAAATGGAGCAGAGGACACAATAGGGGAAATGCAGCAAAGAATAAGCAAAGAGAGGTACAGGAATACCTGGTTAACCTAAATGAATATATGTCTCCAGGAGCAGATGAACTACATCCAAGAATATTAAAAGAACTGGCAAATGTAATTTCAGAGCCACTGGCAATAATCTTTCAGAACTCCTGGAGAACAGGAGAAGTCCCAGCAGACTGGAGGAGGGCAAACATTTTCCCATTTTCAAAAAGGGAAAAAAAGAGGATCCCAACAACTATCACCCAGTTAGTCTGACATCAATACTGGGAAAGATTCTAGAACAGTTCATTAAACAGAGAGTCTGTGAACATTTAGAAGGGAATGCTATAACCACTAAAAGACAACTTGGGTTTCTCAAAAACAAGTCATGCCAGATTAATCTGATATCTCTTTTATATATATATAAAATTACCAGCTTGCTAGATGAAGTGAATGCGGCAGACATAGCATATCTGGATTTCAGTAAGGCTTTTGACAAGGTCCCCCACAATATTCTTGCAAACAAGATAGGAAAATGTGGGTTAGACAATACAACTGTTAGGTGGATTAGTAAGTGGTTGACTGACCGAACCCAAAGGGTGCTCAACAATGGCTCCCCTTCAATTTCAACACAGAGAAATGTAAGGTACTGTACTTAGGGCAAAAAAATGAAACGCATAGATATAAGATGGGGGACACCTGGCTTAAGGAGACTACATGTGAAAGGGATCTAGGAGTCCTAGTAGGCCACAAGTTGAACATGAATCAACAGTGTGATGCTGTAGCTAAAAAGGCCAATGCAATTTTAGGCTGCATTAATAGACGTATAGTATCTAGATCAAGGGAAGTAATAGTGCCACTGTATAGTGCCCCACCTGGAATACTGTGTCCAGTTCTGGGCACCACAATTCAAAAAGGATGTTGAAAAACCGGAGCATGTCCAGAGGAGGGCAACTAAAATGGTGAAGGGTCTGGAAACCATGCCCTATGAGGAACGACTTAGGGAACTGGGTATGTTTAGCCTGGAGAAGAGACGGTTAAGAGGGGATATAATAGCCCTGTTTAAATATTTGAAGGGATGTCATATTGAGGAGGTCGCTAGCTTGTTTTCTGCTGCTCCAGAGAATAGGACTCGGAACAACGGATGCAAGCTACAGGAAAAGAGATTCCACCTCAACATTAGGAGGAACTTCCTGACAGTGAGAGCTGTTCGACAATGGAACACACTCCCTCGGATTGTGGTGGAGTCTCCTTTGGAGGTCTTTAAACAAAGGCTGGATGGCCATCAATCAGGGATGGTTTGATTTTGAGTTCCTGCATGGCATGGGGTTGAACTGGATGGCCCTTGTGGTCTCTTCCAACTCTATGATTCTATGGTGGCCTCATGAACTTTATAGGGTTTTCATAGAGAAGGAATACTGAGGTGGTTTTGCCAGTTTCTTCCTCTGAAATATAGCCAATAGCACCTGGTAGTTGTTCATGTTCCTCAATCCAAGTACTAACCATTTAGTAAATTCTCCTAATATAAATTTAGGCTGTTAGTATTATTCTTAAAATCATATATGAATTTTTGTACTCTTGATATTAGAATCTGTTATACAAATCAGGCTCATGACTGATAGATTTTGCACAAGAAATCTCTAAACTAATTTTGAAATAGACACAAACCACTATTTGTATTCCAGATCCTGTGGCAGCTGTATTTCAGCTACCTTGGGTCCTGCACAAGGAGAAAGGCAGGGTATAATCTGATATATATATATATTTCAAATGTGAAATGTTTGCTGTAATACTTTTAGGTATCTAGTAAAAATCTGTTTATTGTACGAAAGATTGTAAGAAAGATAAAAAACTGTTACTAATTACTCGTCAACAATGGTCATAAATTCAGAGCTTCAAAAGAAGCATGGTGTGAAGGTATAATTCAGTGATCATGAAGCCTTGTAACTTAGGTCACTAGTTTACTTCCATGTTCAAGAATGTCTCCAGAAATATTTGGATTTTTCTAATTTAGTTTATGTCTTTAAAGAAGAGTTCCAATTCTATGTTTCCAACTGCTTTCAGTCCCTGAAAGTGTGACTTACAAAGTCATTAGGCCACTTGTATTACCTACCTACTGCTTTCAGGCCTTCAGAGTCAAAGCTGAAGAGTTGTTAATTAGGAGCGACAGTTTTTGCTAAGTTCTCATGGGATGCAGCTTCTACCAGAAATGACAACAGCTCTGAGACTATCAATTTTGTAATTGGTTAATAGGAACCACTTTGGATTGCTAAAGGGTTTCAGCTATAAAATCTGGGAGCTAGTGTTATCCTGGCATCTCACAACTTGCTTTGCCTTCTATCTTTCAGTGTTCTGTTACTTTGTTACCAATATTTTGCTCGAGACCCCTATTTAGCTATGTGTAGCAAGGGTTATATCAGGGACCGGCAACCTACGGCCCGGGGGCCGGTTAAGGCCCCGGGCCCCGGACTTACCGGCCCCGTCCGAAGACTGCCGCCGTCGCTGCCGCCGCGCGCCACCCCCGCCGCCGCGTGCCGCTGCCGGGGAGCGTTTTTGGGTGCGCTTGCCACGGCCGCCATTTTGGAAGCCAAAATGGCGACTGCGACGTGTTTGCGCATGCGCGATACTTTTGCGCATGCGCAAACGCGTCACGACTGCCATTTTGGCTTCCAAAATGGCGGCCGTGCATGCGCCATGGCAGCTGTGGCGGTGTGCGCTACGGCGGCGGCCGCGGTAGTGGCCGCGCCGGCAGCGTGTGCGGGGGGTCGCACGCACAGGAGGAGGGTGTGTGCGCGCGCTCTGCCATTCCCCCCCCCCTTGGCCCAGCCGAGCGGCAACCTTTTTGAGACCGGCCCAGGTCTCAAAAAGGTTGTCTGTCCCTGGGTTAGATTAAGCTTCATTACTTTTTGCCTACATTATTTTCCCCAGATGTTACTCTGTATTTTATTCCTATTCTTTTCATCACTTGATAGCGTAATAAAGCTACCTCCTTATAAGGCTGGGTATACTTCTTTTCAAGTAGGTATGGTACTAAATCTAATAACCAAGTGGTAGTGTGCTAGTTTTTAATGCTTTGGGCTTAAGAACAGACAAAGCTGGGTTTGCCTCATGGTTCCTTAGATGCTCAGAAGCATCTTGACTGCTAGACAGAAGGAAGGGTGGTATTATATACTGCATGGTGATTTTTAGGTCTTGGGTTTCTTCTCTGACCCCTTCCAGGTCATTTTTCTAAATCATCATCATCATATATCATCATCATCATCTATATCTCACCTTTCTCCTGGAGTGGCAACCAAGTACTTGAATCAATTACACTAACTGTATTTTTCATGATGTGTTATCATTGATTTTAAAAAAAACTTTGAAAAAAGCTTCAGGTAAAAAAAAAAACCACAGCTGTGTTCCTATTAATAGGAAGTAGAATATAAGGGACTTGGTGGCTTAGCGGTTAAGATGCTAACTCTGATGATCGCAAGGTTGGCAGATCGACAATTTGAGACCCAAGTTTCACATGATGGATTGAGCTCCTATCACTAGTCCCAGCTTCTGCCAACCTAGCAGTTTGAAAGCATGCAAAAGTGCAAGTAGATAAATAGGTACCACTTCAGTAGGAAGGTAACAATCTTTTGTGCAGTCATGCTAGCCACATGATCACAGAGTTGTGTTTGACAATGCTGGCTCTTCACTTAGTAATGGAGATGAGCAACATTCCCTACAGTCAGACATGACTTGATAACCTTGTCAAAGGGGAAACCTTTACCTTTAGAATCTCAGTAGCTTTTAACTTATAAACTAGCATGTCTTATGCAGTAACTCCCTCTCCCCTGTTAGGAGTGTATTAGCTGCATGCTTAAAATCCCACAAGTAGCAATGAAAACAGAAGTTTGAAACAATCAAATACCTACTGTTAGTTGGCAAGCGATCCTAAAGTTGTAAATGTTGTTTGAACTGAAGGATTCCTATTGTTTCAGTTTGAACACAAACACCACTACAATAACCAACTACAGTAAACTGTGTTTTGTTACCCTGATAAGTTTAAACCAACCCCTCAACAAGAAGTTATGGGTAGATCTTAATGGGATGGAAATTCTGCAAATAAAAAGTATATGTGCCTGAGAATGTAACAGTTTTAATTTTAAGTGGGGGGGGGGGGGGAGAGCAAACTTTGGGGACAGATCATACCACACTATGAATAGCAGAGACATGTTTTCACTTTATCAATCAAGGACTAAGTGTGTATATTTATAAAACTGTTTGATCATCATTCAAACTAATTCTTCACTAAACTGTCATAGGTTTCTCCGAGAAACCAGTGTTAATATTCAGCTGTGGAGCCTTCCTCTGCCAATTTTCACTGTGACATTTCTACAAGTCTTTTCATATGTAACCAACAGAGTATTTTACATATTGAGACAAATTACTGGAAATGTAGTGTCAGTTTATTCACAAATTACTGGAAATGTAGTGTCAGTTTATTCACTATTATGCCCAAGATTCATGTATGCATGTCACTTTCTGTGGCTACATCAGATCCTTAATCTTTACCTGGAGGTAACAAATACTGTACAAAGTGTGTCATGTTGACTTAACAGACAATTATTAAACTGAAATATTCTGGCTCTTTGCCATTTCATTTTAAGCAGCCCTTCATCAAAATTATAAATTTCTTGACCCTTCACATGTCATCACCATTTGTGTTACCAATATATTTAGCCTAAAGCCACAATACAATTAGTCATTTAAATTGCAGATATCTTTCATACAAGAAAATAATTAAGTTTTCATTTCCACAGGAAGCGCATTCTATGGACCAGTGAACTGCATTGCTTAAAACTATGAATGGCAGCCTGGAATATTTTAGTCTATTTACATGCAAAGATTTTATGTCAAGCACATGGCCTAAACTGACAACTGCTAGGGAGCTGAGAAATGAAGCTAAAACTCCATCCTTTACTGACACAGATGTGTGTCTTGCAGCACACACAAACAATGCAGTTCCTCTTCCAACTGAACATGTCAGTTCCACAGAAAGTGTATAGACACCCATACACTTGCATTAAAGGATCATCATGGTCAGCAAGTCATCCCCATAGTTCTGTATGTTCAAAGAGAACTCTCATAGGTTTGAACTTCTGACAGAAAGAAGTCCCAACTCACTTCCAAAACAAATCTGTAGGCCAGAGATTCTCTATCTCCACTTTATTGAAACAGAGTGTCTCTTCATTCCTTCCTAAAAGCAATCTGAGCCTTGTTTCAAACCACCAGGTCAAATGTCTGTCTTGTGGGATCTACCTTTTATGGAGGATTTTCCCTACAAACCAGTGGTCCAGGTCAACCGCCAGACTTTTTTTATCTAGTACAATTAGATCAACAATTAATTTAAAAGTTTATAGAGACTATCAGTGGTTCATGTCTGTTCTTTATCTGCCCAGGAACCTGTATGTTTAACCAAAGAAAGGAGACACATCTGAGCTACAACGGGTTTGTATGTTTTCAGAAATATGGATTGGCCACTACTTTTCTTTTCCAGAATTCCTAGGGATTATCTGCAAGTACCTCTAGTTGTAATACAGTACTTGAGTCTCTGATGCAGGGATAGGCAACCTAAGGCCCAGGGGTCGGATGCGGCCCCCCGAGGCCTTTGTACCGGCCCTAGGCCAGTCCTGCTGCTGCCGCCGCCGTCTCCCACCATGATGATATTGGTTATTGTTGTTATGACTTGTTCTTGGGGTTTTCTTGGCAAAATCTCCACAGGGTTTTTGCCATGGCTTTTCTGGGACTGAGAGAGTGTGCATGCATATATATTTTTTTATTTTTCCAATTTTTTTAAAAAAATATTTATTTATTTATTTATTTATTTATTTTATGGTGCTTCGGCCCCCCAATTGTCTGAGGGACAGCAACCCGGCCCCCAGCTCAAAAAGGTTGCCTACCCCTGCTCTGATGGGTTGCCCTTAGGCATTACTTTGGCAATATCCATAGTTATAACCTGACACCTGAAGCTCCTAGCACTAACCAATTCATTTCATCTACATTTTATGTAGAGAGATCTTGTAGCACCTTTGGGACTAACTGAAAGAAATTGGCAGCATGAGCTTTCGTAGACTAAATAAAGTCTACTTCCTCATATGCATATGGTCTGGTCTGACCATATGCATCTGAGGAAGTAGACTTTATTTAGTCTACGAAAGCTCATGCTGCCAACTTCTTTCTTTCAGTTAGTCTCAAAGGTGCTACAAGATCTCTCTACATACTGGTTCTACAGATTAACACAGCTATATCTTTGAATTTGAATTTATGTTTCATTAGGCTAGGGTTAACTCCAGTACATCATCACCACTGAACAGGATTCCAGCTAGTCATAGTCTCTCTCTCTCTAGGGTTCAAACAAGCAAATTCACTTTCCCACCCAAATCTGCCTGATTTTCCATTCCTCTTCCCCAGCCAACATAACATCCCTTGGGGCCTCCTGGTCACTAAACATGCAGTGCTAGAACCACTGTGCTACAAAACCTTCCACATATGGCACCATCAATAAGACTATTTTGTTCCTTTGCTCAAACTTTATATCCATATTTTTTTAAAGGAGCATTACCTATCACAATACTTAAAATGACCAATATTCGGGAACTAATATTAAGGACTGCAGGAAAAAGGAAGAACACAATAGGATGAGCAACATGCACCTAACAACTATATGGGTGGAAGACCACTAGGTGGAAGATCACCTAGATAGAATACTAGGCCAAGATCCTGTTCAATATTGGTTGAAAGTGACATTCCAAAGTTGTGCCTAGAACAACAGAGACAGCAACAACATTCAGCACTGTCAGAGGAAGAGAACTACTTGTGTAAACTTTTTTACTCAAAAAATGTAACTGCCAGCATGACTTCGAGTTATGATATACTGGCATAATATTCCAAGAGAACTTGATTTTAGCTGCTGTTCAGGAGGCAGGGACCCTTTTATAGGAAATGAGTCAGTTGCAACTGTGGTAGGAATGTGCTATTTTGAGAATGTAAAATTGAAGCTCACCTTACTAAGTAGCATGTCATAATTATCAGCTTACCTTTGAGAGATGACATGGCGTTGAGTGTTGGACTAGGACTCTGGAAGACCAGGTTCAAATCCCTGCTTGGCCATGGAAACCCACTGGGTGACCTTGGACAAGTCACATTCCCTCAGCCTCAAAGGAAAGCAATGGCAAATCCCCTATGAACAAATCTTGCCATGAAACCTCCACGATAGGTTCACCTTACGGTTGCCATAAGTAAAAAAATGACCTGAATGGAAGCAGCAACAACAATAGGAATATAGTTGCTTCTTGAACAATTACATGTATGTAGCATGTAGAATACAGGAACACAGGGGATGAGAGAAGAGAGAGACAGAGCGAGAGAGAAAGAGAGAGAAGATCCATATCTTATACTTCCCAGTGCCTTATATGGTGCCCTGCTTTTAAAAAAACACACAAACCTTTAATTTTTGATTTTAGATACTTCACAAACAATGTATCTGCTTCCCCAAGAATTCACCAAATTACTATAGTCAGCTATCATCAGTGTTCTGATTAGCTCCCCTCCAGCACTTTTTTTAAAAGGGGGAATTGTGACAAAGAAAATGACCACATTAAAGATTCAAGACCTTTCCATAGTTAAACATATTTAAATCTGTTCATGGTTTAATATAATTATGTTTTAATTAAAATTTGTTCCGCATCTGTTGCTATAGTGTTGAAAGCAGGCCTCCATCCTTAACTGTTGAGTCAAAGTTGGGATGGATGATCCAAAGTGGTCACAGAAAACACTAGACTCTTAGCACTTTAAAGAAGCCATGATTCCTAGTTCTCAAAAGTGAAGGGCTCTTTACAGGGCTCCCTGCAGGGGCAGTGTTAGCTATACCCTGTGACCACTTGGACAGTACCTAACATCCTTTAAAGGGGAGCAGGGCAAAGTTTTCCTGTTTGAAGGAATGCTTCATTTTGGCTCTTTTAGTAAATTTTTGAAATTCATTTCTTCTAGAACATCATAGTGGCTGTTGAGCTAAATACCAGTATTTAAATATCAAGATATCTTGTTATCAACTGAACATCTATATTTAAATTAAAGGCAAAGTTCTGGAGCATCAAAGTTATGCTGCTTTAAGACTGATACAAACAATAAGACTGACACTGCTGCTTTAAGACTGATACAAACAATAAATCAGACATGTGTGTCAACATGCTTTACTTTTGACATCTGCCTTAGAAATATGCATCTTTGTACTCAAGTTATTCAAGTTCTGCATATTTAAAATTTCTAGGTTTTCTGGGGATTTCTAGTATATACAGACCCTCAAGCCATATTCTTCTATTTCAAGGCCATCCTCTCAACTCTGAAAAAGAACACTGTTGATTTATTAGGATGTTTTGTTTTCCTTGTCTGCATGTACTGCAAAGAGCTGCTTCTTTAAAGCAAAATTCAAATGATTATTTGATTTTAAGAAATATTTGAAAAACATAATTCTTTTTGTATACAACAACTTGTCTCTGCACATCTTCTGATCCGCTTACAATACATACACACTGCTAAGATTTCACTATGTAACAAAGTGGTTTGTGTGAATCACCTTTCCCCAATTCTTGAGTAAAGATATGTAAACAGAAACAGATTGGAGCAAACTGGCTGACCCTTCCATAACTCTTAAGATCTGTGTAAATTGATTGCACAGGAAGTATCAGCAACATCAGAAATTAGGAATGACCTAGGAGATAAAGAAAAAGTTTCAGGAGTGGAAAGGATCATTTTGGTGAAATGATCCAGGAGTTTCAGCATATATGGCTTGGGTCCAGGATATCTGAAGGACTGTATCTCCCTAGATTAGCCTAACCAAGGGCCTCTACAGACGGCCCTTTGCACTGTCTTGGAGGCAGGGAAGGGGAGAGGCAGCTGCATGCCGGCCGCCCCAACCCCTCTCCGAGGATGTTCTGACGGCGCACGCCATTACGCACAGTGTGCACTGTCAGAACATCCTCCCGACACAGCATCTTGATGCGCTGTGCCGGAAGGGACGCAGAAAAGCTGTGTGGCGGATCTTGGGATGCCCTATTTGCCAGCTCTGAAAGGAGTGGCATTTTGCCGCTCTTTTCCAGGCCAGCAAACGGGAGAATCGGGGCCGCTGCATGTGGTAGCTTCCCGGGGCAGCCCAGGCCACCTGTCTGCATCCCCCCCCCCCAAAGTTCTTTAAAATCTCAGTCCCGCCATCTTCCCAGGCATGTTTGGTGTGTACAAAGGCCTTCAGGGATTTTGCTTCCAGATTTTGGAACTTCCTCCCTGGAAGGCTAGGATGACTCCCTCCTTGCTCTCCTTTCATCACAAAGTGACACTTCCTTATTCAAAGGGGCTTTTAGGAACTGACTGCAAAGGACTTTTACTGGTGCTGTTCTGTTACTTTTTATATCCTGTCTTTTAGCAAATGTTTAAATAGTTTTACTTCTGCAAATTCTCGAATTATGTATTTCTTCTGACCTTTTATTTCTATATAGCTTAATCTGTGTTATGTTTAATATTTTGTAAGCTGCTTTGAGTCTTAGTATTAGGAAAAGAATATGATATAAATGAATTAAGTCCAGTGAGCATTTGATATCTGCTGGAGTTTGGTTCCAGGACTTCCCTTGGATACCAAAATCCATGGATGCTCAAGTCCCATTAAATACAATAGTGTAGTGAAATGGTGTTCCATATATAAAATAGCAAAATCATGGCTCCTTTTTTGGAATTTATATCTTTTTGGATTTTTTTCAAACTGTGGATAGTTGAATCTGTGGATAAAGAATCCATGGATATGGAGGGCTAACTGTATTAATAACAACATTCCAGGTGAAAAAAGGCACAATATTGGTGGTCTCTTTTATGATTCAGAAAAGTAAACCTCTGAAGGAGGGTTTGGGAACTATCAATCCTAATATTCTTTCCCACAAATAAAAGATTAGAATTATAGAGATATGGGTGGCATGGTTATATCTTCTACGGTAAAGATAAGGTACATAAGGAATTTAAGAACCATATTGTGAAAAAAGCACTGTTGGCTGCATGGGAAAAGTTAAAAATAAGACTTTGTAGTAAGATACCTCAAAGTTGTTCACCCCATGAAGCTTTCTTTAGCAAAGAAGGAATAGGAAGAACTAAATGGTTGCTATACTCAGACTTATTAAGAACTAACCCTGAAGGGGAAACTAGAATAAAATCACAGGCAGAGCTTAGAGAAACAGGTATAACATGCCACTGGTACTTACATAGACAAATGTATGAAAGATGGAAAATTGATAAAAAGCTAATTGGGATAGAAAACCAAAAGACACAATGGGAGGAGATCATGTTAAAAGGGAAAATAAAACCAATATCTAGGTATTATAAAATGTTACAGGAATGGGACACAGAGGAAGAAATAATTAGACACGTCATGATAAAATGGGCACAGAATGTAGGTCATGATCTGAAATATGAGAGTTGGACTAAGGTTTGGCTGAAAGATCTAAAATATACAACCTCTCAAGAGATAAAGGAAAACGTTTACAAAATGATATATAGGTGGCACCTAACCCCCAAGAAACTATCTTATATGTATAAAAATGTAAATTCTGAATGTTGGAAATGCAGAAAGGAGACCGGATCTTATTTCCACATGTGGTGGACGTGTAAAATGGCCAGACAATATTGGGTCAACATATATAAGTGTTTAAGAATAGACCTAGAAATCGATATTTCCTTTGCACCAGAAGTGTTCTTGCTGGGCATGGTGGACAATGATTCGATTAAATCAAACGGGAAATTCATATTTTATGCATTAACCTGTGCAAGAATAACACACGCAAAGTTTGGGAAGAACCCAAAAACGCCATCATTGGAGCAATGGCTTATCAAACTTTATGAAACGGCTGAGTTGGACAAAATGACTGCATGGATGAAAGACAAAACAGATGAAGAAGCCCTGCTATGTTGGAAAAACTTTTATAATTTTTTGAGATCTAGATGGAAATGTATCTTATGAAAAAACACATATTGTTAATGTAGATAAACATATTTGTTTTGTGTATATATTTATATGTAAATAAGGCTTCGTACGTTAAGTAAAAAACATGAATGGAGCAGATCTAGATAACAATGAGCAATACTAGGATCACATAAAAGGATTACTCAAACCAGGAAAATAGAAATAGGCTGTGATGTGTTAATTCGGGTTTAGGAATTATTAGTAATAATGAGGAAAATTTATAGATATATACGTCAATAATGGAAGTCATGGACAGATATCTATATAAACCAGAAAAGGTGAAAGAACCAGTAGAATATTGATTTATGTTATTTCAAGATTAACAAGGGAAAATGTCAATTAGTAAGTAAGTTTCGAGAGGAAGGAAGTTAAATTTTTATATTTAGGTAAAACGGAAATGTTTGGAATATGTATATATGGATAAAAGATGTCACACTCTTAAAATATATATATATAAAAAGAATTATTCTATTACACATTACATGGCAAAATAATATTTCAGAAAGCACCCTCTTCAGGTCAATTCACATCTGGATTCAAAGTACAGACAGCACCACTTTTTAAAAGCCAAAACATAAGGTGTTTTAGTCATATACTGAAAATGTCTCAATGCAATGCACATGCTCATATTCATACTTCACAGGTATGATCACTAGGGAGCTAAGACAAGATGCAATTCCTTGATGATGGTTAATGTGGCAAATCCAGATTTGCGTCTATGGTGAATAAAGTGGCTGGGAGATGCTTTAATAACCAAACACCAGTAACTTGCCATATTTTATATGCACCTTCACAAACACAGAAAATGTATGTACATGTTGTCTTAATGAGCAACTCCATTATGTTGAGCTCTACTGTTCTGATGCCTGACACCATTGCCATGAGCATTTTCATGCACAATGTTATATAGGATTACAGCACAAGTGTTTAATATGGTGTGAGTCGCATCAGCGACAGCAAGAATATGTCCAAAGGGCAGCCATTACATACCCTATAGAATTATATAAAAGTAAAAGCTAGAGATAATTACTACCTTATTCTTTTGTAGTCTTTACCTACTTAACAGTACCTACTTAACAGTAAACACAATGATTTACCTAATGAAAGCTAAATGGTAATAGTAAAGGGAGGGACCTGGGAAAGTTGCTGTACCAAGCTCATGATTTCAAATATTTTAGTAGTAATTAAGGCAGATAAAAGCTCATTCTACATACAGCAAGAAGACAGCCACTAATTTATTAAAATTTCAAGATACACACCCAAGCTCACAGGCAAGTAAGCATCCCAGGTGGCAGATTAATTTGCTTCTGCTGGATAGTCAAGATGTTGTTCTACCATAGTTGCTCTTAGAAGCAGATCGTCGTAAGTAGTGCTCATTTCCCCCCCTCTAACAGTCCTCAAAGATCAGGACATTTGTATTTAGGGATCAGCCAAAGACACTCAACATTGCATATTACAACTGCATGGATGTTCAAAGTGTTTGAAATCCAGAAATCCACTTTGTAACAGAAGCACCAGGGACAACAGAAGCCTAAGTTGCTTGCACCTTTCCCCAACTTCAGTCTAACATATGGCCTCTAAAATGAGCTATCTCAAAGTAGAATCTTGAAAATAGCCCTACTGCCATGATGAAGCTTACTGTTGTTGACAACTTGCATTAAAAAATAAAAAATAAATTATTTTAACTACAGTGGTTTCTTTGTCCATTTGGCTGTCTGAAAAAGAGAATCAACTACTAAAATACATATAGAGTGGTTCTTCACAGTGGGAAACTACAGCATATTATGTACAACTGAGGCTCTATAATGAAGCACAACATTCACACAGATTCCTTCCAGAGCTACAGCTCCTACTTTCTCTAGGTGTTCTTTTCACTCTAATCAGTTAGCATTTCATGCCTGATGAACATGCACAATTATCTTTGGGCTAGTTGTGGATGTGTTTTTTTCTTTTATGGAGGTGGTGGACCCAACCCACTTGCACTGAATGCCAGCTGAAACCTTAGGTTTTTATGGGCACCTCTCACATCTGTCATTAGGGACAATTAAAATTATCTTCTTAAACTAAAACAAGAAGCTGAAGCCATTTATTAGTCTGAGGCAAAAAGTGACCCATTCAGAGAATGTAATGGTTTTCTCTACATTTTCATATCTATGTCTCTCTTCCTCTATCTTCCCCTTCCTCTATTCCACACACATCCACACACAATTTTAGGTTTTGTTCTTCTCAATCAACACTTTCTGCTACTGACTTGTTTTGGCCTGCTTTGGAGGCTCTTTCCCTATAGGGGTACCTCAAACTAATATTTCTTTCTTGTGCTTGGCTAGTGCCATTTTTTCTACCTAAGCATAAACAGTTTCAATTTGTTGATCTCAACTGTCTCACCCTATTGACATTCCCAACTAAAACAGGTCCACTGAATCAACAGGACTTCAGTGTTTACTCAGCATTCTACCCTAGTAGATACAATTAATTGAATGTACCTACTATAGTTGATTCAGGAATCAGACCTTAAAAAATTAACACATCAAGGAGGAACTATTCAGAATGCAACAGCAAATTATAAGATGAGTTTTAAAAGGGATTAAACAAGTTGAGGACAAACAGTTCAAGTTCAGGACAGACAGCCATGAGGTTTTACACTGTTAGAATCCTGTTAGTATTCTATCAGATATGTAGTATAGTGTGGGGATGATGGGAAGATGGGTTAGTAATGTTAGAGCGCAGGTGCTTTATCAAGTGACCTTGGGTGGCTGGCTCAGCTAGCTGGGAACGAAAGAGATGTTTGGGAAAAGGAAGGAGGGGTTGAGAGCGCGGGCTTTTTGCACATTCTTTTCACTAGTTGTAGAGGGGGATTTTTTCAGTTTCAGCTAAAACGTCTGATGGGCATGACTGACCTATGGATCTTCCAATAAAGTTCTGTTAATTCTTCAATTAAACTGACTGGTTGGATGTCTAAAGGTGCTGCTGTCTATTTCATGACAGTTAGCTGAGACTCACAACCAAGTTTTATTTTATTTTTGGGTTTTGTTCCTGCTCTCGGAGAGATGGATGCAGGAGAGGGGATATCCGCCAAAGAGTGCCAAACTCCTGGGGATGGAGGAGAACCTCGGACGGTGGACAAAGAAACCGGCGCGGTGCCAAAGGCCGGGGCCCAACAATTGCTACAGACCCCACTAGTGTCTGGGAGATGGTTTGGTGCACCAGTGGTCCCAGTGCACACCAAGGAACGCCGGCGGGCTGCGAGGTGGTCGGATTTGGAACACCGGGTTCACGCAACTGCTGCAGCTGCCCTCGGGAGAGGGGACCAACCTGGAGACACAGGTACAGCATCTGAAATCGGAGGTGGAGGAGATGCGAGGTACCATGACAACGATGTTAGAGATCCTCCAACAGATGGCGGGGGATGGAGCAGGGGGTGCCGGGGTAGGAGCCGCCCGGGCCCCAGCCCCAGGTGGGCAGCCCCCAGCAATGGGAGCAGGGGAAGATGGAGCTTTACCCCCCAGGGCCCCCACCAGCTGCCCTTCCACAGCCGAGGGTCCCAGATGCGCAGGCTAAAAAGATGGGGGTCAAGTTCGACGGGGATCCCCAAACGCTGCCTTACTTCCTATCGCAAGTGGCGGATCACATGGAAGAGTGGGGGCCCATTTTCCCTTCAGAAGTTGCCAAAGTGAAGTGCGTGGCGAGGCATCTACGAGGAGAGGCGGCCCGCTGGTTGGTGCAGCTCTATGATCGCCGAGCGCCAGAGCTGGGGAACCTAGATGAATTCATGAGGGCCCTTAGGACTAGATTTGAAGACCCTTTTCAGGCCACCACTGCCTTGGCCGAGTTAAAGGGTTTAAAACAAGGCTCCATGACAGTGGCAGCATATGCAGCAGAATTCCGAAGGTTGGTGGCCCAAGTGCCTGACTGTCCAGAGGGGATACAGATCCAATATTTCAAAGATGGCCTGCGGCCAGAGATAGCCAAATGGGTGTTGATGATGGGCAAACCCCTCACGGCCATGGAATGGATTAGAGTGGCGGGAGAAGCAGAAGGCATTTTACATGAGGTCAGAATGTTAGATCAAAGACAAACCCAAGAGACAAAAGCGAAGGGGGGCCGAAGCCAAACCCACAAGGGGAAACCTCCAGCCAGCTCTGCAGAGACCGAGAGAGAGAGACGCCGGTGGTTAGGCCTGTGTTTAAAATGCGGCCAAAAGGGGCACTTAATTGCTGCTTGCCCAGACATGGCTCAGGAAGGAAAGCCCAGTTCCTCTCAGGCCCCTCCCGGCAAAGGTTCCAAAAAGGAAAAGAGCCAGCAGAAAAAGAAATCTTCCGCTGAACGTAGCCTGAAGGTGGAGGAGTCCCAAGAACCGGGGGTTTGGTCGGACTCAGACAGCTCCAAGACTTCCATGGGTTCAGGAGGGGAGCCTTTAAACTTCCAGAGCCGCCTTAGAAAGCGGCGAGAGGCAGGCTGTGGGAGCAGAAAGCCGCAAAAGGATGGTGAGTGGGGGCATTCCCCTGTTGTCAGTATCTGTAACTTTGGTGGTGGGGCCCAAACAAAAAGCTATGCAGTTAATTGCAGCTATTGACTGCGGGTGCACAAGGTGCCTGATAAACCCAGCGGTAGTAGATAGTTTGAACATAGCCACTCACCCTTTGAGAGAGCCCATTCCCTTTGTCCAGATGGATGGAACTTTGATGGGGGGCCGTGCTGCAGAGGAAAAAACCGCTCCGGTGTGGCTGGGGATAGCAGACCATTGGGAACAGCTCCAGTTGGTGGTGGGAAATACTTATAATTACCACCTAATGTTGGGCATAGACTGGCTACACCATCACAACCCTGAATTGCGCTGGAGGGAGAGACAGTTAATTTTCAATGATCCGGATTGTGCAAACCATCGCCTTGCCCACGGGATGGTGCTCCCCCTCTCCTCCCCACGGTGGCGCTTCCCGGACAAAGAGAAAAAGACGCAGCCGCTCACTTGGAAGAGCTGCCCAAGGACAGAGACATTGGGCAAGGTGGGGAGGGGTCGCCAGTCATCCCTCCGGTTTACCGAGATTTAAAAGGGGTGTTTGAAGAGAAAGAGTGTGATGTGTTGCCTCCACACCGAGAAACAGACTGTGCTATTGAAATATTGCCAGGGGCACCCCTTCCTAAACCCAAACTGTATTCAATGACCCCAAAAGAGCTGGCCACATTGAAAGACTATATAGAAAAGAACTTGGCTCGAGGGTTCATTAGACCCTCTACTTCTACTTTTGCTGCTCCAGTATTTTTTAGGGGAAAAAAAGATGGTTCTTTGCAGCTGGTGGTAGACTATCGCAATCTAAATGGGATTTGCAACACCAACAAGTACCCTTTGCCCCTAATGAAAGACATGTTGGGGAGACTGGGCACGGGCAAAATATTTACAAAATTGGATTTAAGAGATGCTTATCATCGAGTTAGGATTAAGGAGGGGGATGAATATAAGACTGCTTTCAACTGCCCTTTGGGGGCATTTGAGTACCTGGTTCTTCCTTTTGGACTGTCGGGGGCTCCCGGGATTTTTATGAGGCATATAAATGAAGTACTGCATGATTTGCTTTTTGAAGGTGTTTTGGTATATTTAGACGACATGCTCATCTATTCAAAAGACTTAGACAGTCATGTCAAACTGGTGAGAGAGGTACTCAAAAGATTGTGGGATAACCAACTGTATGTGAAACTGTCCAAATGTCACTTTCACACCGAGAGACTAGATTTTTTGGGGTACCGAGTGTCTAACCAGGGCATCGAAATGGATCCAGCTAAGGTACAAACAGTGTTGGACTGGGCACCCCCCAAAAATAGGAAGGATATACAAAAGTTCCTTGGCTTTGCAAATTTCTACAGAGAGTTCATTCCTGACTTTGCTAAGATCGCATTGCCCATTACAGACTTACTCAAGACGAAAAAAATGCCCAAAAGTGGGGAAGGGGGTGCGTCCAAGCCTCCCAAGCCCTCCTCCCCGATCCAATGGTCCGAAAAGTGCCAGAGAGCTTTTGAACAACTGAAGCTGTTGTTCAGCTCTGAACCTATTTTAATTCACCCAGACTCAGACAAACCCTTTGTGGTTCAAGTGGATGCCAGTGATTTTGCAATGGGGGCTGTTCTGCTGCAGAAAGATGATAAAGACAAACTTAGACCTTGTGCCTACCTGTCCAAGAAATTCCAGGGGCCCCAATTATCTTGGCCCTGCTGGGAACGGGAAGCTTATGCAGTCAAACATGCCCTAGAAAGCTGGAGACAATTCTTGGAGGGGGCTGCACACCCTTTTGAGGTGTGGACTGATCACAGAAACTTAGAGGCGTTACAGACCCCCCGCAAACTTAGCCCCAAACAAAGGAGATGGGCGAAAGACTTTTACAAGTATAACTTCAAATTAAAATTTTTCCCGGGCCGCCAAAACATTTTGGCAGATGCATTGTCCAGATTGCCACAGCATGGGGGGAAAGAGGCGGTTCCTCTTGAGACCATCTTTTCCCGGGAACAGTTAGGTTTGGCGGTAATTACACGCAGTAGAGCCAAAGCTTTAGCCCAACCCCTTTCACAGGGTGACTCACCCCCGCCGTTAGATGACCTTTTGCTAAAAATCCAGCAGGGGGCAGAAACAGATGAGTGGCTACAGCAGCATAAAAATCAACTGTCTAAAAATGCACAAGACCTATGGGTGTGGAATTCAAAGATCTATGTTCCTGCTTCCTTAAGAAAAGACATCCTTCAGATATACCATGACTCTAAGGCAGCAGGGCATTGGGGATATTTAAAAACTTGGCACAAGATCCGCAGCACCTACTGGTGGGATGGAATTCGTGCAGATGTAGAGGCTTATGTTAAAAGTTGCCCGGTTTGCGCTAGAGCCAAACCAAGAGTGGGCAAACCTAGAGGACTACTTCAACCTTTGCCTACACCAGAAGGACCTTGCAAACACATCGCTATGGATTTTATAACAGACTTGCCTCCTAGCAAGGGCCGAGACACTATTTGGGTGGTGGTAGATTTGTTCTCCAAACAAGTACATTATGTGGCCTGCAAGGGGTTGCCTTTGGCCTCCAAATTAGCTGATCTGTTCATAGCACACATATATAGACTCCATGGCCTCCCAGACCGAATAATCTCTGATAGAGGCAGTTCTTTTACTTCTAAATTTTGGAGGGTGCTACAAGACAAATTGGGGGTTCAATTGGCCCTTAGCACGGCTTTTCACCCGGAGACTGACGCCCAGAGCGAGAAAACTAACCAAAGTCTCCAGAGATACCTGCGTTCTTATACTAACTACCTGCAAGATGATTGGTTTGATCTACTTCCACATGCCGAGGTTGCTTTCAATAGCGCAGTGCACAGCAGCACTGGGAGCTCTCCCTTTTCGATTAACTATGGTTTTGAACCTAAGCTCCTCCCCGCCCTGCCTGTGAATAAAACTGACCCGGTTCAGGTGACCCAGTGGGCTGACAAAGTCAGAGGGGCTTGGCCTACCATTATCAAAGCTTTACATGAAGCTAAAAAACAATATAAAAATCAGGCCGACAAAAAACGGGCAAAAGGTTGGGATATTAAGCCTGGTGATATGGTTTACCTTTCCACAAAGAACTTGAGGTCAAAGTTCCCTTCCAAAAAGCTAGGCCCAAAGTTTGTGGGTCCTTTTCCAGTTAAGAGACTTGTTAATGATGTTACTGCTGAGTTGGTTCTTCCTAAAACCTATCGTCATCTTGACCCAGTTTTTCATTTCAGCTTGTTGAAACCTGATAGTGCTGTTGACCCCTGGAAACCAGTTGAGTCACCACCCCTTCCTTTGATGGTTGATGGACATCAACACTTTGAAGTTTCGAAGATTTTGGACTCCCGGGTTCATCGAGGCAGACTACAATATTTAATACGTTGGAAACACTTTCCTGTTGACCATTCTGAATGGGTGTCTGCTGTTCATGTCAATGCTCCTGATCTAATTGCTCATTTTCACGAACGCTATCCAGACAAGCCTTCCTTGTCTTCAGTTGTTTGATGTTCCTTTTCTTTCTCTGTATTTTGTTTAAGGGGGGGTTTCTGTTTTCAGGGGGGCAGCCTGTTAGAATCCTGTTAGTATTCTATCAGATATGTAGTATAGTGTGGGGATGATGGGAAGATGGGTTAGTAATGTTAGAGCGCAGGTGCTTTATCAAGTGACCTTGGGTGGCTGGCTCAGCTAGCTGGGCGGCGGCGGCAAGCGGCAAGCGGGCAGGCGGCCGCGCTCCCGGCCACACCCACGCCCACCTCCCTCCCCGGCAGCAGCGGCCGAACGGCCGAGAGAAGAAGAGGGCTCAGCTAGCTGGGAACGAAAGAGATGTTTGGGAAAAGGAAGGAGGGGTTGAGAGCGCGGGCTATTTGCACATTCTTTTCACTAGTTGTAGAGGGGGATTTTTTCAGTCTCAGCTAAAACGTCTGATAGGCATGACTGACCTATGGATCTTCCAATAAAGTTCTGTTAATTCTTCAATTAAACTGACTGGTTGGATGTCTAAAGGTGCTGCTGTCTATTTCATGACATACACAGACAAAATATTCAGAGGTTGAAGAGCTACAACAGGAAAGGAGTCCTCCATTTCCACCACCCTTTAGGTTATACAGAGTTATATGAATGCCTATGGGGTGGCAGAGAGCAGGTTGCTAAATTTAGTGAACAAACAACTTCTGGAGATAGAGAATTGATTTCGTTAAATGCGACGTAGGCAGAGGAAGATTTTAGCTACCCCTGGAGGTTATGCCTGAAGAAATGTAGAAGTGGACTTGCAAGTACTTCTTGAAAGTCTGAAGAAAGTGCAAGCAGACTCCATCAAAGAGACTAAAGCCTCTTTTCTTTCCACTGTGTTTCAAGAGAGACTAAGGACTTTTTTCCTTTCCATTGTGTGTCTGTCCTGCTTGGAGTAAGTATGGAAATTATGTGGCCCTTCCAATGTCGTTGGACTGAAAAATTATCATTAGTCTTATAACCAATGAGAAACAGCCACTCCATTCCATGGATTCCACGGTTGGGTTTGAAATGGGTAAACCATCTAAAGAGTGAATTGCTTATAAATACTGAACTTCAAAAAGGCACACACATATTCATTATTAGAATACTTTTGACTAATACCTGGCTGCTAATAAATATCCTCATCCACAATACAGTGTTTCTGCTATTTTAGTGACACTAACAAAGGTATTTCAGAGCCCTGGATTTTTTCCCCCTCATTCTGGTTCCCTTTTTCATGTGCCTTCTCTCCTAGTTTTATAGTACTGGTATGTACATGCACTGGAAGTTAAGAATATATGTATGTCAGTGTTACTGTGGTACAAATAGCTGGAAAAAAACAAGAAAACCTGAATATTATGCAGATAAATTTCTATATTTGCCAAAAACAGAGCAACTCTTTCTGGAACGGATAGAAAGAAGGTTGTTTTCATCAGACTATCACTCTTGTTTTTCTGGATGCTGTGATAATGGGCTCTCTCATTATCTGGGCAACACAGTTGATGGGTATAGTCTATCCAGGTAAACAAAGGGTTATGGATGTGTTGGGTTAAAAAAAATTATATATATATATATATATACATATATATATATATATATATGGTGTCAATGTGGAGGAGTTATAGACATCACAAAAGACAACTGCCCAATGAGAATGGCCAGTTGGGCAGAAGCATGATGCTTTGAGATGCTTTTCCAATAAGGGATATAAAACCCTGGGTGCCACAAGGGAAGAAAGACACAAAGACTTGAGACTGAGGTGCATCCCACGCCTAGAGGGAGTTCTGTTCGTAGGCTGGACCATGTGGGTCTAGACTCCCAGTCTTCCCATGGACATCCAGGACTCACCATTGGCATCATAGGTAGAATAAGACTTGTTAGGGAATTATGTTTATTTTAACCTTAGCTGAATATAATCTAAGCTGTTGTAACTTTGTAACTGTTCTCAAGTCATGCCTGAAGGGCGGTGCCTTCATGTACAAGATACCTTTTGCCAATGCAGACTGCTTGCTTGGAATAAGCCTTCCTTTAAAGATCTCCTTTCTTCCCACACTCTTTCCTGTGCCTTTTGCTTAGTGTGTGTGCACATTTGCATAGGGTTCTCATTTCTCGGAGGAGGCAAGAGGGAAAGCCTCTGCAAAGCCAGAGAGGAAAAAAGTTCAAGTCAACTTCCCTAGTTCTCTATTTCCCAGAGCAATCTGCTTGACTGTGTAGTGTGTTCAGTTTTGAGGGAACTATTTTAGTGCTTTTGCAGCAAAATGTAGTGTAAGGGTAGAGATGTGGTCCTCTATTTCCTGTGGCTAATGTGTGGTTTAAAAAGAAATATTGGGGATGCTAGTTGTGCAAATGTCAGTTTCAGGCCACCATGCACTGACTTTAGCCCCCTTGAACCAATTACTGGTTCCAAAGGCTTAAAATCAATGAGTGGTGGCAGCTCAGCTAGATGACCTTCAGGGGTACCATCCTCTACAGAGGGGTAGGTGTGGGGAACATGACAAATGCATTTTGATTTTATGTATTTTTGTTCCAATGAAATAGCAATAAAAGTAAACATCAGTCAAGAAAAAAAATTCTCTGCTGAGAACAATTTTGGGCCTAATTACCATAAAGTGAATAAGGGCTGGAAAAGCAGGAATAAGTTATGTAGTGGAGGGTGTAAATAACAATAAAAGCCTGTCATAAGCTAAGTGTTCTAAAATTATAATTCTATGTAGACAATAGGTAGAAAGAGATATGTGACTTGCCTTATGGTTATTAAGTAACTGGTGCAAACTGGCATTTGCACAAGTAGCACCCCTAATATTTATTTTTAAATCTCATCAGTCACACTTACAGGAAATGGAGGAGCACTTCTCTTCCTGTGTACTACATTTTTCTGCAGCAGCACTAAAACAAGTCCCTCAGAAGTGAACACACTACAATCAAAAAGACTTCTCTGCATGCCAAACAATTTCTTCACTTCCTATAAAATGGATACAAATACTCAGCTATATGACATGTCCAAGAGGAGACAACACCTCAGTTGGATGATTTGTAATCTGAAGAGGAGATGCAACATGACTGTACACACCTCAAATCCAGAGGCAAGACTAGAAGATTCCAGTGGTCTCTTCTTTCTTGGCCCAATAGCTGCCAGAGCTGCACGATTAGCCTCCCTTTGCTGCATCTGTGCAAGCTCTAATCGCTGCATCTAATTTAAAAGGAAAAGAGAAACAGGAAGGAATAAGATAGACTTCAGCATCCTAAAGTAACAGTTTGACCCTATCAGCCCAGTCTTTTAACTTTGACTTGCCTTTTGTTCAGTAAGAAGCTTACAATTTTTAAAGACTCTATCATGTTGCAATCTGATCCGATATAGAGTTCCAAAGCAGGAGGATCCAGTGCAATGTGTACTTAGTGGCAATTAATTAAAGAGTACAATACATTAGGATTAAAACATCTACATCAAGAATGATTGCACAGTGTTTTGTGTAGCCATCAGTATAGCCCAAAATAGTCAAAACAGCATTTAAATAAAAACAAATTATATGGAACGGACATTTCCATTTTCCCTGAAAGAACCTATATTAAAATAAGCATTTCAGTTTTCCTTCCAACTTACAGAAAACAGATTCAATATACAAACATGTACCTACATCCCATTTTGGATGCCATTTAAAACATGATGAAATAGCTGCACAGTCATAGGAACATGGACTCTGTATATGTGCAGACAAGAGTGCACCTCTTCTAGTGCCAGAATATATATACTGACATGCAAGCCCACTAGAGAACTCTGCAGTATAAGAGCAAAATGTATGAACCAATTCCACTGAAAAGTACTGTACTTTAGGCAATGAGAGGAAATAGATGAATTCAGAGATGTTGGATCTAAATGGTTATTAATTCACACATGTAAGTAATTTCATACTGCAGTCACTGATAAGTATATGTATACCAGTTATGTGCCTTTAATTCCTGATGTAGTTGACAGTGGTTAGCACTAAGCCAATAGCCACAAATGCTTACAGAGTAGGAATATTACTGATTCCTCAACCAGAGGAAGCAAAATGTGGCCCACCATATCACCCATATCACAGAGTATTCTTCTAAACTTTTGGACATTGTTAAAAGGGCAAAGTCTTGAGATCAGAAGCCAGTCAAAAAGTATTTCAAGCCCATTTTTCCTTCTTCGATTTTTCCATCTGCTCCAAGTACAAAGATTTTCTTTTAAAAAACTGTGTAAAGATCAAATTGCTATGAAAACGTTGCAGAAATGGTAAAATGGTATTTGTAGCTGCTGGCTTTTTTAATAATAATATATAGGTTTAAAAAAAAAAGTCTGGTGTTGAAGCTGTCAGGAGTTTCTAGGTGACACAATAACCATTTTAGTTAATCTGACCTGAAGCACAAATAAAGCAGAGGGACATTTTTTTAAAGTCCTTCCCAATAGTGAAATGGCATTTGCAGCATAGCTGTAATCACATGAAGCAATTTTTAAGAAGAGGAAACCTCTTTTCTTAAAACTGAGCAGACAATAGATTTGCTTTCCATTTCAAAGAAATTACATTTTTCACTTTTTATGAAGTTTACACTACCATCCACACCAACTCAGTATAAACGGGAAAGTCAAGCGTATTGATTTGTTGCTAATGTTAATACTACAGATTGCAGTCTATGACCATTTCCACTATTATATTATTTTGTCCAGGCACTTGGATATCTTGGAATATATACTGAGCGAAGAATCTGGTAATAATTGTTACCCTAAGTATGTGTGGCTTGTAGAGCCTCCGCTGATACCTGCAATCTTTAATTAATTTGGGGAATATTTAGCTTAGTTTTGTGAGAGGGGGTAACATATGCAGGAACTCAGAACCAGCTATACCGATAATCACTGTAAGAGACTCCAGGCATGGGGAACTGCATGGATGTTTATTATAATATAAAAGAACACACAAAGATAATCCATTCAAACAACCTGTGTAAAGAGCTAAGTGAAACAGAAAATAATAAGGGAGGTAGCAGAGTCTTAAGGCTGGATGAGGTAATAGCTACCTGTCTTGGAGAAAAGGGTCCACAGAAAGCTGGGAAGTATGAAGCCTCAAGCTGTGAGGCTTAAGTATGTAGGCTTCGGGAGGTGAACAAAAACAGAAAAGGCCCCTGACTGAGGCCTGAGAGCAACAGTCATCATACATGGGGGGGGGGGGGGACTGCAACAAAAAGATTATGTTTTTGGGTGATACTTATACGTTTAAAGGCAACCCCAATCCATAGAGGTTCTGTAGGAAACCAAAAGCTTGCCTTTCAATGGAACCTGAGAAGAGTCTCCAAAGTGGAGAGTTTGTTTTGATATTTGGGAGATAAGAGAAGTTTGATTCTGACTGATGATCTTCCATAGTTTTTACAACACCTTGACAAAATCTGGAGTCCCCAGAAATGAGAGGGAAGAAAGGAAAGTTTAGGAATACACAAGAAATGAAAGGATTCTAGTGTAGTTTGATCTGGCAGAACTGATCTTTTGGTTTTTGGTTTTTGATGAGAGTGGGTGTGGGGGTGGTATGATGGCACTCTTTCAGCAAGCCCCTTCATCTTCATACCATTCCATATGGCTAGGTCACACTACCTATTCTGGTGCTATGATGCTATCACAGCCACTCATGCTGATGTCTAATTAAACTATAGCTGGATTGATAAACATGTTAGGGGATGATTGGATTATTACATAATCTAAAATGCCATGAAAAAGGCCATTTTATTCTTTTTATCCTGTCCTTTTTTTCTTGAAGAATCTGAGGGAATGTGCAGGTAAAGCATGAGGTATAGTGGTTCTCAACTTGGGTGTTACAGACCCTTCAAGAATCTGATAAAAGTTACGGACCACCTCTTCAAAACATGGCATTAATATGTATAAGTAGAATTCTGAATTGTGCTACCCTACACATTTTTGAAGTGAAACATGATTTAGTAACATGATTTGACATAAAATCATTCAGATATACAAGAGCAATTTTAAAAGTTAAAAGGAATTTTAAAAGGAAATCAAAGAAAAATACAATGGTTTGTGTCTACTTGAAGGATCTCATGAAGCCCATGGATTGCAAGTTAAGAATCTGGATTAAACCAAGTGTGACAAGTCACAAAATGAATTTCACTTAGCCCAGCCTTTTTCTTGACAGTGGAAGTTTCGATTTGCAGGATAACTTCTTAAAGATGACATTTCTCATATGCATTCTAAATTAGAACAGCCTTTGACTTTACTGTCAGCATATTTGGATTGGTTCTGATTGGCGTAAGACCAGAGCGATCCATCAATACAACATATTATTAACCATGTTATAGACCAGGGGTCGGCAACCTTTTTGAGGGTGGGGCCGGTCCCCGTCCCCCGATGCCCCCGGGACGTGGTGGTGCGTGCACGCACACATGCTACCACTGCTGTGGTGCGCTGCCAGGAGGGCTCCCTCGACCACGCCGGGCCTTCGGGGTCCCCCAGGAGGGTTCCCTTGACCGCGCTGGGCTTCAGACAGGCCTCGCGTGGCCACAGGGGTTCTCCAGGGTGCCATTTTGTATTCCAAAATGGCGCCCAGAGCCTCACGAGACCTTTCCTGTTGCGGGGCAGGACAGGAAAGGTCGCGCAAGACTCCGGGTGCCATTTTGGAACACAAAATGGCACCCTGGAGAACCCCCGCGGCTGTGAAAGGCTGCGGCAGTGGCAGGACCGGGCAGGGGCTGGTCAGCAGGCCTTGGCGGGCCAGGTGCGGCTCGCGGGCCGTAGGTTGCCAACCCGTTATAGACAAATCTTTGGTCATTATTTAAAAGCACAAGGCACACAATCATAATAAGAGAAGCACTAGTATTCAATACCTCCAATGAAAATATGGGTCAAGTGTTTCCACACCTGACCAGCATTAGATCAATCGGTGAGGCAGTTTCTCCAAAAATGACAAGAGAACAGGTCATATGCAAGATATTTAGACTTTGTGCTACCACTTAGGTCAACCACCTCCCATCAAAAACATCCATTAGGTATGTGGTTTTATGCTGCTGTTTTCTCCTACCATACTATTCAGTCTTCACAGAAACCAGTATGGTGACCCTTCATATATAGAGTGAATATCCCTTATCAGAAATGCTGGGAACTATAAGTGTTTTGGGTTTGGGGTTTTTTGGACTTTGGAATACTTTCATAAAGAGATATCTTGGAGATGGGATCCATGTCTAAATGCAAAATTCATTTATGTTTCATCTATACCTTACACACACTGTCTGAAAGTAGTTTTATATATAGTATCTTTTAATAATTCTGTGCATGAAACAAAGTTTGTGTACACTGAACCATCAGAAAACAAATGTGTCACTATCTCAGCCATCCATGTGGACAATTTTGGAGTATTTCAGATTTCCAAATAAGATTACTCAACCTGTACTCATCTTTGCTGAACAAATATTAATACTCCCACTGACTTTGCAGTGCAAAATTCTCTGAGTGTCATAATCCACTTGCTTCACATTGTATCTTTCTAGGAGACTATTAACAAGTTTTAAACATATTTCATCCCTGGCCATTTATTTATGTATTTATTAAAATATTTATATCCATCCCTTTATCCTAAAGTCTCAGAGCGGCTTACAATAAAATCACCTTAAAACAATTGAAAAAACCAATTTCACCATTAAATGAAGTCTATAAAATCTTTGTGTCAATTTTGGGTAGTAGATTAAAAATTCATCACCATGAAATTATTCACCAGGTCCAAAATGGATTTACATTTAATAACAAATTAGAGGTAATATAAGAACAATTATTAATATAATAGAGTATTTCAATTATCATACTGAAATTAAAGGTGTTTTGATTTTTTTCTCTATGCAAAAAAAGCATTTGATAATTTAGACTCATTATTTTTAATTAACTATGGCCACAACCGATGGCCCAAAAGGGCCGCTGTCAGGCCACATTCGGGGGGTGCATCATGTGCATGCCCCTCCCCCAACAGCGGTCCTTTTGGGCCATCTATTTGAAGCTATGGCTCAAGCAAGCAATTACATTAGAAAATAAAAGTAATTTCGAGTTGGAAGGTAATGAATTAATAGCTGGGAGGCATGGGTATTTATGGTAAAGTAAAGTTAAAATTTAAAAATCATATGGTAAGAAGTCCTTTTCAAAAATACGGATTGTCTCTCTCCACAAGAGGCCTTTTGTAATCATTAACTGAAACAAGGAAAGTGGATATAGAGACTTATTTAAAAAAAATTAGACGGCTTGAAAAATTAAGAGAAACAAAGAATTGGAAAAAGAGGGGTTTTGATTACTATAGTTGGCATGTTATCAACTAAGAGAAAGGATAAAGAAAGATTTGAAGATCTGGCAATACGAGGGAGATAAATCAGTTTGAAAATTACAGTTGTCCCCTCATTTTTGTGGACTTGAAGTCCACAACCTTTGCTTATCTATGAGGGATGAACGGAGGGGCACAAAAACTCATGCCCACTCGCCCCCACAGACACAAACCTCCATTCAAGCCTATAGGGCTTGAATATTTGCATTTTTCCTTTTTTGCGCGCGAGGGGGGAGTCCAGAACAGATCTCCGCAAAAAAGGAGGGGAGACTGCACTTTGTACAGACGATAACCAATTAATAAGCAAAACATATAAATTATTACTTAGGTTCAACACAGAAGAAGAAAGTTATGATTAGCTGCGTCATGATATTTGAATAGATGAATGGGAGGGAATTGGAGTAAAGGGTCCAAGCTTTATAGGTTCAAATAATCTCAAAGAAATCTGTCTAAGATGATGTTGTGCTAGGAATGTGGGGAACAAATTGGTTGATTTTTCCACATGTGGTAGAGCTGCAAGAGATAGGAAATACTGGTTTAAAGTAAGTAAATGGGTACAAAATATTATTGGGGTTAAATTTATTTTGAAACCAGAGAGGTTTTTGTTAAATACGACAGGTGAGGAAGAGAAAGTGATTAAAAAGCATGACAATTTAATGAAATACATGGTAATAGCTGCTGGAGTTGTATTAGCAAGGCACTGGAGAACGAATAATTTACCAGATCTTATGGAATGTGTGGAAAAAATAATGGAAATTGCAGAAATGGAAAACCTAACCAACTTGATTAAAGGGAATGCTATAGAAAATTTTCTATTTGGAGACCTTTTATAGAATGTATGAAACAAGACTGAGGAAATGTAACTATTTATGGTTTTGAGAACTAGCAGGTGAGACATATACTTTTCAATTTATATACAGAAAGGAATATTGATGAAGGCAAGGTTGCATAATAATGGGGATTTGTTTAAAGTGCAAATAAGAAAACATTACTAGGGGTATTAATGAATAATTTATGAAGATATATTCTGAGAAAAGTGGGAAGTCAATTGGGTTTTTTTAAGGGGGAGGGAGGAACAGGGTGGTAAAATATTTAGTGGGGAGAAAGCAAGCAAGTTTTAAGAAGGGTTGGTGAGTGGGCAGAAGGTTTAAGTCTGTAAGTGTATATGGTTATGTATTGATTGCATGTATTGTATGTCTATTAGATGTATGTATGTCTTAAAATTTCAATAAATATGATAAAATTTAAAAAGAATGCAAGCTCTTGTTCATGCAACTAAATTATCAACCACTTCCATATCTAAAACTTTGTTCTCACAAGTATACTCAACTGTAT
This sequence comes from Phrynosoma blainvillii, assembly GCA_026167975.1. NCBI lineage: Eukaryota > Metazoa > Chordata > Lepidosauria > Squamata > Phrynosomatidae > Phrynosoma > Phrynosoma blainvillii. The sequence goes on from JANUYF010000004.1 coordinate 71,050,217, forward strand.
TCTTTCTCCTTCCCTGTTTGGGCATGTTTACATTTCCACTAATCTTCCATGCAGGTTTTGAGAAGTACCCTCATTCAAAATTAGATATGTGAAGAAAGCACAGAATACCACTCTAAAAAGCCTACAACAAATGATTTAGAATGCAGGGTAAAAATTGAGAAAGTTTGGGCATTCCCTACCTTTACACCCCCTAAAACAGTATTTTATGGGTAATGCTATACTGATAATTTACACATAGATTCAAGATTCAAAGCTAGTGGGGTTAGTAGTAACAGTGCTGCTGCACTGACTGGTGCTGAAAATTTAAGATTTTGTGGGAAAGCACTTTCAAGTATTTCAGAATACAATACACAGACATTCAATATAGGACTGCTCAGAATCTACAAGACAGATTGCTCCTGTACCTGAACTTGCTTCACATTCTTCCATTTTTCAGCTTCAAGTAGAAAAGTCTAACAAATATTTTGAAAACATATTTTTGAAATGTTTTTAAACACACGGAAGCTGAGATATTCATTTTCCATTTTTGCCAGCCTTCTGTTTTCTTAAGTTCAAAATGAAGGTTCAGGATCAGAAGCTAGATAAAATTTGAAAGTGGGTTTGAAAAATAAAGATTTTCTTGCTTTCAGGAATGTATTTACTGAGATGGAACAAAATACAAGTCTATTAAGGGATTGTTAATTCTGTCTAACTAGTTCTATTGACATTTGCTGTGTATAAATGATGAAAGTTGCAACTATTCAATAATTTAAGTAATTGAACATTATTTTTTCCTCAGAAAACAACTATCTATATGGATTTTTGAAAAGATCTAGGTGAAGAGGCTGGGTAAAGGCTGAAGGAGAACCATCCCCAAGATGAAACTGAATTGCGGGGGGGAGGGGGGGAATTACCTACCTACTTCAGAAATGTAAACTAACTGTCTTTGCAGACTGCCAGAAATAGTTCAAAGTGAGTCCACTTTAAGGGTTAGGGTTAGTGCTAGGGAGTCATAGGAATTGTTTTTTGGTTTTTTTTCCTGAGACATTGAGCCTTCTCTGTCAGAGAGCTCTGGTGCCACAATAAAATACAGTTCCCATGATTCCCTAACCCTAACCCTAACCCTAACCCTTAAAGTGGACTCAATTTGCACTATTTCTGGCAGTCTGCAAAGGCCCTAAGTGGAGAATAAATCTTGACTCCGTGAAGTAGTATCACTTCATTCTGAACCAAGACGTCAAGTTTCCCAAATGACAATTATCTATCTCTCTAACCACATTCAAGTGTTTCCCACTTCACTTTCTTCAACATGTGAGGAAGAAAGTGAAGCCACTTAACACAGCAACAATAAAATAAAATGAAAAATAATAGCCAACAGTACTCTTACATGGACATAGCAATTTTAAGCTTTTCTTTCTATGCTGTTGTTTGCCTTCAATTTGGTTCTGGCTTATGACAACGCTAAGGTGAACATATCATGAAGGTTTCTTGGGAAGATTTATACATAAGGGGGTTTGCCTTTGCCTTCCTGTGAGGCTGAGAATCTGTGACTTGCCTAAGGTTAGCCAGTGGGTTTCCATGACTAAGCAGGGATTCAAACCCTGTTCTGCAGAATCGGAGTCCAATGCTCAGACCACACCACCATGCTCGCTTCCATATGAAAGATCTTCCTAGTTTATTTTAACATTTGTTTTAGTACATCTCTAGCCATCTGCTTCTGAAATTCCTTGTTGTATTGCTTTAGTTTACACTAGCTTTTCCAGAAATTATTTTATTTGGTAAAGATTTCTGCTTTTGAAAAAGAAATCTTACAACCACTTACACCTTCCTTAATTGTGAAATTTAGACAATCTGGCTTTTTTTTTTTTTGGCTTGAGTTCACCACATTTCTGATCTGGGGTATAGTACATTTCTAGTGCAGTGGTTTTAAACAAATTTCCAAGTTCCCTAAAGAGATTTGACCCTCCTGACTCTCCTCTTTTCAACTTCCTTTTCAACTAATCTCATAATTAAAAAAGTTTCATCTTTTGAAGTTCAACGCAAATGTTGAACTTTCTGAGAAACTTTCTACTTGCATGAAAGCTGACTTTTGGCATTGTGGCCTCTTCCACAAGAGGTTCAATTGTATTTATATCTTTGACTAGATCCTGTATTATTATATTAACACTTACCTCCCTTTTTGACAGCTCCAGAGAGAATGACTATGCTATAGAAGAGTTAGCTGAACCCAGCATAAAACACCTGTACAATGTAGTAAGTTAGTTGAAATCCCACATACAACTGTCTCACCACTGTCTTTTACACCTGAAGTTTACCAGCATAGCTTGGTTAGAAGAATGACAGTACTATTATATAATTAATTTCATCAACTATTTAATTGATTTGAAAATCTGATTGTACATCACTACTTGATTCTGATATGATATTGGATGCAGCTTCCTATGCATCTACTTAAAAAGTCCTTTCATGTCTTCCTATGACATGAGCATATCTAGGTTTTACATTTCAGATTTTTTTAGCTTGGTTTCTCATTGAATCCTAACTGACAACTCTCAGAATAGAACAGCTCTGAACTGACACTTAAACTGACGTACTTTCCCTTGACTTTAACTTGCTCCTCTCTGTGGTGAATCCTCTTGCCACCTTACACCTTAGCACTGACTTTTTTAAGATGGCAGTCCTGGAGGTTTTGGGGGGTTGCAGACTGCCAGAAATAGTGCAAATTGAGTCCACTTTTAGGGTTAGGGTTAGTGCTAGGGAATCATGGGAATTTTTTTTTTCTGAGACATTGAGCCTTCTCTATCAGAGAGCTCTGGTGCCACAATAAACTACAGTTCCCATGATTCCCTAACCCTAACCCTAAAAATAGACTCAATTTGCACTATTTCTGGCAATCTGCAACCCCCCTTTGTTATTCCACCGCTGCCACCCAAATAAGTATAAAGGACCCACACTAAAAGCTTTAAAAGGTTAGTAGTGCGGTTTGGTTTGAAAACATAGGCCAAGTGATGTTTAAATGAGAATAAAAGTTTATTCTAGAACAGAACAGAATAAATATAACTTGTATCAAAGCTTGTCATTATAGTTTCTCTTGGTTATATATAAACAACATTTGTTTCCAATTCCCTCTTAATATTTCAACCACACAGGCTAGCAATATCCCTCAGCATATAACATAACTGTAACTCCCTTCCTTAGAGTTCTGTATGTGTCCTGAGTCTGGACTCCAACTAATGGAATTTACAGTTCCCTCAAGAACTCCCAGAAATGAAGCTCTCTCTCTCTCTCTCTCTCTCTCTCTCTCTCTCTCTCTCTCTCTGGCTTAACTCTCCCCAATCCCCAACTGCTCTCTCCCAACTGTCATTAGGGTTAGGGTTAGAGAATCATGGGAACTGTAGTTTATTGTGGCACCAGAGCTCTCCGACAGAGAAGGCTCAATTTTTTTTTCAAGTGCTCCCAGCTTGAATTCTATTGGTTGGCCCTCAGCTGCCTCCTGATTGGCCAGCTGGACATTCTATTCACCACACTCCCCATTTATAGATGTCCCATTTCAAACCGGCTTCAGGACAGGCTTTGGGGTTGAGACTGCCATGGTTGCCTTGACCGACGATCTGCGTCTGAGCATCGACAGGGGTAGTGTGACCCTGTTGGTGCTCTTAGACCTCTCAGCGGCTTTCGACACGATAGACCACGGCATCCTCTTGGACCGCCTGAGGGGGTTCGGTATCGGGGGCACTGCTCTTCAGTGGTTCCAGTCCTTCCTCTCTGGTAGGTCCCAGAGGGTGCTGCTCGGGGACTGTAGCTCCTGCAAGAGGGACCTCACTCGTGGGGTCCCTCAGGGGGCTATTTTGTCCCCGATGTTATTTAACATCTATATGAAGCCGCTGGGTGAGATAATACGGAGTTATGGTGCTGGGTGTTATCAGTACGCTGATGACACCCAAATCTATTTCTCCGTGTCTCGTTCATCGGCCTCGAATTCCAATGGAATCTCTTCTCTCAATGAATGTCTTCAAGCGGTAATGGGCTGGATGAGGAAAAACAGATTGAAACTGAATCCGGACAAGATGGAGGTACTCACGGTAGCGGCCCTGAAACCAAGAATTGGGTTGCAACCTCCAGTCCTGAATGGGGTCACACTCCCCTCCAGTGACTGTGTTCACAGTCTGGGGGTGCTCCTTGACTCGTCGCTCCTGATGACAAATCAGGTAAATGCGACGGTCAGGAGCGCCTGTTATCAGCTCTGGCTGATACGCCAGCTGCGCCCTTTTCTGGAAGTAAGGGATCTCGAGACTGTTGTGCACACGCTGGTAACCTCATGCCTTGACTTCTGTAATGCGCTCTACATGGGGCTACCCCTGTGCTTAGTTCGGAAGCTCCAGCTGGTCCAAAACATGCAGCCAGGCTCATTTCTGGAACATCTAGGAGGGACCACATTACTCCTGTTTTGAGGTCCCTCCACTGGCTGCCTATTAGCTTCCGGGCCCAGTACAAGGTGTTGGTTATCACCTTTAAAGCCCTAAATGGCTTGGGTCCAAGCTATCTCAGGGACCACGTCCTCCCATACAACCCTCCCCGCGCTCTCCGGTCCTCTGGGAGGAACCTGTTGCAGCCTCAAAAATTAAGGCTTGTGACGACCTCCCAGAGGGCTTTCTCTGCTGTCGCCCCCAAACTCTGGAACGACCTGCCGGACGAGATCCATCAGCTGACATCTTTAGACAGCTTTAAAAAAGCTGTCAAGACGGATCTCTTCCGGCAGGCCTTTCCATATTAATTATCCTGGCCTTGGGCTTCCCGGCCCCCTTATTCCTCTCGTGGCCCCATCATTTTGATGGATGAGGAACGTCTTAGAGGTTGGCCGGGTTTTGCTGTTTTATAAATGTTTTTATTTGTTATTGTTTATATTAATTGTTTTTATGTCTATTGTTATTTTAATTATGAGATGTTTAATACTGTTTTAAGGGGGGTGGGTTGGTCTTTGGGGTGATATTGTATGGGTTTTTTATGTAAGCCACTTGGATTGTTTTTTCAATAAGCGGGTTACAAATAATAATAATTATTATTATTATTATTATTATTATTATTCCATAGAAGCCTTCCATCAAAGTGTTGTGTCACATTCCTATGAATCCATAGAAACCTGCCATCAAAGTGTTGTGTCATGTTCCTATGAATCCACAGAAACCTGCCATCAAAGTGCTGTCACACACATGTGGCTATGATGATATGAGATGTGACTTTGAGTGTCATGATTCCCATAGGAATCTAACAACAAAGTAGTGTGGATGGCGATGGGTGATCAAAGGAAGTTGCAGATTGGGGCAGATGACTGCAGCAAGAAAACTGGGGCTGTTTATGATGGTGCCTTCCTTTCTTGGGAGATGGTGGGGAGATAGAAATTGAGAAGGGGCAAACTTCAAAGCACTCTTTGAAGTGGTGCATATGGTACTGGCTACAAGTATGAGGAAGGGCTGGACAAAGGATTTTTAAAGTGTTGTTTAACTTCGAAAAACTCAAGAGTTGATTCTAACTGTTGTGGGGTAGTTTTGTGTGTCTTAGAATCCAGAATAAAGCAATAGTTAATTTTAATTACAATGCTGTCCTGGTTCTTCAAGTCTCCAGCTACCAAACATGACATATAGTTACTCCTTCCACAGCAGCCCCTCCTTTACAGCCAGCTTGAATCAGGATTGGCTGTTTGGAAAATCTGCCTAGTGACTCTCCCCAGATGGTTTTACCAAGTTATTAGTTCAGTTGATTCCCCCATGGACATTACTGACTGATGTTATCTGGAGGATGCAGCTGTAGATTGTCTCATTCTAGATTAAATGCACTTACTGAGTAAGTGCAGTGACTGGCACCACAGCACAAACTCTCCCCTTGGCTTATCTACTGCTAAAACCCTCCTGTATGCACCATCATTTCTCATCTAGACTAATGATATCTTCTCTTTGTTCATTTCCCACTTACTCAACTCCCAGGTTCCCAAGGCCTCACAGGCTGTAACCAACCTGGTGCCCTTCAGACATTTTGGACTACAGTTCCTAAAGGCCCTAGACATCATGGCCAATAGTCAGGGATTACAGGGGCTTGTGACAAAAAGCTTTTTTCAATATTTTAGCCATTTAAAATGTATTTTTAGGTGCTGAATTTGAAAAAAACCAGCAGATGTTGATGTTCCAATGTGATTTCTTTTGGAGCTTTTGAACAGATTTTGTTTGTTTGCTTCATATCAATGAATTAAAGTGTTTTGAAAGTCTATAAGAAGACTTTAAGCCTTTTTACTCTTTGCAGGATAATTATTAGCAGGATCATTTCATTAGTCACATATTCTAATACAGAAATGCCAAAGCAAGTTGTGAAAAAACTGTACACGATGGAGAAAATCTGAGGTCATTTTTGGATTTAGAATGCCAAATTCCTATAAAACTCGATTACATCGATTTTTTTTTTTACTCTCAATTTTGCAGACCTGTGTTATCAGAGTCATTGCACAAAATATCTGAAGGGCACAAACTCACTTACCCCTGCCTTAATGCAACTAAACCTAAGCATGTGTAAATGAGAATGCATATTGCTTCTACCATGTTTACGCTCTTTCCCTTCTCATCTCTTGGATTTTAGACTGTAAATCCCAAATGGCAAAAACCTGTCTTTTTGTATTCTGAATACACTGATGGCACTAGGAAGTAAAAATGCCTCTACATTCCATCGTTACTGATCGCATGACTAAGGGCTTCTTTTTCTCCTTGAATATATCCAGGGCCACCTTTGAAGAAATTCAGTTTTGTTGTGGTTTCACTGATGTGAAAACCTTAAGAGGAGCACAAACTAAAGGGGTATCACCTCAGAGTTTGATACCACATGGACTGCCATGGCTCCATCTGATGGAATCCTTGGATTTATGGTTGGATGAGTACACAGAATTTTTTAGTAGAGGGCTCAAGCCCACTCCTCTGAACTCCACCGGCACAGCTCTCTAGCAAGTCTTAACCGTTGTAAGCCGCCCCGATTGCGATGCAGAGGGGCGGGGTAGAAATAAAACTTATTATTATTATTATTATTATTAAGCCTCCAGGATCCTACAGTCATGACAGGGTGACAAGTTCCTTCATTCCTGCTCTCCTCCCATTTTGCAGACATTACTTTGTCTGAAAATCCAGTGCATTGATTTTGAGACCATTTGACTGTATTGCCATTTGTTTTGCCTCGCCTCCTACATTAATCCAAACAATAAGGGCCTTTAGAACATTCATAAATAACCTACTGCTGCTGCTATTGGCACCTAGAAGCCAACCGTAGCAATGTTAAGCAACAACAAATTTCATAGTTCAAGAGGCACAGTTAAGAAAAAGGTTGCTCAGGAAAAAAAAATCACTCATTTACCACAGAGATCCTTAAAAATGGCATGAAATCAGTCAAGTAACTATAGAAACCAATTTCTTCAGCTCTGTATCACACATCTCACACCTCAATTGTCTTTATTATTGTCTGCTGTCAGATCCTTAATCAGAAATGTGAACAGGCTTGATTTATTCAGCAGGGAAAAGAATCTGTAGGTCAAGTAAAAAAATTCTCACTCTCAGTCTTCAACCTTAGGTATTTTCATTTAATTCTGTTCCCAGTAGCTCTGGGGGCAACTCCAGTGAGATCCAATATTAAGGCTCAATTAAAATAAGCTCCAATTAGTGGAGCTTTTTTCTCTCCGGCTAGAAAAGTCAGGAAATGGATATTGGGAAATGTAAAAAGTCAGCTACTGAGAGGAGGCTGCAGCAGACATAAATGAACTTATTTGTTGATTTCTGCAGTTGCTATGCAGAGGCCTCTGGGAGTAAAAGCTTAACCAGTCTAAGCTATAAACTAAAACCCCTGCAGCTAAACATGAACTGTGTGAAACAAGGGCTCCATTCCAGAACAGAAAACTGCTGGGCCCAGAAAATTAAAAGCCAGAGGCATTTTCCATTTAAAACTAAATCCCAGTACCGCCTCCCAGCCAAAGAATTATAAGCAGTATCAGATTTACAAAACGAACAATTACCCTGGAAAAATGTAGCCTATTGTATGGTCCCAGATGCTAAATCTCAGTGTCTTTTTTTTCTTTTCTAATCCCACATTATATTCCTACCAAGCACACTGCTGTAGTTTAGGCCTGTCTAGAAACGGTTCTTTGTAAACTATGAAAATAAAATGTTAAGAGCTCATAATTCATTGACCTCATTTGAAGTGCTGCCCTTGCCTGTAGCAGTTCCTGTCCTTCCCCAAGGCCTCTGCAAATGGTATGCAACAGCAAAATAAACCCTGACCTAATTGCCAGGAGAGGGCTGACAACCTTCCCTCAGAATACAAAGGCAAGCATGGTAACTTGAAAGTCCTACCTCTTTTGCTTTCTGCTTTAATCGCAGCTGTTCCGGATCTTCTTTATTGGAACGACTCTATTAAAAAAAAATGGGGGGGGGGGGGAAGAGATTCAATAGGAATTAACTAGCACCCAAACACAACGTATCTTTAAATATTTAATAAGCCACATTTTCCCTCTTCTGATTGGAAACCTTAGCTGTAGGGGCTTGATGCCTCAAGCAAGATTGGCACACACTCCCCCGCCCCACAAGCATCCCTTCATCAGGGACTGCTGCCTCCATTCTAGCCCAGAGGAAGCTTGAACTAAAAATGATGCTAACATTGTCAGTCAGGTCCAGCCTAGGCGTGATGATGTTCATGTCAGCAGCAGACATTGGGGAAAAGAGAGGGGTGGTGGTGAGAAAAGCAGCACAGATGGAAAAGAAGATCCAACACATTTTGGGAGCACAGATGACCTCCTTAAGAGCTTACTTTTAAAATTTTAACATTGTAGATAATATTAGATAGGTATTAACATAGCACATTTACAAAGGTTATGGTAACAGCTTTTTTTGTTTGTTTGTTTCAGACAGTCACCAATGAATGATCAGACATGGAAAGGAAAGACTTCCAGGTCTAGTGACAGACTGGTCTGAGGTTTAAACTCCTAGCTAATTCTTAGATATATGTTAAGATTTTGTTGGAAGAAACCATGCATTCTCTTCACCTCATGATATAGATAGGGCCTCCCTCCCTCCCCTCTTCTCTTTATGACTGTCTTTCTCTGAAGATTCTAAACTGCCAGTAAGCCATCAGTTGCAGTCTTTTTTATAAATATTTATTAAAGCCATTATTGTCTGTTCTTAAACCACAAACTACATGTTTGTTGTTTTTTGAGTAAGTTTTTATTTTTAGGAAAGCATATTTAAAATAGTAGTCTGACTCACGATTTTTGCTGCTCTGCTGATGAAAGCTAAACTCTAACAAGTTTAACTTTCATACCTGCATATTTTAGTTTACCTTTAAATGGGTTAACATCCTGGGAAACTAAAATTGCACTCCACATTTTTGGGTTATGGGCCCAAAAAGAGTCCCAGTTTAGACACAGTGAGGTCTCAGAAGAGGTTCCAGATTATTTTTAAACTGCTTTTCCTGAAGATACTGACTTCAAGAAAGAGGTTTTTTATACTCAAACAATAGAGAATGGCTTCTGCTAATCCTAATCCAACAATGCTTACTGAAATTTTAACTGGAAGAAATTATAAAAAGTGGTCGTGGAAAATGCAAACGTACTTGACTACAATGGGTTTATTTAAAGCAATAAATGGACAGAGACCCACAGAAACAGGAATACATCAACAACAGTTTGATGAAAATGCAGAGAAAGCAGCAGCATATGTTTGCTTGTCTGTAGGGCCCAGCACTGCTGACCATATTCAAGATTTAACTGATGTAATACAAAAATAGGACAAACTACAGAAAGTATTTAATTCTCCAAGTACTTCTAATCAAACAGCTCTCATGATCAAACTTGTTAACACAAAGTTGCATCTCCCTCAATTTTTAAATCAGCATATTAATGGCTTTATGACAGGCAGCTGGAGAATCTTTTCCAGAGTATGCTAAATTTGGACTGTTTTTGGAAGTTTCCAAAATATTACTCTCCAATAATCAATACTTTACAAGTTAAGGGAGGTGTTTCCTTACAAGATGCAAGTGCTCAAGATGTTCAATTTCAAAACAGACAAAACGTGATGGAATTACAAAAACAACAGACATAGAATTTTCTGCAGAGGATTTGAAAAAAAATTCTTTTAAATCAAATAGAAGCAATGTTAATAAGTCAAAGACTAGAGCACAGCTGCAAAAGCTGCAAAGTCAGGAACTGAATACTAAAAGCAAAAGCAACTTTAAGAAAGAAGCTTTTAATCCTAAACAAAAAATTTCCTGTCATGTTGATATCAGTTTGATTCAACAACAATTATTTCAAATTGCTGGAGATAAATATAAAAACTAAGTTCTAATTAATAGTAAAGCAAGTGCACATTACTTCAACAACAAAGAATCTTTGTTGATTCCGATACAAATGTAACTTTTCCTGTCTATCTTGCTAATGGTCAAGAAGTTTTTGCACAAGGAAAAAGGACTGTTATTTTACAAACAAAACTTGGTCCTGACAGAATGGGGGAAAAAATCCCAGGTGTTTATTATGTACTGGATTTGCAAGCCTCCTTTTAAAGTGTGCAAACCACAACCTCAAGTGGCAACCATGTCAGTTTCAGAAAGCAAATCTGTTTTGGTTTTCATGGCAATATTTTGATTTTCAGAGCAAACTTATGACCTCATGGATGTTATCAGATGCAGATTTTACGCTCATCTGTGAACAGTATGATCAGATATAAACACAGACACTGTTCAACTTTATGGCATGCAGATTTGCTCATCAAAGTGCTCAAAATATTAAGAGACTGGCTAATCAAGAGTTTGCAAAGCATGCCCTAATAATGAAAAATATTTAAAATGTGAAGTCAAAAGCTTTCACAGCCAGCATCCATAGGTTTTTGTGGGGTTTGCAGGCTGTGAGGCCATGTTCTAGAAGAATGTATGACATTTCGCCTGCATCTGTGGCTGGCATCTTCAGAGAATGGGGGCATGGAGGGGTGTGTGGTATATATACTGGTTGCATGTTAATCTGTGTATTATTCTGTTGAGGCAAGGCCTCTGGGTGGGAGGATTAGTGTCTATTTAATTAATGGTCCATTGTCTGCTGAGAATTAGCATGTAAATTAGCATGTAAATCTGTATATTGTTCTGTGGACAAGTCCACATAGGGACCACAAAATGCAGTGTTCAAACGAGAATCAAGGAACACGAGAGACACTGCAGACTGGGCCAGCCTGAAAAATCAGCAGTGGCAGAACACACTGGGTACAAAATGCTACTCGAAAACACTGAAATTCTGAACCATGCCAACAACTATCAGGTCAGAATGCACAGGGAAGCCCTTGAAATCCACAAACACCTGGACAATTTCAACAGGAAAGAAGAAACCTTGAAAGTAAACGAAGTTTGGCTACCAGTCCTTAAAAACACCAAAGTTAGGACTCAGCAAATGTAAACGAACCTCACCTAGGGTCAGGGGGTTTCCCAGCAAACAATGGACCATTAATTAAACAGACACTTGCATATCCTCCCACCCAGAGGCCTTGCCTCAACAGAACAATATACAGATTTACATGCTACACAGTATATATACCCCGCACACCTCCATGTCACCATTCTCTGAAGATGCCAGCCACAGATGCAGGCGAAACATCATACATTCTTCTAGATTAACTCAAAAAAGACAAATATGTAGTTTGTGGTTTAAAAACAAACAATAATGGCTTTAATAAATATTTATAGAAATAACTAAAACCTAATCTAACTGGAGATGGTTTGGGTAAGGAGAGAAGTCATTGCCATGTTTCATATAGGAGGGAGAGACTGCATTACTGGCAGTTCAGAATCTTCAGAGAAAGATAGTTAGTCTTAAAGAGAAGAGAATGCATAGGTTTCTTCCAACAATCCCCTTCTCATTCTCTTGGAGCGATATAAGGGATCTTCATTCCTTCACATAGTCTCTGAAACTGATCTTTTGGTAGAGGTTTAAGTGAGGATATCTACAATTATCTGTTCAGTGTTGAAGTATTCCAGTTGGACAAGTCCATTATTGTACATCTCTCGCACTTTGTGAAAAGCAATGTCAATATTTTTAAGTGGCTTTTCACTTCCAGAAATCCTGATGCAGCTCTGATTATCTTGCATCAAAGTTGTTGGTTTGGGGTCTGTAATCCTAAAGTCCATGAGTAAGTTGTGCAGTCACATGCTGCTTTTGGTGAAACACACTCAGCACCTGTAGAAGAATCTGTGATTGTAGATTGCTTCTTACTTGTACAACTTGGCTTCTCCACCATAGAAGATCAGGTTTCCAGGGTTGACTTTCTGTCTTCCAGATTTGGAGCTCAGTCTGCATCTGCACAAGCGATCAGCTATGGTTGGTGACAGGCTGGTAGCATCTGCTGTTTTGCTGTTCTTTTTAAATTTGTGGCAAATCTCTTTACTGCAATGAAACCTTTTTTCAGTAGGAGAGTTTACCATTCTGCATAAGATGCCAACAGCATTTGCAATGTCAGATCTGGTAAAGTTGTATAGGAGTTTTCCAAATGCAGTCATATACTTGTCTCCATTTCTCAGATTCTGATTTCTTAATGTCCTTTAAGAATCCTATTTCCATTAGAGTTGGCATAGCATTTGTGTCTTTCATTCCAAGACAATCCAGAAGATTCAGTATCTTCTGTTTTTGATTTGGGAAGAAACTTCCATCACTGCCCCTTTGTATTTGCACTCCAGTTTAGTGTGAGATGTCTCCTACATTTTTGATATCACATTTTTGATATCACTCTCTTTCTTGAGATTTTGGATTATTGCTTCACTATCTGCTTTGTTCTCACTGCACAGGATAAGATCATCCACATAACTTGTGATATAAGTACATTTGTTATTTCTGAATCTCTTGTATACACATTTGTCAACAGTGCCTGAAGTGAATCCCTCCTTGATAAGAAGCTGGTTCAGTTTCTCACTCCATGCTCTAGTGGCTTGCTTTAAACCATAAATGCTCTTTTGTAATTTGCATACAATATGTTCCTTTCCAGATATTTGGAATCCTGGAGGTTGTTCCATATAAAGTTGTTCAGTGAGATCACCATACAGAAAAGCTGTGTGAATGTCCAGATGTTGAACATTCATTTTCTTGTAAGCTGCGACAGCTAGGGGAGTTCTGATGGTTGTGTGTGACTACTCCAGCAACAGTTTTGTTGTAGTCTTCACCATACTTTTGAGTATAATCTTTAGCAACAAGTGTTGCATTGTATCTTTGAATCTCCCCATCTGCATCTAGCTTTGTAGTAAAGGCCCATCTATAGTCAATTGCTCTTTTTCCTTCTGGCAATTCTGACAAACCCGTCTTGTTTTTATATTGCATTTCCTCACTAGCAGCTTGCACCCACTTCTCAGAATCTGTCTTTGGCATTCCCTTGATCTTTTTCCAATCAGAGGGTTGTGGAATTATTTCCTCTGTGGCTTGATAAGAGAATCTGTCAGATGGCATACCTTTATTGGAACGTTCTGACCTTCTCACCTGGATTTGGATACCTGGCTCTGCTTCTTGCATAATGTATAGCTCCTCATCGTTAGACTGGTCCACTGCAGGTGTAGCCCTTTCTAGATACTAGACCTTTGGAGGATGAAAGAACTCCACATGCTCTGGTCACTGGTGGGAGTCTTTTTCTATTTGCAAATAAATCTTGATAGACAACTTGGTTTGGATTGGATTTGGGCTGTGGTCTTCCATCAATATAAACAGCACTTGTTAATTTTATTGTGCATCTATCTGGAGTTAGAATTCTGTAACCATTTCTAGCATAACCAATAAAAATTCCCTCTTCGCTTTGGCAGTCAGATTTGCCTCTTTTCTGCTTGGGAATATAGATAAATGCTTTGTTTCCAAAAACCTTCAGATGGTTTAATTTAGGCTTAACTACATGCCATAAGTGGAATGGAGTTACATCTTTAGATTTGGGTGGCAGTCTGTTCGACAGATATGCTGCAGTCATGATGGCCTTAGACCAATAGCGTTTAGGCATATTAGCTTCCAAAAGCATAGTGATTGCCATCTCCTTGAGTACTCTGTTCATTCTCTCTGCCACACCATTTTGTTCTGTAGAATAAGCACGTGCAATCTGATGCTCAATGCCATGTTCTTTCAAAAATTCATCAAATTCAGCATTGACAAATTCAGTTCTGTTCTCTGTGCACAGGCTCTTCGGTCTGTAGCCAGATTTGTTAATCTTTATTCTTTAGGAAAGCATATTTAAAATAATAGTCTGACCCATGCTTTTTGCTGCTATGTTAATGAAAGCTAAACTCTAACAAGTTTAACTTTCATACCTGCATATTTACCTTTAAAAGAGTTAACACCCTGGGAAACTAAAATGGCACCCCACAGATTTGCTAAAATCAATAGGCACATCTCCATTAAAGAGACAATGCTGACCTGGATTATGCTGTTATTTTAAAACAGCTGTGAAAAACCTGTAGCCTTCAGCTCCCACAGACTGTCAGCACCAAATATGCTGGCTAGAGCATTTTAGAACTGAAGTTTCAAAAAATCCAGACAGCCAAATTTTACCCCACAAATATTTTCAGAAATTCAGTTTAATGATCAATATTGGCTCCCTTACTAATCATGGGTTGCAAGTCAGAAGTCATTCTCTCTAAACTATTACTCACTTCTGATAGTTTATACTTCAGGAGTCAAAGTGAGATCTGTGTCAAACCAGTGTCAAACACTTTCAGCACTTAGAAATAATGTACATGCATTCTTGCAGTTCTTTAATAAAGACATTGGGATCAATGTTAATGGAATGGCTTCCATAATCGGAAATGGGTGGGGTATCCATTCCTGCTTCCACGTACAAACAACCACACACCCTCAAAATCTGCTCCCAAGGGAAGGGGTAAGCTTCTGGAGCAAGCTTTCAGGAAGCAGAAGAGCCAATTTATATTCAAAAATGGATTTAATTGTGTGTTCTTCATTATCAGCAGAAGAAACTTGTGACTCACCCCAGAAATTTGATGAAAAATGGCTGAAATGGTTTAACAAATTGGGGGGGGGGGGGGAGTGTCTCCTCTAGTGTCATGCCCAGCCAGCCTGAGTATTCAGAGGAGGCTGAGGAGGCTGAGCCAGAGTATCAGTTTGAAATTGAGCCTGAACCTGAGCCTGGCCCTAGTTCTGCCCTGCAGGCTCAAGCAGAATCTGTGGCCTCCAAGGAGGCTCAGCAACCAAGCCTCCCAGCACCAGATCCTTCAGGCATGGAAGGAAGAGAACATACCTACCTTCAACCAGTGAAGAGCTGAAAGGGCGTGCCTCCAGCCTTCAAGGACACTTTATGAGAAATGCCATCTAATCAACAAACAGCTGAGCTCATGAGAGCTGGAAATATAAACAGGTGAAGGAAGCCAGACCAGTTGTCAGAGATTATCTGAGTTTGCTTATGAAAGCATGCTTGATCTTGACCTTCCTTGTTTTCTCGGTCTGGACCCTTGACTATCAAACTGCCTAGACATCTTGACTCTCTGGAACCTCTGACCTTAGACTGCCTAAACATCTTGTCTCACTGGAACCCTTGTCCTTGAACTGCTCGACTACTCTATGGTTTGCACCTTGGATTTTGCTTTGTATCTTCTTTGCTTTAAACTTCACAAAGCTCCGCGAGCAGTTTCCTTTGTATTTTGTTTGGACTTTGGCTATCAGCATTCTTGGCCACTTTCCCAGACATCTAGGAAGCACTGACTGGGTTGTTGTTGGAATAGCAAAAAGAGTTTTGAATTTATTTTGAAAGTATAAACTAGGCATTTTCAAATTTAGGTGAAGTATCTGTAAGGGCTTGGAAAATCTGTGGTTAATTTCTAATGTTAATATGGTTTTCATTTCCTATGTTCATAATTCAGTGGAAACTAATGGAACTTCAGACACCCATGTTCAGTGGTATCTACCACTAAGGGAAACAATGGGTGAAAAGCTTGCAGCTGGAAAGAAAATATTACCATTTGGGATTAATATTCTTAACTTCAATAGAAGACATGTTACTGAATATTCCTTCATTTTAAAAAATCTCTCCACACTGAGGGCTAATGGGAGACAGCAGGTCAAAACCTTCTTCTCAACATCTAGTTTTCTATTTTAAACGTGTTTGAGGTTGTGTTTCTTAAAGAGGAACTTTCAGTTAATATGAACTTCCATTCATACTTCAGAATGGTACAGTCCAAGTACAGGTTTAACTACAAGTTTTTAAAGAAAATGTGTTAAGTAGTCATTCTACCAAAAGATAAGTACACAGCATTTTCTTATTTGTTTTAAACTTCATTTTCAGTATTTTCTTGGTTTCTCTTTCCTATGCATGACAAATTAGAAGCATGCAATAGGCATCACAGACACAAACAAAAGCACAGAAAATAAGTAGCCACATAATTATTTGTCCTGACCAGAGCAGGTTAAGTGTTGACTTACCAATGGCTCTACTGGATTTAGGACACTGGCAAGATAGACAGTGGTTCTGGGTGCTGTGTACAGTCAACTTGGGTCTTCCCTGAGTTTCTTCTTACTACTAATAGTTTCCAGCTGTTGGCAAACACCTACAGAACCTTTTAACTAAAGGAGAGATCCTTTGCATCTCCTCTTTTATGGAGCCCAATTCTCAAGGAATGTAATTACTGTAAATGTGCATGTAGTATACGGAATGCTTGGTATACAACTTTTACCAATGGGCCCAGGTCTCAAGATTATTGAGCAAACCATGCATCATTTGAGATTGCCATGCCCTTCTGAATTCTCTCACCTTGGCTACACGGAACAATCTCTCTCTTTCTTCTTCATCCTTCCTCTGCTTCTCTACATGATCCAGCTGCTCAAGAAACCTAAGTTGAGCCCGCGTATCACTAGATACTATGTACTTGTCACTCTCCTAAAAGGGGGAAAAGAGGGAATATATGGTTACGATTTTATATACAAAATGAATGAAGACCCACAGGACTCTTCAGCTTGAAAACAGATTCCTGTTTCTTTGTTATTAATGGTGAAGATGAATTAGCTTAATGTGAAAACAATTAAAATTGACATTTTGTTTAGCATCTGTTAGAAATACTCACGTTTAAGCACTACCAAGTCAGCTATCCATATCTATTTTATTTTATTTATTTAACAGTGTGTACATTTGGCTTAACAACATACAGGTATGTAGTTTGTTTGCATTACTTGTTTAGAAACAGATATAACAGTGAAACCAGAAAGCCATGAAAAGAACTATCATAAACAATTTAACAAAGTTGATGCAAAAATTAATAAGAACATCTCGAAATCTATAGGTTATGAAGAGATGTTCACAAATTAAAAGGTTCAGCAAGTAAGAAGGGATTCACCTGGTATCAGGCAGGCCACATAGGCACCACGTGAACCTCTTAAGGCATTGGAGAACTTATGTTTTTTTCACAGGCACAGCTTCTAAGCAGCCACCTGCTTCATTTCCTTTAGTGGGACACAAGGGGAAAGGCCCCAGAAAATGATCCTTGGATCCAGGTAGGTATCCATTTTAGGTGCTAGTTCTTTGGATTTCTTGGCCCTAGGACACTTAAAGCTCTAGACTATTGAAAGCTTAAAACAGGCAGTAACTCTTAGAACTAGCTTTAGAAATAAACTGAAGGTCCAGATGACCAAGCAATAGCATAGTACAAACAATATCCATCAGTCCAACTAACTAGCCATCCCCCCATTCTATTTTGAAACAGCTGAAGATTTTAAGTGTGAAGTTACTAAAGCATGAACTAATATAAAACAGGAGCATTCACATACAACAATTTCAATCTTTTAAGGAAGCTGCAACCCCCCCTCTAATCAGAGTAACTCCAATCAGCTAGAAATCACCTTCTAACACCTGTTTTGATTTGATTGAACGAGCGGCTAAACCTAATGTTAATACATAAGCATGTCTCCTTTTAATGATCTTTATTACAAGCATGGGGCAGATCCTGACTGGGGATACAGCACATGCAGAATCAGTATTTTGCTAAGCATTTCAACTGGGTTTCGCACCTACTAACACCCTTGGCAAAGGTAACTTTCCAAAACCAGACATGTCCAACTGAAATGCAACTAGAAAACTAGTTTCATTCCACAGTAGTACCTAGATTTACCTAGGAAGGAAATGCTACTGACCAGCCTGCAGATACTCACATCTTTTAAGGTTTCTGTGAAAGTGATCTGATTACCAATTCTTTTAGAGACTAGAATTACTCTCTCAGGCAATTTGGAACCTCTGCAGCTAGACCCAAGATACTAGCTATTAAGTCAGTTGTCCCTGCCTGTGAAAGAAAGAAAGAAACCTTGTTGTTAACCAATTTAGGCTATGTTTTGTTATAAGCGGCCAGTGCCTATTCAGAAAAAATATGGCCATTACCAAGGAATGGTTCAACTGATGCCTGAAGAAACTCAAAAGGAGTGCAGAATGAATAAACTATCTCACTGGAAGAGGACACAGTTTGCATGTAGAAGGTCCTAGACTGAACTCCTGTCATTTCTAGTTTAAAAAGATTAGCTAGCAGGTGATGAGGAAGGCCTCTGGCTGACATCCTGAACTGCCACTGCAAGGCAAACATAGACAACACATTGGATGGACATAACAGTCTGGTCTGGTACACATCAGTTCCCTATATTCTACTTCCTGCACTTTATTAAAGACAGAAAAAAAATGATTGGAAAATTCAGTATCTACTAGGGAAAGAATCTTCAGCTTTTATTTATATCATTTAAAGGCTTTTCAGATTTTTTTTAAAATAAACTTTATTTTGTTAAAAATTCCCTTAACACTTAAGATACAAAACAAGGACAAAAACATAAAACAAAAAATACAATACATACAGAAAATACCATACAAAACATACAAAAATGCATACAATACACAACCTAGACCAGTGAATCCAAAGGACTTCCTGGATCCTTTGTCAAATCATTTCTGTTACTAAACTTCAAAGTAACCTTTCTTCTTATTTGTAGATTAAACTAAGGTTGTAATTATATACCTATGCATAATTCTTATTCCTTATACCTTTCCAAAGACAATTCACTATCATTAAATTAGATATTTTCTTTTATTTCCATTTCCATATATTCTTATATACATCCATTATCAAAGTTCCTCAGTTATCTCTTCTTATCCTATTTCCAGATGTTTGTTTTGTGCTAATCTGAGGTGCAAAGCAGCTGAGATTTGATACTTTTCTGAACAATACTGGATCAGTTTTTGATGAATTGGTATTTTTAAATTTATGACATTTGCACACTTGTCTGCATAGCGTCTATCTTGCAAATATTTGAAAGAACAGAGTTACTGAGAAAATAAAGCCGGCCCTCAGCATCCGCAGACTCACCATCCGCGGATCCAAGCATCCATGTACCAAGCCTGTGTTGTCCCCAATGGCAGCACATGTACCAAGCTGCGCTGCCATTAGGGACAGCCCCCACTGTCCCATGGTGGCACGTGCACGCAGCCACACTACTATTAAGTTCCAACCGCATCTGTGGATTTTGGTATCTGTGGGGGTGGGGGTGTTCCAGAACGGATCCCCTGTGGATACCGAGGGCCAACTGTACTGTTGTTATTATTATTTTTACCCAGTAACAGGTATAGTATCAGGCATGCAATGCTCTGACTGAATTCTTTTAATTTAGAATTGTACTTATACAACTGAGAAAGTCTTTGCACAGTAACCACAGCTACTTGCAAATGCTCCAAGAATTTGTTAAAATAATTTTAAATTCTAATCTTCCAACATATTAATTTTTTATTTTAGCAGCTGAAGCAAATTAAGATTTTGCACTGTGTCATTTAAAATTGGTTAGGCATAAATCATTCATATTTTCTCAGAAGAGAAAAAACAATGTTACCTTTGGATCCAGCCCTCAGTCACTGTTCTCCAACCCGATATCAAATTAGTATCAAAAAGGGATGTTGCAGGCAGGTTGCTGCAATAGGGCTCTCCAGCACAGGAAACCAGCCATACTATATTGACATCTAGATGGCTCAGCATGGAAGAAGCCAAAGACACTTTGCTGATATTGCTCAAGATCAATATCACATAATTCCTTCATTGAGGAAAGTGATGGTGGAGCATTGGACTTGGAAACTGTCTGCTAACAACAGAAAAGGGGACTTTCCTTCTGGGAATGAAACCTTTTTCTTCTGAGGACATTCATGCCGACTGTCCAGTCATTCTTTCACATCTTATTCTATTCCCCCCCCCCCCCGCGGAAAAGTCATTTAACTTTTGGAAAAACAATTTAACTTCTGAAACACTGCTCTCAGGACCCATTTCTTGCTATAAATACATGTGCCTAGACAGCAGCACACTGGTTTAGTTTGAAGCTGACAGAACCTCTGTTCATTTTCAGCTGGATACCTCAGTAGCTGGCTACCTCATGTTTCGCAGGCAACTATTAAGCCATCCTCATTCTGGTAACCCTGCAATTGAAGCTACGATTCAAAATCAGAATAGTAGTGCCTCTTTACAACCCTTCAACTCACTTTTACTGACTTTGCATTCTTATTTCTTATGTGTGTGTGCAAGAAAATGTACTTATGTGGTGATTCCCCTTTTTATTTGTTAATAAATTAAATTGATTTAGAACCTGCCACTGGAGTTCTCTGGGTTTGGAACCAGTATACAAAGGCTTAGATCCTGGCTTTATGTTACCAAAGCCTTCTTGCTGTTTCCAATTTCCCCATTTAATTCAATTTGTGGGTGCCCTCTTGGGACCCCCTGCCATTTAGGTAATGAGCCATCCTCTCACTGCCTCCCCTCCCCTGTGGCATCAACTATGGCCAGGAAGGAAAGTTACATAGGTCAGAAAAGCTGTGACCATACTTCTTCTTACATATCAGGTGGTTTAAGAAAATGTATCAGTATGCAAAGGGATCTAGTAGCACCTTTGAGACTAACTAAAGAAAGAAACTGGTAGCATGAGCTTTCGTGGACTTGAGCATACTTTCTCAGATGCGTAGGATGGAATGGAGAGTACAGGCAGAGTCCACCTATATAAGCTGATTGTATGTGAGAATGTCAATTGAAATTCCAAACCTTGTGAGTATGGAGATGAGGTGGCAAGCTCAGTTTTAACTATGGTCTTTAGGGGACAAAGGCAGGAGAAAGGATGTTGTCTAAAGCCAAGGAACATAGATAACCATATGAATGAGTACTGGAATGTAGTGTGGCAACCAGAGAGGAGATGTGATTAATTGGCCAAGGGCACCCTCATGAGGCCAGGGGATTAGATAGTGCTGAAATGTATAGTGTGCCCAGGAAACCATTATCTCTTTTCAACCCACTGCTGATGGACTGGAGTCTGTGAATACATCCCAATTCTGCTATTTCTTTTTCCAATCTTTCTTTGTAGTTCTTTTATTCAAGGACCACTGTTTTGAGGTCTGAGATGGAAGTGTCTGCAACTGGTTTTTGTGTATTTCCATTCCTAATGTCCCATTTATGTCAATTTCTGAATGCTCCCCTCGTTGGAATTGGCAATATTCAAGCTGTTCTCAAATGGTCAGTGAGTCTGACACACGATACTTTATGAAGCAAAGCTGGGAAACCTGTGCTGCTCCAGATGCTACTCAACTTCAACCCCCATCAGTCCCAGTCAGCATGGCCAACGATCAAGGTTGATTACAACAGTCCAACAATATGTGGAAGGCCACAGGTTCCCCATCATTGGCATGCAGAAGGGATGGGCAGAATGTTGGCCTTCAGAGCCACCACAGTGGCCAACTCTTGAATTTAAAAAATCATTTTTTCTACATGTGAAGACTAGAACTTTAGAAATGTTATCATTTCACATCTTCATCTCCTACCCCAACTATAACATTTTAGATAGATTTTTAAAAATTATAACATTTGAGAGATGGAAAGAAAATCTGAGATACACAAAAAAAGATATCTAGCTCTGAAAAACTGAATAGCCATTTTTAGGACTAAATCAAACTGTTGGAATCCCTGATCTCTCATAATTTAAATGTGCATCTCTGTTTAAAGGTAATCTCAGTATAAAGTTCTTAAGGTGCAGTAGATAATTGGCTATATGCTTGAGCCACCTGTTTCTACCTGGCAGACCTTGAAGTTCTGATAAAACCAAAAGGGGTCAAAGAGAGCCAGCATGGTGTAATAGCTTGAGCATTGGACTATGACTCTGGAAACCAGAATTTGAATTCCCACTCAGTCCATTTCTATTCCATGTTACGTAGTTTTAGCACCATGACCCCCCTTTAACTGCCACAGCTACGTCCTATAGACTATGTAGGCAGCTTGGTAAGGTGCCAAAGTTCTCTGGCTGGGAATTTTAAATGTGTGTGTTGTGAGCCTTCAAGTTATTTTTGACTTACGGCAATCCTAAGGGAAACCTATCATGGGATTCTTGGCAAGATTTGTTCAGAGATTTGCTGTTGCCTTTCCCTGAGGTTGAGAGAATGTGACTTGCCCAAAGACACCCAGTGGGTTTCATGGCTGAGCAGGATGTGAAATCTGGTCTCCAGAATCACAGTCCAATGCTCAAATCACTATGCCATGCTGGAATTTTAAATACTCCTCCCTAAACTAAAGGTGGAGCCAGCCTGATGTAGTAGGTTGAATGTTGGACTAGGACTCTGGAAGACCAGGGTATGAATCCTCATTCAGCCATAGAAACCCACTGGGTGACCTTGGGCAACTCTCTCAGCCTCAGAAGAAGGCAAAAGAAAACCCCTTTTGAACAAATCTTGCCAAGAAAACCCCATAATAGGTTTGTCTTAGGGTCACCACAGGTCAGAAATGACTTGAAAGCACACAACAGCAAGAAGATCCCCCAAAGCCTAAACTCACTACTTCCTATATTAAATTTTAAAAACTGCTGATATATGGGAAAACTTTAGATGAGACAGCTTGGTTGCGAAAAACTCAAACTGGGAGGTATTTTTAAGAATGAGTTTTTGTCACGGGCCATGTTCAGATTCCACATGGTCAAATCTCCTCTAGATTGCACAAAGTAAAAATTGCTTGTTACTGTGCATGTTCTGCACCTACCTCTACACATGCAAGAAAAAAAGCTCCCAGTCTAAAAACCAAGAGGTTACCATGCCTAAATGTTATCATTCTTTATCCTGGACTTAAGATGCATGATCACAATTTAAACATTACTTTAAAATACCACTTAACAAAATGCTGTTCAGACCTAGAAACTCAACAAGGTTTTTACCTTATAAGTCATCATGCGATGTTGAGCAATTACAGTTAGTTTCTCCAGAAGCCCTCTTAATCTCTCCTGTGTAGCACGGGAGATCAAGTTCAGAATATCGGAATTAACTTCCGTAATGCCATGCCTTTTACCTGTGGAGGCAGAGAAAATCCATTACATGTTTTAGTACTAGCTGATAATTGAAATAATTAGCACAGCAGGTATTCTGTTCCCCCTGGAAGTCATACCCATTATGAATAAAGGTTTGGGAGATTGTGATTTTCCTGGTAAAGTCACAACTTCAAAGATCTTAGACATTACATTAATAAAACCTAGCCCACAGCTTCAGAAAACAGACATTGTTTCACTTAGCCTCTAGAATCACTCTCCCTGCAAGGTCATTTATAGGACAAAGTTAATAAGAATACAGAAATCAAGCCTTTTGGTTTGGAGAAGCAAAGAAGCAGTAGCTGTAGAAATTAGTGCCATATTCTGTTAATTTCAGTAATTAAGAAATATAGAATTACATTTTGCCCTGTTTGACATGGTGCTTGTTAAATCTTTATGTGTTAATGAACAGAGATGGTTTTTGTAACATACTCCAGGCATCTTAGTCTGAGCCCTTTCTGTACCCCAGCCATCCCAACAACAGATGACAAGATGACCCCCACTTCCAAGAGAATTACTTGGAAAACAGCTAACTCAATTAGGTACCTAAAGCATTCCCTTCCCTCACTACCATTATTTCTGCAACTTGGCTAGATGAGCCCTGCTTTTGCCCTTTTGCCTCACCATCTTCCCTCCTCCTGGTATTTTCACTGCAACAACACTAAGGCCATTTGCTTTTAGTGAAGCTCTTGAACCCTGTGCTAAGGCTATGCATCACCTTTGCAATGCCCTTAAGTTGCAAATACATTAATAAAAGTTTTCTCTGGTTGACAACTGACCTCTATCAGCACAGGCTTAGTGAGGTAAGAGTGAATATCCAATTCAGTGTTACAGCAGCAAGTGACTTAAACCCATAGCCAGTGGCATGTGGTGACTGAAGAACACAAAATATATGTTGGTGCATAAAAGGTATCTAATTTTACATTAAGCATAAAATGTATGCTCAAAATGGACATTTGTGGCTCCTGACTTCTACTGTAAGAACAAACAGACAAGCCACTATTTAACAAGAAACAGTTGTCTTGCATTAAGTTGTTGGCATGTGTTCTTTGCCAGTTAAGTGTCAGATTTTGATAGTGCTATTTGTTGATGCAGGGTAGCTTCCCTCAAGTAGTTTTCAAGCATTTACTTAAATTTAGACAATAGGATGTGGTAAATAAAGTGAAAAGCCAAATATGATTTAGAGTAGGGATGACCAGTATGCAACCCCTGGGTGATATGTGGCTCCCCAAACAATTTCATCTTTACATGGTGCCTGTACTAAATTTTAAATAAACATGTATCCAATATGACTGGGGAGGCCGAAAACATGGCACAGATGCCCTATCCCCCTATAGGACATTTGGGGGCATTTGGGGGGATTATTATTTTTTTTTGCTAGGGGGTGCAGGGAGGCTGCAGCCCTCGTCTCCTGGAGAGCTAATGTGACTCCCCAGCCTTCCAAAGTTGCCCACACTAATCTAAGATCACTTTGTGCCAGTACACTTCTCATACTCTCTCCATACCTGAAAACTATTGTCCCCAAACCCTGCCCACCACCTTCCCAGAATAATGAAGATAGCTATCTACAGTTTAAAGGAACAATTGCCAATTTCTTTGACAAGCTTTTGAAAGAGACTTCCTCACTGTGACGTAATTGCCCCCCTCCCAACCACAACTCATACAGAATTTGTTCCTGTTCCACCTCAAGTTGAAAGAGTTGACTTGCCAAAAAAAAGACACATTCTTGAGAAAGACCACTTTAGAAGCACCTGTCCTATTAAATAAAATATGGGAATTCATCAAGTCAGAAGCAGAGCCAGTATAGAGACCCCTTTTACTACCTAGTCTGATGGCTGCTGACCACTTCTAAGCCAACCATTAGCACCTCATCTTCCCTAAAAATAATTCTTGGGGAGATGGTTCCAGAGGGTTGATGTCACTGCAGTGGCTTCTAGCACTTTTGGCCTTCTCCCAAGTAGTACACAATTCATCAGTGGAAGTTTTGCAAATTGCTTGGTCTATAATGCTCCCTAACCTATCACTGAAAGCAGACCTGCAGAGGTACAGCATTACATCTTTCCCAAATTGAAATGTACTGTAGAAACAGTGTTCTCCAAGGAGTACCAAGAAGGATGCAGAAATGCCAGCAAGCCCAGGTACAGAAACATTTCTTGCACTTCTTGGCCCAGATTCATTTGCTGATCAAGTCCTAAAGTAACAGCACTATTCAGTGCATCAACAGGTGCTAACCTCTGAGCTCAAAGGGCCCAAATAGTACTATCAGATTCACTATCGAGGTTCCTAGGTGTCTGTTCTTAGTACTAGATACAATTCTGCTATCAGACTAAACATGAAGCTTTAGGATTTCTTGGACAAATTTCAAAGTGTCCACCTGCACATACAGACTACATTTGAGTTCCAAGAAGCAGAATAGGCTGAGGCGAAGCATCAGTCAAATTGACCTTAAATTAATAGTCTCCAGTTTCTAAGAAAAAAACTGTATGTTAAGAAGATCTAATTTACAATAGGAATAAGATAGCAATTAGTTTGCCACTTTAACTGGACAATTTGA